>CM031244.1:515579614-516179614 GCA_018340775.1 Taxus wallichiana var. yunnanensis
AATAGCTACGACTTATACCGCATAATGAGGAAGTTAGAGGTTGCTTCCACTTTGGAGCCATTGGATTTGAATCGCCACACTATGCAGATTTCATGGTGCATCCATGCAAGTGATGACCAATTCAGAACAAGCGTCAGGAAAATTGTGACTCGCCTTCGGTCGATATGCGATCGCAGAACCGACTTACATCGACGTGTCCCAAGTTGGCATCGATGATGTTCTCATACTCTGAATGGAGTTTTGAGGTGATTAGAATGCCCTGGAACTTATACCGCAACATCATTTTGTTTGGAGATGACATGATTGTGACAGAAACGTGATTTCAGGTGATTACTTCCATCTTACAAAACTGCACAAAATGCTTGTAAAATTGCCTTACCGGGAAAAATAGCAAATCTTGTTCTGAGAAACTGTCACTGGATGAGGAAGTATATTAAGGTACCAAAAGTTTGTGTGTCAGAGGGTTTTTTCCCAATCAAATTCTTCAGTCAAATATTTAAAGGTCAAAGTTGACTCTTATGAAATTGCTAGGAAAATGCAAGTGTAAAACTGCGAAAATCTCGTTTAGTTTTAGCCTGGGAAAAATACCAAACATCACCCTGGGCATCTAAAACTTGGCAAGGGAGCATATGAAGGTGGGGAGAATTGAACGAAACAATTTTTTTCTCTTGACGATCACCTGAGTTCAAAATATCAACTCTCAAAATGAGTCACCTGATAGCTGAAAACCGCGCGCACAATGAAATCATGCAAATTGCATTTTATTTGACTCCGTGAAAAATATCAAACAGAGAGATGTACATTTGAATTTTTGCAAAGAAGTACATGAATGTGGGAAGAATTCAACGAACCAAACCGTTTCTCTTGATGATCATCTGGGCTCGAGATATGGATTCTCAAAGTAGGCCTTCCGCCAAGCTAAAATTGTGCGCGACAAAATTGAGCAAACTAAGTTTTTCTTGACTCCGTGAAAAATATCAAACGAAGTGTTGTACATTTAGAATTTGGAAAATGAGTATAGGAAGATGGGGAGAATTCAACGAACCAAACTTTTCTTCCCGACAATCATCAGAATCCGAGATATCAAGCTTCAAAGTTGATTACTTCAACAGTTACAAAACATGGCAAAAATAATAACTTTTTTTTAAATATCCGGTCGAAATGGCTCCGCATAGGATCAACTTTAATCTTTTTAATTTGCTATTTCTCTGTCTTTCCGGATTCTATTTTTTGCTTGCTACCTCCCTTGCGTGACTTTTCTGACAACCATCTTGCCTTTTTATTCAACTTGCAGAGTAATGGATCTTCCTGACATCTGCGAGTGATGGGTTTATGGTGAAATGTGGTCCGCTGCTTTCTCCTTGAAAGGGCGTGGAGCTTCTTTGGACAGCTATGCATGTGATTCTCTACCTCTGGTTGAGTGGTGTTACCTTTAATCTGGCGTGGAGAATCAATTCCAGCACTTGGCTATATATTTTTGTTTCTTTTTTTTTTAATGCTACAAATCTGTGTTGAATGTTTTGTTTGTATTAGTGCGTGGAATGTTTAGTTTATCCTCCACCAATGCGTAGAAATAGTTGTTTTTGGACTATTTAAATATATATTTTCTTTTCAGGCATACGTGGATCTGGTCTTTTCTTCATGATTGGTGTGGAATTTTCTTTTTCTTTTTCCTTTTATATTTGCAAATGCGTGGGTAACTCCTCTCAAAACCAAGACTGCAATTTTCTCATCCCCACGTGTGGCCTCTGCTGCAAAAAGCAAACAAAAATTAAAACAAAATGCATGGAATTTGCAAATTGTTGGATTTCCTGCCTATTTCTCCTTTCAACGTGGACTCTTGTTTTTGGGCATGCGTAGGAAGCTGTTGTTTTGTTTTATTTGGCACGTGTGGAGCTGTGGGCTTCCTTCCAAAACCTGCAGTTCTTTCTCCCTCCAACGTGAGCTTCCTCTTCTTGATGTGTAGACATGCACAAGAAACAGATTTGACATTGAAACTTGTTCCTTCTGCTGCGTGAAGATTTGCTTTTATTGTCTTTTGTTGTCCCCCTTTGCGAATGCATGGAAGCTCCTTTCTTGTCTTTTTTTTTATTATAATTTTGGATTGTCCCTTACTCCATGCATGGGAAAATTTTTTCTCCTGGCTGGGCATGGGAAAATGTTTCTTCTTGGCCACTTGGACTCCTGCTCAGGAAAAATGCGTGGAGGTGTGGAGAGTCTTCATGTTGTTTTCTCCTCTTCCTGCTCAGCGCCCAACCTCCTTTGCATCTGGTTTAATTTTTGATTTCTTTCTTTATTGAAAACTGTCCTCCTTCTATAATGGTAATGCGTTGGATTTCTATGACTGTCCTCTCCTTCCCAAAGGCATGGAAAAATGATTTGGTTTGGACTGTCCTTTTTCACCAATGTGTGAAAAATGATTTGGTTGTTCCTCTTTCTTGTATTTCTCCTTCACAATGGCGTTCACAGACTATTGTTTGATGGATGTGATAAAAATATTATGTTCCTTAGAAGAAGTGAGAAGCAATTTTAGAAAGCTTCGTACGACTCTTTCCAACGAGTTCGACGGAGGAATTTATGAGGGTTAACCCGACTTCCCCTCTTCGGGTAGTGGAATTAATTGTCAGGGGGAAATGGGGAAAGCAATGGCCAATTACCAACAGAATGACAAAGTGGGTTGTAAATCTCGTTTAATTTCCCCATGTGGGAAATTGGGAGATTTTTTGCCCGTTTGCCAATTTATTAATTTGGCAATTGGGGGAAGAAATCCCACAAGCGGGATTTAAAGCAATTTTGCCAGGAAAGGGGAAATCCGGCCCGAGAAGCCAATTTGGCATCCCCGGCAATGGGAAGCGGAAGCTTATTTTTCCCCGCAATTAAAATAAAACTTTTCGAATGAATTTTAATTAATATTTATTTAATTAAATACTCCAAATTTATTAAAAATTAATTTTATCAAACAAAGAGTAATTAATTAATTAATTTTTAACGTAGTTTAAGACCTGGTGGGAGGAGTTCTCCCGAAATGGACGAAACGAAGACCGGAACGATCACAAAAATGAGACGATCATGATGAGAGTGATAAACCACGCAAAGTAACACTTTTTGAAAAATATTTCTATTTTTTTAATTAATTAATTTTGCGAAGTCAAAATTAGTGATAACAAGGTCACATGTTGTCCAATGTCTAAAAGTAAAGTGGTCATTCTAGAAAAGTAAATAATAAAAGTATGAAAAGGATAAAACAATGTAAAAGCAAAACAAGTGTTATTAATGTCTAGTTTTCTTGCTTAAGAATCATGCATATAATGACATACTTAGAGGCATGATGTAAATAGTAAGTGTGTGATTTCATGTCCACATTTTTTAATTCACAAGATCTTGAGAATTCCCTCTCAATGAAGACTTCCAAAAGGAAACTTCGAGGTGGAGGCATAAGCTTAAAGTAGAATAATCTTATCAATTTCAAGGGGCCCCACCCGTGCTCTTATGCACTAGTTAAAAATCGAGCCTTCAATTCTATGGAATTATTTCCCTTATCCATTCCAAACAAGTAGCGATAGAGTAAAAGTAATATATGATGTCAATCAATGATTAACTAAACATATTGATATTCTAGGAGTTTTTTTCTCACATTATCATGGATATTTTGCTTCCTAGTCATCTAGACCAATGTGCAAATCATCTCTCCTAAAATGTTTGTAATTTGTTCACCGATAGATCCTCGAGAGTCATCATGCGGCTAATGAGCACTTCTTGTCTTTAAAGAACTTGAATAAACTTCCAAACACATGGCCATTAACAAAGTACTTGGTATTATTTGTTTCCCTTGTGAGTTTTACCAAATTATGTGGGATACAATAGGCATAAACTTACACAAAGTCTACCTAGAAGCAGTCCAAACCAACTCCCTTTGAGAATACTTGAATTATGTGGGATGTAATAGGCAAATAATTACACAATATCTACTTAGAAGAATTCCAAAGCAACTCCCTCGAGAAATGATTAACCACGGTAATATACGTTCATTCCTAAACTGAAATGCAAATCTTGTTACTAACTAGCAAGATTAATCAACCCATTGAATGCACCATACAAAATTATTTATGAAGCCCTTTCTCGTTAGCTAAGGTGCTTCCTCAAATTATCCACCCCGAGAAAACTAGTTTCATTAGGAATAGGTATACTTTGGATAATGTCATCAGAGGCTAAGAAGGTATAGAATGGGCTCAATCCTCTCAACAAAAAGTGTTGTTCATAAAAATTAATTCTAAGACATATTATAATAGAATTGAGTGGCCTTCCATCTTGGTTGTGCTTCAGATTTAGAGTTTGGGGCAAGGTTTTTACAAACCTGTTAAAATGATTTTTCAAGATGTTAGTGTTTGCATCACTTTCAATGGAGGTCAATATAAACAATTTGGTCTTTATAGATCCATTAGACAAGGTTTCCCTCATGATCCCACCCTATATGTACTCGTTATTCAAGGATTCCACTATATCTTAGCTGATTACAGTTCAAAGAGGTCTTGTTAGATGCATCTCCTTTTCCAATCTCAAAAACAGATGGTTAATGGTCACTTTGTAGATGATTAATTTATCAATTTGTTTGATGAAGACACATTTTCTCGAATTCCATAAAATGCTTGCAGGTTTTCTTCCTAAGATCTAGTTCCTTCATTCAAAGGAGGAAACCCTAGTGTTATGATAATCTTTCTCTCCTCTACCAAGTTGGTTGTAATGATACAAACAACATTTGATTTATTCTGGGTAACAATTAAAAAATTTAGGCATCCCCTTCACCTTTCGATTAACTCCTTTGAGTTATGAAGCTATGTTGTTCGAGATGGTTGAGAAACATATTGCTTACCCCTTTCCCTAGTTATTAAATTATAGGTTTGTTCTAAGGTCCTCACGCAACCCATGATATTACTCTCATTGTTGGGAACCATATAAAGCTTGTTATGCCAAGTTTTAACTACTTAGATTAGAAAATTTATTTGGGCCAATATCTTTGAAGGTGTCAAGGGATTCCATATAGTTGCATGTGATATTTTTTATAGACATAAAGAGTTGGGTGACATCAACATCATGGATGTTAAACTTCAAGGTTTTTCTCTCTATCAATTGCATTATTTGCTCCCTCAAGGACATTAATCTTGGAAAATCTTGTTGTGCCATTGCATTTCTCAAGGCACCCCTATCATCCTAAAAACTTGGAAATAATTGGGTCTCCATTCTTTCCCCACACAAGTCTAATGATTTCTAGTTCATTCGAGGCTCGTAGTATTTGAAAATCTTGTTAGCTAGTTAAATCAACTTAATTTGGGATGGGGATGGGGGTGGTTAGAGTATATGACTCCCAATTCTCATTCACTTTGGTGTTCTCCAGTTCTTTCCTATTATAGTGTCCCTTTTTCTATGGTTCTTTAGGTCAAGAGGGTCAAGATTTTCAAAAAAGGGATTAAGGTAGTTTCATATAGCTTTTATAAGAGGTCTCGTGCCCAACAAGTTCCAAATCAATAATGATGATCTAGAATCAATTAATGAGCTTCAAAACACTATTATTGAAGTGCACATCCATAAAATCAAGATTTAAACATCTCTCGAATGGTGTCCAAATTAAAATTACCCTATGGAGAGTCCATTTCACCAGTACCAACCCCAATTAGGTTATTAGTTACTGTCTTTGCAACACATAAAGGTGGATTCCTTAAATGATTTTGGAAATCAATTCATCGCAACAAGTTGGGGAAGATGTTTTTCTAGAGTCTAGAAAGCAATTCAACCCAAGCATGTCCATTTCCTTTGGTGTATTCCACACCAAGTTCTATTTGTCAGGTAATCTCGCTAAGCACTTAGGGGTGGCTAAACCCTTTTTTTGGTGAGCCAAGCACCCAAAGTCTATAAAGCATCTTTTTGGTTTTGCAAGCATGCTTAGTCAACCTATAGGTGGATTTACACCCTATTTCAACCAAATTGTCTAAAATTCTTCACTTGGAAAATGGTGTTTTTAACGGATTCGACCATGCCACTTGTAAAATATATCCAAATTCAACATACTTTTCATATTGATATTAGTTTTCATAAATGGAAAGGAAAAATATTATTGTCAATCATTTATCTTTTGATGGTTATTTTCTTATTACTAATAAAGTACACGTTATCTCTAATGTTATGCTTAAAATTAAAGTGCAAGCAGAGAAAGTCTCCTATAGGTGGAGCACCTCAAAAACCTCTCGACCACTAGGTAGTTTACCCCGCACTATTAGCCAATTTCCACCTAATTCTCTCTATTAGTGGTCATCCTCTTATAGTCATGGTTTTTGAGCTTGTGGTAGACATCATCCCTACAACCATTATCGAGTGGATCATCTCCTTTGCATCATCCTCACAACACATAACTCTCCATATAGTGGTAGGATGACATCTTCGGACATGAGTAAATGGAGGATCAACAACAAGGGAAGTTTCCTTGGCTTTCTTTAGCCATATCTCCTTCTAGCAGGAGCCAAATGAAAATACAAAAAAAGAAAAAAAACAATGATGTTTGGGAGCCATTATCTAATACCTTGGATCCACCTATGAGGGATGGTTGGAGTTGGGTGAAAAATTAGATGATCCTTTTCTTGTACTGACTATGCTAATTATTATCCATTTCCCCCCTGAAAAAATGGAAAACTTGGAGAAATTGGACTTGGGTATTTGATAGTGCTTTAGGGTTGATTTTGGAGGAATACAGGTAAATTTCCATGTTTTTGGACACTTGCAGTTGATTTGGGAGCTCTTAGGAGTATTTGGTGTATTTCCCCCCTTTTTTTGGGTCCCCATACTTAGTCAATTAAAAAAAAATTGGGTGAGGGTGTCAAAATGACTTTGGGACATTTGATTCAAGTTTTCATGGCCCTTTGCTCTTGAGAAAATCCAAAAATTGATCAAAAATGGGGAAAAAAACGGCTAAGGCATGGTTTTATAGTGTATTGTAGGTATGGGGGTTATAGATAGAACTATTGTGGGTGGAACTGGGGCTCCTGGATTAGGTTTGGCACCTACAATGCAAAGGACCTTTGTCCCGTGGATATATTTGGCCCAAGCAAGATAAGTTCTTTTGGGTCACAAGTTCCCCAAAGCCCGACTTGTCTCGATTTGCTAATGAAGTCACCGCCTCCATCAGATTGTGGAGGTGGGGTGTGTTTCTGCACTGGGAACAAGTTACTTATAGGGATGAGTTCTCCATACGAGCTACTGGCCCACATTTCTTTGGAGTGCTAAAGGGATGTTGGGAGTTGCGGGCTATAAAGGCTTAGAGAGAACAAGTTTTGCAGGGACGTGGGTTCCCCTGCGATGCACTTCTTTCGTGAAACACAACATAGGGCACCGGGTCAATGTAGTGTGGGAGTCATAAGGGTTCAGAGCATGAAGGGTTATCAGGAATAATGTTCCCTACAGAGCTCTAAAACCCGTAAGCCAATGGAGGCCGAGGTATATCATGCGGAGATGCGACCATTTCGTGGCCCTAAGAAACACTCATCTTAGTTCCTCACCAAATAGGTTCCCGCATCTTGTTAAAACCTGAAGCCAATGACAAATGGACATGTTACAGGGGAGTCAATAAATAAAAAAATCGACTAAGTGTTGGGGGACTGTGGAAAAAATTACAAAATACAGAGCCCAAAACTTTTGAAAATGTTCACCAACGATCTCCACGATCCGCATTGGCATTACTCAACCTCTAGATCACAAATTATAACAAAATTATACATGTTGGATTCATTTTCTCAAGCCCCACACTCATAAACCATTAAAAAAGTAGATTAGGTGGAGTAGGAAAGGGAAAAAGATGGAAAATGTCCCTGTGTCGGAAAAAGCACGTCCTAGGTAAGCAAAAAGGAGAATGGAATTAATGAGGCAATGGGTCAATTTTCTTCATCCACAAGGCACAAGTACATGATGGAATGGATTTCACGTGGTCCTCCATGCTTTTTTCAAGGGAATTAATGCCATTTTTTGGTGGTTCAAGGAGAATTTCGAGTAGTTTCTCTCCCTCTCTCCTTCATTTTTCCACATATTGTAAATAGAGCTCATTTTGAAAAGGAGTTGGACATCTTTTCATGTTGCTCTCTCTTCTTCTTACCTATTGGGTGGATATTGAGCCCCAAGCCTTCATTTTCTAAGCATTGGAATGGGAATCATGTCTCTTTCCTCTACAATGATGTATTGTGCAAACTATTGGAGCAATAAAACTGGTGTTTATGATTATTTCTCTATCCTTGCATTAGTTTTTATTGCTTTCTCTTGCCTTTCTTCATGCTTGCAAATATACTGTATTTTCTTGCTCTTATTACATGCTTGGATGTTCTTGTGCTTGATGAAGATGGTGTATTGTATGTATTTTGGTCTGTGATGCTTGTCCATCCTCTCCATTTGCATCTCTCTCAATTTTTAGGCATGTGAATTGTCTAGCGCACCCTTCTCTTGGTGATATCAATGATTTTAGTGTATGATTTCCCTCTTTCTCCCTTTCCCCTTCTCCATGGTCCCTTGGAATTGATAGGATATGATTAGATAGGTATTATTCTTGCATTAGGAGTAGTTTAGTGCTTAATATTAGGAAGAGGAATCGACCTTCTCTGGAGGTCTATCTCAAGTAGCAAGTCCCACAACTTGAGAGATGGTCCAATGTTACCCAATTACACTGGTAGCTCATGCACACACACATGAAAAATCAGAGGGTGCTGTAATTTGGTACTAATAGTTTTAGAACACCTAGTGGGACAGGTTTGAAGCACCTTACCACTTCATTTCACCAAGTTTGATGTGCTCTTTGTGAGGTCTTAGTTTTGGAGGCACACTTTAAGCACATATGGTGACTCCACCGATCCAAAAAAACATTTCTAAGTTACAGACCTTTTTTTCCACCCATTTCCATCCATTTTTCTTTCCATACCTTTCATTTTCCTTCCATCCATGAAGTTGTGCAATCATGACTTCATTTCCATCATGGGATTCCCATTTGCAGCAGTTGAATAGAACCAACTCACTTCACCTCCAAACTTGTAAAATTATTCTCCGTGATGCTCTAATCCACCTCCATATTAGTTTTAAGATGAAAATAAGCAGTATGCATATCCATGTGAGCAAGATTCAAGTTAGTTTGGCCATTCACCAAACTATGGAGCAATTCAAAGGCAAGGGTATGTACCTTTTGGAGCCCATCCTACACATGGAAATGGTGAGTTGTAGATGAAAGTTCAGAGAATGGAGGCAAGTATGGTGCAGAGCAAGGATAAATATCAATTGAAAGAATTCAAGATTGGTTTCAGGGTCCCTTGTCCATGGGTTGGCCCTATGCCAAGACACTACAACCCTCAACAAAAGCTTGATTTCATGGTTGAAATGCTTTGCCACAAATTAGAAAGTGGATTGAGGAGATTGGGGATTATGAAATTAGTGTTAGGAGACCTCACAATGGGTAGATCCCGCACCATCATCTTATAACCCTTCCATTCCCCAATCTATGCCATTTCAGCCTAAGTGTCATGATCCTAACTTCTCATCTATCGCCCCCATTGTGGAATCCATTTCTCCATCTTCCTATCTCCCATCTCATATTGAATTCTCTACCCTTTTCCCTTCTAAAATTCCTTCCCCTCCATAGAAACAAGAAGTTAAACCTTCCACTCCACCACCAACAATACAAAATCTAGTTGGATCTCAACCCAACCCTCCTCTAGCATTCCTAAACCCATTTTGGGAAGAAGAAAATCATAAAATTAGTTAAGGAGGGAAGAAAATTGAGGAGCCTAGTAAAGAAGAGCTTGTAAGAAACTTGAAAGAGTGGGTTGCAAGGTTCAATATCACTCAAATTCTACTAATTACTAAGCCTTCAATTGGGATTGGGGTTCAAGAACAGTGGTGAAGAATGATGTTATAGCAAAGAACAAAACAAGAACAAGAAGATGAGGATCAACAATCCATTTGCTCAGAGTGTGGTGTGCATGATGTCACTATCTACTCATAGGTTGTTGATCCATCACTAGTTACAAATTTAGTTGGAGAAGAAGAGAAATCAGCTCCAAATCCACAAGGAAAAGAGCACATGGAGGAGAAAAAATCAATTTTAGAGAGCCTACAGGAAGAAGAGATCATAGAGAGCTTCTTGCTTTTGTACGGTAATGAAAATCCAATTTTCCTCTTCCTTCATCTTTTATTGGAAATGATTTGGTTGATGAATCCATCATGAGGAAAGCCTTGAAGATCTTGCTGCCCATAACAGTCCTCAAGAGCAACAAATTGAATATTTTGACCTCTCAAACTTCATGTTGGATGAGGAAATAAGACAAGAGAATTAGTTTGGTCTTCAAGCGGAAAAGGAGGAACTCCCAAGTGATCAACAAGCTTTAACAAGTTACAGTGATTCACCAAGGACTCCATCAAATGCTATAATCAATATTGGGGAGTTTCATGTTGAAGAGGAGAAAGAGAACAAGGATGACACCACTCCCATATCAGTCATCAAAGCAAAGGATAAACTGTTTGTAGAAGCACAACAAGAGTAAAATCAACTCACAAAAACCACCTTTTTCAGGAAAGTTTGCAGAGTGACTTCATTCTTAGAGTTGGGATTCAAGCAACGGAAAAATTCATGGATCGGACCTTACCCAATCAGTACTTGGCTCATTGGAGTCAAGATCGAGTTTTCATTGGTCATTCTTGCTTTAACATGAGGATGAGTTTTAGAGTACCAAGGATGTGACTGAAAGAGGTATTTCTATTATTTCTAGTTGATACCATGATGGATTCGGTGGAAAATGAACTTGTAGTCAGTTTTTCACTCATGCAAAAGACTATGTCCATTGCCAAATCAGTCACATGGTCCACATTTGTGAGAAAGGGAAGCTACTTCTCCCTGTCAGTTGCGGGATTTGTTTGAGCTTTCCATTTCTTGAGTTAGAGTAGAGTAAGTATGTTATTTTCAGCAAAAGAAGTGCTTGTGCACACTCTTCATGTTTCACTGGAGACATGTATGATCTTTCATTTTTTGTACATAGTTTTTTTTTCGTTGTTGCTCTAGCACAATTCATTGTTGGAAGGGGCATTGATTGAGGGAAATTAAGTTTTAATAGCAGTCCCAAGTTCTTTCCAAATTGACATGTGTTCTACTAAGCTCTGCATGCTTCACTTGCTAAGAAATCATCGTTTTAGTCCCCCATACTTGGCAATGAATCAAATTTTTGGGATGGTTTCGATGTTTCATCTATTATCTTAAATAAACCAGGTTTAAAAGGAAAGAGAAAAGATAATTCCAGAATCAAATTTTTTTCCACTCATCTAAATTTCAAGAATTTCTTATAAAGGTTTTGGGAATTCGAGCAAAGGGATCATTTTCAGGTTCTGTGGTGTTTAAGTGGCTCTGGGACATGATTTTGAGTTTAGATCTCGATTCCGAGTATCAAGTTGACTCCATGCCCAATGGATGCTTCAAGTCCATTGATCAGCTCATCTAGCAGGCAAATGTCCCCATGAGTCACCAAATTGTTATCTATTTTCCCCTTGGAAAAATGGACAACTTGGGAGAAATTGGACTTGGGCATTTTACAGGTGGATTCAAGGTTACTTATGGAGGAATATACATAAATTTCTAGGTTTTTAGACAATTGAAGTTGATTTGGGAGCACTCGTGAGTATTTGGTGTATTTCCCCCTTTTTTGGCTCCCCATACATAGTCAATTCAAGAAAAATTGGGTGAGGGTGTCAAAATGATTTTGGTACATTTGATTCAAATTTTCATGGCCCCTTGTTCCCGAGAAAATCTGTTGGTCCGAAAATCATCGGTTAGCTAGGGCAGTCGTGGGGAAACAAGCCAACAAAGTGTGTAGGGCATATCCCTCTTTGAAACAACAAAGCAAAAGCGGTTTATTGCTAATCTATCAAGCATGAATCTATGCAAATCTACACTATTCTAACTTTAGGGGGTTTGGGATTTCATCCTAGTAGAGGTAGTTCCAACTACGAACGTAAAGGTAGGAGAGAAGGAACGGAGGAGGGTAGATCTGAAGGAAGAAAAGAAAAGAATTCCAAGACAGAAAGGTCAGAAGGTTTATGCTTTGGGCTGGTAGTAAACAGAGCCAAACTTACTTGCCAATTAAAGCAATATTGATGAACATATGACAATAGTAGGAATGAATCCAATAGAATAAAAACATAGATCTAACTTAAGAAAGATCTAATGCAAATAACACATACATTAAGCACAAAGTCTGAGCATATGTATTAATATTTCTTTTGTTACAAGAAAACACAAAGTATTTCTCTCCTCACTTCTCTTTTCATACAAAAATGTCCACCCCGAATACAACAAGTATTCTAGTATTTATAGAAGGAGAGGAGGAAAGAAGACAAAAGCAAACTAACTACTTACAAAATATCTAAAAAGTCAACAGTTGACTTGGGCAAGTTTTTGGATGGCAACATCCCATGGTGCAACATGGATGAGGTCATCATGTATGCCAACAAAACTTTTTAAATATTTTACAAAAACGTTCAACGCATCCCAGAAAGAAGGGACTACTCTTCGCAGTGTAAAAGGGCGCACTTTTCTACATGTCGACATGACAATTTTTCCCCTTTGTAAAGTGGCGCAACTTTCAGCACGTCGACACAAAAAAATTCCCCTTTGTAAAGTGGTGCAACTTTCAGCACGTCGACATAGAAAAAATTCCCCTTTGTAAAGTGGCGCAACTTTCGGCACGTCGACACGAAAATTTCTCCCCATTGGCGCAACTTTCGGCATGTCAACACAACAATTTCTCCCCATTGGCACAACTTTTAGACACGTCGACACGAAAATTTCTCCCCATTGGCGCAACTTTTGGCACGTCAACACAACAATTTCTCCCCATTGGTGCAACTTTCAGCACGTCGACACGACAATTTCTCCCCATTGGATTAGCTAAAAATGGCTAAGTCCCGAAACAACTTGATTTTTTTGAAATGGTGTTTTGGGCTATTTTAACGTTATCAAACTTCCCTAGGGGCCAAAACAAATTTTTGGTATGGTTACCTACAAATTGCCCTTGTCAATTTGTAGGATAACAAATCCAAAAATTGATCAAAAATGGGGAAAAAACGGCTCAGGCATGGTTTTTGATGTATTGCGTGTATGGGGACTATGGATAGAATCACAGGTGGAACGGGGTTCCGGATCTGGTTTGGTGCCCTACAATGCAAAGGTCCTTTGTTGTGCGGATGAAGTGGATATATTTGGCCTGTGGTGGTAGTAAGTCATTTTGGGTCACAAGTTCCCCGAAATCCCGACTTGTTCGATTTGATAAGGAAGTGAGTGCTTCCTTCAGATTGCGCAGAGGAGGGGTGTGTTTTGGGTACTTGGGGCCTATGGGGAACAATTTCCCCATGAGGATGAGTTCACCGCACGTGTTAATGGCCCGCATTACTTTGGAGTGCGGGGACTTCGGGAGTCAGAGGAACGAAGGCCCGAAGGGAACAAGTTCCACAGAACATGGGTTCCTCGCAGACGCGCTTGTTGGCTTGTGTGTCCAACAATCCCCGTGAGTTTCGTGACATGGACTAACCACCTCTCGTAGATCCTATCTCTCGTGATTGATCAGAATGAGACTAACACCTATGGGTTTTGGTCTAATGGCAATCGTGGTCCAACAAAAGGTTTTAGAGCGATAGGTCTCGAGTTCGAAACTCACTCGGGTAACGCTAAGGGGGATATTGTTGGCATGTGTGTCTAGCACTCCTCGTGATTTTCATGACATGGACTAACCGCCTCTCGTAGATCCTAACTCTGGCGATTGTAGCGGAGAATAACACCTATGGGTTTTTGTCTAATGGAAATCATGGTTCAACAACGTTTTGTCGCAAAACACAACGTGGGGCATTAGGTAAATGGAGCACAGAGTCATAAGGGTTCAGAGCATAAGGGGTTATGAGGAACAATGGTCCCCATAGAACTATAAAACCCACAAGCCAATGGAGGTTGTGGTATATTGTGGAGATACGACCATTTCGGGGCCCCAAGGAACACTCGTCCAGTTCCTTTTCCAAATAGGTTCTCGCATCCCATTAAAATCTGCAAGCTAATGAAAAATAGACACGTGGTAGGGGAGTTAAAAATTAAAAAATCAACTCGAATGTTGGGGAATGTGGAAAAAGTAATGAATATCTTTGTTATTAGCCAATTTTGATCGATGTAAAATTGATAAAAATGAAAATTTTAATATTTTCAAAAGTATTACTTTGCGTGATTTATCGCCCTCATCGTGATCGTCTCATTTTTTATCATTCTAGTCTTCGTTTGTCCATTTTGGGCGTAGAGCTCCTCCCGCTGAGTTATAAACTGCGTTAATTATTAATTAATTGATTAATTACTCTTTGTTTGATAAAATCATTTTTAAGAACTTTGGGGTTTTTAATTAAATAAATATTAATTAAAATTCATTCAACAAGATTTATTTTAATTTCGGGAGAAAAATAAGCTTCCGCTTCCCATTGCTGGGGATGCCAAATTAGCTTCTTGAACCTGGATTTCCCCTTTCCTGGCAAATTTATTTTAATTCCCCGCTTGTGGGATTTCTTCCACCGATTGCCAAATCAATGAATTGGCAAACGGAAAAAATCTCCCGATTTCCCACATGGGGAAATAAAATGGGATTGCTAGCCCGCCTTGCCATTTCCACTAGCAAATGGTTGTTTATTTCCCCACTTCCCCTTGGCAATTAATGCCACTACCCGGGAAAGAGGGAAGTTGTTTTAATGGGACGAATAAGAAACGATTGTGAGGAAGCTTCCTAAATCCTCATAAAATCCTTCCATCAAACTCGTTGGAAGAAGTCGTGTGAAGCTTTCCAATTTCTTCTTATTTCTTCTGAAGGAATGTCTCAGAGTAATATTTTATCACATCCCTCAACAAATCACCACACATTCACCAGTTCTTAAAAGCTATGCATTGGTGGAAGTTTCAACGCAAGCAAAAGAATAAGGTATTAACACAAAGATATTGAAGAGGCTCTCCACCTGAAGAAAAAATTACAGTCCACGCATAGGCAGCAGAAGGAACAAGTTTCCATGCCAAGTCTGTTTCATGTGCATGTCTACACATCAGGAAGAGGAAGCTCGCGTTGAAGGAAGAAAGAACTGTAGGTTTTGGAAGGAAGCCCACAACTCCACACGTGCCGAATAAAAAAGAAGAAGAGGAGTACGCATCTTGTAGGAGGGAAATGACAACGGTTTGAATAAGATTAAAAACAAAAGCATCTCCTACACATCCAAAGAAGAAAAAAATTCAACCCATGCAAGTAAGAACATGCCACGTCCTGGGGAAAGAGATAGTTTCAACACAACCTAATTCCATCGAATCCCAAAGACGCAGCAACAAGGTGAAAGCAAAAACAATTTCCACGCACCATTAAAGGAAGGCCACGTGGGTAGAGGGATAGAAAGGCATCTCCACGCATTGGGATAACATAAAGCTAAAGAACAATAATATTCCAACGCCCCAGGAAAGATCCCATGCAGCCCAAGGAGACAAACAAAAAAAACGTTTTCAAGCATGGGCTTTAACATAAAAATTTAACAACAAATAAAGACAAACAAATTAAAGCATAACAGTCCAAATTCAGACCAAAGGAGGCCACACAGCAGGGAGAAGAAAACAATTGTTAATGCCTAGGAAGGAAGAAACAACAAGTTTAAACAAGGCAAGATAAAAACAATCCAAGCATTCTCCAGGTCTATGCACGCAGAGCAGAAAAGAATAACCACGCATGAGGTAGAAGTGTCCATACATTCCACCAAAGTCTCCATGCAGGGGTGTGAAATACAACAATTTTAATCATCATTGCCAATCCAGAAAAAGAATAGTCCAAAGGAAAACATTTTGGACTCCCACACATTGGGACAACATAAAGCCAAAAAAACAGCAGTTAAAAGACAAGGAGATTCCATGCATTTTTCAAGAGAATAAAGTCCAAAAAAATTCAACAAAGAATCTCCACGCACTCTCCAAGCCTTTCCACGCATTCTCCAGGTCTATCCGTGCAACAGGGGGTGAAAAAATTAGTTTAAAAAAGTAGGGATAGAAAATCTCTCCACTCATTGGTTTGTACACAAAGTTTAAATGATCAAGCTTCTTCATGCAGTCCAACAACAAACAAGAAGTCACGTTGGAAAATAAAAGTCAAATAGCAAACCAAAGATCTTCACGCATTCCCCAGGAGTATCAATGCATTTGCAGGAGGATTCAACAAACATAGTCACACATCAATCAGAAGAT
The DNA here is from genome assembly GCA_018340775.1 of Taxus wallichiana var. yunnanensis. Taxonomy (NCBI): domain Eukaryota; kingdom Viridiplantae; phylum Streptophyta; class Pinopsida; order Cupressales; family Taxaceae; genus Taxus; species Taxus wallichiana. The sequence continues at coordinate 515,595,915 of CM031244.1, forward strand.
CGCAAGGAAGAAGTAAATCTCTAAATACGTGGTCATTAAAATTAGGTGATTTTCATGCATACCAAGGAGAATTTTCTCTTCAAATTAAATAAAAAAATCGAATATTAAAATCGAGAGATTTTTATAAAAATAAATAAATTGTTGTCGTCAGAATTGAAATTTGAGCCTAGTCTTGATGTGATGTATTAATTTTTTTATAATCGGATCATTATTATTATTATTATTTTTAAAATAATAATAATATTAAAACAAGTCATATTTTTTCTTGCATTAACGGGGTTTCGGAGACTGAGACCCGGCCCTATTTGCATTGTTTTACGTGCCTAAATCATTGTTCTGTAAAATTCATAATGGCTGAAAAATCTAATAAATATGCAGGAAGATCAAAGAAGCCAGTGGAGAAATCAAATAAGTCCACACTCAAGTATGAATTCCAAGGAATCATCCCTCCCAGTTCCATCAAGTTAGCATATGACAATATCATTGATACGAATCTGGGTCACATCAATGTGTAACAATTCTATGATCGGGTGAAAGCTGAAGGCAAAACCATATTCTTAGATAGGCTTTACCATAGTGGTCTACCCCAAGCATCAACCTTTCCTATCTCGGTGCAGTGTCTAAAGCCGTTTATCACTTGCACTGAGCATTATGATCCCGAGAGACAAGGAATTTTTAAAGATAATCATGAGCCTTTCCTCTTAATCACACCAGAGCACATTGAGGAATTGCTTAGCATACTTAACTTCCCGAGAATGCAGATATCACTCGACAGTTAACACAAGAATTTTGGGATGAAGAACCCCTCGAGATAGAGCAAGATGGTTAATAACAACTGGTTAGTGACCAAGAGGCCTCGAATTAACCATCTTCCTAAATAATCTGTACCACATTGAGTTCGTGGAAGAAATGGGGACATGATTACTCTCCTAAGTCGAGTTTTTGGTTTACCCTCTACCAGGATTTTCCACCCATGGATGTATCAATTTATATGTATCATTAGTGATACCCCTCACAAATAGTTGATCGAAGTTAAGATTACTAGATGTTTCTACATGACATCGTATATGACTTACGCGGTCAGTTAAGAAGAAAGCTATTTTCAGGACTCAAAACAAGAGGAGTCATGGGTCCATCAAATAGTGTCTTCCATTACTATCCGCAACTAAGTTTCAAAAATAGCTCTCACCATTTCAGAAGGGTCAACGATGCATTCACCTTCCGCATGATTCGGAACCTAAATCAGAATACAGAGGAAATATTTTCTAAAGAAGCCATGGATATCATTTCCCAATGGGGAACCTGGTTTATTCAATTCTCATCCTTTTCCTACATTCGCGTAAGTGGATTTGTAGGTAATCCATGGAAACTTCCTAAGTGCGTCAGTGAAAAATGGGAATTGATGGATCTTGCGTGACAACTATTCCAAGTTCACTGTCTTCTTAGTGATAAGCATCGCTTAGGAATTCATTTCCCAATCCAAATCGGGGAATACCAATGCCCAAATCTCTTCGTGAGCACAACTCATGGAAAAGAGTTTGCCCTCATCACAATTCATTTATATGTGAAGAGATCCCAATTTGATATCAATGGATATATGTAGAATATTCTTGGAGTAAAGTATCAACATAACCCTACCATGGAAGATTTCTAGGCTTCCCTGCTCGCATTTGAGCATGAAGTAAGAAGACGATATTTTTCTCACCTAACCCTTGCTTAGATCAAGGCCTTTTGCATCAAGAACCCTCTAGATTCATTTGTAAATGATGATGAAGATGTTATTGATCCTTCATATGATGTAGTTCCTTTTACCCCATTGCCCTAAATTGATTGGACTAAAGAGATGATGTTTTTCTTGATAGAAGAATCAACTGATCCTCGAAAGAAGCATATCTTGGTATGAAAGAAAAATTGCCAAGTTACAATCAATTCAAGATCATACTTCAGGATCACAAAAGTTTCCAACCCGAGGAGGTCTCCATTCAACCAAATACCCTTCTCAATCGACCTCGTGCCATCCAATCATATGCAACAAACAAGAAAGGAGTGGTTGTTAAAATCCACTTTTTGAATAATGTGTCACGAGGAGAAAAACCTAAGGGTCCTAGCCCTAGTGAAGGAAAATAACGTGTATCGGGATTTTCTATTTCAAGTAGAGATTCTTCTACACACATTGTTAATAGTTCTCGAAGCTCGTGACAAATGACCCTCACCATGCCTTGTACAAGCGTCCACTCAGTGCAGTAGTCCAAGTATCAAACATTTGGAACCTACTGATTCATGAAGAGATTTCCCAAAATCTCTCGAATGATCGGAGGTGGATATTAAGGTTATTTATCCTGAAATTGAGGTCGTGGAAAGGATTCTTGCAGAATCTCATGATGTCGAGAAAATGAGAATTTTACTTCGAGCTTCAGGATTTTGTATGTTGAAATAGTGAAAGATACTTTTTTGGGGATTTGAAGTCAAGAAAAGGAAGAGGGTTGTTAAGGTGATTGCCATTGATTTTGATGCCCTTTTCAAAATTTCAAATGTGTCATTCCCAAGAAGCCTAAAATGCTTTCTCGAATAATGGTGGATAGTGACGGGAATAGATTTGCTGAGATGTTGCCATCCCACAAGTTGACAAGGAGTGTGATGCCATGACATCTGCTGATTATGAAGTTTCGGACTTGAACTTGGGAGGTCCACATTGGAAAGTGACATGACAATGGCTAGAGATTCAATTAATATTGCACTAAAGAGACTTGAGAAATATAAGTCTCAGAACTCTCAGCTCAAGGCTGAAAAGAACCAATTGGTGGAATATATTCAACATCTGATAAATCCCATATCATCCACTTTCCCAGTACTGATGCAGTGGCTGCCCCTGATGAAGAAACTCTCAATTTATCAAAAGAAATAAACACGTTGGGCCATGTCACTAAAACTTGGCTTTCAAATATTCTTTTTTAGGCCAAGAGACAATCAAAACAACGGTTAAGCTCCATGAAGATGTCAGTGCGTATCTTGATCCAATTCTTTCTTTCAAGGAAACTTTTGTTTCTAACATATCAAATTTGGACGAGATATTGCCCAGTCTATAGGAGATGACGAGTATGGAATCCTTAGTTTTAGCCATTGAAGGAATTCTCGAATTTGAACATCGAGGGACACATTTTCTTTGGTGTCTGCATCTCAAATCAAGGAAGACACTTCTCAAGGATTCTATGATCCATTATGAGAGCATATGCAATGAAGCCTTCACTTCACTCACCTTGATTCAAGAATTCATAGCTGAGATCCCTTGCAACCTCATAAATGAGCATAATCAAAGGTGTTCATCGGAACATGTGGAAGAGCAATTTTCACAATTGTTTAAGGACATGTATACTCCCACCAATAATTTCTCTTTAGCTTCAATGGAGCGTTGCATCAAATTAAATAACTTGTTTGAGAATGCTCAATCAAAGATGGTTAATTTAAATGATATGCCAAGTAGGATTTTGGAATTGTAGGTATTTTGTGAGGCTATTCTTGACCAAATGAACCTCCAGAAGAAGAAAAGATGTTCGAAACATTGGGAAGGTTCAGATCCTTTCAATCGCGAAAGCGGCAGATCCCGATTTCACCGACGCTTTTGAGATAGTTTTCTTGGTATCTAACGAAGTGGGAGAGTCCATTCTCATACGTTTGAGATAGGTGGACCCCATTTCAATGGATAAGGCACTCGATCATTAGTGTATGTTCTAAAAATGGGATTTTAAGAAAAGGATGTTGTTATTTAGTTTGCTTTCGAAAACTTGTGGATGACTTAAGTGATTTCTTTTTTAGTTGCTTTTAATAAAGTTGGTTGAAAAAGTCAAAGGTCACTTAAGTGCCCTATTTAATGTTCATGTAAAACCCTAAGTACTTTGTAACCAACTTTTGGGTTATAAAAGGAAGTGAGGGGCTCATTTTTAGAGGGTGACTTTGAGAGAGGAGAAAAAAATACTTTTGTGTGCAAGATTTGTTTTAGGAAGAAACTTTGTGTTCTTTTGTGAAGACATTTTGGAGTTAATGAAATACGAACTTTGTGTCTCATTCATTGTCTCTTATAAAATTTGATGTTCTTATGTTCATTAGATGTTAGATGATCAAATCTTACATGCCAATATTGTCTTTAATCTTATTGTCAACATTATTAAGTTGTTGTTATTGTTCACAGTGATCAAGCTCTGCTATTTACTTGCTCATGTGTGTTCCCTTTACTCATTCTCATTTAACTAATGCAAACTCCATTTTATTTATGTTAGTTATTTATTGTTCTTCTCCATGTAATATTAGGCTCTGATTTTACCTAACTCTTGCATGTTCCTTCCATTCATTCCTTTCCTTCATTCCATTACATCCCCTCATTCAATTTTCTTTCCATTGATGTTCCAAAACACCCCCCACATACAATTTTGAATGTACAGGTGTAAATACAGTTTTGGTTTTCAATAAAGGAAACCTCACCTTCATTGAGTCGGGACTTCTTTCCCACACTATTGCATGTCCTTTGCGTGAGTGCAAATCCATATGCTAACAAAAATAGAGTCCGAAAATTTTGAAAATGTTCCCAACGACCCCCACAATATGCATTGGCATAACTCAACCTCCAGATCACCAAATCTAATAATTGTTGGATTCATTTTCTCAAGCCTCACACTTAAAAATCATTAAAAATATAGATTAGGTGGATTAACTAGGGGAAAAAGATGGAAAAATGTCCCAGTCATAAAAAGCACGTCCGAGGTAAGCAAAAAGGAGAATGGAATTAATAAGGCAGGGGGTCAATTTTCTTCATCCACAAGCACAAGTACATGAAGGAATGGGCTTTGCAGGTCCTCCATGATTTTTGTAGGGGAATTAATGCCATTTATTGGTGGTTGAAGGATAATTTTGAGTTCTTTTCGCCCTCTCTCATTCATTCTTCCATATATTGTAAAGAGAACTCATTTTGAAAAGGAGTTGGACATTTTTTTATGCCGCTCTCTCTTCTTCTCGGTAGTTGGGTGGATATGGATCCCCAAGATTTCATTTTCTAAGCATTGTAATGGGAATCACGCCTCTTTCCTCTATAATGATGTATTATGCAAATTATTGGAGCAATAAAACTGGTGTTTGTGATTATTTCTCTATCCTTGCATTAGTTTTTATTGCTTTCTCTTGCCTTTCTTCATGCTTGTAGGTATATTGTGCATTTTCTTGCTCTTATTACATGCTTGGATGTTGTTGTGCTTAATGAAGATGGTGTATTGTGTGTATTTTGGTCTGTGATGCTTGTACATCCTCTCCATTCGCATCTTTCTCAATTTTTAGGCATCGTGAATCTGTCCAACACACCCTTCTCTTGGTGCTATCACAACTTTTAGTGTAGGATTTCCCTCTTTTACCCTTTCTCCTTCTCCCTGGTCCCTTAGAATTGATAGGATATGATTAGATAGGTGTTTTTCTTGCATTAGGAGTAGTTTAGTGCTTAGATTAGGAAGAGGAACCAACCTTCTCTGGAGGTCCATCTCAAGTAGCAAGTCCCACAACTTGAGAGATGGTCCAATGTTACCCAATTACACTGGTAGCTCATGCACACACACATGAAAATTAGAGGGTGTTGTAATTTGGTACTAACACTAATTGCTCCCGTGGCTTAATTTCATGTTCCTTTTTTATTTATGGTTCCCATTGGGCTTTTGTTCCTTCTTTTGGACTTCTCGGGTTGACTTCATACTTTGATCATGTTTAAGAGGCATGTGATGCCATCCACTCACTTTTTTATATGACTAACCTTATATCATTTTTATAAATAATAAAAGAGTGATTTTCAATAAAAATATAAATGATAGTATGATAGTATGACCATTAGATTGGACACGTAGAAACATAGCTACAATGAAATATTAAGCTAGAAACACAATTAGGTGGGTTGGGGGATATTGTTTTGCAAAACTGAAAATTTATTTTTGTTATATTTTGGGTTGAATACTTGCTCTTCTAATGTATAGTTGATAATATATGGGGTAGCAAGTAAAAATAATTGTTAAATGAATATTTTTCAAACAGGATGAAAATGAACATGTGTGAGCCGAATGGGGATTTTTTCCGGTTTTCATAAATGGATTTAATGAATATTTTCATGCTTTTAGAATATTTAGATCTGGTTTTACAGAAAAAATGTGATCTTTGAAAGGAATCATCTCGAATTATGCACAAATTTGAGCATATTAATGAACATTTTTGGTGCATTAAAAATAGCTACAAAATGATTTGATAATAATTCAATCTCATTTCAAGTGTGAATACAAGAGAGGAATACATGATATATTTGTAGAGGAGTTAAAAATTACAAACTATATGTAGGAAAATCTTGGAGGAAAAATCCATAGGAAAAATTCTATACGACGTTTACGCAAATAGAATATGTAGGACCGTTATAGGTGAAGATAAGACTTCGGGACATAAATGAGGATCTCTATGGATGATAGGATGAAGTTTAGAATTATGGAATATAAGGTAGTTATCTACAAGTTTTAGTAAAAGATTATTTGAAGAAGAGTGTATATTTTTGCACTTATTCCAAGACAAGAAATCAAGACATAATATGGGAACAAATAATGGGACCTTGTGTATTAATAAAGGGATTTGTCCCTCCCCGCCCCTAGGTTTGACAATTGCTTATAACATATGAACTTTGTACTCCCAATATACAAGAGGCACCTAACCATGCTTCAAAAGGAAGATGTACATACCCTAAGATGCAAACTTGTGACCTCCTTTTCAAGAACACAAGTTCTTCACCATTAACCCAATTTATTAAATGAATCTTGTTAGAGGCCTTAACAAGAGTCGTCTAATAAAAATGATTAATAAAATAAAACAAAGTTAATAAGGATTAATGTAATTAGGTATAGGTCTTGAAGAGATGGTGTCTAATAAAATGACTTTGTTTTCTCTTCTCCCTCTCTTTTCTTTGCATTTTGGTCTTGATTCTGAAACCGACACTACCTCCTCGCAGGCGGCGGTCTATGTGTTAACATCCCGCATATCCCGCTTAGCCCCTATGTGCTTTGTGGCGGCATTTTGGTCTATGAAACCGCCGCCTGCCCTAGGTGGCGGTCTGCCACCCGGCGGCGGTCCTTCACGTGTTTTCCAGAATGTTCTTTTTAATGCGACTCGTAAAATTTCAACGTTTACCAACTTTTTCACCGCCTTTGCTCGTATTTATGATTCTGGTTCCCTGGAATAGTGTTTTTGCATTGTTTATGGTTAAAGAGTTCAAATTGGTTTTCACCTTTGGGTAAATGGGGATTCTATAAATAGTTGGTTGATCTTCAAGCAAATGGCCCCTCAAAAATTGCCTCTCATCTTCTCATTTCATAGTTTTAGTCTTTCAGTTCTTAGGAATTCATAGTTTTCATTTGTTGCATGCATAGTTAGTGTTGTTTTGTTGTTTAGAAGCCACATAATCTTCTTGTGCTAGTGTTGTTATTTTTTTCACGCAATCAATTGAGATAGGATAGTTTATTTTAGTCTGAAGCCATTAGAGTTGTAGGTTTTGTTCGTCAAAAAGAATAGTTTCGGAGTTACGGGCGTTTTGTGTTGTATGACTCATAATAAATCCCGCTAGGAATTGCATAAGCCAAGCTTTGTTCTCTTGCGCTATCCCTCTCCTACTCGCATTGTATTCAGTCTACATCCAAAGCTGCCATTGTTCAATACCTACTTTATTGATGCTTAGCATTACACGCTTTTTCGGATTCACGTGAGCACGAAGGAATGAGGAGATCACCTTTGAGGGGACAAAGCCACACACAATCGGATTCGCCACTATTTCTGCAAAATCCAGGTTCAAGCTTTCAAAGTTCTAGTTAAAATATATCAAATAGAATAGTGAATCATTTCATTTTAGTTAATCTCACTTTCGATATTGCCGGGGAAGTTGTGGGGATTGATAGTTTCTGAGAAACTATGATTCATTCCTCACTTCTGAGGTAGGATCGAGAGTCTTTCAAATAGATTAGATCAGTTATTTCATTATTTAGAATAGATTTACAACTGCACAGGCAAGTAGCTATACTCGGCTTCCTTGTTTGTTTTAATTTCGTTATTAGTTTAGTTGTCAATTTCTAGATATTTTAAATAATTTCTCTTTCAATTTCATTCAAATAGTTCATCAAAAACACAAAAATAGAGAAGTTATATATGTTGTAGATATACTTTACATAGTTAGTTTTACTTTTTTTCGATTAGATTTACATTGTTTCTTTTGTATGACAATCACGGGACCTAGAGAGCCCAGAGAATACGTATTCGAGCCAATAGTGCCTCAGCCCAATCTTGTTGTAGCAATAATTGATATAGACCAGAATCTTAGAATTCAGGTCTTCCAAGTAACAATAGACCTATAAGAAATTAGCTCACAGCTAAGAGGACTAAACATAGAAGATGACAAAGTGCATACGTTTTGGTCAAACCAGCCAAACTACAGATTACCTAGATAAATATCCACATGGTGTAGAAGGGCTTGAAAAGAGAAAACATTCGGTTGTGATCCTTTGGTCCCATGACCGGACACGAGGAGACATTCTCAGCGACATAGACACTAGCTTAAGAATTCAGGTTCTTTAGAGACACACTGTAAGATACTCGAGAAGATTGCACTGACTTTTAGTTCTAAATATAGAGGCCGAAAAGGCATACGACTACTTTGGATATTAGGGATTAGGGATTGATTACGCATGACCATAGGAGGTCCACAACAACCACGAATCTACGGTTGTGATCCACAGGTCCCTGACCCAGCGAGCCCACGGGTCAATCGAGACGTGATGTTGGTTTACGCACATTAGTATTTAGATCCACTCCACTTCCACCGATCATTATCACACAATTATCCTTGTTAGACATAGCAGCTAATAAAGCTAAAGATTTCTGGACTAGACCAGAGAATCACCCATAGAATCCACTATATATCCATCATCCATCTTATGACCCTATTTGGAGATATACATGAAACAATCCCAGGTCATTTTCCATGTATTCCACAACCTATAGATCGGATCACGCCAGAGCTCGATATTGATTGGAGCCTTCGAGCAGTCATCCTCGCCGACCGATCTATCACACCAGTTCAGGTTAGGAGGGCCTTCTTTGCCTTAGATTCGTAGATTCCATTAGTGCGTGTCGAAGACATAAGATTGCCTAATTAGTTTGTCCATACCCCACGTATATTCCATCCCCACCGGCTGTCTCGGCATGACCTCGGGCATGACCTCGGGAGGTCGGGTGTGAGGAAGAGTTACTTGTAGATTCCCATGCTCACTTGTCACTTTTCCATCGTACAAAATTGGTGAACCTGACGTGAACGAAATAGTTCTTCCTCTTTTAGTTTTATTTCTTCCATCCACCTTCGCTCTTTCCCATTATTTTGTGGGTATTCATATACCCCCGAATATGTCGGGATTCGATGCATATGGTCAGACCTCTCCTAGGTCTTGAAGCATACTACGATCAATTGAATAGATAACCATCACCCTCGCTCTCAGCATGGGGTGACAACTATTCAACTAACCGATTTTCAACACAAACTCCACCTCAAGGACTAGATATAGTTCTTCTTTCCAAATAGAGGAGTTGGATCAGCTCGCTCAAACGTAACAACCAGAGCCTTCGGGCTCGAACAACATGACGTTTACGGGAGAATCTGGTTCATCTCCTCAGGTGTTGCTTAGACCACAAATTAGTAGACAATCAGATCCATATCTATTTTTAGATGATGAACATTCAGTGTGTTATGCCAGGAGTGAACAACGCTCTCGGAGTATGTACCCACCTATAGGAAGTTTACAAACATGACCCGAGGTCTCGTTTCAAGAAAACACCTCCATACCGCTACCTATAGGAAATGCCCTCGGTGAAACTTGGCAGGGAAATGATCAGTTCATAGCAGGGTACCACATGCCTATACAACCTAGGATATACAACAAACACCACTAAGGAAAAATACTGTGACTTCACCAAATGAAGTCATCTCAACTTTAGTAGAAAAAGTTAGAGGGTTAGAACTTGCTCAAGCAAGTCAAAATTCTCAATTCATGCAGGTAGGAAATTCCAATCCTCCACATCATCCTGGCCAAGTAGACCTCCTCACAGGAATAGGCATGTTGGGCATGCCTCCTCAGTATTCACAACAAATGCCAACTAGAACCACATTTTCTAACACCGTTCGGTGGAAAATATGATACCTCGGTCTAGTACAAAATAATCCATTCCTGGGCAATACTCCTCCATACTTGAACATATATTCCAAATCACCATAAGGAGATATGTTCTCTTCTCTTGGCATGTTCACTCAACCACAGAGGATTTCCTTATGTCCCCCAAATGCATATGCTACATGCGCCATATCAACAACCCATTCCACCTCCACCCCCTCGTAGGCACCATCGATGGTCGAAACCTATGCGATAGGAACTTATTCAGAATATTTGAAAGAACCCTTAGACTTCACCATATGAAGCATCATGCTTCCAAGACCTCTTCCCGATTTTCCCAAATACAAAGGGGAAGGAGACCGAATGCACACATTAAGGCCTATGCCACAACCATTCGAGAACTGCTCCCTTGGGATGGGGTTGTTGCCAAAATATTCCCCAAAACTTTAGAGGGCATCACCCTCGATTGGTATTACAGAATACCTGAAGCTTCCATCCATTCATTTAAACAACTCGTTTCAGAGTTCATCAAGGCGTTTGACATGAACAAACTATTGAGAACAGGAATCAGGGAATTCTTGCACATTAAGCAAGAACACAATGAATCTGTTGCTCATTTCATCCAAAGATGGCGTACAGTCCTCTATTCTTTAGCAAGTGCTCCAAACATGGACCAGATGGAACTATGTGATTTATTCCTTCATTCTCTCAGCAAGAGAGGTAAAGGAAGAAGTCAGAAGTTCCCACTAAGGACTTACGATGAAGTACTTGAGAGCGCCCTCCGAATAGATCAAGTGGCAATAGATAGCGGTCGCAAGACGTATGGAACAAATGGGAGGTTAATCACCCCTAACCAGAATACTACGACTTATCCTACTACCACAAACGTCAATCAAGGACCTAAAATCCTTAACAAAAATCATGGCGTAACAACAGATGGAGTAACTGACCAAACAAAAAAAAAGCAAATGTTGTAAATACTCCACCGCGATTAATAATCAACGAAACAACAACTTTACCCCGACAATCAACTCGGTGGATTTTAATCATCCACAACAACAACAACAAAGGCAGACCCAAACACAGGGTCCAAGTCAAAATTCAACTGGATATCAAAACCAAAACCAAAACCAAAAACAAAAAAATGCAAAACTTTAATAGTCAATGGTTTAATAAGAGTTTTGGACCACAATATGTGCCAAACCAACAACCTAGGAATTATAATCCCAACTCGTATTGTGGTTTCCACAAAATTTGAGGCCATGACACTAGGACTTGCCGTGATTACAATAAGTTCATGCGCGTTTGCCGGAAGAACAAAGACAACTTTTCATAGATATGTTCTTAGCGAGATCTGCATCACTGCTATGCCAAATACTTTCACGGGAGAAATCTCCCCTCAAAATGCTCCCCTCAAGATCTTGATGATCCGCTCCCAAATCACAATAACAATAAATTAAATCCAAATGGGATGAACAAGAGTGTAATGATAGGAAGCAATGATCATGAAGCCTCGACTTCACTAAATCCACTGTCGCACCACAATTAGGAAATCAGCTATGACCCAAGATAGTCAGTTTAGTGGAGTTAGACATTGAACTACATGTGGAAGCCGTAATGAGGACACGAGAGTATTCCTCTCGGCCAAGTCCAAGTTACCCACTAGAAAGATAGATAACATTCAACAACCATTAGTAAAACCCGTAGGTGCACTATGATTTAATTAATGACCTAACAAAGACCTTCTCTCATATCTCCTTTTTGGACTTATTAAAGAACTCTCCTACCCACAGGGCTGCTCTTTTAGAAGCATTAGGTTTAGGTCATTTAATTAACATCACTCCACCTCCCGAAACACAAGTAAACCATATAGACTTCGATATTCACCCTCGGGGCAGCCGGATAGGGATACGAGTTTATATTTGACATAAACAAAATGCCAACGAGATCTTTGAGATTGCACGAGAGGTGATCGGCCTTACATTTACAAGTGTGGGTTTATAACAATTACGTTAAATGTGATGGTTGATGATGGGGCAGATAGTTAACATAGTCCCCTTCTCTTTCCTTCAAAAGCTAGGGTATGGAGAAACAAATTGTTCCACGACTCGGAATACGCTAAGAGGCTATGATAGCCTTAAAGCCACTTCGATTGGAACTATAATACTACCGGTCACCTTAGGACCCAAAACAATCCTCACTGAGTTTTATATTATAGATCGGAAACCAACTATAATATGATCCTCGACCGACCATGGATACACTGTATGAAGGCAATCCCTTCTACGTTATTTTAGGAAATAAGATTCCTACACTTGGGAAAGGTATTCGTAGCAAAAGGTGATCGAAACCATTCGATATACACCTAGCAGACCTGAAGAAAAGACCAGGCGTTCACTCTGAGTTTGAACTCCCAACAAACCAACAATAAACCAACCAACCGAGCGTGAAACCGGAAGAAAAGTTGGTACCTCTGATGAGAACTAGAGTTATGAACCTAGTCAAGAATATCCCAGCCCTCAAAGATGAGGCTAACGTTGTAGAAATAGTATCATTAGGAACTACTGCAAATATTTTTGAATTGCTAGAACATGATCTACCAATTTTCCTGCCATTTGATTATGTAGGCATGGGATATACCCTAGGTGTTGGTTCTCTTCAGAGAAGAACTCTGCATGGTAGAAAAGCTGAAGCGAGAAGAAGTTGACGTAGCAAATGTCCCAACGTCCATCTTCCCAACTAAATATTGGACTCTCCATTTTGATGGAGCTAGATGTCGTTATGGGGCTGGGGCGAGGTGTGATCTTTACTTCCCGAGGAAAGATCTTACCATTCACCTTTAAACTAAATTTTGAATGTACAAACAATGGCGCTGAGTATGAAGCCCTCCTCCTTGGCCTCATCTTAGCTAAGAGGCTCGGTGTTAATGACATCAGGGTGTTAGGAGACTCTCGATTGTGTAGCAAACCAAGTCTATGAGGTGTATGAGACTAGAGTTGAACATTTACAACTCTACAAAAAAACGAGTATTAGATTTGAGCAAAGGATTTAACTTCATATCAATTGAAGCAATCCCATGAGAACAAAACCTTCTCATAGATTCGATAGCAACCTCAGCTTCATGTTTCACTCCAAGCAGTGAGTTGGAAGACACCCGTTTCATGGTATCCCTTCATATTGAACCGTTAGTGAAGAAAATGTCAAACCCTCTTTTAACGAACATAGTTGAGAATAAATCTACTATCTTAGATCACGTTGATAGTGATAGAGCCACTCTTGATTACTTAAACACCTATGTGAGTTACATCTCACCCATCACGTGGTAGATTTGTCTTTAATCCCACATTCGTCTTCTTACTTCGGAAATCCCATGATAGAGCTTCCCCCACAAAAGGAACTCGACATATACGCGATAGAGAATGGAGAAGATCTAGAACTACCTCCAGCCCCGCTTGAGTTTGAAGAAGGTAACGCTTCTTTAATCGAAGAAATGATTGATATTAACATCGGAACGGAGGAAGAACCGAAGATCTTAAAACTAGGATCTTCGTTAACTCAGAAGAGATAGAAATACACACTCGAATCCTCTAGAGAACATCAAAAGGCTTTTGCATTTAATTATAAAGAAATGATGGGAATTACACCACACATGCGGTACATAACCTCATCACCAAATCAGATGCAAAGCCAATTAAACAAAAATCGAGACCAATGAAACCCAAGGTAGCTCTCATGGTGAAGGAAGAAGTAATGAAACTCCTCCAAGTAGGATTCATCAAGCCAGTTGATTATTCTCAGTGGGTATCTAATATCATTCCCGTTCTAAAAAAGAATGGGAAGATACGCATTTGCATAGATTTCGAGACATTAACAAAGCGTGCCCCAAGGATGACTTCCCATTACCATCCATTGACGTCATCGTTGATGCAATGCAAGTTGGATTTGAGCTTTTGTCTCTCATGGATGGATTCTCGGGATACAATCAAATCAGAATATCCAAACAAGACCAAGCCAAAACCACGTTTATAACTCCTTGGGAACCTATTGCTACGTTGTTATGCCATTCGGTCTCAAGAACGCTGGTGCTACATACCAGTGGGAAATGACATATATATTTCATGATCTTATTCATAAAATCATGGAATCTATGTAGATGACTTGTTAGCTAAAGCTAGGAAGCGTTGTGATCACCCGGAAGTGCTCCGCATCATTCTTTCACGTTTGATAGAATACAGAGTCACACTAAACCCAGAAAAATGTGTATTTGGTGTGACAGGAGGGAAACTCTGGGTTACATCATATCATCACGAGGGATTGATGTGAGACCAGCCAAAATCTGGGTTGTTCTTGAAATGATCCCACCTTCGGATGAATCTGGAATTAGGTCGTTTCTTGGGAAACTTCGGTGCAATCGAAGATTCATCCTAGATTTAAGCTTTGCCATTCATCCAATCAATAATCTACTCAAGAAAGATTATAGTATCGATTGGACCAAAGACTGCAATGAGGCTTTGAAGCCAGTTAAGCATTTCTTGTTGTCACCACCTACGCTAATGCCTCCTAAGCCAGACCGCCCTTTAATCTTATATTCGTGAGCTACCAATGTCTCGCTAGCCTACATGTTGGCTCAAGAAGATGATGACAAATGAGAATGCGTGATCTATTTCATTAGCTGAACATTGCTCGATTATGAAACATGTTATATATGCAAGCAGAATGAGAATGCCTTGCCATAGTCTTTGCAACCAAATGCTTAAGACATTACATGCTAAATCAAGAAACAAGGGTCATTGTAAAAACAAGACCATTTACTGAACTTTCCTCACGTGAGGTCCTTGTCTAAAAAGGTTGGATGCTTTATAACCTTAATGGGTGAATTCGAATTAACTTTTGTAAACCAGAAGTCCATTAAGGGACAAATCATTGCAGATTGGTTAGCTGATAACCCATTAGATGGAGGTGATCTAGTAGATCTAGATTTTCCCGATGAATGCATATATTACATCGAAACCAGACCTCCCATCTCGAATGTCCTTGGTATACTGATATTATTAATTATATCATGGACCATGCGTATCCAGAAGGTGCTACACCACAACAAAGAAGGTGGTTACGCATTATCGTAGCTAAATACGTTATTATAGAACAAGTGCTCTATCGTAAGGCTTTCGATGGAATGCTCTAAGGTGTGTTGACACAGAAGAATCCAAGAAGATTCTCTATGAATCTCACAGTGGAATATGTGGCGGCCATTTTGGAGGTCATGCCACTGCCCACAAAATACATCGGATGGGCTATTTTTGGCCCACTCTAGAGCACATGATGTAGTAGAGTTTGTACGCAAGTGTCATAAATGTCAAGAATTTTCCCACGAGATTCACATGCCGGCACAAGCTCTATAACCAATCACTACTCCATGGCCCTTTTCTACATGGGACCTAGATTTGATAGGGAAATTCTCTCCCTCGTCGATAGATGGCCATAATTTCATAATCACGGCCATTGAGTATTTTACCAAATGGGTAGAGGCTATGCCTCTCACCCTTTATACCGAGTTCCGTGATGATCCAAGTTCATTTTAAACCGAGATCATTTTGTGAGGTACGGTGTCCACAAATCATTATCTCGAGATAATGGTACTTCCTTTAAGAATGACGAAGTCCATGAGCTATACGATAAATTTAAAATAAACCATCATCTGACCTCCTGTATTACCCTCGAAGAAAATGAGAAATTTAAAGCAACAAACAAACATTGAAAGCTATTCTCCAAAAGCGGTAAAAGAAAACAAATGAGATTGGCATTTAAAGTTATATCGGCCTTGTGGGCCCACAGAACCTCAATAAGAACACCAGCGGGAGAGCAACTCCTTTCTCATTGGTATTCGGAGAGAAGCGAGTTCTCCCACTTGAGGTTGAAATACCCAGTCTCGCATCTCACTCTGAGGATTACGGATGAAGAAGCTTATAGAGAAGCACGTCTCTCCCAACTAGAAAGCCTAGATGAGGCCAGGTTAGACGTTGAACAATGGCATAGAGTCTATGCTGACCGGATGTGCCGAAAGTATAATAAAAAGGTCTATGAATGAGATATATATGAAGGAGATCTAGTTCTAAGACTAGACAACCGGATCGATAAAAAGACCGGTGAAGGAAGGAAATTCCGGCCCAAATGGTTGGGCCCATACCGAGTCATGAAAGACTATGGAAATGGTGCATATCTCTTATGTACATTGGAAGGTGAGGAATTTGGTGAAACAGTCAATTCCTTGCATCTTAAATGATTCTATGCATAAGCAACCAACACTATTTGTATAATTATATCTACATTGCATCTTCATGTAGTTAGGTTCATTTTGTCCACTCGTTTCGTAAAATTTTGTGATCAAGGAACTTATTCTCAAAGCAATTCATTACAAACTTCTGATGGTATTGGCATAATCCTTCCAATCATACTTCTTCATTTTCATAACATCATCACCATTTCAGAATCATTTCATCAATATAAAGCTAGATATGACAAAGTCTTAATGGTAACCATACCAAGGTCTGCATGCTTGTTCTCACTTTTGGTTTCTTCCTAGGATAGGTGTCTTGCCTATGGTCTATTCTAGAAGCTTCATAGTGTCACATCTATCCCGTATGTATATCTCTTTGGAAATAAGAACATACTGACATTTTGCTCAAATAAATAAGTCAAATATAGATCAAACAGAAAATTTTATTTTTACACATTTCCTTGCCCTACCAACCTTCGGTGATGATGAGCTTGCATCTCTTACTAGTGACGTAGGGTTGGGAAAGGATGGGAATGCCCTTACTACCTATGCCTTGTCCATGGTGATAAGCCCATGCTTCTACTTAGTAGCATGGGGCAAGGTGTGGGGGTCCTCTTGACAATAACGTTGAAGGTCATAAGCAAACAGTTCAAATAAACCTTTGAAATCTTGAGTCAAAAACAAGTGAATCAGATGTCCAAAATTCCAAGAGAGCTCAAAACCCGAAAACCAGATTTTGTCTACCATGTGGCCATCTACGGATCTAAGTCTAGATAAACTGCAAAGCAAGTAGCATTCTAAACTATGGAGTCACTTGAGTAGAGTAGGTTTGTAGCGTCCTAATTTGGTTCCACCAAATCTTTGTCTATCTCTCATCACTATCATTCAACAAATTTCATAGCTTGTGCCCTTTCTAGCTCTCGGTGGTGAGCCCTCGCATCTTACTAGTTGCGTGGAGTTAGGAGTGGGGCAAGTTCATCTACTCATCATACCGGTTTATCATCTCATTTTGTCAAAACAAATATGAAGTACCAGAAAATTGCTTATAGAAAGCTAAAGTTCAAAATCACATTGTGTCTATATTATCATATATCAACATCACGAAATACAAAAAGAAAGAAAGCATTTGTATCATTTGTTCTCCATTGCATACATTCTGAAAAGCATATAAAAACAACATTATAATATACATGTGGAAATGAATCACAAAAACCTAGATACCAAGAGTCTAATCAAAAATATATATATATATATATATATATATATATATAATCAAGTTTCCTGTATAATGCCATCATGCGCTAGGCATGGTCAAAATGCTCAATGAGCCTGGGAAATACAAAATAAATCATATAAACAATCTAAGAGAGCCAAGTGGCCTCTCAACCCCTATGAGACCCCTCTGAAGGTGCATGACCACGTCTAGGACTCTCGGCTACGCCGTGCTCTGAATGCATTGAGGGCTCACGGTCCCGAGGAGCAGCTGCGGCCTCGCTATGAGAGTGACTCCTCATCAGGTGCTCTGTTGTCCTATACCCAGCCAACTCGGTACGGAGGGTAGTCACCATCTTGGCCACATGCCAGATAGGGGAAAAAATGTCGGTATGCCTACCAGGCTGCTGAAGGCTCCCCTGCATCCACGGATAGCTCGGCGTGAGTCCTCTCCATGGGGATCATCAGGGTATCAGTGCATACCCGGTGAATCAGGTCTCGCCACTCATCAGCAGTCTCTGCAAGAAAAGGAAAACAAATTAGAAATAATCAAAAGATAAAAAAAAATGAAGAAAGAGGAGAGATAGCAACTAAGGCAATCCTAACTAAAAACAAACATTAAGAGAAGGATGATAACTCACTCGGATCTCGGGCCTCCAAGAGGGATCCCTAGGGGTCACACACACCACAGATGTTGCGGCGGGTGATGTCCTCCTCCCGTATGCAGGGCCACATAGCGTCTACTACGGACTCATCCTCCCCCACAAGTCACGAGAAGGTGGCTCCTCTGAAACTAGAGTCACCCTCTCGCACTCTGCTCTGCCCTCTCGGCTGTAAGATATCCTGAGTGTCATGCCACTCGGGATCGTTGTCCTCCTCTCCACCCTGACTCGCTGACCTCAGCCTCGGTCTCCTCCTCTGTCTCTCCCCCTGTGAACTCCTCGGACTCAGAGTCTATATCAATGGGGTCGTCGCTGCTGTGGGCGGGACCGGTGGCAATCTGAAGTAAGGGTGCTGAGGAGCACCGGCTCTCCCTCGAGCGCGTACTACCCACCTAGCTGCAATAGGGACACCAGGAGTAACAATGGTCCAACCCGGCCTCTAGGACCTCCCCTAGCCTCCCGAACTGATCGAATACTTTGGCACCCTTTGGGGGAGCATACCGACAGCGTAAGGAAGGCCAAAGCTCTATTGAGGCACTCGATCAAAGGGGTGTGTCTCCACCTTCCCCATCCTGTCCACAAGCTGCCCTGTGGTAGAGCAAGAGATCAAAGTGAGGGCCTCCTCGACCCCATAACCCTGCCATGGCCTGATAAGGTGTGGCCTCCATATCATCAGTAGTCGGGAGGAGGTGGTTGGCTGGTGGGGTGCTCTAAGCACCGACATATATCTGTCCATGGCTGCCCTCGGCTCGGGATCCGCCACCTCTACACCTCTCCCATAAGGGATGAAACGCTCATAGACCCAGCTCATAACCAGGGTCGGATGGCTCAAGGACTATCCCTGTAAATGAACCACCGGTATAAATCATGATAGGTGGTCCCAAGTATGTCGGCTCCCTAGGCATAAATCCGGCCATGTCCCTCAATCTGTGTAATAATGGGGGACCAACAATAAAGTAAAGTGTCTCCTCCCTTGTCCCCGATCAATCTCGAGGCAAGGATCCCCATAATGGCTTGATGAATCAAGGGGATAGGCTAGGCTAGGAATAGAATGGACCCTCACCCCCTTCTTCAAACTAGTGGAGATAACTGCGTCTCCCATGTATGTAGCCCACTGTGCTATCTGAGCCCGTGACCCTGTTGTCTCAAGCGTAAGCCATCTCCCGATGATCGGGACCCCCAAGATATGGTAGACATCCTCCAGGGTGATAGTCCACTCACCCCTGACTCCTGGAAATCGGAAAGTGTTCGATCAGCATCCCAATATGAAAAAAAGTCACAAAGTATGTGACTAGAAGGTGCAACATGCGGGACCCGTGATATACGTAATATGTCGGCCCTCTGAAGAGTATCCTGCTCAGCCTGAGAAAGTGCATCCAACACTGCTGGAAGCCAATCACACTCTCTCTCTCGGCTCCATCTGATATATTCCTCCTTCACTGCATACACCCAAAAACACGTAAAAAGGAGTAAGTTAGTATTCAAATGACATTGGAAAAATCATTAAAACATAGGTAAGAATGCTAGAAATGCAAAAATAAATTCAAACAAGTATTATTTTGGCATTTTGTAAAGGACCGCCGCACTGAGCGAAGGGTGGTGGTTCCGTAATCACCGCCTTAAAGGCGGCGGTCTTGTAACCGCCACCCTGATCGGGGGGCGGGTCGTGTAACCGCCCCTACTCGGGGGGGTGGTGGTCGTGTCCTGAATTTTCACATGGGTCACGTGCCTAAAAACACCTAAAAACAAAAAAAAGACTATTTTGACCAAAAACAAAGCCTACCCATTAGGTGCCCCCTAAGTGACCCTATTAAAACTGACATTTTCAAAAATAATCCCCCATGATAAAGATTTCATCATTTTTACATTTTGAGGGTAAAAATGTTAAATCGAAGAACTAACTCTGTGATCTCGCGGGTCGATGTTCCGCTCGTGGAGGCATGATCACTATCTCATCACGAACATTTTGACTATACTCTCGTCAAAAACCGTCACCGTGGGTCCCAGAGCTCAAAATCAATCAAATCAACACGCATGAAATGAATAGGAAAATGGGCCCATTTTTACATATATAGCATCTTGACTTGTTTTGAATGCCCCTTTTGCGTAGGTTTGGAGCGCCGACGGAGGTAAGTTCTTATCCCCCACATGAATGGTAAGTCCTCATTTCATATTATTTTAGTATTTATTTTTTGATTTATTTTATCTATCTGCACTTGAGTCCTCTTTTCATTTTGTAGGTAGCGGGAATTTTGGATGGCGTCATTTCGACACACGGGTGTGTCAGGTATAATTTCTAACTTCCCATTTCGGGACCGCCATACTCGGACCCACCATTTTATGCCTCTTCATGGCTAAAACATGCTTCTCGAGGGGCAATATGCGTACCCAAAATTGTAAGGGTACTTGCACCCGGAACAACATTACACGTGCCCCAATGATGATACTGAGTCTCCTCATGAGGTGTTCGGGATCGGAAAAGCTCTCAGTATGCGTTAACATCCGCATGTCCCGCTTAGCCCTGTGTGCTTTTTTTCTCTTCTCCCCTCTTTTTCTTTGCGTTTTGGTCTTGATTCTGAAACCGCCACCCTGCACAGGGCGGTCTCGTGACCGCTGGCCAGAAGCGAGGTCTCATAACCGCCACCCCTCTAGGGGTGGTCCTTCACATTTTCAGAATGTTCTTTTAACGTGACTCGTGTAAAATTTCAACGTTTACCAACTTTTTTCACCGCCTTTGCTCGTATTTATGATTTTGGTTCCCTGGAATAGTGTTTTTGCATTGTTTATGGTTAAAGAGTTCAAATTGGTTTTCACCTTTGGGTAAATGGGGATTCTATAAATAGTTGGTTGATCTTCAAGCAAATGGCCCCTCAAAAATTGCCTCTCATCTTCTCATTTCATAGTTTTAGTCTTTCAGTTCTTAGGAATTCATAGTTTTTATTTGTTGCATGCATAGTTAGTGTTGTTTTGTTGTTTAGAAGCCACATAATCTTCTTGTGCTAGTGTTGTTATTATTTCACACAATCAATTGAGATAGGATAGTTTTATTTTCAGTCTGAAGCCATTAGAGTTGTAGGTTTTGTTCGTCAAAAAGAATAGCTTCAGGTTCTGGACGTTTTGTGTTGTATGACTCATAATAAATCCCGCTAGGAATTGCATAAGCCAAGCTCTGTTCTCTTGCGCTATCCCTCTCCTACTCGCATTGTATTCAGTCTACATCCAAAAGCTGCCATTGTTCCAATACCTACTTCTGTTGATGCTAGCATTACACGCTTTTCTGGATTCACGTGAGCACGAAGGAACGAGGAGAGACACTGCTGAGGGGACAAAGCCACACACAATCGGATTCGCCATTGTTCTGCAAAATCCAGGTTCAAGCTTTCAAAGTTCTAGTTAAAGTATATCAAATAGAATAGTAAAATCATTTCATTTCAGTTAATCTCACTTTCGATATTGCCGGGAAGCTGTGGGGATTGATAGTTTTTGAGAAACTATGATTCATTCCTCACTTCTGAGGTAGGATCGAGAGTCTTTCAAATAGATTAGATCAGTTATTTCATTATTTAGAATAGATTTACAACTGCACAGGCAAGTAGCTATACTCGGCTGCCTTGTTTGTTTTAATTTTGTTATTAGTTTAGTTGTCAATTTCTAGATATTTTAAATAATTTCTCTTTCAATTTCATTCAAATAGTTCATCAAAAAACACAAAAAAGAGAAGTTATATATGTTGTAGATATACTTTACATAGTTAGTTTTACTTTGCTTCAGTTAGATTTACATTGTTTCTTTTGTATGACAATCACGGGACCTAGAGAGCCCAGAGAATACGTATTCGAGCCAATAGTGCCTCAGCCCAATCTTGTTGCAGCAATAACTGATATAGACCAGAATCTCAGAATTCAGGTCTTCCAAGTAACAATAGACCTACAAGAAATTAGCTCACAGTTAAGAGGACTAAACATAGAAGATGACAAAGCGCATACGTTTTGGTCAAACCAGCCAAACTACAGATTACCCTAGATAAATATCCACATGACTGTAGAAGGGCTTGAAAGAGAGAAAATGTTCGGTTGTGATCCTTTGGTCCCATGACCCGGACACGAGGAGAGACATTCTCTCAGCGACATAGACACTAGCTTAGAATTCAGGTTGCGGAGCACCTGTAAGGTACTCTGAGAAGATTACACAACTTTTAGTTCTAAATATAGAGGCCGAAAAGGCATACGACTACTGGATATTAGGGAATTAGGGATTGATTCTGCATATGACCATAGGAGGTCCACAACAACCACGAATCTACGGTTGTGATCCACAGTCCCTGACCCAATGAGTCCACAGGTCAATCGGCGTTGATGTTGGTTTACGCACATTAGTATTTAGATCCACTCCACTTCCACCAATCATCATCGCACAATTATCCTCACTAGACATAATAACTAATCAAGCTAAAGATTTCTGGACTAGACCAGAGAATCACCCATAGAATCCACTATATATCCATCATCCATCTTATGACCCTATGGGAGATATACGAAACAACCCGAGGTCATTTTCCACGTATTCCCACAACCTATAGATCGGATCATGCTAGAGCTCGATATTGATTGGAGCCTTGAGCGATCATCCTCACCGGCCCGATCTATCACACCGATTCGAGGTTAGGAGGGCCTTCATTGCCTTAGATTCATAGATTCCATTAGTGTGTGTCGAAGACATAAGATTGCCCAATTAGTTTGTCCATACCCCACGTATATTCCATCCCCAACTATGAGAGATTTCTTAGCAATATCCACAAAAAAATTGATTTCATTGGATGATATTTAAAGAAGATACAATTTTGTTACATCTAATTTGTAAAATTTTACAACAATTTATGAGAATATCTTGAACTTTGCTTCACAATCTTAGCCTTATCTCTCCTTCATAATGGTGTAGAGTTTGGAAATGTAATGTCAACATTTTCTTGCTCCAATATATTCTAGGATTTGATTATGCTTAGCTCTCTCTTGGTTGTGCATTACAAGAAACATTTTATAGCAGATGGAAAGAATTTTCTCCAAGGTATGACATTTTAGATTCTAGAGAGTTTGGCTCATTTTTCTTGAAGAGGCCTTTCTTTTAGCTAAAAGTCTTGAGCATTGAGGAGTGATTAATTCTAAGTAACCCTTGCAATAGTTAAAATTCTATTAAGCGTATTTTCTTGTTTTCCCCAAAGATCAAGATCCCTAAAAATGGATTCACACTCATTTGTCCATACCACCTAGAATCCTTGGGTGTTCATATTATTTTGCGATAAATTAGTTTTCCCTACAAATATTGTAAATAATAAGAATGTGATTTAAATATATATTTTTGGATGAAATAGTGCTATATTACTATTCACAAGAAAACATGTGGTATGGAAGCACACCATGTTGTAGCCACACAAAGCTACCAAGTATCCTAAAAAAGAAGCATCAACTCGAGAAACTCACAACAAGAAACCAACCCATAAAACTAGATTTCTAGTTGGGAAATCCAATAAGTGAAACAACACCCCTCGAGAATAATCTTTATTGGAAGGAAAAGACATGAAAGATGAAAAAAAACCAACCCTAAAACAACAAAACCCTAAGGATAGGAAATCCGAGCTGAAAACCATAACCAAGGGAAACTAACAGAGCCTCTAAAGGGGAATACAAGCAAACCACTAAGGTGTTACAAATATCGCTCGCATGTCATTAAGTCTACCATGAACACCACCATACTAGAAATTCTAATAGAAAACAAAAGAGCCACAAACAAGCCACCACGAGTAGAGAAGCCAAAACACTAAGGTAGCATAATAGAAGCCTCAAATCCTAGCACCACCGCCATGAAGGCACATGCACCTCTTCCAAAAACATAGACTAAGACACATAAAACATCCAATCCACGGGCATGACCAAACAACAAACCAACAATTACCGCTTAACGAGAGGATGCCACTACCACAGAGCCACAAAGCTGAAAAAATGAACCACACTATCCTCCAAAGGAGCTACAACCCAACCTCCCTTCCCCATTAACCTACACCCACAGAGCCATGCTTTTTAGGCGAAACCCTAACCCCGTGATTTTAGGGGGAGGGAAGGAGAAGAGATTCTTCCCCTTTCCACCAAATGATATCAATTGATTCAAATACAAATTTTGTATCCCTTATTGATAGGTTTTTAAGCCACTTCCAAGTGACACCAATTTGATGTATGGGACCCACTTGTAGAAGTCCATAAGAGGCATTTTGGGCCATCAACCTTATATAGTGTTCAAATTTTATCTCTTAAGGTTATGATATTTTAACCAAGCTTGTGATAAATCAATCATTGTTAATCCATTTAAGTTTGAAGTATGACTCTATGTTACTGATTGAAATTTGAAAGTTAAGCATAAAAGTGCACGTGAAGTTTTACCACTTGCACTACATGATCTCCCACTAGTGGAATATCCCACGCACTATGCACAAAGTCCTCCCAAAGGAAAATAAAACCCTAGGAATTACTAACAAGTAGAAAAATGGAATGAAGCATGTTAGGTTTAGAATCCATTGTCATTCTATAGTTTGGTCACTCCATTCTCATTATGGAAGAGGTTGGCCACCACCTATTTGGGGAAAAGGACCTCTACATATTGTTTTTCATATCCCCATTCGTCCCGATTAGGATGGGTAGAAGAATGGAGAAGATGATGGATCGGAAGTAGTTGGGTGCTCTTGTAGTACATGATCTCCTACTAGTGGAATGCCCGTATGCACAATAAGGAGCCCTCCCAAGAAAAAACTAAGAAGACTTATTGATTCATATAGAAAAGGTTCTCATCATAACAATAGGTCAAATGGACTAAACATACCAGAGTTTAGTAGCTATGGTCTTTCTAAGGATTGGTTCTTTGTATTCTCATTTTGGTATAAGTTGACTACCACCTATTTAACAAGAAAATGACCTCTACACATGTCGCTTGCCATATCCCCATTCATTCAAATTAGGATGGGAAAAGGAATGGAAAAGATGAAATATCATGCACTAGTTGGTTGGATCTTGATATTGATGAGCACAATGTAGATGTGTAGGACAAAGAGTCACGTGAAGATGACCCACAAGATGGCTTTGTTGTTGTAGCTATTGCCTCACAATGCAACCTGTAATAAATATTTTTTTATTGATTATGCATTAATGTTGGTTGTATTGATTAATTGAAAGGCCCAAGACATTTTTTAATGAATAATATCCTATATTATAATAAGTAAAATGCTACAAGATAATTCAACACAAAGTGGGTGGTATGAAAGTACTCCCCGAAACCACATGATCAAACTAGGCTTATCCTAGGAGAGTCAACTATAACATAATATAAAAAAACAAAGAGGAGATGATATTAATCCGCCATTGCAAAAAGTTGAACAACGAGAGAGGACAGATCATGATCATCTGCCAACCGGTTCCCAAGGAGGT
This sequence comes from Taxus wallichiana var. yunnanensis, assembly GCA_018340775.1. Classification (NCBI taxonomy): domain Eukaryota; kingdom Viridiplantae; phylum Streptophyta; class Pinopsida; order Cupressales; family Taxaceae; genus Taxus; species Taxus wallichiana. The sequence goes on from CM031244.1 coordinate 515,621,746, forward strand.
CCTTGCCATTGTTCGACACTTTCCAACCCGAATCAGTTGGTTCTCTTCTTCATTTTCTTCAACACCCCAAGTGGGTGAGATGGAAAGATCCATTTTTGGGGGTGGCGGAGGGGATCCCCTACCCTTGTGGCAAGTTGGAGATGGAGGAAAAATATCATCCACTGCAGTTGATTGCGTGGGACTAGATATCACGGTTGAAGCGAGTGATGTTGTGAGCGGCTCGGAGATGACCACCTCGGGGATGACTGCCATGGGGTGGAGAGCCGGGAGGGGGAAGGTGGTTCCCGAGAAACGTTGCAAGGGAGGGTGTCACCTTGATCTTGAAGAAGGGTTTGGAGGTGCTCCACCTCAAGGGCCACTTTGTTAGCTTGAACTTGAATTTGTAATAAAACATTGGAGATAACCATTGACTTATTATATATAGAGAAATGTAGATCAACTTCAACATTAGAAAATAAGCAAGAATTTTGTTCTTTCCAAAGCCAGAAGAGAATTTCCCCTTTGAAAGCATGCTAAATTTGGGAGAACATGTGAGGCATTTTGGGATTGTCTCTAAAAGAATATGCTTTCAGGTAAAACATTCTAGTCGAAGGGCATAAAGAATGAATGAATCCAATTCCAAGCCTTTTGGGCTTTACTACAATACCAAAATAAATGGGATAAGGTTTCCAAGTGTCTATAGAATGGGAATTTAGGGGCCGAGACAACAAACCGAGTCGAGATGAGGCACCAATGAGAAGGCCTGGTGAAGAACACACCACAAAAAATGAGCAATTTTAGGTTCCACACATGCATACTAGACAATATTGAATCTCCTTCTCCAGTTTGGATGGAGAAGAATGCATCCCCACCAAGTATCGAGTTTACCAACTATCGATGATGGGGAAAAATCCAAGCATTTACTAGAAGAGTAATTCTAGAAGGTGGTGTCAATGATCGACTTCATCTGTCCACCAAGGATGAGATGGAAGCAAAAATATTTTATGGTTCATATGATCAGGAACAAAAGAAATGATATCATTAATACTTGGCACAATCATGCGGGGAAAAATTGAATTGAACTTTGAGTTCATTCCAAGGGTACCAAGCTTGGATACGTTTGCAAAAATGGTCCTATATGGTATGGATTCCGCACTTGAAAATCCTAAGCACAAGAATCCCAGAAACCTTTGCAAGGCATTGATCCTAAAATTGAATAACCGAGGACCACCATAAAGAGTGTTGGTTAGTTGAAAGGCCATTACAGAGTCATTTCCCTTCCATATAAGGTAGGGCTTGATTTTCTCCCAAGATTTCTAGATGCTTTTGAGCACGAAGGTGCTGACCACTTTGATAGGGACATGAGCGATGAGAAGATTGGTAAAGGATAAACCCTTCCAGTTGGGACAACCATAAGGGGAACTCTCCACAATGTCATGATGAAAGAGCACTTTCCAAGATTCTTGTCCTTCGATGCTATGAATTATCCATTTGGCACATAATGCCTATCCTTGACGTAAAATGTCAATGAGGCCCAATCCTCTAGATTCTCTAGGAAGATAGCAGGTCTCCCATGTAACTCTGTGAAAACCTTTTCCAGAGGATGCATTAGACCAGAGAAAATCTTTAAGCAGCTTTTCCAACTTCTACACGTATTTTTGGATGGGACCCAACAAGAAGAATAACAAATGTGCGTGGCTTCCAAAACTTTGGAGCAAATATGGAACTTTCCCGCTAATGACAACGGTTTGGTTATCCAGTATTCTAGTTTTTATCCACCCACTAAATAACCTATTGCCAAATATTTGCAGGTGACGCTTAGAAGGAAAATGAAATGCCTAAAAATTTAAACATCTCACCATGGTCAATCATTTTCCATTCATACGAAGCCATCCAAGGGGTGTAGGGAGGAAGGATTTCCTGTAACATTACATTTTTCGCCATTGTATAGAAGATCCAAAGGCTAAACAAAAAGTTTCCAGACAATTGCATGGCATTGCTAATGTTGCTTTCATCATAAATTAGTGTAAGAAAGGAATTGTTAGCAAAGTGGCCATTGAGTAGTTGGGCATTATTAGAGTATGGTAAGGCCATTCCCTAACAAGCGCTTGAGATTTAGCTTGGGAAAGCTGATAGCCAAAACCTTCTGTCACACAAGGATGTAAGAGCAGTGCTAAAGGGAAACCTTGTCGTATGGATATGAAAATCCCAAAAGGGGCCGAGCTGTGCCCATTGATGGAAATTTGGGTGGAGGCATTCACAAAGAGCATCTTGAAAGATTGAATGAAGATGGGGCTGAAACCCAGAGTGTGAAGCATGACAAGAATAAACAACCACTTAATCATGTCGTATGCCTTCTCAAAGTCGATTTTAATGAAAAGGGCTGACTAGTTGGACTTGTGAGCCCATTCCATGCCTTCCCATACTTTTATGATATATTGTCAGGATGTAACGCCCTTAATGAAGCTAGTTTTCTCCGGCTAGATAATGGTTGGGAGGATGTGCCACAACCTAATGGTGAGAGCTTTGGAAATTATCTTATAAGAAACATTGAGTAGGGTAATAAGTTGCCAATTATTGATCATCTCGGGGTCTCCAGGCTTAGAGATGAACTTGATATTCCCTTTATTAATGTGAGCGCCAAAATTTTGATTCTAAAATCCTTCAAGGTAGACCTGATGAATATCTGGACTAACGGTATCCGAAAGTGATTTATAAAATTTGCAAGTAAACCATCGTCGGGGAATTTGTCATTATCCATTTGCATGAATGCCTCTTGAAGGTCATTGAGGGATAGCATGTGATGCAGGATATTTTTCTGCGCTTGGGAAAGTTTGCATGGCACTTGTGGCAAGCATTGATCCAACATAACTTGACACTCGTTCGAGGGTGGTTGATCTTGGAAAACCAGATTGTAATGAATGAAAAAGGCTTATAACATGAGTTGGGGGTAGTGAGATGATTTTTGCCATCACAAATGGCATGAATTTGCTGAAAGGAATGTTTGGATTTGAGGGAAAGAAATAATTCCTTCAAAACACAATCTCCAACTTTGAGCCAGTGAAAGGCGGGCAGGATTTAAGTGCCCCAAACATTATAGTTATCCGTGATCTCGAATTTTTCGACAAAGCTCGCCACTGGAGTTATAGAGTTTCATAACATAGATTCCTCGAGCACCACCACCGCCCAACTAAGGGCGGAGGAGGAGTAGCAGAGTAGGATCTGCGTTGAATGTTAGCTAGTTGTCAATTGTATATTCTAAGAAATATGGTCGTATGAGTCATTGTATCCTCCCACCATTGAGTTCATTTGGATTGCATAAGCGAGATGGTAATTTTGCAGATGACATGGCTGAGGTGTTAAATTCCAAACCCACTTGATTTGATTGAGAGTGGGATTTGTTAGACCCTAAATATTGGCTAAGTACTAAAATGCGTGCGTGCATGAAAAATGGTTTAAATGAAATGAGGGCGCACACGGGAGGTAGAACAAGGGTTTAAAGGACTTAGCCATATTTGGCATCATGGAGTCACTTAAGGAAAAACATGAGGACCCGACTAGGTGTGATAAGTGGATAAGGTGCTAGTCTAGAACCTTGGAGGCCAAGAAAAGGATATTCCATACAGGGAATATTCCCAGAGGCATCATTATAGTTAGTGGAGGGTTTTGCAAAGAGGATACAAATTTGCCGATGGAGGACCACATTGACACTTGGCACATGATCTACTTAGAAGAGAAGTCATGGCGGTGGACGTTATTTCTATTTAAAGAAGTGCTTGGGACAAGAACAAGATATACGGGAGAGACAGGAGAAGGGAAACAAAGAGAAGGAAGGTAACAAGGTGCTGCAAAAATGTTAGGAAATGTTGAGGGTTTGGAGCTCATGGTGCTAGGGTTGTAAGGGATGTCATTAAGCATATGTATGGGTACGGGGTCTATAACAAGGGTTATAATGGGGAAAACATAGTTAGGATCTCGATCGATTAGTTTGTAGGGGTTGATCCTTCTCATTTAATGTATATGGTATGAGATGACCCTTTTGAATATAGTATGGCTACAAAAAACTCTTTAAAATCAATATACATGGATATATTATGTACATCTCATTTATGAGTGTAAAAACTCATGTTATTCGACTTGTCATGACTCGAGATCTTGTTCCCGTGCTTCATACAATGTTTATTTAACCTTTACGATACATTGATGTGTAGATCTGTTAGTTATATCTTCTACCTTTTTGAGTAGATGTATGTACTTCTATTTTTGAAAGTATTCCACCATTAATGGCGGAACTCTCTTGCAAATCTCACATAATGGAGGGGCTCGGTGCCCTCACGTGCCTCGGGTGAGTGCCCAACATATGCTGGGTGATATGCCGACATACTTGGGGTTATAAAGAAGTATTGAGGGTAAAATAATGACTACATCTTGGTTCTTTTCCGGGACCTCTTTTGAAGTTATTGTGAGAGAAATGTGTAATGACGGAGTGCTTGACCTTGGAAAATGTTGAGACCTAGCTTAAAAGCACAGAGGATGAGTTTTCTCAGAGGTTCAAGATCTTGGATCCGAGTTTGATGCACGGAAATGGGTGGAGGAGAACTCAGTATCATGAACTCTATGAGAAATTATTTTGCTATTTCCCAAAGAGAGTTGTATGAATGGCTATCAAAGCATATGCATTAAGGACAAGTTGGTACTATAGACCTCATGTTTGGACCCGGGAGGAATAAAAGCGGTTGTATGATCTTTGATATGACATGGACCCGTGATGTTGATCACTAGTGGAGTAGAGTCTTTGACTAGTTATACCCCTGGAATACCTTATTTCTACATATTCTTGGCCGAGATTGTTGAGTTTGAGTTCTTGAGGGAGCCTAGAGGATCATTCTTGCGTGTTATTCCACTGGCTATCAAGATCTTGGTCATTACTTTGAGTTTGGAATTTGTTCCCATGGTTGGATAAACTCTGCTAGGCCCAAGGCACATAAGATGGCGTGGTAGAAGGATGGCGGACCTTGCGGAAAAGATAGAGAGAGAGGAGATGCGACTCAAGTATAATGAATCTCGGGAGAGGGAGTTGGCAAGACAATGTAAAGCTGCATGAGTGATGGATTTATGGAGCTAGACATTGTGGAAAGGATTTGAGGTTTGCGCAAAGGATGTGTTTCCTGAGCAATATGAGCTACCCCATCTTGGAAAGCACGGAAGAGAAACCCCCTCAGATTTTGGAGAGATCTTGTCATATGAAGAAAGGAGAAGAGCCATAGGTGCACATCTTAACCCACATGGAAACCAAACCCTTGCACTTAGTTTTCTAGTTCTTGAGATAAGTTTTCATAATCCAGTTGGTATCGCTATTCGTAGTCAAGAGACACTTATGAGGTATAGTTTTTCAATTGGTAAATCTATGGTTGCACAATCATTTCCTGTGTTTGGGGGTATTTTTTCGACACAACATTTTGACAAGGTGTGGGATAACAAGGTTTGAGTATCATGTCCTGAAGCAAAACAAGAAACACATCTAGAGTGGTTGGTATCACGAGAATGTCGGAGCACGCTGAGTTTAGCGCGATGGTGGGTCCGCAAGGCACAATTACATTAGGCTCCTTACCTATGATATGAGGAGGATGCGAAGGAGTTGGCACTAGTAGATCTAGTGGATCTCGGTGGTGGAGGTAACATCGAGGGAATCAAGGTCCTGGATCTAGAGACAAGTTCCACAACACCATTAATAGGTGTTTTATGAAATTTTGCTCCACTTACCTGATTATGATGGTGTTGAGGATGCCGCGAAGCATGTACACAAGTGCGAGTTACTATGGCATGCGAAGGGAATCACCGCCTCGGAGAGCGAAGGAAAGTCATTGGAAACCACATTACAAGAATGCACACATAGATGGTACATGAAGTATGACCCACACCAGACTGTGGTGGATTACATTGCACTGTGTAATGCCTTTTTGGAAGAGTTCCACATACCTGAGTTTGAACAGAAAAGCTTCAGCACGTTTAAGGAGATTTAGCAAGGAATGACAGAGAGTATGTGCGAGTATGATGCATATTTCAAGACTCTCATATCCAAGTTATCTTATGACATTCACCCTTCTCAACATGATCGGGCTTTTTTGTTGGAGGAATGATTACACCATTCAGGAGGGTGCTTTCACAAAAGACATTCACAGATCCGCGCGAGGCCTTGGAGGCTGATTGCACGCTAAGGTAGTAGGAAACATTGACATAGGAGTTAATCCATTCCTATAAGCCCAAATTACTGCAATGGCAAAACAACAAGAGAAATTGTCTACGAAATGGCTCATGAGACTCGCAGTGGGTTATGGTGTATGAATTGTGAGGTAGAAGGGCATACGGAGGAAATGTTTCCTGGAGATTAGTACGTGCGATGACAAAGAGACTATGAGATTTGCCACAGAGATCATGATGTAAGTAGGTGTCTGCTACTACAACACACGATCCATAAGAATGTGTCTTGCTATTGCAAAATTTACACCTCTACTACTCATGACACTAAGGATTGTAGATTGATTGACAAAATACATGATGTCATTGATATTGGTGTGTGCCAGACTAGTATTTCAAGTAGTTCCAAGGATGAGGGTCGTCATTATGAAGAGTGCGTGGATTGGACAAGTCGTGGAAGAGGCTTTCATGGAGGATTTAGAGGTTGTGGCAACTGTGGAGGTGGAAGAAGTGAGTTCCCACGTGGAACTTGTTACAATTGTGGGTCTACAAAACACTATAAGCACAAATGCCCCGATCTACTACAATGCTCTTGGTGTGGAAAGAAGCACAAGTATGAGGAGTGCCCAAAATTATTTGAACACATGAGCTAGAAGTAGCGGAAGGATAAGGGCACTGGGATGGTGAGCGTAAAGTGTGTTGATCAACAGTGGATGCCTAGAATGATGCGAGAGTTAGAGTTAGAACTTGTACTAGTGACGACGCGAGATGAGGTGTGCTCGCCAGGAGATACCAAAGTAAAGGCCACTAATTACAAGAGAATAAGTGGTACATGGGAAGTATCCGGACCCTACACATCGAAGGAAGTCTATCAAGAGACCATGGACGTAATTAGAAGTCTTCAAGGGGAAATTCAGTGTCTAAAAGAGAAATCCAGGAAGTTGGAGCAGAAGAAGAGCGTTGGATGTTTGATATAGATGATGTCAGAGAAGTGTGTAAGATGTTGTGCCAAGATAATATCATTCCTCTGTTAGGAGAATGGTTGAGAGATAAAGTACCAAGTGCTGGAGGAGAGCGTGAGAGGCAAGTTTTTCATGCTAATCTACCTCCCCAAATCCTTGACTATGATAAGGATATTACCTTGAATGCAATTGTTGATGGATGGCTCCTAAGTAATATTCTGATTGACACGAGCGCAGAAGTTAATGTTCTCACTTTAGATGCACGAAATCAAATGGGAAGGCCCCCATTACAACCATCCTCAAATGTGTTGTATATGGCTAATAAGACAAAACCAATGCCCTTTTGTGTTTTAAAGGATGTTGTTATCACTATCCAAGGGAAAAAATTCACTAGACACTTCAAGTCTTAATGCTTATTGAGGTAGAAAACTTTCCAACGTTACTTGGGCACCCCGGTACTATAAGAACAATCTTGACTTACGTTTGAATAAGGGGTATATAAGTTTTGAGAATAATAAGGAACATGTTATCATCCCTTTGACAGATGGAAAGTCAAGTGCTCTATACCGAGCCCTTGGGAGAAGAAGACCTAGAAAAAATATATGAATGCAGATCGGGACCCCGACGTTGTGAAACCAACAAAAGAAGGTGTTATTCAGTGGGAAGACACTCAATTTGTATGTGATACAACTAGTGTGGCATGTGACAATTGGGTGCACGAGACATATGAGTTAGTCGAAAGGCAATTAAGAGGATCTGTGATGAGAGTAACAAAGGCGTGCTCAGTCAGGCACTTGGGAGGAAAGAAGTTTCTAAGTTACACTGGGGGAGCCAACCCTGATGTTTTCCTGCGAGCAATGAAGACCTAGTGGAGATGTGAGATCGAAAGGAGAAGGATGTTTAGATATACCTTTCTTAGGACCGCAACACGTTGGTGGGTGACCCATCATGATAACCTTATAGAGTGGCGCGAGGTAAGAATCACATTCTCTGTTAGGTTTCTCCGAAGCAATGCACCTACTACTATACAAGACTATCATGGGAAGGAACCCGCCTCATTTCACATCTAAGCATGTGAAGAGGCCTAAATGGAAGGTGCGAAAGCCTTTCCGCCTTCTTTATGGGTGTATAAGATTTACTCCACCTTACAAGGCTACGCGCACATATGATACATTCACTCATAGCTGCGTTATGTCGAGACATGAAAATGGCAGGAGTTGACGGTTGATCTCCTTCAAGATTTTGAGTATTGAAGTACTAAACCATTGCTGAATGAGGCGCTACAAGTTGTTAAACACCTTACTATGGGAGATAGTGCCATGCCAGAGGATAAAATCTGGAATTGTTGGGTGAACTTGGCTTGGAAGCGCATTTTGATGAGGAAGAATATGAGGAGGTATAACTTGAGCGCACATGCATGGAAAAAGAGAAAGGAAAATTGGTCTACGTGATAGATGGTGAAGAGGTGGAAAACTTAGATGTTAACCATACTACGGGAACACGTGAGGTTATGGATAGTGCTGATGAGAAAGCACACGCCTATCATGAACCCCTGAAAACCAAGAATGTTAACATTGGTTTGGAGGTAGAACCTAAGGAGGCTACTATTGGAGATTACTGGACAGAAAAGGAGGTTTCAAAGATCATCGATCTGTTGCGTGAATTTTGATTTGTTTCACACGGTACCATGAGCTTAAAGGAGTTCACCAATCTTTAGGAGAGATGTGGATCAAACAGAAGGAGGGCGCACACCCAATTTGAAAGATACCTTATCAAATGAATTTGAATCTACGCACAAAGTCAAGGAGGAGATTAACAAGATGATCACATCAGGCATTATTGAGGCTATTGAAGAATTAGAATGGATAAGTCCAATGGTCATCAACATTAAGAAGTATGGAAGGATAAGGATTTGTGTTGATTACAGATGGATTTGAATGCGGTATGTGTCATTGACCCTTTTCCAAGCCCCTTCACTAAGGAGATCCTGGAAGGAGTAGCCGGGCGCGAGATCTATTCTTTCACAAATGGATTCTCAGGATATCATCAGGTTAGAATTGCAAAAGAGGACCATTAAAAGACAACTTTTTCCACTGAATGGGGAAGTTTTGCCTACATGGTCATGCCCTTTGGATTGAAGAATGTGCATGCTATGTTTTCATGTATGTGGTTCAGCATTTTAGGAATTCATCCATAAGTTTCTACAAGTCTACCTGGATGACTGGACAATATATGGATTAGTGAGGGACCATTGTGACAATCGAGGCTAATGTTTGAGAGGTGTTGGCAGTTGAGTATATCCCTCAACATTAAGAAATGTGTTTTCACTACTCCATTTGGCACCCTGTTGGGACATATCATATGTAAAGAAGGCTTGTTAGTGGATCCTGCCAAAGTTTCCGTTATTATGGGATGGGGAACCTACTACTAGCCAGAGCTTGTGCATGGATTCCTTGGTTATATGAGGTGTTACCGGAAATTTATTAAGGGTTATGCTGAAATCACCGCGCCATTGGATAAGTTTGAAGCACAAAAGTACATTTCATTGGGGAGAGGTGAAGCATATGCAATTTGACACATTAAAGAATAGGCTTATCACCGCGCCCATATTACACTTTCCCTCTTGGGATAAGCCATTCCATGTACATGTTGATGCTTCGGGGATGGCGATTGGAGCAATCTTAACACATCCCGAAGAGGGAATTGTTGACCATCCCTTATGCTTTTCTAGTAGGAAGCTAACCCCAAAGCAGAGTGAAACTATACTACTATCGAGCGTAAGGCATTATCGATGGTCTAAGTGATACACAAATTTAGGTAGTATCTGTTGGTAACACCATTTATATTCTACATGGACTACATCACATTGAAGTACTTGGTAAACAAACTTGTTTTACAAGGGCGCATATGCAGTGGATCCAATTATTTCAAGAGTTTGAGTTTAGCATTGTTGTAAAACTAGGTAAGAGTAATTTGGGGCCGACCATCTATCAAAGATTGACATAGGAGAAGATGTGCGAGCATCATTGCAGATACAATGCCGATACACAATCTGCTTAGATTGCAACGTGCACCCCCTCGACTTGGAAGATATTGCATTGTTTCTCAAAATGGGCGTGGCACCGGAGGGAGTGAGGACTTTGGAAAGGAAGTACTTAGCCATACGTGTTGCACCCTACATATTAGTTGGTGGAGACTTATACAAGTTAGGTCGTGATGAGGTTTTGTCTTTGGTGTGTGTTAGAGTATGAGCGCGACACAATCATGGAGGAAGCACATGGCAATTGCAAGAGAAAACTATGCAGGGAATGCAACCGCGTGCAAGATCCTTCTAGCAAGCTTTTGGTGGGAAATGGTTTACAAAGATTGATCAAGTATTGCAAGGCTTGTGACCATTTGTCGGCGCCTTAGTAAACTAGGGAAAGAGATGATATGCCATTAAGCTCGATCGCTCGTGCAAAACCGTTCGAGAAGTGGGCAATTGACTTCATAGGACCTATTTCTCAATCCGCGCGAAGGAAAAGTTTGCGCTATATCATTACATGCATAGATTACCTTACAAGGTGGGAAGAAGCGACACCTATAAATGACAACAACGACTAGGTTCTTGTGCGAAAATATAATATACAAATATGGATGCCCACTGAGCTTAACAAGTGATAGGGGTACCCATTTATTAAATGAGATAGTTAGAATCTTATTGGCATAATTCATGGTGGCCCATCAAAAGACTACCCCTTATCACCCACAAGCTAATGGGACTGCTGAGGCGTTTAACAAAATTTTGAATCACACGTTAACCAAGATTTGTGATGTGGGAAGAAAGGATTGGGATGACAAAGTTTCATGTTGTGTTATGGTCATATTAGAATACTTATAAGAGATTGAACAAGGCCACACCTTTTCAATTGGTGTTTGGCATGGAAGTTGTGTTACCTATTGAATTCATGTTACCATCGTTGCGTATAATGCGCGCAGGAGGGTTAGATGATGAACAAGCGCTTGAGGAGAGGATTGATAAGTTGATGCAGTTGGATGAGAGGTGGGCTATTGCTCGTTGGAGTCAGAAAACAAAAAAAGCTAGGTAGAAGGCATGACATGATAGACACATCAAGAATAAGAAGTTTGAGGTGGACAGATGGTTCTCTTATATGATTCCAAATTTTTGCACCATCCTGGGAAGTTCAAAGTCCATTGGTTGGGTCCATACATTGTATCCTATATACTTGATTCAAGCACTTGCCAATTACAAATGTCAGTATGGAACACGATTGCTGAGTCATTTCAATGGAAGTATCTTAAAGCCCTACTATAAATAAGTCTTCTTTGTGTTTGTAAATAAGGCATTATTGTCAATTAGCCTAAGATTTACTTTGATGTAGTTTCCTTTCTTTGTGTTTCCCTTTCTTGTTGCTTTGTTTTTTGCGCGTTTGTGTGTTGGTAGCCAAAAAATTTCTATGCATAGAGGACCACGCATCCATTTTTGTGTGGGGTGGAGTGATATGACAAGTGTTGGAAGCTATGGTTGTGGATGGCCTGGGTTGAAAAATCAAAAAACATGTGGATTGGAGATCATGCGTAGAATAGGTGAACATAAGGGAAGGATGGTGTCAAAAGGCTTTATAGAAACCACGTACAAGAATGAAAAGCACATGAACAACATGAGGTAGGTGATGTCAAGAACCAAGATTAGGACACAAAGGAAGAATTCCTTCAGTGTTGTACGCGCACGTGTAAGGATCCGTGGTCGTGAAGGGTTTTTGCGCGCATGAAGGTTGCAAAGTTTTTCGCGTAGGATTGAGCGCGGAGGAAAAGTGCTGAAGGTTGGCGTTGGAAAAAGCTGCCTTTATTGCGAAAGTATGTTGGTAGGTGGCATGTCATTTATTATGGAGAAAAGCAAAAGTTATAAATAGAAGATCGGGGTGCGTTATTTCCTACCTTGCATTTTAAGTTATCAAAGAGCTCTCGCGAACTAGGGCATCCTTACGAAGAAGGTTTGAGAAGAGTTGTGAAGATTTGTGTGCATAACTAGTTTGATCAGTGAACTAGAGTGGAAAGGAGTACACGGGCATAAGCGGAGAAGGTTATGTGGAAGAATCTCGCGGGTGTTACGTTGTCTTGTGGAAAAAGGGTTTTCCAAGTTAGGGTTACATAGCTAGGGCATGAGGTTTGAAGGAATTTTTGCAAAGGAGTGGAGATGCAAAGTTGAGTAGAGCCAGGACCAGGAAAGAGGAAGAAGTTTTAAGGACTCGACGAAGGAATGACACCAAGGAAAGTAGAAAATGTTTCACCAAAGAAGGGCAAGGGCAAGGAAAACAAGCCATTTCTATTGGTTTCAATGAAGAATGGTACGCGGAAATGAAATACCCGGACGACATATTACTTGGTAAGGAATGGGTGTCTCATGTAAAAAAATGGCCGTAAGTGATTACAACCATTAAACGAGCACCACAGAGAATGAGATGACCCTAGAAATGGTTTTCCCTATAGAGAAGAGGAAACCAAATGGAATGCCTATCTATGATGATGAAGTGAAGGTGAAAATGGAGAAGGTTGGGTTGTTGAAACTCTACGAGTTGCCCTATTTTGGAAAGCATGAGAGACTATACCAATGGTTGATATCGGGCATGCATGAAGACCGATTCTATTTCATAGGTCGGAGGATGCACATAATCCCTAGCTAATTTCTAAGTTCACCAACCTTATATGTGAAGGAGAATCATTGCACGATGATTTGGAAGACAAGGATGCCATTAATAAGACCGTTGAGGCTTATGACTACAAGAAGGGTTCGCGCTACTTTGACATTTCTGCAATTATTGACCCGGTGATGAGGATGGCCGTGCACTTGGTCACAAAGATGAATGGGTAAGAGAGATGGACACAGATCAACAAGGCCTGGTTGAATGTATGCTGCAAGATCTCGAGGGGACCATTTATAACCTCTCATCTTTTATTGCAGAGGAGATCATAAACGATGCACGCGATGGAGAGAAGATCATGTTTAGTAATGTCCTCCTCACCATTGTCTTTTCAAAGATTGGAGTGCCCGATGGGCTAGATAAGTTTGTTTGGGAATACCCAGATGAGAACCCCTCCCCGCCAAGAGGTTTGAACAATATACTTGTGACACCATGACGACCGCTCATAAGGCACGCTGGAAAAGTGGTATAAGCGGATGCGCGACACATTCAGGGCTGAATGGAGAATACCCGAGTAATTGCCTTCACTAGTACAAGGAGAGGTTGAGTTCGCCGTATACCAAAATTTTTGTATCAGTAGATTTACTTTGATAGATGGAACCAAAAGTCCTAGTGCAAGTTGCCTTTCTCCTTCACGACACAATACTTCTAGGTCGGGTCAATCGATTCAAAGAGGCAAAGAAAATCAAGTTTGATCTAAGTATAGTAGATCAAGACTACCATGAGCTGCACATGAAGTTAATATACCCCAAGAAGTGTGCCTATGTGGAGAATTATGTCTCCCATGACGTGCACATGTTAAAACCAGTAACATTACCTATTGCAAGGAGGAAAACAACGAGGGTGTATTTACACATAAGGCCTAAGTATGAAAAAGGTGCTTATGTTGAAGATGATGTCTTTATTCCTGAGGACCCCACCACACCCCGAGAAAAGAGGAGGGGAGACTCCCGAGAAAAAGGCACCGAGTGCGTAGATAGTACAAAAACGGTTGGGGCACAGGAGTCGGGTGTGGGCACAAGTACTTACGTCTGCCGGAAGAGGTATCCCGTTAGAAAAGAGTCGCCGCAGAAGGAAGAGTCGCGGTAAAGGAAGAGTCACTCGAGAAAGAAGAAAGAGAGAAGTCCCTTGAATTAGAGTCACCAGTAAGGAAGAAGCAAAGGGTGACAAAAGGGTCAGACTCAGAAGAAATAGAAAGCATGGAGGCCGACAAGGGCGATGAAGATGATGAAGAGTGCTAGTGAGGCTCAAAATCATCCTATGCACGATGTACGTGACTTGGATGAAGAAGGAAAAGAAGAGAAGGATGAGAATGAGGAAGGTTCTCATGACAAGGGGGAGTGAGGAAGTAGACATGAAAGGTTAGAAGACCCCGACCCCGACCAAGGAGAAAATGGATAACACTATAGAGAGGGAGGTGATAGGTATTATCCAATAGTTGGTGGAGCACGAAGTAGAGCGAAGCGCCGAAGAAGTGTTGAAGGAAATTGAGGAGAGCACAAGTGTAGGAAAGGAGTATGGGAGCATGGGCGGAGACCCCAACTTAGCAAGTAATCTTCCATACTAAGCGCACACAGTGGAAAGGGCACAATAGTGGCACAGGAACATGATATGACTTACATTAATGATCCAAAAAAGGTACATGCGCGCGCTTCCGTAGAGTATGTGCCCACCAACCAACTCCTTGCTTGGTCTTCTTTTGATGAAGAGGGTGCATACCCGCATGAGGAAAATGCTATCCTAGGCTTTTGAGTCCCACGTTGATGAACCCGAGTTCGAGGTAAATCGTGATGCTTTGATGAAGATATCAGATCTTTGGGAGTAAACCATCTTGTAAATTCCCAACAACCGCCGATGAGTAATTTTGCAATGTGCTCAACAAAGTATCGATGGAGGTGGAAGCAAGAATCTTTGGCAGAAATGACAAAATAAGGGTCTTGGAGGAAGAGCTTGAGAAAAATAATGAGGAGATCATTGAGTGGGACAAGGAGATAAAATAGAAGGAATTGATCAGCCCACAATTAAGGCATGAGATGAGGGATGAAAAGGCAAATGTGCATGAAATCCGTAAGAAGATAGAGGCCATTTCAGATGCCATTATCTTGAAACACCCGAACTTGGCCCCGCCTAAGAAGAAATACGAGTCAACCATGCACTGCTTGGAAGACTTGACCCGCATCCTCACCATGGAAAGGTGGCCACTCGCATTAGAGTCGGCAGAGGAGGTGATGACACGCCAGAAGGAGGAGGAAAAGATGAAGATTGGGGAGACAATGACTCGGTACTCCGAGCTCCTTGCCATAGTAAAGACTACCACGCAGATGGCCGAAGCCGTGTATGAAAAATGTGCCAATAGAGACATGGTAAAGCAATCATATTGGTTGCTACACATGAGGCAGATCTAAAAGAATTTCAGGAAAAACACAAAGGCAATAGGCGGAGTGCAACAAGATCCTAGCCGAAGTTGAGAATAAGTTGGAAGCAATCGAAACCTTGTGGGGTTCGATTAAGAATAAGCTAAAGGAACTATACCCCCAAGTCACTCGCATGATGGATGTGTTAGGTGATCTTAGCAAATAAGCTGGAAAGCATTGTAGATACGCTGAAAGCTAAGAGTGATGAACTAAGTTTTGATGAAGTAAGCACATTGGTGGGTGACCTACTTTAGTATGTGTAGGGAGAAGTGGATGCCTGGGAGAAGATTGAGGCATCCATAAAGAAGGAGTTCCCACTCCTCATGCAACAATAACATATTCTTCCATTATTTCATTCTTTATTTAGATCCCACTATTCTTTACTCTTTGAAGGAGCAGAATGTTCCCAAGGACGGAGAACATGCATAGTGTGGGGTAATGTTGGACCCTAAATATTGGCTAAGTACCAAAAGGCGCACACACGCAGGATCAGTAAATAGAAGGGCGCTCAGGGAAAAGCGTGCATGAAAAAGGGTTTAAGAAGGGTTTAAGTGAAACTAGGGTGCGTGCGCGAGGCAAAGAAAGGGTTTGACGGACTTAGCCATATTTTTCATCATGGAGTCACTTGAGGAAAAATATGAGGACCCGAATAGGCGTGATAAGTGGATAAGGTGCCAAAGCATGGAACCTTGGAGGCCAAGAAAAGGATATTCCATGCATGGAATATTCCTAGAGGCATCATCACAGTTAGTGAAGGGTTTTGCAAAGAGGATAAACATTCACCAATGGAGGACCACATTGACACTTGGCACTCGATCCGCGCTCGAGAAGAGAAGTCATGGAGGTGGAAGTTGTTCCTATTTAAAGAAGTGCTTGGGACAGAACAAGATATACGGAGAGACAAGAGAAGGAAACCAAGAGAAGGAAGGTAACAATGTGTTGCAGAAATGTTAGGAAATGCTGAGGGTTTGGAGCTCATGGTGCTAGGGCTTAGAGTTCTTAGTGCTTAGACGATTGTAAGGGATGTCATTAAGCATATGTATGGGTACTGGGGTCTATAACAAGGGTTATAATGGGGAAATCATAGTTAGGATATCTGATCATATTAGTTTGCAGGGGTTGTATCTTTCTCATTTGATGTATATGGTATGAGATGACCCTTTTGAATGTAGTATGGCTACCAAAAACTCTTTAAAATCAATATACATGGATCTATTATGTACATCTCATTTATGCGTGTAAACCTTCATGTTAGTTGGCTTGTCATGACTCAAATCTTGTTCCTTGTGCTCATCTACAATGTTTATTTAGCCTTTAAGATGAATTGATGTGTATATCTATTAGTTATATATTTTGCCTTTTTGAGTAGATGTATGAACTGCTTTCTGCAAGTAATCCTCCATTAATGGTGAAACTCTCTTGCAAAGATCACATAAAGGGAGGGGGCCCGCGCGCGCGCCTCGTGTAAGTGCCCAATGTATCTTTGGGTGATAGGCCAATGTGCTTGGGGTTATAAATAAGTATTGAGGGTAAAATAATGACTACAAGATCTGTGCTCCATCAAGGCTGTATTAATAAAAAATTGGCCTTTATGAGAAAAGGCCTCATATCTTGCCAAGTGATACAAAATCGAATAGAAAAGTGGTCAGAAAGGAAACAATTGAGCATTACTTCCACTGGAAAAGAATAAGAGTTGTCAAACTCAAAAAAATCTTGAGTAGACAACACGGCCCTATCAAGCCGTTTAAGAACCCAATTCGATACCTCGGAGAGTAGACTAGGTGAACCATGTTGTAGAGGTGGGTTTGCGAGAAGCGTTGGGGTCATTAAACCCGAATTTATTGCACATATAAAACCACACCTCCCTTTCTCCAGTTGTCCATTGCATATGTAAGTGACTCTGTACTTATCTCGAGGGCAAATCGACCATATTAAAGTCCCGACACATGACACAATAAGCATCAGGAATTTCGTTTTCTATCCACCGCTAAAGATCAACCCTTTCAATCGCATCATTAGAGGCATAAATGTTGATGAAGCCAAAAGGGTAGCTTTCAATATTAAATAAGGCCCAGATGGCACGATTGGTGGGGTTGACACTGTGATCCATAAAGAAGGGCTGTCATTTGGGAGAAAAAGGGAGATTAATCCCCACGCCCTCCATCATGATTATTGGTAAAAGCTAGTTTGTTAGGCTAGATGGATTTACAAACCATCAATAACTAAAAACCTACAATTTTCACTTCTGTAGAAATAAAACATCTAAATTAGCAATTTTTTGACAAGCATCGCGAACGACATACTTGCGGTTGGAGTCTGTGAGACCCCACACATTCCATGACATACAATTCATGAGAAATGATGGTCAAGGGCCATACCATTCGTGTCCAAGCCATCTAAGGTATCAAATTGATTTTACAGAAATTGAGCATTATTGTGCTTCAAAAATCCTACAACTCAACTTTCCTTCACTCGATATACTCTATATTATAATCCTTTACGAGAATCCACAATGTTTTCCGAGCTATGCTTCAGAATGACCATGGGGTGACGAGAGGGACTTTGGGCCTTTTTGGATGGGTCATATGAACCATTGTTTACAAATCGCTAGGTCGAGGTGACGAGGGAATACAAATGTTATTTGTTGAGTCCATGAGAATCGTGACCACCTTGGGCGTGCTGGAAAATTTAGGCAAGGGGACTAAAGTGTCTTCGGAAATCAGCTCACGTGGAGCGACGCTAATGTGAGGTTTGTTCCTTAACAGCTGGCTCTTTCGAGCCATTGTTATTGGGTACCTTGGCTTGAGCCATTTTATTCTTGTTCTTCCGCCCTCCAGTGGCTTGCCACCCTTCTTCCTGCAGGATTTGATAGATTCAGAGGCCGCCTTAGGTGCTTTGGGTGATTGTGTGGAATGTACAAGGGGAAGTCTTGATCTTGTGATCGGAGGTCTGACAACGAAAACATGTATTAGGAAAGTTGATGTAAAACACACGCTAAGAGTAGCACATATCTCCCATTTGGATCTCCACAAATTACTTCAGTTCTTGGGAGAGATCAACTTCAACACATACATATTTTTTTGAGGACGAGCGTTGTAGAAACGCTGCAGTTCCATGCAAACAACTCACTCGATAGAGGAAGCGATTTGGTGCAAAAATGAACGCACGACAGCGGCAAGCCGAGAAACTACACCTAGACAGGGACTTTGAGGGATGCATACTCAGACACCACGAAGTCTTTAGTCCATGGAGAAAGAACCAAAAGGGAGTTACGCACATACCATGTGGCCGAGCGGTTCAAGATAGCTGGGGCACATGAGGGGTATGAGAAATGGAAGAGAAAAAACCTTTAGTCATGTTTTGCACACTTTTGAGCCGGATGTCGTGAGCGGCCCAAGACGAGTTAACCCATGACTTTAGCATGCTTTCAAAGGGGATGCGACCCACAAAATACCCAATAAGGCAGAACTGTTCTAACCCATTGACATGTAACATTAAATTCAGAAATAGGTAATACAACATCAAGAGGAGAAACATTACCTCGTGAAAGACCTTTGGAACGAATTTCCGGGGGCATTTCTACGGCGATGCCATTGCTTGTATCTCCACTAGCTCCATCCTCGCCAACAATAACCAGGCTTGAGGTGGAAGGAGACATTATATAGGTTTGCCCAAAGGGTGGGAAACCCTAGAACTTATCGAGAAAGGTACAATCTTACAATGCCCAAAGAGGCTACGCCAGCGGCTACCCTCCACGCTAAATGCACCCTGACAAAGGGACAGCTGTGATGTTTTGTTAGGGTGCATTTAGCATGGAGGGTAGCCACCGGCAGAGGCTACGGTATGACATGCAAGCATAAAACCCTAGCAACCAGTTCTGTTGTTTTAAAAATTTATCAAAAATATATTTTTTTGACATTTTTGTTTTTGAGATGATGTTGAATTTGTAGATGTTAGACATTTGTCCAACTGCAGCCTTCATGGCATTATTTTATAGGCCATGATGCCCCTCTGGCTGCCTTTTTTTTTAATGGTATATGGCCATTTGTACTATATCTGTGTGCAAATATTTTCATTCTAGCTTTTGAAGATTCTTACTGTTATGTCGCAACAACCTTCAACATCAAGAATAGAACATAGCTCTAACATGCACACTCTTTACAGATGTCCATAGTGAAGGGATCATGATTGTTGTCAATTTGCAGTACCCATACCAGTCAAGACAAAACATGAAAACAACAGGCATATACCATGGATCCAACATTTAGCCAGTAAATCTTAGCGGTCTCACAAACTGATATGGTTACAAATGACACCTTACACATTTTTGCCTACGCTTCCGATCTCTAGAGAGCCCAATAGTCTCCCCATAGTTAGGGGCCCTTTAGTGATAAGACGGAAAATTCAATTAGGAATACTATAAAGGGAGGGAAATGCAGACTGTGCAGTCAGATGCAGAATATTAACCAAACTCTCCATTCCACCCTTCAAAGCATGCATCATAAGGAAGTCCATCTTTCATTTCCTTATCAAAAAATAAAGCAAATTGACAATAGAAAAAGATCTAGAAGTGACTTGTCCCTGGTATGTTAGAACATAGAATACAAATGGTTATATGTATATCAATGGTATTTCAGTATACAGAGTACAGTCAATAACCTTAGAATCAGAAGCCACTTGCAACATTTCACAAGCAAATGGACTTCAACTATAGAAATTTATATGAAGAAATCACATTGAAATGTCCTCTGAACTTTAAAACAATCTTGCCAGTAGCTGAAATAAACAGCAACAAAGCATGCTTTACCCTGGCAGTTTCTAGCAAATTTGAAAGGAATGCCCCAAGAAATCTAGAGGCATTTATTTCAAATATTTATACATCTTCAAGAATATTGATAAAGAATGAATCTAAAATTGAAAGAATCATAGGCAACCCTAAAGTTGGAATCATTTTGATTCATATTACACAACATGCGTGAAATAGAGCAAGTAAAATGTCAAACAGGCTCCTCCACTATGGCAGTCAGTGACAAAACAACTGAGTAAATGTACAGCTTGAACCAAGGAATGAAATTGCAAACTTCATCTTTGATTATCACGTTGTCTTCTCTTATAACTCTGCTCCTCCCAACTCATATCAGCTGTTCTTTTCCTGTCCTTCCAATGATCTCTTCCCTGATGATATAAATGTTGATAATCATGCGACATTTTTCTATCATAAGAACTATGCTTACATCCATGATTACATGTATCAGACTCTATTTCGCTTTTGCATGGTTCAGGGCCACAGTAAGCCTTTAGAGAGCACATTATATCTTCCGCAGAGGAATCTGAGAGCTCGCCTTCCTCTTTTTCATCATGAGGACCATCTGCCAGGACCATCTCTTGACTTGGATGGCAATAATCAGCTTGATCAAAAGAACATTTTCTTTTCTTCTCAGATATGATATCCTTATTGGAGATACCATCACTGGACCTATTTCTTTCAAGTCCATTACCATATTTCTCTACATATTCTTTTCCAAAATTTAGACTTTCCTTTCTAGTTCTGTAATACAATTCAGTCCTATCCTTCCTTCCCTCTTGTTTTGCTTTCTCATATATGATATCCTTATTGGAAACGTCATCACTGCGCCTCTTTTTTCAAGTCTACTACCATCTTTCTGTGCATATTCTTTTCCAAACATTGGACTTTCCTTCCTGGATGTGTAATTTGATTCAGATCCATCCTTCCTTTTCTCTTGTTTAGCTTTCTCAGATATGATATCCCTATTGGAGATGCCCTCACTGCACTTGTTTCTTTCAAGCCTATTACCATCTTTCTCTGCATATTTTTCTCTAAATTTTGGACTTTCCTTCTTGGACCTGTAATATGATTCAGACCTATCCTTCTTTCTTTCTTGTGTTGGTTTTTCTGCATTGGCAGCATCTTCTACCCCTCTTTCCAGCTCTAACTCAATGAGAGAATCTGCATCTGTCGCTTCATTCTCTGAAATACGAGGCTTTGAATTTCCTCCCCTGAGAAGGTGCTTTCTTTTCAATTCTTGGACTTTTTCTTTCTTCACATAATTGGGTTCACCTCCAGGTTTAACAACATCAAGCTTATCAGCCGGTCTTTCTTTTAAACCACTGGATTCATATTTATCAACTTGAGGTGTGCTAGGTGAGCTCTCATGTAAAAGCTTTTTCCTATCAGGCTTATGTCGATCAACAGAAGCAACAATTTTCTCAGTGCGCCTACTGTTAGCAGATGGACCAGAGTCTTGCGCTAAATTACATAGAGCCCTGCCCCTGGTTTCATCCCCCAGTCTACCACAATGAATCTCATTTCCCTGTCTCTCAACACTCTTTGTGTGTGCCTGATTAAGATGCCGCACGCTAAATGTATTAACACCAGAAATATTTGGTGCAGCACCACATTTATCTTTGGCATCTTTTGAAAAATATTTGCCATCTTGACCAGATGTTTTTCTTCCTCACCTGCATAACTTGCCTGAGGTGCTTTGATTCCATTCCAAGCATCAGCTCGCGAATTAACTTGAGGAGCTTGAGAATAATGTTTTCCAGATGGAGTAACCTCAATATTAGAACCAAATTTGCCCTGCATCTGGAAATTGTTCACACCTGATCTGCGTGGTTGACTTCCAATGGATTCCTCATAGAGCTCAAGTAATAGTTCGGTAACTCCTGCAATCGTGAGTGATAGGCTATCAGAATCCCCCTAATCAACTATGAATCATTACATGTATGCTATCTCTTGAAATTTTTCTAATACCTAATACATGAGCCAAAGTGCATTGATCAATAGCATTGGTTGCAAGAAAAAGGCCAGATTATATAAAAACAAAACAGAAACTAAAAAAATCGCTGACTATAAAGAAAAATGAGGTTTTTCAGTAACTGGCCTTTAAGACATACTGGATGAACATCAAAATATGTCCACCAACTCACTGGGAGCTTGACAGACAGAAACTTAGCTGCAAGGAAGATTGTCCCAACATAAATCTCACAAGGCTTAAATTGGAGCCACAAATATGTCCTCAACCTGCTCATGTAATACAAACACATTAGGGGATTCCTAAAATCGCCAGTACGGGAATCAAGAGAAAATACATAAGATAACCTCTGGTATACCCATCATTCAAAAAATTCCATGCCACTTGAGTAAGACGGTCCTCAGCAACACCAAAATCCTTAATTGCAGTCCAAACTAGCCTATAAGGTTGATGCACATTAACATCAAATGCCAAATTTGTCAGAACCATTGTTTCAGCATTCAAAATTATCTTTCTTTGTTTATCCCAGAAGTCCTGCATTTCATAGAGAAGCATGCACTTTAAAAAGGTGTTAAGAATGAAAAATTAACCTTTAAATCTACACAAATTGCTTCCAAGAATCTAATGAACAGTGCATAAGAACCTGGACAAGCTAATGAAACAAAAATGATGCAAAGCCAGTTACCTTCCGATTCTTTTTTTCCTGAAGGAGAGGATACTTCCGACTTTGAATTTCATAGGACTTCAAAATCACTTCGTTTACAGACAAAACTGTATCTTCAACCTTTCCAGCAAGAAACATGCAAGCAGTTGCAATTGCCTGCAACATAACCAAGAACTGCTTAGTACTGGACAAAATTTTGTAATGAAACTTATAAGCTCGGACAGTAAGGTCAGTCCTCTAATACAAAACTGACTGGAGAAAGTGTATGTATTGCTTGATCAACAAGGCGCCGGGTAGAGAAAATTGCCACACAATAATATCCTACGGCTAGTCGTATGGAGGAAATCAAAACCCTCAATTGGTTCGAGAGTGTGTATTGTGACAATATGGCACACATCCTCTTAGTTATATAGAGATATGTGGGTAACTTGTGGTATTCATTCTATTGTGCAATGAGTCCGCCAACATTGAGATTATGATTTATTATTGTAAGAATATCCTTTTAAGGAGAGAAATGTCAATCTAAGACATCAAGGAGAAATATTGTAATTGGAGTGTATGTTCCATCACATGCGATTCCTTTCTTATAAGGAATATTGTATGGCATATCCCTATCTTAAGGGTATTTGATAATACAATTTAGATTAGGCATTTTGGCCCACACCTCTTATATTGTGCAATCTACATTTTTATGCATATTATTCTAAATATTTTTGATATTATATGTGAGTTTCTTAATATCATCATGTCCATTGATGCATTAAAAAAATACACAATGTTGAAATTTGGTGTAGCAAAGAAGGTCGTGGTGGAAAGGGGAATCCAAAAATGTTGTGAGTTATGTAGCTGCCGGAAAGTTACTTATGAAAAAGTACCCAACAAATTTTTGAACTTATTGTGCGACCCATTGCCTCAATCATTTGCAACCATACTTGGGTGCATAGCTTGATGAGGAAATTCACAACTGGAAAAGGAGATCAAGACTAAAATCCACTCAATTTTCCACTACATTCATAACTTTATAATCTTTACTCGAGGCAAAAGTTGCCCTCAAAAGAATGTTTCTTAGTGAGGAGTGCACTTCTTTGGATTATGTAAATAAGGGGGGCTGTGAGGATATTCTTAAATAGATATTTTTTTTTGGTAATCCAGGAGGATCGGTGAATAACTAGTGATTTGGGTTGGTAAGGATATTCCTAAATAGATCTTTTTGGGGGTAATCCGGAGGATCGGTGAATACCCATAACCCGTGAGCTTCAAAAAGCAAAACTATAACAAAAGACAAGCACCACCGATCAACTCCACTTAGAGTAGCACACATCAAGTTGATGTTTAATAAGACTAATTTTTGGGTGAAGGCAAAGGAAACTATAAAGGTGAATGATAAGTATTGTTAGTTCTCTATTTTTCACTTTATTTTTCTAGTTAATTTGATTTCCTACTTCTTCTTGGTGGTAACTTTGAGAATCATATTTTATAGGTTACTTAGTCTTTGGTGAAGCTTCTCTACATGGTTGATAGAAAAAAAAAGCCAATGAATTATGTATATGAGGGTATGTACAAGGCCAAAAATATCATTAAAGAGTGCTATAAAGAAATGGGGAGTGACTTCTTTCCTATATGGCACATCATAGACCACATGTAGCACTTTCAACTCGTTAGTCATTGCATGGTGTTGGGTATTACTTGAACCTAAAA
Source organism: Taxus wallichiana var. yunnanensis (assembly GCA_018340775.1). NCBI lineage: Eukaryota > Viridiplantae > Streptophyta > Pinopsida > Cupressales > Taxaceae > Taxus > Taxus wallichiana. Next base: position 515,646,139 of record CM031244.1, read on the forward strand.
ATTCATTTTAATGAAAACTTCTTGGGGTTGATGGAAAGGTTCGGGAGGCCTCTACAAATATATAGAGAGGATGGTGCTAGATCAAGACATGAGGGTAGAGCAACATTTTAAGAATATTTTAATCTAGTATAGAGAATAAATTTTGATTTTATTTGATTTCCATATTTTATATAACTAAAATGTATACTAGTTATAGATTTTTTTGTATTGAGATTTATGATGAAATAATTTTAATGGTAATGTGTTAAATATTTAAAAGTTTTCTACTCCAATGTCAAATCAGTCATGTACTTCTTTTGGGTGTAGGCACAATAAAGAGCATGTTTGAACACATTCACTCTAAGAGATGCAATAGATTTACCAAACAAAAGGCGATTGATTTACTTTTTCTCCATTAGAACCTCCATCTTCGTCACATATAAACTATGGATCCCAATGTTTATGCTATTGAGTTGGATGAGATTGATCCACAATCCGAGTGGATCATTAAATATAGATTGGATTGATCAGTTAGATCAAGGCATATATAGAGGTGGGGTCTTTGGGAGAGGAAACTTTCAGCATTTTGAAGCATTAGAATGGTCTATACTCTTGATACTAGATCATGTTCGGGTAAAAGGAGAAAATGAACCATTGTTGGAGCAACTAGTACTAATACACATGCTAGAAGTTCATATCATGCTTGGTTTATGACTATTTATGCTTTGTTTACAATTATCACTATGTTTATGTTTTTGATTATATGTATGTAAAATTCCATGATTTATGTACCGTTGACTCAACTTTGAACATCAATAGTGAATACCTAACTCAAATTTGTTTTCTTGTATGTGTAATGATGCTATATGATTTGTGATGAATACTCTATACTATTTATATGTATATTAAATTAACAATAATATATATAATTAATTATTTTATTGTGTATATTAATTTAGTTATTTTTCTTAAATATGCATAAGAAGTAAATGTATTCATAAGAATTTAGAATACTCGAGTGGTTTTTGATTTGCCTCCGAGTTTTGGGGAGTCCGAGTCTCTAAACAATGTTTTTTTGCAAGGCTGCGGCATGAAATTGTAATGAGAATGATTTTGCAAGGAGCAAGTTGATTTCACCGAAGAGAGAGTTCCTTTCAAAGATTTCCACAACATTGGGGGCCGGAAAGTGACTTTAAAATAGTAAAAGCAATGGAAAACTAAAAAAATAGTGAGCCATTCTTTTTGTCATAATTCATCAAACATGACATCATATGCTTTGAGAACTTTCTAACATTCAAATTACTCCAAAAACAATGAGTATTCTCCCCTTCGGAAGCATTTCAAGGAATTGAAAAACATTCAGGATGACAATGCCTACTTTACACAAAAACTTACCAAGGTTCTTATAAAAGAGTGAAGGAATGAGGTTGATGGTTGTCCCATAACATAAAATATACATGATGGGATCCATATGAATAGAATCAAGGGAATTCTGGATGTCCCAACCTACATTCACCTATGGAATTGGGAAATTCTCAAATACACCTAGTTGAATAAAGGGACTCCTAGATATTCTCACCTTGTAGACCCTAATCTGGTGAGCAGATGGAGAATAGATTGAGAGTGGTGGAAGTTTTCATAGGCAATGCGCCAATTTTACAAATCAACTAGACTAATCATGATAGTAGATATAATCCTTTGGATTCAATCATATCCATAACTAAATCCTTCAATTAGAGGAGTTTGAGTCTCAAGTTATATGGATTAAGATAGCTCATTGGAGATCCCATCACCAAATGTTACCAAGTTGGAGCATTATTTTTAGCAATTTCCCAAGTTGTAGTTGTTGAAAGTAGTTGATATAATTGCATGTTTTCTATCAAAAATAAAGTTCTTGAGACAAGATATGCCTCCAAGTTCATTCCCTTGTGGCAAATGTATGGGTGAAATATGGTGGTGAGTGGCATCTAGAACATTCTAATAAAATAAAATCAAAAGAGGGACATACTATCTGATATACAAACCATTCATTTGGATCGATTTAGAAAAGTTTACTTCTTTCTAAATTCCAAAACAAACAATTTACCTTGTATAGAAAACACATATTATTGTGGGGATATGCAAGATAAATTGGACGCCATTAAGGAGAGAAACCTTCATATGATTACAAAGAAGATTTCCATGAGGAACATGATATCTAGTATCTTTAGATCACACAACAAGAATAATAGTAAACAAGTGAAAATAATTTAATGCCCCTTTGTGACTTTAGGCCATGCTACATGCATCCTAAATTTTATGATGAGCAACTCATTACTCAAATCAATGGGGTAAGGCCCGATCAATGTAGGGAAGTGAGCTTAGATGTTAAGGTGGTTATCATGAAAATATTTCCAACTTCTTAATGCGCTGCAATGAGAACTCAATTTGTAGATTTTTTTGTCGGAAAAAGCAATTTTTCAAATTTAACAAACCATGGATGACAAGGAGTTGAGCCCCATTTAAATGTGGAATTTGCAGACGTCAGCTAAGTATAATGAATTTGCAAAAATTTCCACTTATATTATCCCGTGAGTGGAAAGTCTTTGAAAATAGAGAGAAGTGTATTTCTTTAGTCGGTGAAACACAAGTGGTTGGGACCAAAGAGGGAAAGGATCTAGTATTCTTATTGTGTCTCACAAGAATGGAGAGTAATCAAAAGGATCTAATGCAGAAATTGAATTTGATCCTTTAAATGTTGATTTTTCATTTTCCTTTTGCTCTTAATTTGGTATATGTGTGTTATCCTGTAAAATTGACAAGGGCAATTTTACAGGTAACCATGCAAAAATTTCATTTTGGTCCCCTGAAAAGGTCTATTAACATTCAAAATGGCCTAAAGGTTCCCTTCCGAAAATCAAGTTTTAAAGAACTTAGCCTTTTTCAGCCTTTTTGAGTTGGGCGCAAAAATAGTTGTGGCAACATCCTGAAAAGTACGCCCCTTTGAAGATCCTTTAGCGCCCTAAAAGGCATGTCAACATGACAAGAGTTGCGCCCCTAAGGTGCTAAGAGTTACATGCCAGCATCCTCAAACCTGCGCCAAAGAAACACGCTTAAGGCACGAAAATTGATGTGTCGACACAAAAGAATGTGCGCCCCATTTTCCCCTGGCGCTGAAAACGTTATGTTTACATCATCTTAAGTGCGCCGTAGGCGATAAAACCTCCGTGGTGACATTTCACCAACCGCGCCAAAGGCGGTTGGTGGCGCAATAAATGCCAGGTTTTCTATATATAGGCGCATTCAACCTGTCATTTTCACGAATTAAAAATCAAGAAAAGTCTTTCCTCTGCACTTGTCAGTTATCCTTGTCAGCCTCACGTGCCGTTCCTCGTGCTTATGGATCCCACATCTGTCCTTCATCATTATATATATCCTGGTAAGTGGTTTATGCCCATCTTGTTGTTGTTTGTGGTTTTTATGTCAGGTTAGGTGATTAGGATTGTATGTTAAATACAATGAACCTAAAAAGAATTTAACAAACCAAATCAGCCAGCTGAAAACCCCTCTTCCCACTCCTTCCAGATCTACAAATTTGGGAAGGCTCTGCCTCTGAATAAACCATCCTTTGTATCTGAGAAGGCTTTGCTTGCTGCAAATCCCACCAACCCTCTCTTTGACACTTTGCAAAAATTAAAAAAGGAGAGAAAAGGGTCATGCAAAGGGAAAAGAGATCAGACAATGCAAAAGTAGTCTTTTTTCCTTTGGCGCACTATCCTTTCATGTTGCAAACCACACAGTCGCACCATAGGCGCACTTCCCGCCCATGCAGCATGAATCCTTCCCGCGCATAGAACAAATCTTGAAAAGCGTGGGCACTGGTGCAAATACAATAACAACAACATTATATGTTGTGTAAACCAAACTCGCGCCGCGCAAGCCAAACCCTTAGTGCGCCTAACCTATATGCAACATCTCCTAAGGGGGCACCAAGGTGCACCAAAAGAGCATGTGACATCAAGCAAATTTGTGCCTTGTCAAAGCACTTTCCTAGGGTCTGGCGCAACTTCCTCAACACCAACATTACTGTTGTGTATAGCTAATGTGCCCGCCCCCTTGCGCCTTCTATCATGCAACACCCCTCAAAAGTGCACCTTGCTAATTCAAGCCTCTGCAGCCTACAGTGAAGCTGCGCCTTACGCCCAAAGGCTTTTAAATTGATCATTTTTCATTTTACAAGCTGTTATTATGGATAGCATGATGGTTGACATGGCTCTTCTGTGTTGGACCTCTTTGCTTCTCCATGCAGAACAATAGCAGCCGCCCTCAAGCTCACACATGTCTTCATCGAGCAAGAAGCCAACTAAGTCTAAAGGAAAAGCTAAGTTGACAGAGCAAGAAATGAAATACAAAGATCAGAGAGTTAGGATGCCTGACTCGGTTGTAGAGTGCAGTCTCGACATCAGAGACTCAGAGCTTGGGAACATAAATATGGATGATTTCTGGGCCAAAACCAAACAAGTTACTGGTAGCCCATGGATGGACAAACTGGTGGGCAATGAGCTACATTTTGCAGTAGGTCTTCCAGTAAGCGCTATCAATAATGAGTTCATCATTATAGTGGCTCGTTGTTACAATAAAGACACAAGATGCGTCAAAGAAAAAGAGGGCAAGGTGGTCATTAACCTCACCGCCCGGCACTTCGAAGTCATGTTAGGCATTCCTCACCATAGCTAGTATGTGGAAGTAAGCTAAGAAGAAGCTGTGTTATCCAATTTTATGCACACGGAAAAATTGGAAAACAGGCCTTATTATCACAATCACGACATTGGTCCCAGGGACCCACTTCTGGTCATCAGGTGAGATCGCTCATTTTTTCCAAGAATGCGAGCCATCGAGGAGTTCGATAAGCTTATCTCGCTCGGTCGAGCTAAAACAGTGTCAAATCGGGAATAAAGAGACGAGTCATCAGAGGAGTTCGTGCCTTGTCCTAACTCGGTCATAACTCAGATCACAAGCCTTAGACGAGTTCATGAGTAGGAAATGTAAGTTCAGTAACCGAGTTTGGCTTGTCATAAAAGAGTCTCGATAGGAGCGGAGGATGTTTCGATGGTTGGCTCATTGAGGCAGAGAAATGACGAGCTTGACTCGGTTTAATTCAACATGGAGAGATTGATGCTTCCTTGTTGGAATATGAATTCAATTTTAATGACTCGACGAGACAATAATTTGCCTCAAGATTTGGTCGAGCTTCTTCCATGGAAGAGAATTTCCAAAATGAAAAGGCGAGACAACTCAATTAAAACTTTATCTCGTTCTTCTACTACAGCGGCAAGATTTTACAACAACTGATCACGACTATGGTCGCATGCAACCAGAACATCAGGATCAACACCAACGGTTCCTTGGGATCACCCTGCGGCAGCTGTCGCAATCGACTCTCTCTGGAGGCCACTCATTTTCTGAGATAAGTTTACTTCTCTACCCTGTAGCTGCTGCGTATAGCCAATTACTTCCTCACGGCACTTTCCTAGGAGAATTTCAGTTCTACGCTCAAAGCGGCCGAGCATTCGATGCACAGGCATGTTGCAGTATAGTAGAAGCCTGTTTGAGCAAGTAAGTTGTCCAATGTTGTTATCTGATCAGCATCGAATGCATCCTCAAATTCAGGATTTTCCTTCAAGTTATTTTTATGAAAATCGATTAAGTGACAGTGAGAGTGTTACCGGGAGACCTGATGAAAATTATTACAAAGATTCTCTATCGAGATCTTACTTGTTTTACGATGTAACTCATGGAAGTGGATCTCATAGAGGTGGAACTGTTTCATATCAGAATATTCATGGAGTATAATTTGCTTTGCAATTATATGAGCATCTTCAACGAGTCACTAAGTTGGCAGGCATAAAGGATTATGTCGGAATTATCACACCTTACAAGCTACAGCTGAAATGTTTGCACTGAGAGTTTAATGTTATCCTCAAATCTGTTGAAGGAAAACTCGGCAGGAGAAGATTCATGAAGATCCCGCGCGCTGGTGGGAATTGTGGAGTTAAGGAACAAACTTGCCAAGTCTGCGTGGCGAAGTTAAGGCCGGGGCCCGTGAATTAATTTGGCCAAGCCGTTATGTGGGGATTCGGAGCTGGAATGCCAAGTGGGTTTTTGTGGATGGCAAGCCAAAGAAGAAATTCCACGCGGGGGAGATTCGGAGCAGCACCGCCAAGTGGAAATTTTGGGATGGAAAACCATGTTGTTTACTCCGCGTAGGGGAGAAATTGGATCAGATTGCCAAGTGGAAAAATTATGATGGCTATCCGTCATGAAAACCCCGCGCAGCTTGGAGTGGTCCGAGTCTTTTTGCGAGTTACCAGGAGAATTAAAGTGGCAGTTGCAAATTGGGCGTTGAGTAATCTTCGATCGATAAGGGAGGATGATGGCGAGATGGTTGAAGATGGGTCGACGTTGGAAACAGTATCCAGTTTCAGGCTCACAAAAAAGAAAACGCCTTCTCATGGAATACCGTAATTGCAGCTTACAGAAGACACGGGTTTCCTCACGAAGCATTGATACTGTTCCTCACGAAGCAACAGACAGGTGTCCTCCCGATCAGCCACCTTTACCAACATGCAGCATGCATGATGCCCGACTGATCGATTCGCCCACAAAGCATACTTCTCCTCATCCTCTGCATGCGATTCGAGCATTCGGAGGATGCGAGGCAAGCTCCCACGCACAGGCAGCAGGCATGTTGCAGTACAGTAGAAGCCTTCCTTTTGAACGCTTCCAGCAAACAGGTTGTCCAACTGTGTTGTTATCTGATCAGTATCGAATGCATCCTCAAACTGTGGCTTATCCTTATTCTGAACTCGGATCTATGACAGCTGCAGGAAACAAATATTCACTGCCGTGTACGATGGATTGGAGTCACGCCATTCAAGGCTTCATAAAATCTGCCTGAATCAGGAGATGAAGGTTTACTACGGTGCAGAATGAAACGATTCGTATTGCTCAGCATTTCTTTACCTAGAAACGAATTAAATGTGAAGGTCAGCTCTGAAAATACCCGGTCGGCCGTTTTGCATGTTACATCCTTGTTACTCGTAAATGGTCTCTTTGAGAAACTCTGAGGGCAGAAGCAATATTTATACCCTTCCATTATGTACGTCCAATCAGACAATAAAAATATTCTTTTACCAGGTTCAGAGAAACTTGTTTTTAACAATGAACGATTATACTGTAGTTTCAAGCTAATTTTAGCTAGCTTATTTCTATTAGCTTTTATCCACGACTAAGGAAGAATTCATATGGTTGTTACCTGTACATTTTTCCAAGGTCCTCTTGGTTGCCCCAGTTGTTCAACGTATTTTTTGAAGGGCTTATTTTATGTGTTGCAGATTGTAACATAAAGGATCTTTTTAGTTTCTGGAAAAATGAGTATATTGTGTAGCTCTCACATGCCTATCCATTCCATACTAAGACCCCAATAGTGGCATAATTGTTGGTTGGAGCCTAGATTGCAGAGTGCACTTTGCCAAAATACCGAAGGTCTCTTTGTCAAGAATCGGTCTTAAGGGTGTCTATCGACATGTTATGGGCATGAACCTGGGTCATCATCATGGCAGCATTAGGTCTTTATTGATAATGGCATTTTCTCATCGTTTGGAAGGTACAAATTGTGCTTATTATGGCAAATCCAAAACATTCTTACTACAAGTGTTATATGATAAGGAAGAACCGTGAGCATTGTGGTAAAACCATTCTTTTTAGAAATGTTGGGTTAAGCTCGGTATTCAAGTGAGTTTGAGCCCAGGAAAGGTAAGATCGTTTGCTAGATGAAGAGCTCGGTGACTTCGCAGGGAGCTCGTGGTGATGTTTCATGAAGTTTGAACGTGGAATGCATAAATGGCTTCGAGTTAACAGAGGAAAATGATAAGAAACGAGTTTGATAGCTCACCATTCGAAGGACTCAATGCAAAAGAGCCCGATTTCCAAGACGAGGAAAGAGTTGGTGTGGGGTTCAAAATCAATTGCAACACCGAGTTAGAGGATTCGAAGCTCACCGAGTTGAGATTTGTGCAGACTCTATCCACATGGACCCTCCTCCTCTTCAAGTCAAACAGGTCAACGGGGGGGTCCCAACATTATGTTAATTAAATTAATATTTTTATTTAAATATTTTAATAATAATATTTATTATTATTATTTAAATATTTTATTTAAATATTCTTTTAATTAATTGAGAAGACTAGGTCATCAGGCAATTAATGACCCATGATGGAACCTTCTCAGGTAGTTCAACTAACTGCAATAAATACATCATGGGCCTTCATTTTAGGAATGCAATTATGACCATTTCCTCTTCTTTCTCACATATTCTTCTATAAATGTAAGTTGGAAGCTCATTTCAAGGGGTTCCAGCAGATTCTGCATAAGTTGGACAGTTAGATATCTCAGGCAAGTGTATACTTTTCAAGAATCCTCTCTCTTCTGCAAGTTGTTCTTGTGTGTTGAGAGAACTTTCAAGCCTCCTCTTCAAGACTGTAATGGCAACTATTGCCTCTTCTGAATGTATGATGCATTGTGCATGTTATTGAAGCAATAAAAGTGTGTGTTTTGTGACTAATCTCGGTCCTTTCATCCTTACGTGCTTCTTTGTGCCTTTCTCATACTTGCAGTACACCTTGTGCAAGTTTAAGTTCTATTCACGCAGTTCTTGGAGTTCGTGCTTATCAAGTGGTGAAGCATTGCATGCGGTTGAGTTGTGGTGTCTGCTCACCCTTCTTGAGTTCATCCTTCTTCACTAGGAAACCTGGTATATTTCTCACTGATAAAGTTTAACAAAGGGAACGCGTGTCTCTTAGTTTGTGGTATCCTGTACCCTCTCTAAGTTGCAGTAGGTGAAGTTGACCTGTGGTGCACACACCCTCTTCAAATTAACCCTTCCGAATATGAAGACACCCTTTATCTCCGGTGCATCACCATCCCTAGTATAGTTTCATTTTTGTAAATCTCTTTCCCTAAAATCCCATGAAAATGTTAGCATAGGACTAGATAATCAATTTTGTTACACTAGAGTAGTACAACACTTAGTTTAGGAAGAGGAAGCCGGCCTTCTCCGGAGGTTCACCTCGAGCCCAAGTCCCACAAACTTGAGAGGTGATCCCATGTGTCCCAATCACACCGAACGTCCTATTCACATCCGGCCATTCGGAGGGTGCGGTGATTTGGCGACAACAGATCGCATAAAGACTTGGGTGGTAATGAGGACAAGTGCATGTAGATGATGAACGAGGTTTACTTGAAGAACAAAAAGGTGGTAAGCAGATGGCCACAAACCATCCATCGCAGTGATTTCTCAGAGGAGCTAAGTGATACCATCACTTTCCTCAGCAGAGTTTTCAAACTTCCTGATGCCCACTACTTTCACAAATGGATGCTCAGGTACTTAGAGACCATAAGCAAGAATGTGCCTAAACAACGTTTCGGGGAGAGATTATTAGTGATACTATCTTGCAACAACTCCAACAGGTTTCAACGACTGGGAGGTTCTATATGAACTCCTATGTCGTATATGCCACTGCCTAAGAGAGAGAGAGTATCCGAGATCGATTCAAGCGGGATATGGCCTCAGGTCAAGATATATGAGTACTATCAAGAGCTAAGGCTCGAGGCCAGTATCACCCAATTCAACAAGATCAACGACGCCTTTTTCTATGAGGTGATCTGCCTAATGAGGCTGAACATGAGACATGGTCGGACCAACATGAGCGTGGTCGTTGCCAAAGAAATGGGGGGCTTTGTTTACACAATTCCCCACCTTCACGTATCTTAGGGCTGCCAACTTCTTGGGAGAACCAACAAGGTTACCAAGGTACGCAGGGCCCAAGCTGATCCTTCTGGAGCTCTCAAGGCAGCTAATTACATATCATGAGAAATGTATGAAAAGGAAGAAGGGTGGAACTCCTTTCCCCTCACGGTTGGTAGATACACTGCGCCTCATTGGGTAAAGCACGGAAATGTTTACAGAGCTGGAATTGCTCAACCTGAAGCATGATTTCAAAGAAGACCAACCTTCGATGCCGGGCTTGCCTCCCAAGGCAAATATCGATCCCATCCATGTCCCAGAGATCGAGGACATATGGATAGACGTCAACCACGAAGTTGAAATCAGGTGAAAAGATCACTCTGGCTGGCACTAGCAGAGATCATCCACTATGGAGTTTCCATCATCCCAAAAGATTTCCAAGAAATTGATCAAGAAATTGATTAGGTTTACCTTGACACGGATGGGGATGATTGGCCATTTGAAACAAAGCATCGATAAAACCAATGCACCCAAGACCATAGAAGAAAGGGTCCAGCCCACGTTGCAACACACCGAACATTGGTGCAAACGAAATGGTCTCATCTACCTTGGGGTGGATTTCACTACTTCCCCCTTAGGAAGAGTGCCTCCAAAGCCAGATCACTTGCCAAAGGGCAAAGGAAAGGATGAAGTTGGAGAATCAAGCAAGCAGGAGAAAGCTCCTGATAGCCCTCTTTTGCCTCAAAGAAAATAGTGGACTTAGTGTCCCCAGGAAAAGAAGAAGCGACAGATGTTCCAACGGACACATCCACTTAGGATGTTGTCACAACTACAACTATGGAGGTGCCCTCCATTCCCTCTTCTACTCCTCTCCCTCCTCCTCCTTAGGTAACCACTCCTTTGGTTGTTTCTTCTCCTCTGTCTTCCTCCCTTCCATCTCCCACTTCTTCCATATTTTCCTCCCTTGCGGATCTGTCACCTGGTATTCCCTCCATCCAACTACAGATCCCTTCCATCTCTGCCTCTTTCTCCTCTCTTGTAGTGACTCCAGGCCCTGTAAGCACTAGCACATCGGATTCTCTATCCATGCCACCACCGAGTGTTTCCACTTTCTTCCCTAAGTCCGCTACAGTTGCTTCCCCTTTCACCCCTGTTTCTTCTTCTTCCGGCCCCACTCCCCTAAGTCCTGGTTGGATCTCCGACCACCTGAGTCAACACAAGAGAAAGGTCCCCATTGCAGCTATGGACTTCTCCGTCATTCCGACAAAGGGACCCAAGAAGCAAAAATCATTAACTCGCTTCTCAAAAAGTGCCTCGGGAGAAAGGGTCATGGAGATAGCCTATCCGGATCCCATAAAGAAGAAGGAAGATTTGTCTCCTAGAGACTTCACAGTGACTCAAGTCACAATGGGAACATCATCGAAATTATGCAAGGAGAAGCCGATCGGCCGTGGATGCCCTCTGCAAAAAGTGCAAGAAATGAAAGAGGAAAAAGAATACTCAAAGAGCAGAATCAACATCTCATCCAAGCTTTGCAAAAATGGGAAAAGTACCTTCAAGAATCGCCGTGGAACTGTTCGTGCTCCCTAATGAGAAGATAAATGAATACATAAAGATTGCTTTGAACAGGGTACAACTATGTCATCCTAGATTGAGAAGATCCTCCAGGATGGTCAAGTAATAATTGGCAAGTTCACCTTGTTGCACTAAGGTATAACTCGGGAAAATAAAGAGCTACAGGTAGTAGCAGGTTCCCTTTCAGTGAACTGGATAACGCTAAGTTACAACAAGGAACATTCCAGATGATGGTCAATTGTTCAGCTGACGACCTGTTAAAGGTCGGCGTTATCGATCACCCACGAGCACATTACAAAGCTCTCACCACTTTAGATTACCGGTCGATCAAATGGAATTCATCCTGGAAAGAATCGACAAAATCAAGGAAGAAGCCTTGGAAGCATTGCACAAGATGGAGAAAATAGTTTCGAAGATGTCTCCTAGACTGCTCACAACATCCTATGAATTGAGAGAAGCAGATGACACATTTCAGCACTTTAAGGCTATTGTCTCTCAAGGTCTAGCGCAAGAGGTCACTTTCGATCAAGAGTCCATCAACAACCTCTTAGCCTGCCATGACTTCATCGGATTTTTGATCGAAGGAAACGAAGAGTTCGCTGACTTGCCTGACAAGCTCAAGATCGAGAAGGAAACTTGCGAGGTTATTCACGACCATTTCCAGGGTCCTGATCAATACCAACTTTAAAAGATGATCAGCAAGTTTGTAGAGTATCGGGCATAGTGCCACATTGACTCTCCTGAGCGTCAACCAGAAGCTAAATTCGAGCCAAGAGACGACGATGAATAACTTCCTCCGAGATGGATTTTCCATTTTTGTAAAATATTTAAAAGCATGTTGGCACACATGATGACATCATCCATGTTGCACCATGGGATGATGCCATCCTAATAATTGCCCTAAAGTCAACTTTTGACTTTTAGATATTTTGTAGATATTTTGTAAATAAGTGGTTGGTTTCTTTTTGTCTTCTTTTTCCTTCTCCTTCTATAAATACTGGAATACTTGTTGTATTTTGAGTGGACAGTTTTGTATGAAAACTAGAAGTGAGGAGAGAAAGAATTTGCACTTTCAGTAACAAAAGAAAATATTAATACATACATTGAGACTTTGTGCTGAATTTATGTGTTACGTGCATTGGATCTCTCTTAAGTTAGATTTGTGTTCCTTTTTTGTTGGATTCTTTCTTGCTTTTGTCATTTGTTCATTAGTATTGCTTTATTTGTTTACGCAAGTAAGTTTGGTTCTCATTTACTACCAACCTAAAGCATAAACCTTCGACTGTTCTATCTTGGAATTCATTTCTTTTCTCCCTTAAATCTATCCTTAGTATAAATCTTTGGAATACTTGTTGTATTCCGTGTGGACAGTTTTTTGTATGAAAAATAGAAGTGAGGAGAGAAAGACTTTGTACTTTCTTGTAACAAAAGAAAATATTAATACATACATTGAGACTTTGTGCTGAATTTATGTGTTACGTGCATTGGATCTCTCTTAAGTTAGATCTGTGTTCCTTTTCTGTTGGATTCTTTCTTGCTTTTGTCATTTGTTCATTAGTATTGCTTTATTTGTTTATGCAAGTAAGTTTGGCTCTGTTTACTACCAACCCAAAGCATAAACCTTCTGACCATTCTATCTTGGAATTCATTTCTTTTCTCCCTTCAGATCTATCCTTCCTCTGTTCTTCCCCTCTCACATTTTTGTTCGTCATTCAGAACTACCTCTACTGGGATGAGATCCCAAACCCCCTAAAGGTAGAATACTGTAAGACTTGCACAGGTTCCTGCTGGTAGAATAGCAATAAACCAGTTTCGCAACATTGTCTCAAAGAGGGGCTATATGCCTTGTACACTGTTGGCCTTTTTCTCCATGATCTCGCCCATCCGAAATTTTTTTGAACCAACAATGTGACATCCTTTGTGGAAGCAATTACCATAGCAATAGGCCTTCAAGTTCGCAATGCCAAATAATAGATCTCTATAGCTAAGAGTAATATTCACCATTTTTATTTGGTGTCTAAAACATAATCTATGGAGGATAAATGTTTTATATTTTGCTGTAATGAAATGCCACATATGTTAATATATAAATGCAAATTTTGTTATTTTCTTGCCTTTGTTTATCCTTTTATTACAAAGGCTACAATTTCCATGTAATTTCTTGTAGTGTGTATTCTTAATTATTTTAAATTACTTGTTTCCTCACTTCCTAAAATTATGGGGGTCACATTTCCAACACTCTGTCCCACTTTTGGAAACCATACATGTTTTTGATTTTCAGTCAGCTTAATTGTTTCACAAGAGTAGATTGCCCATGTATCAACGAATTGAAAGCTTAGAAAATCTAATCCAACTTCTAATTATAATTATGGATTACACATTACAAGTGGATATATAGCTTTACTCCACCTAACAAGAGCTTTATCCCTCTTTAAAATAAAAGCATGCTATGATGTGTTACTAAATATGAGAGAAAGAGAATGCAGAGTAATAGAATGCATACAATACATTGCACACTCACATCATGTGTGTGTTGGTCATTTATTAAGCATAAGAGAAGTTACATCAGGTGAGGTAGTTATACATTGATAAGTAACATACATTAACTATGTTTACATAATACCTTAAACTATAATACCCACCTAATAAATAATTTGGAAAGTACTCCAAGTTTGTACCAAAATTCTACAAACAAAATGGGACTAAATAATTTAGTCTTAAAATCAGCAATCTGCTTTCGTTAGAAGATATAAAATTTGTAGTCCTCTAACACTTGGCTGATGTCGAATGTATGAGCTTTGGATGAGACTAAATCCGAGAAAGATTGCTAACAAAAACACATAGAAAGTCATGTAGCAAAAAGATATATCGGGATGCCCACTAAATGTTTGTAGGGAAATTATTCAACCATTGATGAATCATCATTCATTGATAATTTCAGTCAAACCTCCATAGTTCTAAATCCATAATCTTTGAGATATTGATCATTTTGAATATACCAAGCTCATGGAGCCATCCTAAGTCAAGATAGGGACTTCATCAATTTACAACCCAAATGATCACGACCAAGTACCTGAAAACCTTCAAGCAGTTCCAAGTAAATGTCCTCATCCAAATATCCAGAGATAAGCAACCAAAATGTGACCATATTCCACGTATTCATGGTAGGAGAAAATAACTCCTCTCAGTCTATACCCTCATGTTGTGAAAAGACTTTCACAACATGACAAGACTTGTACTAGTCCAAAGTACTATCGGCTTTGCTTTTGATTATATCTTCCCATTTGTATCCATTGGGTAATTCTACCAAATCACTTGGTGGTAAAACCAAAAATCACTTGGTGGTAATTCCACCAACTCCCAAGTATGATTCTTTAACAATACATCATATTTTAATTTGAAATATCAATGTGGTGTAGGTACCATAAAAAGGTCAAATATGAGAGAAACATGAGCATGCTCGACTAGATTAACAACCTTTGTAAAAATGTCATATGAAAGAGAAAAGTGAACATGCTTTGCTAGATTAAAATTTTTGTTTCTATTCCTTCGAGTTAGTTCCTTTCTTTGAATGGATTTACCCACCATATGACCATGTGCCTCTTTCGCATCCTAGATAGTGGACTATCCTTCCACAATTATTTGATTAGATTTTACACTTATCTCATAATTCTCTTCCGCACATCTTGCATAAAGTGGAGTCTCCCTCTAGCTAACCATGCAATAAGTGAGGCAATTCATCCTCTTGCACATCATGTATAGTGGATATTTTCTTCCACAAGTAGATCATGCTAGTTGATCAGATCAGTTCAACAAGCCTATCGTAATTTCCTCAATGCCAAACCTCATAGATTGCCCACCGCCAATCAATAACATCCTTATATTCTTCTTTATCCATAACCACAAGACAATCATTTTCTTGTTGGTGTACGACCATGTTGTCCATCCTTGGCATAACTAATTCAACTTCGATATCACTTGTTTCATTGCCATTGAAAAATTCAATTCTTCTTAATGCTTAATAGGAAGCACCAATGAAATATCCTCCATGTCGCAACTATAGAAATTTCAACCATCATTGGATATTCATTCACAACCTTCTTGACCTAGATTCTCCATAGGCAACCTTGTCAAATTCCATTTTTATCCAACCATCTAGGGGAGATGAACCCCTTAATTTATCCATATCCACTATTGTCAATTGTTGTATTTTCCAATACCATGATTTCCATTTCCTTCAATGTTAACATATAGTGGATATGGATAAATTATTTATTTCTATTATTTATTTCAAACCAAATAGTGTAAGGTATAAGGGAGATTTCTATTTTACGTTTCTTATTCTCTTTTATTTTTCTACATTGTCCTCCCATTGTTGTGTTAGTGTTCGAATATATCTCACCCTTTTATCGGTATATGCCTTCAAAAAATTTACTCTAATTGGTTTGCTCGTATAAAAATGTGTATTTGAAGATATAGTCATGGTGAATACGTGTGAAAATATCGTGTTTAGGGTGTAAATCCTCTTTTCGGTCGAGGAACGTAATAGTCGTGTTGCCTCTCTGTAAAATCCCTATCAAAGGATGATCATGAATTGGGTGTAATCTTGAAAAATATCCTTGTATATCATCCTCTGCCACTATTACAAATTTCATATTCTACTTCGCCCCGAAGATACATGGCATGTTCCCATTGGTTGTGGGATTAATTTGCAAAGTTACAACAATTACATAATATTTACAAAATGCAAACTTAGCCCCGAGGCTCGCCGAATATTCAAATTCAAAGGATGCAAAACAAGAATTTGACCCCACTCTCAAAGAAGTGTATGTGTTAAAAGATAATTGGAGCGAGGAATCAGGGACGATAATGTTCTCTTAACATTAAGTCGATAAAAGTGCAAAATGCAGAAACATCTCCAAGACCCGCTAAGGACACGTGGCATATTCTTAGGAAAATGTTGGAAGAGCAGGGCCTCGGGTTGAATTGGTAGTTTTGTGCTCGATCAAGAAAATAGACAGATATGCAAAAAGGGCTCATAGCTTCGTTACATTTAAGATTTGAACATGTGTCATGATTGCAATAAAAGTCAGGGTGGGGATCGGGTCAAATGTTAAAACTTGTTTGCATTTAAAAGGTAGTGCAAAAATACAAAAATACTCCCGAGCCCGCATAACATGGAATTACTCCACATGGATGACTCACATTTAAAAAGGGAGGTAGGATGGATGGCCATGATTCAATGCATTTATGGTTGCTGCCATTAATGCATTTTTACACAAATCAAGGCAAAATTGATTGAATTATTCAAATACTTTGAGCTTTTTATTATCGTATGTCAAGATTCGGATGCCCTTGCTATCAAAATTTTAGGAAGAATGAAGTGAGATTGATTGGGAAGCATCAATTGAGAGATGAGGATTCAAAAATATGAGGAGTGAAGGAGAATTACATGGATATTTGCACAGAAATTGGTAAGGATTGTATTACTCTCGTACTTTCATTGTCTTTTACTCCAAATTTGTGAAGTAATTAAAAGTAAAAGCTAGGGCATAAAAGATGAAGACAATGTCATCGGGTTTTCCTATCACTTTTGGGATTACTAATGATCTAGAAAGATCACATACAGATTTAATGAATGCGGATTTAAATGAGTTCAAACAAGATTGAATAACCCAGACAAAAGTGAACTCATGCAAGCAATCGAGGCTAACAATATTACCTCAGTTGGTGTTATTCCCCCTTCTATTCATTGCCCTGAATTGGTGAGACTTTGTGCCATGAATTATAATCTAGAGAAGAGGGAAGTTCTAGATGGAAGTGGTGAAGCAGTACTAACTTTGACACCCAAGGCCTTTAGAATAATGTTGAAATTGCCAATGATCAAAACTCCAATAACCTTAGGTCTTGATTTGGCCCTTCAAGATTATGAAACCAAGAAGAAGGATTATGCAAAAGTTATAAACACCAAGTGGTTGTTGGCAAATAAAAATGTCACCACTAGGATTCCCAAAAAGTTGGTTAGGGCACAATTTGTAGAAGAGG
The DNA here is from genome assembly GCA_018340775.1 of Taxus wallichiana var. yunnanensis. Classification (NCBI taxonomy): domain Eukaryota; kingdom Viridiplantae; phylum Streptophyta; class Pinopsida; order Cupressales; family Taxaceae; genus Taxus; species Taxus wallichiana. The sequence goes on from CM031244.1 coordinate 515,663,522, forward strand.
CGGAGGATGTGATCATGTTGCTAAGTAGAATGGCTAGTTTAGAAACAACAAATGAGTTCAAAGAGTGGATGTGCCCCTACATGTGGATAGTTTTAGAAAGGAAGGGGAACATTTTTGGGAAACCCTCATAGAAAATTCAATTCATGAGCACCTTCTAGCATTGAAAGTCAAGATGGGTGGTCTGGGGAATTGGAATTTTACATGATGACATATCTAATTTACAACATTACAGGCCACAGACGCTTCCTTGGCCTTGTACCATGTACTCCCTTCAAAAAGAACAGATGCATGATGTTTATCCCCAATTACAATTGAGTAATTGGAAAGGAAATGTAAGGTTGGTGAACATTTTTGCACCTGTTATATGTTTGTTTAAACCTGAATGGGAGCAATATAGGATATCAAAAGTGGCTAGAAACACAATAATGGAGTTTGGTTGTCTCTTTATTCAGTATAGAAAATTCACTTACATAAGAGCTAGTGGATTTGAAGGACAACCTTGCAAATTGCCAAGGTATTTGGATGACAAGATGGCTTTATGTGAGCTGAGAAAGATATTGAATCCTATTCATAAGATGATTGCTTGGAAAACATAAGACAAATATCAAATTCCCCATCAGAATTGGAAGATATTCTTGCCCTTCCATTATAAAATCCAGAGTTAATGGAGGAAGAAATGGAAAGGTTTGATATGGAAAATTTGAAGCAAGGTCAAATTATGACATTAGGTGGGTGGTAAATACTTTGGAAAATTCCTTTGAGCATGAGCCTCACTTTGAGGACTACTGGATGAATTACAGGGATGAGGAAGAGGTTAGACTTAGGGACTTCTCAAGAATGACCCTCACACAAATCATTGATTTCAAAATTGTTGTGGTACCGAGGGAATTGTAGATGACCAACAAGTTGTGAGTCAATTTTATATTGACCAAGGAATAGAAGGCCAACCAATGACCCCCATGAAGTGGGATGAGGAAGAATATGATGATCAATATGGTAGGATTGTTCATGTAATGAGGAGAACTTTGACTTGGTTGAAAACAAAGAACATTGATTTATCCATTCAGAATACAAGAGTGCTCAGTAAGTTTAGAGAATTAGGGATTTTGAAGGAAGATCTCCCCCTTTGAAGGAGGGAGATGATAAGATGGATCCACTAGGAGGAAAAGCTCCTCAATTACCTTCAAAGAGACCAACTACAAGAATTATTGATGAATGGACTTTCTACTGCTAGTGGGACATGAACCTCCATGTCTTGCTTTAAAGCAAAAAAATTGAAGAGATGCTTCTAAAATCTATGGAAAATGCTCCTATCACTTTTGTAGTACCACTTCAAACAAAAGGAAAGGGTGTAGCTACACAAAATACCCCTCTAGAAGTTTTACCAAAGCCCCCAAGTACTGAAAATTTGATGAGAGGAGCCATGACAAGTTCTAATGTCCAACCTAAGCCACAAAGTGCCAAGGAAAGGGCGACACCAAACATCAAGAAATTTGAAAGGACAAAGAAGAGATACAAGATTGTATTTGAACAACCTTAGTAAGAGAAGGTGATCATGCACATAAGAAACACAAGCATAAGAAGGATGAAGTGATTGATCCTCCTGTGCTCACTAAGGAACAAGAAGAAATAGTTACCTCTCTGGCTCATCAAACAACTCCATCACCAGGAAAAAAGGATGTTCAAGTAAGTCCAAGTACAAAACCAATGTTTCATCTTACTGCTATCTCAGAGGAGAAGTAATGGTGATATTACTCAAGAAAAAGTGTCCCAAGGTAATGTCCCATCTAATCCACTAGATAGTTTTGTGTTAGAAAAAGAATTGAAGGAATTTGATACGACATAGATCAAAGGTGTGAGTATACCTCTTGTTGATCAATCTGCATGAATCAACAAAAATCCCAATGACATTGAAAGACAAAAATGAGGAGATTCCTGTACTCGAGGCATTTGAAGTATCAGTTGAAGGACAAGTGGTGGAAGATGTAGGTATTATCCATGGAGGAGTGAAGGAATCCATCCATGTGCCAATTGTTGAGTTATAACTTCCAATGTCGAAGTATCTCCTAAAATTCAAACCACTTAGAAATGAGCAAGTCAGAAGTTCAAGGAATTTCTGGTGGAGAGATTATGGATATTGTGGTACTAGGTGAGAAAAATCTCCAAGAGGAAACCAAGGCTACCAAAGGTAGTAGGAATCACCTCAAACAAAAAGTGTGTGAAGAAAAGGTGATGGAAATTGCAAAAAAACCATTACAAAGGAAAAGGTTGATGATAGTGAGAGTATGCAAAATATTGATAAATGTAAAGAATTGACTACTGAGAGCCATCCTACCATGTCACCAAATGAGGAATCAAAAGAGAAAAAGGAAATTAGTATGCCAATTTATGACAATATCCCCATCAAGCAACAACCTCTAAAGGAGGAAGAAATTGTAGAAGGAAAAGGATTTCCCAAGGAAACAACATCAACTTAGGAAGCCCCCAAAGAAAATGTAGAAGATGTGACTACACCAAGTGGGGAGATGAATAGAGAAAATATTCCAACTGTTGATATGAATCCAAAAGAAGTTGGTTAGCCCCAAGTCCAAGACCAAGGAAAAGAGAAATTGGGTGAAAAGCCAACACAAAATGAACCTAAGGAGATGACAATGGAAGAAGAAAAGGAACAACACAAGGATCCATCAGTGAAAAATATTCAAGAAGTATCCAAACAATTGGTGGTTGTTCCTAGAAAAACCTCAACAAACACTACAAGAGACAAAGGTGAAAACTACTCTTGCAAAAGGTTGGATAGGAGAATTGATCTCCAAAGAAGAAGAAGAAGAAGAAGAAGAAGTGGTGCCTGTGAAGGCTATAGAACTTACAACATTATCTTTCCCAAAACCTACCAAGACTCCCAAGAAGGCTAGGGTCATCACAAAGACTCATACTGATCCATTCGGATCCAAGACTTTGGAGGTAGCAATCCCACATGAGGGGAAGACAAGGAGTGATATAACAATTATGAGGATTATAATGTTCAATTCATTCCTCTAGGAAAACCTTCAAGAGATGCACTGAAGCAAAAGTTTTCAGAAGCAGTCAGTGACTTGTTACACAAAGTGGATGAGGATAGGGTAACAAAGAGACAACTAAAGGAATGAGTTAAATCACTGACTTCATGCCTACAATAATTAGTTGGCCAATCTAGTGTGAGCCAAGAAGAAATCTCCATAGTTGCTCCTAAAGTTATAGAACATGTTGAAAAAGTTATTAAGAAGGTTCAAGATGTTGACACTTGGGTAGAAAAGGTAATTAAAAAGGGAAAATAAGCCATTGGAAAAGCCATAACAAAATATGAAGAGCTCAAAAACAAACTCAATGAAATTGATGAGTTAATTGAACAATGTGATAATGAGTTGTTATATTTTGAAGGAGTTCTCCCCAAATTGAACCGTATTACTCAAGCTTGATGAAGATTTGGTTGAAAGGGAAGGAATTGTATCACTTGAGCATATGGGAACTCAATATGTTATTGAAGAATTGGCTATAATCAAGATTGAGGTTTTGAAGGAGATCAAGGAGAAAATGGAGACAAAAAAGAAATGGGTGGATAAGACTATAGACACCATTGATTTGAAATTGGAGGACATGGTATTTGAAAAGTTCAAAAAGAGTTATGGTGATATGAAAAATGACTTCTTATTTGGTTCCTTTGAGAAAAACATCCAAAAAGAAAACTTCTCCTATGAAGTCATCAAGACATTGATGAGGATGGAAACTAGGATTTCAGAATTAAAAGCAAGACCATGGGAGTATAAACAAAGGATGGATCAATGTGTGAATGCACTAAGCAAGGAAGTCCCTCATATTCCAACATCACACAAGGCCAGATGAGGATGAGATAAAAGAGTTGTTCAGAAATATGACACATATATAGAGACAACCAAAGGAAGAAGAAGGTGATGAAAATAAAGATGCAGACATGAAGACCGAGGAACAAGCCTAGGCTTGTTTTCTTTGAACTTTCTTTTCATCACTTTTCAATTACTACTCTTGTTTCATAAGAACTGAATATTACTTTGAAGTTGTTATTTTCACACATGAATGTAATTTGATACAATGCATTAGATTTTTATATTTCTTGGATAATATTTCAAATCCATTATGAAGCATATGAACTAATGTAAATGTTGTGTTATCTTTTGTATTGTGGAAAAAGACAAAATGGGGATCTATAGGGCCCTTGCCCATGAAAAGCACATACATTTTTCAAAATATTACATCAAAAAGGGGCATCAGGAGAAGAAAAATATTCAATCATTCTTTACTCCCACCTTAAGATCTTCTCCAAAAGAGGCTATTTTGCTCAATAACCTGTTCTTTCTTAGTATAAACTCCCCTGAACCCTGAGATGATTGAAAAAATATGAATGCCCCAAGCCAAATTATGAGACATCCCCATGTCCCTTAATGTGTTCATGTCCATCTTGGGACCATCCAGAATCCTCCCCAATTCTATCTTCTTCTGAAGGGAAGATACCCAATCCAAGAGATCTAAACCACCACCAGGAAATGTTGTTTTCCCTTTTACCTTATAAGGAGTAGAAATAGGTTGAGTAGGAGAAATTGGAGTGGCTGGAAGAGAAAAGCACTATGGGTCTTGGACCCAATGGGACAAAAGACCTGGAGTTGGACTCACCTTTGTGCCTTCTTGTGAAAGGTGGATGTTCCCTTGGGAGGGGAACATCGAGGTCCTGACAACTTGTGCTCCATCAAAGAAGATTATTTTTTTCTGAATGGATTGAGGGCTGTAAAATAGAATTTCCTTTAGAAGTTGACACCTTGGGATGCTAAAGAAATGAAGGCCCTAATTCCTCTTCATCTAAAATGATAATAGGGGGCTGAGAACTAGATTCTCTCCTTTTCCTTCTTGTTGATAGTGGTGGTGTTGCGTAGATGGTTGAGATGACATAGGTCATGTTGGACCTTTTTCCAAAAGAAAGACACTACTCTAATTCACCCATCTTACAAGCAATGGTAGGCACAACATCAATTGGAGTCTTATCATAGAGCACATAAGACTCAGAAGGAATCTCTTTTTGAAAAAAGATTTCATCACACAAGAAAGGGCATTCATATTTAGTTGCTCCTGCTATAGCAAGCCTTCTCTCAATCCAATTTTTTTCAACACCTCTAGATTTTTCTGATTCTCCCATCAAAAGAGGTGATAATACATAGATTGAAATGCTGAAAAAACAAGATTAATCTTGATTAACCTCAACATGAGAGAAAGCCGAACCGCCTGGTGTGTCAAAGGCCCTTTGTTGTCCCCTGGGTCAGCTATCTCAAAAAATCCCTGACAAATGCTTCATTTGGGCCGACAAGTCAAAAATCTGATTCAAGTCCTCGAAGATATTTTCTTCAAGCTTGCTGCTACCACTACCCTTTCCATCACACTAGCAAAGAGTTGCAAAAATCTATCATGTTCAAAGGTAAAGAAAAATGTATTTTAAAGGAGAGGAAGATGAGCCAAATTTATAGAAAGAACTATACATATGAGTTGAACTAGATAGAATCATTTCCATTGAATGAGAAAATATTTCTTGCTCAGCTCACACAAGGGAGATAAATGTGAAGCAAAACAATATCTTGCAAAAGGATGATAATCAGCTTGACATGACACAAAATAGGTAGAAAACGTCCAATTTTGAGCAATGTAGAGAAGAGTGTGTGTATCTTGAGGAAAATCTGAAAAGTAAGAATGATTATCAGTCACATCAAGCCATTTTGGGGGTGCCAGGAGTTATGGAAAGGAATTTCCAAACCAACCCAAAGAAGCCAAAATTGATGATGTTAGGATAAATGATGTAAGCATTTTATTCGCCACATAAGAATAAAATACACACCTGGCAATATTTGTGACACTTTTTCTCCACTTGGCACAACAAAGGATAAGATACTCCAACAAAAGAATAAAAAAGTATTCCTTTGGAATATCTGGTGGAAAATTTTAGATTTTGGGGGAAAACTCAAGGAATGAAAAAAGAAGTTGTATAGATATGAGAGGCATGTTCTCATATCGAAAGGGGGTTAAATTTTTTGAAATTGTTTAGAGAAAGGTGTAAACTGAGAGAAACTATTTTTCAAGAACTTGTCTGAGAAACTTGTTAATTTCCTTAGCCTTCAAATCGAATCATGTCAAGATGGTTGCGAGCGTACAACCATTGACAAACATTGAGATTGTAAATGAAACTTTCCCTTGTTGATAAATTTGATGAGCCCTGAGTTAATTGTGTTAATCATGAGCATTGTTTATGTTGCTTTTAAGTTGAGATGTTTCAAGTAGCTATTCATGTTCTGTTGCAATCTTATGTTAGGAATTCCTCTAAATCACACAAGATCTTATCCTTCTGGTAGTATTGTGGTAATTGCAATTGTGCTGTGAGAAGAGCTTTCATTTCATTGTGTAATAAACAATTTTAAATTCACTTTACTTCCATTTTGTTGATATAGGTTGTTTGTTAGTCTATGAGTGTATCTTAGGCGTGGCGTGATAGCTCTATGGGATTCTTGATGTTTAATTGAGTCTTTGACATTAAATTTTATGTTTAAATTCTAAAAAAGAAATTTGGTATAATCAACTTTATCCTGCTTAATTCCCCAACAAATTACATCCAAAACCGATAAATCCTACAAGAACTACCCATGCTTGTTCTGTGTATACTCATGTGCTAGAATTTAACAAAAATATGCAAAAGCAAGCGGGTTTTATTGTTGTCTCTAGTAACCTGAACCTTGTCTAGGAGGCATCTGCATTTTCTAGGGTGACAACTCGTGAGAGTTAGATTATGTTGCATTGACCATGTCTTCTCAAGGTTATTTTTCAAATGCCCTAAAAAGGAGAGTCAAATATTGTTGATCCATTCATTTCCCTTGCAAATATAGGTTATAAAATGGGTCCTCTCACCCTGGTTAAAGGCATAACCTAAAGTAGTAGGGTAGGTCAAACCCTTAGCACAATGTTATCTAACTTCTCCAAGCTCAAGTGACAAAGAGCCAGCCTTTAGACCCTTCCTCAACTACAAAATGACTAAAATCCTGATCTATCTGTCTCTAAGTATCCTGCTTATCCTGTTGATGTTGCTTGGCTTCAAAGGGTTAACTAATTTGGGTACCAACATGTTGGATAACCACAATTAAGTTGTACACAATTGTAAATTCAATTTTGAAGCTTTCAACAAACTTCATCGAGACCTTCCATGGCATGTCGAATGAAGTAAGAGGTGATTACAATTATCATTCAAATCTTTATGTAATTCGCGTCTATCGTGTCATTGAAATCTTAATGCTAAATATTTCTCATTATAAGGATTTTATTTCATCTAGAGCTTCTTTGGCATGTCACAATGAAGTAAGAGGTGATTACAATTATATTCTAATTGTTTACAAAATTCATGCCTATTACGCCATTGAAATACTTAATGCTAAACATTTCTCATCGTAGGGATTTTAATCAAATAAGAAATCCAAAGGAATATTTTTCCTTTTGGCCATCCTTCTTTGTGCCAAATGAATTTTTGGAATCGAGAGGGTTGTAAAACCTCATGTCTTTAGAGGATGTTCTCATTTCCACTTTTCACTTTGTTCTTGGGAATAACGCATTTCTCTTAGTCTTCTCATAATTGCTTGAATTTTTGAGTCCGAAAAATTTCCAAATGAAGTAGATTAAACCTTAACCAAATATAATTTACGTAGTAGCAACCCACCAAAAGTTTACTACTTTTCAGCCAATTCTCCTTTTGGCTCTTGTAATACCTCTATTTCCATCAAAGGGCGTGGGTAGATCCACACATATATCCAAAATTAACAAACCTTTTTTTTGGTCACATCTTAACATGGGTCTTCAAAAATTTCCTTTCTTTTTTGATTAATGTAGTTCTAAATGGAATAACCCTACACAACTCCACTAGTAGATAAGTTTCTCAATTCCAGTAGAAGAGAATGTTCTCAAAGTGTTTATAGAGTTTATATATTTATGTCTCAAGATAATGCTCTACAATGAATTATCCTTGTGTGTAAGAATTAGTTAGCTATGCAAAGAAAATTAGAACTAACACCTAGTAGTCCTAAAACAAAGCTAAACTAAAATCTATGCACCATCATGCTTAGAGCTTAAACAAGACTAATCTACCAACATATTTGCATTAGAACATGAATAAACATCCAAACTAATATGCTAAGCAATTAATCTCTATCTCTATTGAATGCTAATCAATGAAATGAACCTATTTAGATCCTTAGCAATCAAATGGTTGATTGTATGTTTGAATCCCAAGGTTTCAAGAATGGAGTCTTGTCAATCCATGGCTACAAGACCACTTGACATATCTCCATATGACTTCAAACTTGGATGGATGAATGCAAGAAATGAAGATAGCTAGCTCCTCTAATGGAAGAATGCTCTAAGATGATAAAATGGCTATAGTATAGGCTCTATGCTCATTTAGGTGTGAGTAGAAAGGTAGGAGGAAGGCTCCTTATATAGCCCAATGGATAAAAGAAGCTTTGCATCCCTTTACATGTGGGATAATAACAAGGTTGAGTTAGTTGGGGATGACTATGGTTGAAAGGGGGTTGAGTCAACCTTAGGAGAGTTTAGTTTGTCCTTTAGTGACTCATGGGGTTTGAGGGGATTTATTAATTAACCAAAGTGATTAATTAATAGGTGAGCAAGCTTATAGAAGCTTTTTTAGAAGAATAATTAGTATGATTTAGGGGATAAGAAGGATTTAATCAAATAAATGACAATTTATTGATCTAATAGAAGAGGAAACTTAATTAATTAAGAATAATTAATTAATTCAGGTAGAAAGGGGTTTAATTAATGAAAGGTCGTTAATTGTTGTCTTTGTTGGATAAAAGGGTCAATTAACTAGTGTAATGTAGTTAATTAACGACGATAGAAGAGAAAATGTGTGACATTGACAATATATCGTCAATTTGCGGGAAAAGGGATAATTAACGCAATTTTAAGTATTGAAATTGCTAGGGCTAAATTATGAGTGTCTATAATCCTCAGAGAAAACTATTCAATTTAGCTCTGCTCCACACACCAGATTTATTTGTTTCCTCTTTTGAAGTTGGAATCCTACAAAATATTTGGTGTTTCCACCACATCCCACTTTACCAAAGGAAATTTGAAATTATCTTGAGACCCTTGCCAAGGAAATTTCTTCTGATTTTTGTTAACCATCTTGCAAATGGTCACTGAATCTTTGAGAATAGACATCATCTAGACAAGAACTTCCTGTAAGATGGATTTAACTAACATGGATTCAACCCCAACTCCCCCTAAATGAAGTTTTCTGCTCTAAGTGTTGAGCTTAGAATGGATTTTTTTAATCAGCTCAATCTAATGTCTCTTGGCACCTCTTCATTGGAAGAATGAGACACCCAAAAGTTTTTTCGGAAGCTTTTGTCTGTCAGATTTGAGGATATTCAACATTATGCATTGAGTCTAAATCACAAAAACTGAACTTCAAATTTCACTTTGTTCACCCTTTGGACAAACACCTTTTTCTATAAAGTTAACACAAATTTAACTCCTTCCACCTCTCTCGATTGTGGGCTCACTCATGAGAAGGGTATTGGCCACTAATTGGAGTTTAGTCAAGGTGTCTAAAAAGATCTTTAGTTCTCCTAGGTACCATTGTTGTAAATGTGTTTAACAATTCGAACTATCATTATGAGAATTATTACAGAGAGGAAGAGAAAAAGGTTCACCTTGTCAAATACCTTTCTCACCCACAAAAAAACCCTTTTGGTGTGTCAATGATGAGAAATGGGTACTTCAAGGTTTCAACTTTTCAATCCACCTTTAGACTAACTTGCAACACTCTACACAAAGCCAAATTTTGCAAGAAATTTGTATAAAAACTTAAAACCTCCAAAGCTAACATAGCTTTCATTCCTTCTACCTCTCCAAGTGGGAGATCACTCATCAAGAGGGTATTTCCCAAAAATGAAGATGATTCAAGGTGTCGACAACAAATATTTATTTCTACTATATACCATTGTTGTAATTGTGCTTAACAAGTCAACCAAGTATTGTAAGAATTATTATGAAGGTGAAGAGAAAGAGGATCCCTTTGTTGGATACCTTTGTCACATGCAAAAAAACCTTTGACATGTCATTGATAAGCAAGTCGTTAGACTAACTTGCACCACTCTTCATAAAGACAAATTTTGCGAGAAAATTGTATAAATTCTCGAAACCTCCATTCCACATTGTATGTTAACTTAAAACCTCCAATCCACAATGTCATAAGAATTTTTAATGTACAGTTTAGCCAATATCCCCTTCTATTAGAGGCTTTATTGGAGTTCCCTACTTCACATGCAAAAGCGCCCCAAACTCTATTGTACAGTCTAGATATCACTATTCTTTGATTGGCTTCTCAAAGATGAAAAAAAGTTGTAAGTGGCAGTTATGGAAGTAAAATTTAATGTAGAGGATAAAATTTACATGGCCATACCATTTGATCCAACCCCTTTCTTCCATTGTAGAATTCCTATCTGCATAATGAGGAGTGGATACAACGAGTTCTTTGGCATGATATTCATGAGAGAAGAAGAAGATGCAATATACTCTTGGTAGAAAGGAGTATGTAGCTGTAAACAAGAGTGGTGTGAATTAGAAGAGGAAGGAAAGAATGAGTTGCATGCTTCTATTGGAGAAGTTTCAGATATGTTGAGATTAGGAATTGGTTGGTTTGAAGCCCATGAGGTCTTGAGAAATAATGATGTTGAATACACTTGGTGGTGGAGGATGGATAGTGGTGGGTCAAATTCCACAAGAGGATGGAAGATGAGAAAGAGAGCATCTTCAGGGAGATGGATGGACTATGTTCAAGCAAAGAACAATGTAAAGATAAGGGTGATCAGAGCTGGGCCGAGGAAGACATTTATAGACCAGCAGGTGGCTGGAAAAGCAAAAAGAGACAGATTGAAAACATTCAGAGGTACCTAACAAGGTGGAAGGGGACACCCTAGTTATGCAAGTTGACAAAAGAGGTTCTACCACTCACCCTAACTTTGTAGCAGGAGCTCAAAATTTTCTACCTCCGATGTTTGATGACGAGCATTCAAGGTGTGCAAGAAATCTTACATAACCCAAAAGTAGTAGGTTTGTGTTGACTAGTCAGTCCTCTCGCTCGTTTTACATGATTAAGTTGATGCTAGGAAGAATTAACATTCCAAAACTTCAATGGCATCAAGCACATTAGAGGATTTTAGTTTCAAGCATCCACAGTGTTCCGAGTGAATTGGTTGAGTTTCTCAACAATTGGTAGATTGTGGGAAGTGGCTATGTCTGTTGAAGAGATAAACATGATAGGTCTCGGTGCAGAGGCAAAAAGTGCCTAAAGAGCACCTCAAAACCATAATCTGAATGCATATTTGTATTCTCCATCTCAAAGTACCTTTCTAATTCCTGAATCCAATCTATGAACACTTATGGATTTAATTCACCAATAAAATCAGAGACTTCAATTTTTAACATGGCTCCTCGTTTGGAAATACTTTAATGAGCCTTTCCATCAAATCTATGGGTCAAAATTGAACACTTTGAACCACTGGTTCTTCTTCTGAGTCCTCATCAGTCAACCTAGCCTCAGGGCCTTTTAACCTTCTGAGTAGTTCCTCTTCAATATTTCTCCTGTGTCTTGCATGTCTTTCACCTGTACCTGCCGGTTTAATTGCATTCCCCTCTAGGCCATGGTGCTCTGAAACCAATTGATACAGCCCAATACCTGAAGCACAACTAATGCAGTCCAATACCTACAAAATTCCTATCCAATACCTATAGAGAAAACTGATGAAGTTCTGATACGTGCAACTTCCTATCGAATCCTCAACAGATCTGTCAAATCTTGTCACAAACGTTATGCAAGTAGAATTTTTTTAAGACTGCATAGGGAAACTAAGAAGACAGTAGGGAGAAAAAGAAAGGATAACAGAAGCTGTTCCTAGGAAAAATGAATAGAACCCAAAATAAAACTGAATTTCTGTTCCTCTCAATTTTTTGATGAATAAGATCTTATATTATATTAATAATAGTAACATGAAGACTTGGTAAAGCTACCACTAATGTGACCAAGATAGAACCACTGAACCTTTGGTTTTAGAATAGCCCTTAGCTTACTTATTTAAAGTTTGACGTCTCAATGGGAATCTCAATTTCTTAGTTTAACATTGGCATTATATCTAAGGATCCTAAATTTGATGATAGAAAAGCTAACTTAAAAGCACCAATGTTATTACAAGTACCAATCCATATACAAAAAACAAGAGGAATGACACCATCCCAGAAATCACATCTCATGAATCAGGATCAGAGTTTCAAATTGCAATTATAGAGGCCATGCCCATATCAGAAGGATTGGAAGGGTAGCACTAGAAAATCCTTCAACTATAAGACAAAGGGCCTTTACAATCAAGTGAGCCAATCTATTGCTTTTTCCACTCAATTAAACAAGTTTTGGAGGGTCAAGGACCCAGAAGTGAGATGCTAACGAATGATGTCGAACCATTTGGAAAACAAGAACCTCCTTCTATCACATGGTGTTGGAATGACTATTAATACATCAAGGTCTAGCTATCAAATTACGGTTGAGTGAGGTAGGTATTGTGGATGAGTTTTACATTGTGTCAAAAAGAAGAGACAATTGACCATATCTTCCGGGAGTGCACAAGAAGTAGAATTTTTGGGGTTGTTTACAAGCTGAATTCCACTTACTGCCCCATTCTTTTGGCAAGGACTACTATGGGATTCTTGGATGCTCAAGGACTGCTGCATAAGTCCATGGCACACAATCTGGTTGGATGGTGCGATCAGGTCCCTTTGAAGGACAAGATGCGAAGCTAACTTTTGAGAAGATACCTTCCCACTCAGTACGGGGAATATGCAACTTTTTAGACATGATTTGGGTTTGAATGTACAGCAAAGATTGAGTTGTTTTGGAAGGATGTGATTTATTTGTCCTTGGGGGTGCAAGACCACTTGATTTCTTTCTTCCCTATGTAGGCAGATATTTTCCCTGTAATTATTGATCCTCATCTGATGTAAATCAATGGTTCTCTCAAGTAATACAAGATACATTTCTTCAAAAAAAAAAAACCTTTCTTGTATGTTTTATTTTATCCTTTGTTTTGTATGCTACTTTAACATTTCATCTGGGTGTTTAGTCCTCCAATTGTGAAGGAATATGGGGCTTGAATGACAGGATGACTCTAAAGGGATGCTACCAAACAACCGGGGAGAGTTTTCAGCGAAAGAAGAGGTAGTGGAAGACTCAGTGATTGCTGCTGATAACTTAGACTCTTCATGTGAAAATTAGAAAGATCATTACAGAAATTTAGGAACCAATATGTATTATAGTGTGTGACAAGGCAGATAGTATCATGATAAATTGGAGGACAAGTTTGATGGAGTATGGCTGTACACTGTAATCAAAAGCAATGAAAATATTTACTAGTTTCCTTTGGAGGACAAGACACAAAGCTTCTTTTCAAGAAGATACTTATTTTCACGAATACTCAACTTATGTAAATTATTGGTTCTCTCAAGTAATACAAGATACATTTTGTCAAAAAAAAGATAGTATCCTTGTTTATATTTTTTATTTTATTCTTTGTTTTCTCTGCTAATTTAGCAGTTCATCTAGATGTCTAGTTATACAATTGTGAAGGAATTTTGGGGCTTGAATGATTGGAAGAATCGTATGGAATGCCCCCACACAACCGGGGAGAGTTCTCAGCCAAAGAAGGGGCTGTATGTTTCACCCCAAAATGATGCCCACTTGGAAGATTCAGTAATTGATGTTCATTTTTGATAACTTAGACTCTTCCTATGGAAATTAGGAAGTAATATACAGAAATTTAGGAACCAATAGGTATTATAGTGGGTGACAAGGAAGCTAGAATCATGATGAAAAGAAGGACAGCTTCTATGGATTATGGCAGTTCCTTGTATCTCAAGCAGCAGTTGTAAATATTTACTAGTTTCCATTGGAGGGAAAGATGCAAAGCTACTGTATAAGAAGATACCTTCTGCCTCACAATGGAGAAGCTGTGACTTTTTAGACACAATTTGTCTTTGAATGTACAAGCTAAGCTCGAATGGTTTTGAAGGGACCTAGGAAATAGGAAGAGTACCGAGCCCCTATATTATAGTTCTCTACAATTCATGTCAAAGTTGAATTCAATCTCGAAGTTCATTAAATTATGATGGATGTCTGATGGACTCATAATGTGGGCATCTTTTGAATTATTTTCCCTTTGGGGAGCAAAACCAGGTGCTCTATTTTCTTCCCTATGCAGGCCCAAGATATTTTCCTTGTAATATTTTATGCTCAGCTGATGTAAATTGTTGGTTCTTTCAAGTAATACAAGATAACATTTCTTCAACTTGCATGTTTTCATTTCTTCTTCAGCAATTCATCTAGGTATCTAATCCTACAATTGTGAAGGAATTCGGGGCTTGTATGACAGGAAGATTCTTAAGGGATGCTGCCCAAACAACCAGGGAGAGCTCTCAGGTAAAGAAGAGACTGTAGCTTCCACTCAAAATGATTCCTATTCGGAAGATTCGGGATTGATGTTGATACCTTTGACTCTTCCAGTGAAAATAATGAAGCACATTACTGAAATTTAAGAACCAGTAAGTATAATAGTGGGTGACAAGGCAATTAGCATTGTGATGAAATGGAGGACAAGTTTGATGGAGTACAGCAGGACCCCGTAATCACAAGCAACTGCTGGAAATATTTTCTATCATGCTACAAATGTAGTCATGAGTACATATCTTCAAGGTAATACTGGTGGTACCCTGCTAAAATTGCTGAAGAAAATTTGAGCTTTACAAAAAGCTCTGATGGATAACAACCAGAAGTTTCAGGATAAAATGACCAAGGACGTTTACCAGGGCATGAAGGAAGTGTTTGCTACTTTCCACAAGACAATAGAAGCATGTCATTAGCAGATTGCTTCATAATTGGTTTAGGTGGAATTGTGGACTCAGGAATTAGATCTGGTCATCTGTCCAGAATCAAACTTCCAGTTCATTTTGGAAGAGCAGGGCACTACCCAACCCTGGACAAGTACCAGAAGTTTCAGGATAAAATAATGAAGGAAATTGCCCAGGGCATGAAGGAAGTGTTTTCTACTTTCTATGAGAAATTAGAAGAGTGTCATTGGCAGCTTGCTTCATAATTGGTTTAGGTCCTAGGAGGAATTGTGGACTCAGGAATTACAAGTGGTCATCTGCCTAAGATCAATCTTCCAGTCCATTTCTGAGTAGCAGGGCACTACCCAACCCTAGAACGTTGCTTCTCAGAGCTTTATTTATCTTGCTGCTCTGTTGTGATAGTGCAATGACCTTTGCCTATTTAGTTTTTCACCTTTGGTCTGTTGACCCTTGTTTGGTCTTTTGAAATTAAATTTGTGTTTTTGAAAAAAGCCATCTGATTTTAGTTTTTGAGGAAGAATCCCAATGGCCTCATTGTATATGATACTTTCTGAGGTCTATATAGCTGATAATGAAAACTACACTCTCTCGTTGGTCTATAGTAGGGTCTGTCAGGCAGAAGGTACCAATGTTGTAAAGTTGGGTAACTGGGAATTATAGAGCCCTGATAATCAAGATATATATGATGTAAATATAGGAAACCATACCTATTCAGTTTAACATCTTTTTTTCTGAGACAAAGATGAGAAATGTAGTGAAAAAGGTAATTACAAGGCCCTTGTTAATAAATAGGCACTTAACTATAACTCCTGCTCATGTTGCCGTTCAAATAATTTTTGAAAATCATATCATGTCAGATTTTAAGTCTTTCTAAATATTTCCATCTAGACACAGATGTTGTTCCTATTGCTTGTAATATCAAACATCATGTATGTTACTGACGAATTAAAGCACCAACCTGAGTTCTCACCTTCCATCCCTGTCATTCTAGCTATCTTCACTTCAATTCAGTCAGTACTAAAATAAAAAGGACGAAGGTTTAAATTGCATAATTCACTTGCATGTAATGTTGGCAAGCATGTGAAATATGGTAAAGGATTTCAAAATGGCTTCCCCACTTCCCATTTTTTTCAAGCTCAACTTTGATGGTGCTTATTGGGGCAAATCCAAGGATGTTGGGAGCGGGCTATGTAATTCAAGACTGTGCTCGCTCTCTAATCAGAGCTGGTTCTTCTCATCTTTCCAATGGTTTGTGTAATGCAGATGAGGCTTCCACTTTAGTGAAGGGGCTCAACATGGACAAAAGTTGTGGAATCAAAAATATTTTTATCAAAGGGGACTCCATGATCATTGTCCAAGCCATTTCTTCGGTTTGATCTAAGAATTGACTTATTGATAAATATTTTAAGCCAAGCTAGGCATCTTTTCTGAGTTTGAATCCTGGGAGATCAAACGTTGTTTTTGGGAGGCCAACTCTATAGCAGATTTGTTGGCTAATTTCAGAGTTGATCAATTAAGCGATGAGGTGGTTGCTAATGATCATCTTCCATGGCATGGATTGTGGGCACTTATCTCCAAAGACCTATCCAACCCACCATCCACTCCAAATTCCCACCTCACATACTAAATTCTAAATCACTTCTCATACTCATGACACTCATATGCGTTGAAATTTTGATATGTGCATGACGTCATCTTTACATTGTTTGGTCACATGGACTCGCTAGGTGGTGGCCTCCTCTCGGGACTCTCCCAACTCATGTGGCTTCTCTTATATTTGCTCTATGGATGGATGGTGCAATTCATAAATGGGACTTCACATTTCTCTCTCGGTTATCAATGGTGGATCCCATGCTTCCAAGAATCTGCCTGTTGGATCTCTCACCCCAAATGACTTTCTATTATCCCCTGACAGCTCGACGCGTCTGCACCATACCTTCAATATTGGGTTTGAACCGGTTATGAAGGCCATCAAATTGGTGTTGGGCGAGGATTACATTTCCTTGACTTCCCATTACAAGGTTAATTGAAGGTGGCCTCAGTGTTTGTAGACAATTTGTTATTTCTAGAGCCTAACAAGGAGACAGCTTGTGCCATTGCGGTCTTTTGCAGCAAAGCTCGCCACCGTAGGGGACCGGATGGAGAGTTATGAAATGTGCTTTTAGCAACCTCTCATCCTCTATTGGGCTTGACTGTGACGAGTTTGGCTTTTTGTGGAGACACTTAGAATTGGAAAGGAGATTCTCAATTGTGGCCTCATTTACGAAGTAGATCATTGTTTTCACCAGAGCAGCACTATTGAAGGGATGACTCTACCCATGGTGGACCTAGACCTCATTCACTGGCCTATTCTCCCACTGGAGCCTCAATTCACATCCCTTTGACGCAGAGCAGAGAGGACATACTTCTTCCTGGCATGAAGGACCAAAATTTCCATCATGGACTGCTAATTCAAGGACAACAAAGAAATGACGATTGATGTGGCGGTTACAATGGAGGCGATGACTGGCGGAGATGGAAGAAACATGGAAGCAGGGGTTATGTGGTAATGCGGGATGACAAAAGGGCTGAGACAGGGCCTTAGGATGTTTAGCAATGGATAAAGAATTATGTAAATAGATATACATGTTTTTTTGGGCATTCAGTATCCACTTTGGTAGCTGAATTGAAAAGTTGGCTTGTTCACAGTGTTTTCTTAGAGAGGTAGGCAAGTTGAGCTGTATTTCCTTGGATTGGAAATGTTTTTTGTAACGTAATGTACTATTTTGGTGGTTAATATAAATGGGAAAGGGACCCGACAACCCTAATTTACATATCAAAAGAAAAATGTTGGCAAGCATATATCTGGCATACTGACCCTTTAAAGGAATGGTGGAAGAGTTGAAACCAAAATATAGCATATGATGCGGTCTCAATATTATTTGTGGTTTTTTCATAGTACTGTCCTCCAGAGACAATGGAAAACGGAAAGAGTGCAGATCATAGGTGATTCTGAATCTCCTTGGGATAAATTTGCTTATGTACTGAATTGGATATTGTTTTTCTATATATGTATACAATGCCTTTATCATTTCGCGATTCTGCCTATTCCATAAGAATATGAAAGAGCATTATTCCAAATAAACAAACAAAATATATGTCATTTAGTGAATCTGCATAATCTGTTTGTAATTAATTTCAAAAATTGAACTTACCTAAAAAAGTAAGCCAAAAGGGCCAGTTCGTAGGAAATAAAAACAAGCAATGCAAACCCCATAATTGTATTTACTACCCTCCCATTGGATATGCCAAAAGTTTTGCCAATACCCAATTAATCCTAGACTATAATGCAGAATAAATCATATTGTCACAGCTTCAATGACCATCTGAATGTTTTTCAGCATCCGATTAAGCCCAGCTATTAGATCAAATGGAATTTTTAAACAATGTATCCAATAGTATTGAGTCAAAACAAAGTATTTTAATCTTGGATACATATCAATGCCCCTTAACTATCATGCTTTATGAATAATCAAATTCTTTCCCTAACATTTAGTCTAGACGCTAAAGAGAAATAAAATGAAGCAAAATATCTCTACTCTTTACAAGGAACTTGGAAGAAACCAAATATCTAATAATTTATATACAAAATAAGAAATAATAATAAATTTGACAGCATAAAAACGTGAGAAGATAGCAGAAACTTACATTTCTATCATTTTTTGCATGAGATTGTCGCTGGAAAAACCGATGGCATAGGGTTGTGGCTGTGGCAATGGTTCTCTGTGGACTGCAGAAAGAATAAACAGTCATGATCTTTGCACACACAAGAGGTTCCAAATGAAAATCCTCAAAAATAATATAGTAATATCAGCCGCATTCTTACACTATAAAAATAGTATGGTTAAAATAATACATATTACAAGCCCCTACAGAGTAATGACATTATAATTTTGTTTAATGTGCAACATAGAGATCATGGAAAACAATTACCAGAGAAGTTCCTTCTACAAAATAAATATCACATTCAGTGCCACATATCACTTACAATCCAAGACGCATTCCAAGGTCTTGAATAAAGGCACTGTAGGATCTCTGAAAATAGGTTTCTCTTTTCAAATCAATGCCATCTTTTCTTGACAGTGAGTTCTCAATCTCTTCTCTACTAAAATACCATTCAGATGTTGAATCTTCTGACTCCGAATCATGGTCATATTTCACATGTTCTGCAATAGATAGTCCCTGGAAATAATTGTTGAGACATTGGAGATTTCCAATAAGCACATGTAGTCTTATTACTTGTCGAACTCGGTTATAACTATAAAATTCAACAAGTTTATCCCTGTTCTAAATGTTTCTGGTGATATTTTTAACTTTAAAAATGTCCTCGAACACTCATAAAAACAACTGAAACAGTCCAATTCAAGGTATTATAATTGACATTCGATAAATTGTGCTCCATAACACATCCACAACAAAAACAAAGAATGTTAAGGGAGATAAACACCCAACTAAAACTATGACTCAGTCACCATGCCATTGCCTAGAGGTAAGGTGGGTGCAATTGCCATAATGAGGATTCAATGTTAAAATTCCACCAAGCGTATTCCCTCCAGTGATTGAGCTGCCCACCATCCACTCAGCCTAAACCTTACATATGTTTGCAAGGCTGACTGGTCAACCAATCATTGATAAATCCACCCCAAAAAATGGTAAACAACATTTTGATCAAATATATATGCAGCAAAACACTAACCAGAGAATAAATTCAATGCAAAATAGTTTGGAGATGAAGAACCCCATTTAAACAAATCCAAATGCAAGCCACTAGAGATACCATTAACAAGAAATAACTCAATGAAGAAACTGAATAGAATCTACACTGTGACATGACAAAATTCATAGGTCATTAAATTCACAGAAAAAGATCAAATAGATCTCAAGTGAGTCACTTACTTTCAGGAAGTGGCCACTCATTGTAGCCTCTTGATCAAGCTGAAGTTACAAGTACTCATAAGCCTGAAAATTTGAACATTAGCAATGGGTGATGCACAGTTTTCTTCACTTGCATTACAGAAATGAAAACTAAAAAACTATAGATAACACATTAGAATTGATGATACCTTTGGGTGGTGGTCGGGAATGAGAAATCAGCGGCAGCGACAGAAGCACCTGCTTACGCAGAAAACACCTGTCGCTGCCGTCTATATTCGAAGGCCACAAATTCCCACTTTCACAAAGCCCATTTAATGTTTATATACTCGCAGGGTGGCAACGGTTTCCCTTGGTAACAAAATACTAGCAGCTGACTAACTGCAAAACATAAATAAACGTGTTACCAACAACGGTAAAGATAAATTCTTATGTATTCAAGGTGAATCTGTACCGTTACGTACTCCGCATTTTTAAAGCTATTTTTTATTATTGGTCAGTAAAATCATTAAATTTTACATAAAATGGAAGGGTCCTTATCAACTTTGGAAGGGTCTTTTGGGCACCCTTCTTAGTTAGTTGTGTTTGTGGGTTTTTCTTCCTAGGAAAGCATAATTTTTTTTTATGTTTTAATTACACCGGAGGTGTCTCTCTTTGAGGATGCCCTTGCTGGAATGTTTCAACATCGGGTGAACTTTTCCGGCTTCCCAACTCATGTGCAATTGCTAGTTATGTCCACCCTTAATTAATCTCGAGGGTGGGCTTATAATTTACCCTCATCTACATACATTGATAAGGTGTTTTTTTTACTTGTCTTTTTGTTTTGTTATTATTATTTATTCGAGAGTACATAATCACCAATTATAATTTTTAACCTTCAATTAAATATAGTTAAATATAGTGACATATTTACTTAGGAGAGCCATATTTCATTAGAGGCAAGTCATCATGTTCTTTTATCTACATACAATGAATAGATAAGGGTGTTTTTTTCATATGGGTCCTTTTGTTTTGTTATCATTTTTAATTGAGTAGCACATGACAACTAACGACAATTTCATTGTAATTTTTAATTAAGAAATTAAATATTTCAATTAAATATAATATCTTTCATGAGAATTTTGTTCCACATATTGTCTCCTTATTTTTATGTAAACCTTAAGAATATGGACTCTAAGTATTGTAGAGTTAAATTTTATATACTCAATCTTTCAAAATCTTACCTATTTTGTAAGTGGTATATTTATTTTCTTTTTAAAAAAATTGTTGGAAGCTCCTTTTAAATATATATTATTAGCATTTTTGGATTCACACGATTGGTCCTCCTAGAATCAATGTTAGAGGTTAAATTTCAACCTATAGCATGAAGATTTGAACATTAAACCACTCAACTTAAAATATAACATTCTATTTTTATGTGTAACATTTTTTGGGAATCGCATGGTCCGTATACCTATAGACACCTACAAGAGTCAAATTACAACTCATAATATGAAGATTCAAACACATGTTTAATTTAAACTATAACATTCTAGCAAATAATTGTTTTCTATTTTAATTTTGATGAAACAATTGAGGAAAATTTGATAGATAATTGAGCATACTAATCAAATATATGTTTTGAGGCTTTCTTTCAACTAAAAGGTTTGGGACACAACTATAAGGTCGTACCTCTTTTATGCACCATAACATTAAAGAAGGTCACTTGGCTAGTAGACTAACAAAGGGATGCCATTAGTTGGGCATGAACCAATAACAATGATAGTACATAATCATAAAAGGACAAATATTGATCAAAGTTAAATGAAAAATAGTTGTATAATTTATATATTAGTATACAACTTTGACCGAATAGTAGGGTAAAGTAGGCATTCACATGATGACACATCGAATAAGCAAGTATTATACACTCAATGTCTATGTTTTGGATCAACCCATTTTAAATATTTTTAAATTTCTCATTTTTAATGTATTTCAAATTTCTTGTTTTAAATCATTTTAGAACATGACTTTCCCTCCATTAAAATGGAAAACAAAAATATATATTATAAAACATATTGAACTTTTAAATAAATATTATTTGCACATCACTTGGTGTCCATATGACATATCTATCAAGGTCCTACTATACAATGCTCCATTATTGATGTCCATCCCTTATAGTTCTAGTTTTTTTCTATTTTGCTTATGGACTTTAGGAGAGGGACCATAAGGTTTTAATGCATTTCAAATTTCCTATATTAACTCAATTCGTAACATGACTTTCCCTACATTAAAATGGAAAATAGAATATACATATTAAAAACATATTGACATTTGAAATAGATATTATTTACACATCACTTGGTGTCCATATGACATATATGTCAAGGTCCTCATTGTAGACACTCAAATTTGGAAATTTATCATGTTGGCGTTGTTGGTTATGATTATGCTTTTGGTTAAAACAAACACCCACACCCTCGTCTCCACTCAATACATGTTGTTATCTCTCTCCCAACTTGCTTATTCCTACACACTAACGTGTCGACACTTTCTAAAAACAAATGAATAGAATTGGGCCTTAACTCCGCCCATCATGATATAACTTCTATATTTCATCCACCATCTCCCTATCTAAAACTGCATACAAAGTAAGGTTAGGAAGTTGAATCTGGCCTTGGCTAACCTATATAGTCTTGGACAAACACATCTTTTAAACTCTCTTTTCAAATGAATTTTCTTTGTTGGGTCTTTTTATCTTCCTAGGTTGACCATTACATGAAAAATTACCTTGAGAGACCTAATTAAGAAAGTTACCATCATCTCATTTACACACCTAGAAATCACTTGGCATACTTGTTACAAACAAAAATAATATGTACCAAAGGCTTCACATCTCTGCTACAATTTTCTCAAGCACTCAAAATGGTAAAGGAGTTCAAATTACCTCATTTCCAAGAACTCAAATATCCATACTCAATGTTTTATAAAGATCACAACCATCTCAAGCATGTTCAAAGTGATTCAAGTTTTCAACTAGATGCATTCATCTAGATATCACATGCTAGGTGGAGAACTACGTGTGGTTTGAGGCCTCTTGAGTAGTTCTAACATAGGAAATCTAGAGATTACTCTTCAGCCTAAACAATAACCTCTTAAAGAGTCTTCCACCCATGCTTAGGGTTTGAGCTCCATTCGGTTGATTTCATAGGGTTTTAGGATTGTGTGACACTTAGGGTTTGACTGTGAAGCATGGTTCCATATCATTGAATGAAACAAAAAGTTTTAGATCTTCACTCCAAGTAGGTGTAAGACCATACAAGGGTAAGTGCACCAAGTTGGGGGGCCAAAAGGGGGTCTTAAGTGGACGCATTTTTCTGGAAAAAAAAAAAATCAACTTGTACGAGTTTTTTGAAATAGTTACACTCAAAATTGGAAGATGTTGTGTAAACATGAATCGTAGCATTTTGAGTCTAGTTTCTAAGCTACTAAATTTTATTGAAAATGGATAATTTTAAGTGGGTAAAATAACTAAAATACCAACAAGTGCTCCTATTTTTGTTAAAAAACATAACATAGTGAGTTTCGTGCCCCCCACCATTTTTTGAGCACCATTTATTAGTTTTGAAAACCCTTTGGTAGAAAGATAGCTAGGAGCATCTAGTTTATGTTATAACTTTTAAAAAAAAATTAGCAAATATTTATTTTTTTAATGATCTTTCTAGCACAAAAAAATTTATGTTTTGAAAAATAACTGAGCTCTACCCATGCCCCCCACCTAACTACTTCAAAAAAATAGAAAATTAGAATTTTTTTAATATGTATAGAATTAGGCCTAGTTTGTGCTAGTATAATTTGTTTTCAATTTCGATGACCCCAAATAAAAATACACGATGAAAGATAGACATATTTAAACTTCAAAAAATAGCTATAAAAAGGCATAGTTAGAAAATAAATAATATGAAAACTTTATATTAGTTTAAAATTTGAAAAATTATATTTTTAGAAAGAAGAAACTCTCGCTTCTCACGTCGTGGTATAATTTTTTTAAACGAATCGATTATTTTATGTTGATTTATCATGGAGGAAGTGACATTTTAATATTTTCATGCAAACAATGTTGTTTGTTGTGTTTGTCATGAAGAGTCCATGCCTCAGGCTTGGGGATCCAAACCGGATCCCAAGCCTTGAGGCATGGCTTGGAAAAAGTGAAAACACAAAACGCGTGCATGTTATAATGCGTACGCACTATACTATGTACACACCGTAACGCTGCATACATTCTCAGTATAGATACAAACATATCAGATATGCTTTTGTGCAAGCTTCTATGTATGAAAATAAATGTTTTAAGTATAAGTTTTTCATTTATTATTATTTATATTTTATTATTTCTTATACTTTAAATTTATTTTAGTAAATATAAGAAATTAGGGTCACTCTTGCACCTTATGGAACTAGTCTCATAGCTCCATTAGTCACGGTTTAGGAGATAGTTTTTTATAGTATAATCTGGTCAATACATAGGTAATTTTCAAGATTTCAGCATTCAGCCTAAATCTTTTAGCATTTAAATTCTACAATCGAAACCCTAAACTTGAGGCCCTAAACCTAAAACCTAAACCATGATCCTTAAACCCTAAAACCTAAACCATAAACCTTAAACCCTAAATCCTAAGCCCTAAACCCTAATCCTTAAATATTTAGCCCTTACCCATGAGCCCTAAATCCTAAACCTTGAGCCTTAAGCCCTAAACCCTAAACCCTAAACCATGAACCATGAGCCTTAAATGTTAAACCCTAAACCCTGGAAACTAAATCCTAAACCCTAAACCCTAAACACTGAATCCTAAACCCTAAAGCCTGATCCCTAAGCCCTAAACCATAAGCCCTAAATCCTAAACACTAAACCCTAAACTTTATGACCTAAACCCTTAACCCTAAACCATGAGACCTAAACCCTAAACCCTAAAACCAAAATAATAAATCCTAAACTCTAAACACTAAATCCTAAACCCTAGACCCTAATTCCTGAGCCATAAGCCCTAAACCCTAAACACTCAATCCAGAGCCCCTAGCTCTAACCCTTAAACCTTAAACCATAAACTCGAACCCCGAACCTTAAGCCATAAACCATGAACCATAAACCCTAATCCCTAATCCCTAAACCATAAACCCTAAACCTTAAGCCTGAACCCTACACCCTAATCCTTGAGCCCTAAACCCTAAACCTTAAAACTTGAGCCTTGAGCCCTAAACCCTAAATCCAGATCCCTGAGCTCTAACCCCTAAACCTTAAACCCATAACTCCGAAAACCCGAACCTTGAGCCGTAAACCCTAAACCATGCACCCTAACCCCTAAACCCTAAACCTGAGCCCTAAACCATAAACCATAAACCATAAACCTTAAGCCCTAAATGTTAAATCCTAAATGTCTCAAACCCTGAACCATGAACCATGAGCCCTAAATGCTAAACCCCTAAACCTCATATATTTTCAGTAGGTCTCATGAGTGAGTTCATATTTTTGAATATCTTAGGACCATATTTCCTAGTCTTGTGCCTAGAACCATCATTAAGTCTAATTTTACAACTACCTTGTTTATGAGAGGTGGGCATTTCCCTCATTCAAAATATCAATAGATGAAAGACATCAAATTTTGATGAATCTCTTTGAATTTTGTTCCTACAAAGTCGATGAACCCTTTTCAGTTGAATACTCTCTGTCAATATTAATAAGAATGGGTAAGACACAGAACATTACAATGAGTGAAATAGTTTGCATGCAATGGGAAGAAGATAGCTTTGTATTGGGTAACATTTATTTGTACCAAATTGTTCTTGGATATCTGTAATTTCCCTCCTTTAAAATATCAAGTAGATGAAAGGCATCAAATTGTGATGAATCCCTTGAATTTTCTACCTACGAAGTAGATGAACCCTTTTAGTTGAATACTCTCTGTCAATACTTATAAGAATGGGTAAGACATAACATTACAATGAGTGAATGGGTGAGCCTAATCCACAAGCCTTAAACCCTAAGCCCTAAACCCTAACCCCTAACCCCTAAACCCTAAACCCCGAGCCTTAAACCCTAAACCCGAACCCTTTTCCCTAAACCATGAACCCTGACCTTTAAACCATAAACCCTAAACCTAAACCCTAAACCCTAAACCCTAAACCTTAAACCCTGAGCCCTAAACCCTAAACCCTAAGTGTTAAACCCTAAACCCTATACCATAAACCCTAAGCCCTAAACCCTAAAATCTAAGCCCTAAATCCTAAACCCTAAACCCTAAACCCTAAAACCTAAACCCTGATCCCTAAACCCTAAATCCTAAACCTTGAGCCCTAAACCCTAAACCCTAATCCCTGAACTCTAAGCCCTAATCCCTAAGCTAAAAACCTAAACCATGAACCCTTAAACATAAACCCTCAACCCTACACCCTAAAAACTAAAGCCTGAGCCCTCAACCCTCAACCCTCAACTCTTAACCCTAAACCTGAACCTCGAACCCGATCCCTAAACCCTAAACCCTGAACCTTGAGCCATAAACCCTAAACCCTCAACCTGATCCCTAAACCCTAAACCCTAAACCTTGAGCCCTAAACCCTAAACCCTAAATCATAAACCCTCAACCCTTAACCTTGAGCCATAAACCCTAAACTCTAAAACCTAAACCCTAAACCCTAAACCATGAACCCTAAGCCCTGAGCCCTAAACCCTAAACCCTAAATCATAAACCCTCACCCAAAGGAAAGTCCTAATAAGATCATTCATCATGTTTCAGTGTGTAGGGAATAGTTTCTAAGGTGATCAATTGACTCATTTAGTTTTGATGAGAGACTACTTCCTTTGAAGGCCTAAAAGGTATTTTTGGCCATTCGTCAGAACTAATTAAACACCCTTTAGAACAAGCTAAAATGAGCTAGTCATGTCACCGAGGTATCAAGGACCATCATGTGTGAAGTATTAAGGCATCATTTGTCTCCATAAGAGACATATGAGCAAAAACATGTATGAGAATCATGAATTTGATTCCATGAAAGGATGATTTTAGAGCTAGGAAAGGTGAGGGGATGATCTTTATATGGAGCACCATGTTTCTAAGAATGAGAAATCATTTGAGTTCACTTGATGCAATTTACTTGGTACTATTCGTAAAAACTCATTCAACACCTAGTAGTATTATCACACCTTAAGGAGGAGGCACATTACAATCACCTCATTTTGGTAATAAGACAGAATCCCATTCAGGGAACAATCCTCTATATACAAAGTGAGGATCTCTTTTTAGTAAGAAATAGACAAGCATCATAGAGTTGATTCATGGTCACTAAAGTGAATTATGGACCAAATTTAAAAATTGGTACCAATTCAAGCAGTGGTAGGGCCAAAATCCAATTTAGAAGGTCAAAAAACCTAAAAACGACTATATGCTTTCCCAAAACAAAGGCCGACTACAATATATATGCCCGAAAGTTTTAGGTTGGTTCTTTGAAATAATGAAAATGAATAAGTACTTCTATCTTGTTAGTGCGAAATCACAGCACCCCCAAATGAGTTATGGATCTGCTTTTCTAAGGCAGACTCATTTGGTGTGATTGCATAACATTGAACTTTCCCCAAGGTGTGGGACCTTGCAAAAGTGGGAAAGCTCTCTAGAGAAAGTTGGTTCTTGTTCCTAAACTACCTGCCACGAGCTACTCCAGTGCAGGCAAACTAAATCTAACCTAATCTAACCATTCCAAGGAACCAAGGAGAGAGAAAGAGGAAAAACAGAGCCTACACTAAAGCGGTGATACACCAACAAAGGAAGCAAGATATTCTATTGAGGGAGAAAGAAACAAAAAATGGAGATGAGGGAGGTCAGATATAAGTGACACGGCCTAGATCTGCAAATCATCCATTAAACTCCATGAAACACAACATCCTGCACCTGCAAATGTGAAATACATGCACAGAAAACCAAGACTGAAAGGGAGAGGCATGGAGAAACAACAAAATGATGCAAAGGGTTGAAGAACACCACAAAAACATGTTTTTATTGCTCTAGAAGGTGCACAGACCATTACATTTCTGGAATAGAGGCACAAATACATTTTCTAGGCGTGGGAGAAGGTTCGTTGCTCAAAAATGGCGTCAAGAAACAAATTTGATAGAGTTTCTCTATGCCGTAATGTCTCTCTTCTTCAAACGAGAAGTGTTATAGTATATATAGAAGGAAAAGAGAGAGAAGAGGGAAAAGTCGCATCCTACTCCAACCACCATGAGATACGCATTGAATCCTGCCTTGAAAGCTCAACCACTGAATATCAATGCCTTCTACAAATCCGCCCACAATATGTTGCTTCTGGTTCCCTAGTGAATCGAATCGAATTAGATCTGGTAGTTAAAGAGATTAGATTATGCGTTAATGGCCTAGAATACTTTTCTTCATTTTACTACCAGGGCTTGCAAAAATTAATTTTTAATCCTTCTATGGAATAGAGGACTTTGAGACACTTCCAATGGTGTCAAATTTGCTATATTTCGAGCCCTGAGTCGAAAGATATGCCCCTTTGAAGTTTTGCATTGATTATGTACAAATGGGTGGAAAACGACTTGAAAATGGGTCCCTCTTTTGATTGGGATACGTGGCAGCTAGATTGGGATAAAAATTTGGGTCCACGGCCCACAATTTACCTTTTGGCCCTTTGCACAAAAAACGCAAAAACTCAAAAACTTCCGAAGGCCCGAAAGTCCGTCTAGATGCGTGGCTCCTTTTTTGTTGTTGGGAAATGCATTTCCATTTTTACCTCTATGCCTTTTAGACAAAAGAAAAATTTTCACTTTTCTCCCCGACGCCCCACCTTGGCTTTGTCTCAGTTTATATGTCGACTTTTTCCCTCTTGGGCGGGCGCGAGTCTTTTTATATCTTTTACCCCTTTTGAGGTAAAGGGTGAAAAACTAACCTTTTCCCGACGCCCACTTTCCCCCGGGACACGCGTCTGGTTTGGCACTTGCTTGGGAATCTTTTGTCTATTTGACCCTTGAATCGGGCGCCATTTGAGACATTTGGGCACCTCCACCAGCCTGGCTTATGCATTGACTATTCAACTAACTCTACCCCCTTTGAGGACATGTGGAGGCACCACGCATGTTTGTAAATCTGATTCAAAGTTTTCCTTTGGAGGAGTCTCGTGTAGGTAGTTTAAGATCAAGAACCAACTTTCTCTCGGAGAGCTTTCCCACTTTTGCAAGGTCCCACGCCTTGGGGAAAGTTCAATGTTATGCAATCACACCAAATGAGTCCGCCTTAGTAAAGCATATCCATAACTCATTTGGGGGTGTTGTGATTTCACACTAACAATTACAACATGACATTCAGTAGGACCTTAGAGGTCTTCACTTCATTGCAACAAGATCGATTTGCACTTGTTGTAATTTCTAGCTTTTGAGTAGCAATGGGTTTGCACATCCTGGGCAACTCCATCCGGTAAATAACTCATTCTCTAAGTTCTGAGACTTGTTTTCCATCCATTTCCATTCACTCTTCTTTCCATATCTTTCATTATTTTCCATCATTCCATGAATTTGTGTAATCATGACTTCATTTCCAACATGGAATTCACATTCACAAAGAACAACAAAGACATTCCACCTCTAATGTGCTTTACAACTCCTTCAAATCAACATTTTGAGTATATTCGTGATCAACATGTTTACTCCTATGAGCAGCAGTGTCAAAATCAGTTTGGCTATGGAGCTTTCCAAGAGCAGGGGTATGTAAACAATGAAGACAATCAAATGCAAGATGTTGGTATGTTGGAGAAGATCCAAAAAATGGAGATTGGCATGGTGTAATCAAGAGCAACAACTCAAATGAAGGTGTTCAGAATTGGTTGCAGGTATCCTTTTCCATGGGAAGGTCCTTTTCCAAGGCACTACAACCCTCAAGAGAAGCTAGAATTCATAATTGAGATGCTGCCCCAACTTGCAAAATGGACTAAGGAGATAGAAGCATATGAGCAGAGTCTGAATCAACCTTGTTAATGGGTACGTCATTTAGTAGTTCCTTGTATTTCTTCTTCATCTCAAGCTTACCATTTCAACAATGTCAAGTTGTAAACCCAGCTAATGTTGCTCCAGTTGTGAAAAGTATCCCTCCATCCCTTAGTCTTCCATCTCATCTAAGCTTTTCTTCTCTCTTCTCTTCCAAATCCAAATCCCCTCCACAAGAGCAAAAAGAAACACCTTCCCCTCCAAAGAAACAAGAAGTTCCATCCCTCCCACCACCACCAACAAATGCACAAATGATTGAATCCCAATATGTTTCTCCTCTTGCCTTCCCAATTCCATGTAGGGAAGAAGAAATTACAAAAATCAGTCATGAAGGACAAGAAGAAGAAGAAGTGAAAGAAGAAGAAATGATTAAGAGTTTAGTGAACTTGGCTCTCAGATTCGGGATTACAAAAATTCCTTTGTTGGTTAAGCCTACAGAGGAGGTAAATGTTGAAGAACTAGAGGTGGCCAAGGCTAAGTTTGCACAATCAGCCATGGAAGAAGAAGGAAAATCAGCTCAAAGTCCCATTGGAAAGGAGAAAATGGGTGAGACCAAATCAAAGTTTATAACAACAGAAGAAGAAGGCATCATTGATAATTTCTTGCTTTCATTCGAAGGGCCTATTTTGGTTGATGAATCCACCATGGAAAGGAGCTCTGAAGAAGATCTTGTAGTCCCAACTTGTCCTCTAGAGCAGCAGATTGAAGAGTTTGATTTGGAAAACTTCATGATAGAGAAAGAGGTCATTCAAGAGCAAGAAGGTATTCAAGTAGCAGAGGAAGGAGAAGCTGCTCCAAATCCAAAAGAAGAGGAGCACATTCCAGTTGTGGAGGAGAAAAATGTAGGTCCAAGAGCTTTGAACTCAAAATAGGCTATAGAAGAACCTTCAGTTCTTCCTTCCACTTCATCTCTCTTGAGCTCTAACGTTGGAGAAGAGTTTGATATTTCAAACTTCATGTTGGAGGATGAAAGAAACCATGGTAAACAAGTTGCTGATCAAGAGAACACCATGGAGGAAGTTGAACATTTGTTGCAGGACAACAATGAGATAGTTTATCTGTCTGATTTGGAGGACTGTTTTGATGGAGAAGAACCAGTTGAAATCACATTGTTTTCTCCTCCTTCATCCACCTTCCAAACATGCATACCTGCTGTCATGGAGGAGAGCATTCATTTGTAGCAGTCTGTACCTTATAACAACCTTTTGGAATCAAGTTTGGAAGATTTAAATCTTCCATGTTCTTCACAAGAGGAAGAAGAGAAAGAGCAGAAGGGTTTCACCACTTCTTCCATGCCATTCATCCAAGAAGGTCTACAAGAGGACTCCATTTTTGGAGTTGAAAATCAGAGCAATAGGCACATCAATCAGACCAGACCTTGCCCAATCAGGTATTTGGCTTCATTGGAGCCAAAGGAGAAGCCACAACCAGTCATGCTTGCTTCAGGGCATGAGGATGAGCTACAAAGTACCAAGGATCAACTACCATACCTCTTCAATCCAAATGCAAAGCAAATAAAAGAGGTATTGGATTTGTCTTCAGTTGATACTTTGGTCATTTGGGTGGAAGATCAGCTTGTAGTTAGTTTTTCACTCATCCAACCAGCCATGTTCAGTGCCAAATCAGTTGTATGGCTGCCATTTTTGAGGAAGGGAAGCTATTTCTCCTTGCCAGTCGCAGGTTTTGTTTGAGTTCCCTTTGCCCTTGGTTAGAGTAGTGTAGGTAGGTTTGTTTGCAGCAGAAGAAGTGCTTTTGCACACTCTACATGTTCCATTTGGAACATGTATGATTTTCAGTTTGTATATAGTTTTTGGTGCTGTTGTATTGCTCTTGTACAATCCATTTCAGTTGTCTTTTGGTGAAGATCAAATCCAATTTTCAATGGGTTCCCAAGTGATTCAGAGGTCATATTTTCAGAGTTAGATCAGAAAATTGGTTATCAGGCTTGAATCCATGCCCAATGGATGCAAAAAGGCCACTGATCATTCATCTAGTAGGTAGATGACCCCTGTGAGTCGCCAAAGTTGTTAACCAAAATAAGCTCCCTCTTATTTTGGGTTAACTTACTCCCTTTTTGTGCCTCAGTCCAAATTTCACAAAGTTTAGGCACTCAAGGATTTCTGGAAAATACTCCATCAGATAGAGAATTTCTTCCCCTTTCTAGAAAGGTAAAGAGCTCTTTCTAACTCCTTGTATTTTTTGAGTTATGGCTCGATGGAGTTAGAAGGGAAACTTTGCCCAAGGTGGACTGCAGGGCTTGGGAGAGATTTTTGCCAAGGAATCTTAGACCGATGGGGAATTGGAGGAAAAAGTGAAAAATTTCCCTTTTGTCAAAAAGGTGAAAATTAAGTGTTGAGCTGGCACATCAAAAAGTTAATGCAGTGCTGACAGACCTTTGGAGGCAAATGAGATTTTTTGACTTTTTGTCAAAAAGTGTAAAATGGAAAAAAAGGAGCCCCTGCCTCCGCCGACCCCAATGGATGCCACATCATCAATGGATTTGCGGGAGAAAAGTTCAAAATTTGCCCGAGCTATTTTTTGCCAAAAACGTTAAGGAAAAACTCAAAAGGCCATATCTTTTGATCCAGAGCTCCATTTTTGACGTTCTTGGTACCAATGGAAAGATATGAAGATTATCTTCATCATGGAGTCTTAAATTTTGGATTTTGGTGAATATTTGGGGGATAAATTTGCAAAACACGTTTTGGCATGGAAAAGACAAAAAACCAGTTCCAACCACCAGATTTAATGAAGTATGGGTCATTTTTTTGTCTCAGTAAAGTAGATACATGGAAACATGAGCTTTTACATTGAGCCCATAAATGATGAAGAATTAAAACACATTTTGAAAAGTGGTTGGAGAAAATCCTGCATTTTTCCCTTTCCTTCTCGCATTTTGCTATATAATGTAACAAAGGCATCACTTTTCAAGAGGTTGTTCATTTTTCTTCTCTGCCTCTCCCTTCTTTTCTTCCCTAGGGTCAAAATGGAGTTCGAACCTCTTCCCACGCTCTATAAATGGCATTTTTTCCTCTTTCTCATGAATGATGTTCTGTGCAAATGTATGAAGCAATAAAACATGTTTTTGTGATGCATTTGTCCATCCTTTGCTCGTTTTATTGCATCTTCTTGCCTCTCTTCATTTGCAGGGTATCTGTGTATGTTTTGAATGTTTATTTACAGATCTGGGAGCTATGTTCATGGAGTTTGGAACATTTTCTATGTGAAATCCATCTCTGGTCTATGATGCACTTGTCCATCCTTTCCATTGCTCACCTCTCCTTGTTCCATGGCAGTTTTGGTAGATGATCAACACTTTCCTTCTCTGGTGTATCACCATTTTAGTGTAGGCTCTGTTTTTTCTTGTTTTCTTTCTCTCCTTGTCTCCTTGGAAGTTAGATTAGGATTAGATTAGCTTGCATGCACTGGAATAGCTTGTGGCAGGTAGATTAGGAAGAGGAACCAGCCTTCTCTGGAGGATCATTCCCATTTGCAATTCCCACATGACTTGGGAATGATCCAATGTTATGAAAATCACACCAAATGACCCCGCCTTAGAAAATCGACCTTGTAACTCATTTGGGGTGCCGTGATTTCGTACTAACACTTACCGATTAGATTTTGAAAAACTATCTTCTAGATTATAACTGTTGGAGCTACGAGACCACTTCCATCAGTGCAGAGTGACCCTAATTTCTTATATTTACTAAAATAAATTTAAAGTATAAGAAATAATAAAAGTATAAGAAATAATAAAATAAATCTTATACTTGAACATTTATTTTTGTAAGTATAAGACACCCAAATACACATACATAGTCCATACTATACAAAACACGTATGCGTTTTAACTTCTCCAAAACATGTATGCCTTTAGCCTTCTCTGAAACACGTATGCATTTTGGCTTCTTTAAAATGTGTACGCGTTATAGGTTCAATAATTACCAAACCAAAAAATTGAAACGCGATCGCATTTTAGCAAAACACATACGCGTTTCGTCTGTTTTTGGGTTTTTGTCCACTTTTTGGCCCCCCAACTTCGTGCACTTACCCACAATATGTCTAGTACCATACACACATTCCTGAAGACTAAATGACGGTTTTGTACCAATGCAATTTCCACTCACAGCTTCCAAAATGGTGCATCTACAAATCGATTACTCCCATCTTGTCTAGTTTGTCCATCCAAATCTCTCCTATAAAATTATGTGTAGATAATTACATCTTCCCTCTTATGTTTTTAAGAATGTAGCATATTATAAACACTAGTTACAAGTACTAATATGTTATTATGATATTGTATAATTAATGTTGGAAGTTAATTAATTAGAATAGATCCTATTATTGAAAATTACATTCATTTTTAAAGTTTTTGTGAATTCTATTAAAATATATCCTAAGTTAATCTTTAAAAAGGTGTAAACATTTGGTGAACTTGTATCTTGCATCAAACATTTTGGATCAAACCCTAGTTACCATATGGTTCATTTTTGTATGCTCTTCTCATTCATTCTTGGTGTTGTATTTGTCCTTCTATATATCATCATGATTAATCCACAACTCTTCTATCATATTTTCCTTAATACTTGGGGATCTCATTCTCTTACTAGTATGAGCTATTATTCTCGTTATGTTGGTACACAATGTGGCACTATGATTCCTATTTTCTTGTTGACATCTTGCTAATTCTGTTTTCACTATTATCACTAACCATGTACAAGATGAAGGATCTAACACCACCTCAAATAACTACTCCCATGGCCTTCCTAAATATGAGGTACAACATCTTGCACATTTCCAGTTTAGTGGGAAACATCATCTATGATCCGAGTTTAAGAGATTTGAGAGGAAATAAGACATACAAGCACCATAGAGCTTAATGGCTTCTAGATCTCGTAGACATCATTCCTTAATGGATAACACCTAAAAGTGCTTTATTACAAGATTATAGAACTTACACCAAAAAAAAAAAGGAAGTTGTACAAGCATTCATACTTAGTTCATAAACATAAATGAAAAAGAGCTATGAAGAAGAAGGATGTATGCATCGTGGGAAACCATTAATGTTCATATTCACATAAACCGGTAACCTCATTACATTCATTAGGCCCATTACAAAAAGTGTAATGTCACACCAAAAGGGCAGACAAGTCATGCATTATAACTGGATTCATATAGCTAGGCTCTCAAAAGAAAATTTATAACCCCCAAACCCTTGATACATCCTTTCCTATGCTTATTTACCCAAGCTAATAGAGTCCTTGTAGTATTTCTATAGAGCTCCACCCTCTATCCATTTCATCTCTCTCTATTTCTTCTCATTTTTACAGCACTTGTATATATAGCCTTCCTGAACTGCCAACTCATTCTTTCTATGCGGCCTCAGATCTATCGCCAAGTGTCTGAATGTGGTCCTCCATGGGCACATGCTCCTCCAGGCCTGAGCTCACCACTCCTTACCATGATGTCCTTCTAGAAGCTTCTATCATCGTAGGGCATATTCCTTCCAAGCCACCCTGTCGCCAGTCGACACCTTATCCACTGGGTCACATTTTTTTCTTACATCCTACCCGATAGGTCAAAAATGGCTAAGTCCCGATTCTACTCCATGGGCGCGCATCCTGGGTTCTACCAAAACCCTACTTGAACCCTTCCCTACACGCCTTATCTTCTTGTGCACTTTTTCAACTCAACCTTATGCCTATGCCCTTTTTGACTTAGTTGATATTTTAGGGGCCCAACATCACCCCACACTTTACCTATTCTCCACCCTTGGAAACTTCCTCAAAGAATAAAGAATACACAAAGACTTAACGTCTTGGAAAAAGAATAAAGGGGACAAAGAATGGGAAAAGAAGGAAGAATGGGGAATGATGCTACTTAAAGCAATAAGAGAGGAAAGTTCTTCTACAAGTCGGCCTCAGATTGTTCCAGGCATCGACCTCATTCTGTGCTCTCTGGAAAAGATCACCTACTAAGGCACTCACCTGATCAAAACCCAACCCATCCCCTTGTGTGCTCATGGTGTCAACAATTTTCTCTAACTCCTTGCCTATATCCTCCAACGCATCCATCCTTCATGTAATCTATGGGTATAGTTCCTTTAGCTAGTTTTTAATTGAGCCCCGTAAGGCCTCAATAGCTTCTGATTTATTTTCTACCTCGCTAGGATATTTTCTCACTCTACTTCTGTTCCCCTTGTTCTTCTCCTAGAACTCTTTAAGTTCTACTTCATCATTGGTGACCAACATGCTTGCCACTTTGTCTCTATCTACGCGCAGTTGTCGTACGCACGGCCTCAAGCAATCCAGAAGCAATCTTTACATCAGCAAGGACCTTGTTGTATTCAGCTATGAGTGCCATGAATTTCAATTTATCCTCCTTTTCTAAATGCGTGGCCACTTCTTCTATAGATTCCAAGGCTAGTGGCTACCTCTCCATGGTGAGGATTCTTGTTAAGTCCTCCAGGCATTCTAGGGAAGATCCATACTTCTACACGTGGGAGGTGCTAGGTCCAGATGCTTCAACACTATTGCATCTGTAATGGACTCCACCTTTTTGTATACTTTTCACGCACTCTAGCCTTCTCATCCTTTAACTCATGCTGCAACTGGGCGCTGATCAATTTTTTGACTCAGCTCCTTTTTCCTCTCAGCTAGCTCTTCCTCTTTCTTCTCTAGTTCATCTTCCATAAATTTGACTCTATCATTCACCCAAAGAGTCTAGCTTCAACCTCAATGGAGACCTTGTTGAGCATTACATATTGTTCATCCGAGAGCCATTGAGCATTCACCAATGGGTTGTCTCCTTTTGATTCTCGACAATGTTATTATTGCCCCATGGCTTACTTCAAATTCTGGCTCATCAAGATGGGACTCAAATGCCCATGAGAGCATCTTCCTTGTCCATGGGTATGCACCTCCTTATCAAAAGATGACATTTCAGGAGCTCCTCTGCTGGAACCATGCTTTGAAATGCATGCACAACACTTTTTTGGGGTCATCAATATAACCCATCCATGGCCTCTCCTCCTCCACGTGCTTTCCTCCCATGTGCATGCCCTTAGGAATATTTACAGTTAAAGTGGGGCCTCCAGTGCTACCGTGGTCCTTTTCCATGCACTCTCTTCCTTATCCTCATTCATCACAGCTCAACGTTGCATTCCAACTCCTCTTCCACCAAGGTCTCAATGATCTTCTCAGCCTCTCTTTCCACCACCTTGTTTACCTCTTCACTCCCTTCCTTGTCTCCCGGGTGCCTTCCTCCTCCTGGCTTCCCTTTCTCCATGTGAAGATGTACTCATTCTTCTCTCCTTCTCCCTCCTCTGAGTCATGTACACTGAACACAAGTTGTTCTTGGTTTACCTCAGGCTCATCTTCCTCATCATCATCCCTTTCACCCTGGTAGGCCCTCAAACTCTCAGTGTACTCAGAATCCGACTCCTCCATCATCTTCTGCTTCTTCCAACCGGGATTCCAGTGTAGGTGACTCTATCTCTTCTTCTTCCAATGACTCCTTGTCTAATGGCTTCTCTGGCTCCAGAGTCTTCTCTTTGACTATGGAATTTTTTTTTGCATGAATACATACTTGTTTTGGCACTTGTCCCAGGGGTACCTATTGCCTGTGTATCCACTACACTTGGTACTTTCTTCTTTGGTTCTTTTTCCTCCCATTTGGGTGGGTCTCTTCCTACCAGTTGGGTCCTAGGTATGGACACCTCATTCTCTAGATACGTGCCCTTCTCAAATTTGGGTCTTATGCGGAGGTATACTCATGCCATGGACCCTCCTGCAATGGGAAAAGTCATGGGTCTCACCATTTGGACCTCATGCGACACGTACTTCTCCACATATGCATGCTTGTTGGGGTAGACCAACCCTTTACACATTTCTCTATGGTCCGGTCTCCAGATTACCAAGGTCCAACTTCAACTTCTTGGATTCTTTGAACCTGTTCACTCGCTGGAAGTGTTGAGATGTGAAGGAAAAAGGGAGCTTGCACCATGGGCTCCATGTCTCATCTATCAGTTTAAATCTGCCAAGGTAGAAATGTTGGTACACAAAAACTGGCTTTCTCCTGGTGGTCACTGGTAGTTGTTTAGGATCCTCCATTCCACCCCAAATGTGTTCCTCAGGTGCGTGTACCACTTCTCTAGGTGTGCCTTGTGCACATGCCATCATACTATCACAGGTGTACTTCTCAAACCTCTTTGTGGGTGAAGGGTCTTCAGTAGGGTACTCCCACATGAATTTTTCCACTGCATCCGACACCCCAATCTCTGAGAACACAATGGTTAATAGGACATTACCAAAGAGGATTTTATCACCTTCCATGCATGCTGACAATCTTATCCGTGATGAATGCAGACAAGTTGTAGATGGTGCCCTCCAAAATCCTCCTGCAAACATTCAACCAGGACTTGTTTACCTGGGTCCATCTCTCCTGGCCATTTAACTTTGTCACAAGGTGTGTGGCCATCTTCATCACCGGGTCCTTGATGTCCGTGATATCAAAGTACCTCTGACCCCTTTTTGTATGCATAAGCAGCGATGGTTTC
Source organism: Taxus wallichiana var. yunnanensis (assembly GCA_018340775.1). NCBI lineage: Eukaryota > Viridiplantae > Streptophyta > Pinopsida > Cupressales > Taxaceae > Taxus > Taxus wallichiana. The sequence goes on from CM031244.1 coordinate 515,702,026, forward strand.
CTTAATTGCCTCCTTGTCACATAGGTCATCCTCCAAACTTTCTCCTTCATAGATGAGGCCTGTGAAATGTGAAACAAGCTGAGGGGTAATGCACATCTTTGCCCGTGAAGTGAAAGTAATCTTCATGCATGCGTGACATCAACCATTGATATAGGTGCTCAAGGCTTTCCAAAGTAGGGCAACTCAAAGAGTTGCAATAATCCTGACTTCTCCAACTTCACTTTTACATCATCATTATAGATGGGAAAACCTCTGGTGTCCTTTTATTTATTGGGTGCACTAACTCCAGTGCCATTTCCTTCTCGATCATGCTCAAGTGATGATTGTAATCATTTACTGACATATTTCTTAAATGGGACTCCCACTCGCGCCCAAGCAATACTCCATCTGGGTACCATTTTTGCATACCACTCTTCATTTGTACTCATGATATTTTCTTGTTGCTTCTCTTTCCTTTCCCTTTCCCTTCTTAGGTGTGCCAACTAGTTTCTTGGGTGCCATTGTTTATGTTAACACTTCAACTTCTTTCACTTGCTTTGTTTTACTACCCCTTTCCAAGTTTAGATCTCAAACTGGTGAAGAAACTCTTTTTCGACCCGTGCCCTAGATACCAAACCCTAACTGGAATCTCTTTTCACTAGATGACGCTTCTCCACAACTCTTCCCACCCGTGAATCACTTCCTTTCTGGTTTGTAAATCCAAACTGGTCACTCACGCTCAAATTCTTGCAATTTTTCTTCACATGGATCAACTCTGGAAACCCTAGTTCACAAAAATCTCTTCTCTTCGTATTCGCAAAGTGAATAATGAAATGTCCGAACCTCTATTTATAGTTTTTCCCATTTTTAAGCATTAAATGCTACTTCACCTACCACCATACTTTTAACATTTAATGTGGATTTTTCAAACAAAGCCCGATTTTGTGCCCTAACTCACATGCCCAACCCTACGCGTGGACAATCTTCCAACCTTTCGCGCATGCAACCAATCCATCTTGACAGAGACTCTTGTGCGCATGTAACCAAGTGCCGAAGGCACTTCTTCTGTCATGATTTTTTCTCTCACCTACCTCGTGTTGTTTATGTGCTTCTTCCTCCTTTGTACGTGGGATCTGAAAGTAGCCTTATCTTGACACCAACCATCCTTTTCCACCTTTTCTTTCATGCACCTCTTTCAACAGGCCATTCAACCAGGATTTCCAACACAATCCTCCTTGGCACTTTACCCATGCTTTCCTTCACATCACTCCACCCCACACTAAAATGATGTGTGGTCCTCTGCGCATTCAAAACCCTCAAAAAGTAACAAGGTTATCGTGCCCAAGGTGCAAAAAAACAAAACAACAACGTGAAAGGGAAACACAAGAAAGGAAATGCATAAAGGAAATTCTAAACTATCTGGCAAAACTACCTTATTTACAAACACCAAGAAGCCTTATTTATAGTAGGGCTTCAACCTACTCCCATTGAAGTGTCCAAGAAATTTCATTCCATCCAACGCTTATAACTGGCACGCGCCCGAATCAAGGATGTATGAGATTATATAGGGACCTAACCAATGGACCTTTAACTTCCTAGGGTGGCGCAGAAACTTAGAATCATACAATAAGACCATCTGCCCAACCTCAAACTTCTTGTTCCTAATGTGGTGATCATGCCATGCTTTTGCTTTTTTTTTCTGCTATTTGGCTCCACCTGGTGAGTGATCATCTTTCATCTAGCTTCATCAATTCATCAATTCTCTCTTCCAGTGCTTGCTCATCATCCAACCCTCCTACGCATGCTATTCGCAGAGAAGGTAACATGAACTCAATCGTAAAAAACTTCCATGCCAAACACCAATTGAAATGGTGTGGCTTTGTTCAACCTTTTATAAGTTGTCCTATAAGCCCATAATATGGTTGATACCTTGTCATCCCAATCTTGTCTTCCGACATCACAAATTTTTGTCAGGGTATGACTCAGTATTTTGTTAAATGCTTTATGGTTCCATTTGCTTGTGGGTGATAAGGTGTAGTCTTGTGATGAGCCACCATGAACTCTGCTAACAGATCCTCATGGTCTCATTCAAGAAATGTGTACCCCTATCACTGGTTAAACTTAAAGGGCATCCATACCTCATGATAATGTTCTCCCACAAAAATTTTGTCATGTAGTTGTTGTGTAGTCTTTAGTTGGGGCTGCCTCTACCCACCTTGTCAAATAGTCCATGCAAGTGATTACATAGCGTGATCCAGTCCTACGCATGCGTTGCTGGTGCAATAGGGCCTACAAAGTCTATTGCCCATTTCTCAAAAGGTTCAGTGCTAGGGATAGGGTGCAAAGGCATTTCATCTCTCCTTCTTGGCTTTGCCAAATGCACTGACAATGGTCACATGCTTTACAATAGTCCTTGCAATCCTTATACAGAGTTTCCCACCACAATCCTGCCATTAATATTTTATGTGTGGTGGCATCACCTACATAATGTCCACCTGCACTTCCTCCATGTGCTTCCTCTATGATGGCGAGGTGCTCATGCTCTAGTACACACCTACGCAAAACTTCATCATGCCCTAATTTGTATAAGTCCCCACTGATCAACATGTAGGGCATGACACATATGGCTAGTTTTTTTCTCTAATGTCTTCATCCCTTCCGTGCCACACCTTCCTTTAGAAATACTACAATTTCCTCCAAATCCATGAGGGCATGCGCCGCAACCTAAATAGTTACATCTGGCATAGTCTCTTCAATGCTCTCATGCATCCTCCCCTGAATCAATTCTTGACAAATGATCAGGTCCACAATTACTCTTTCTAGGCTTCACAACTACCGTGAACTCAAACTCTTGAAATAATAGCACCCATCGACATATGCACCCTTGTAGAATGGGCTTGTTCACCAAGTACTTTAATGCCATGTGGTCAGTGTAGAAGATAAAGGGAGTTGCCAACAGATACTACCTAAACTTGTGAAGCGTAGATCATTGACAATGCTTTCGCTTGGTCGTAGTATAATTTTTCTCTATTGGTGTCAACTTCCTACTTGCAAAGCATAGGGGTGATCAACAATTCCCTCACCAGGTTGTGCAAGCACTACCCCAATGGCCATTTCGGAGGCATCTACATGAACATGGAAGGGCTTATCCCAAGAGGGGAAATGTAGTATAGGCGCGGTGACAAGCCTATCCTTCAATGTGTCAAATGCCTTCTACTGTGCCTTTCCCCAATGGAAGGCACTTTTATGTTTGAGAAATTCTTCTAAAGGCAATGGTGATCTTGGCATACCCCTTGATGAATTTTCGATAATAACCCGTATGTCCAAGAAATCCACGCACTGTGCTTTGCTAGTAGGCTCCCCCAATCCCACAATAACTGCAACCTTGGCAAGATCTACTAGCAAGCCCTCCTTACATATGATATGCCCCAATAACATTCCAAAGGGGGTAGCAAAGACACACTTCTTAATGTTGAGGGATATCCTCAACTACCGACACCTCTCAAACATCAACCTCAAATTATCACAATGGTCTTTTACTAGCCCATACACCATCCAATCATCCAGATAGACCTGAAGAAATTTATGGATGAAGTCCTGGAATGCCTGTACCACTATGCGTGAGAAAACAATAGGCACATTCTTCAACCCAAAGGGCATGACCATGTATGCAAAACTTCCCCATTCAGTGGTGAAAGTTGTCTTCTCCTAGTCTTCCTTTGCAATCCAGACTTGGTGGTACCCCAAAATCCATCCGTAAAGGAATAGATTTTGCACCCAATGACTCCCTCCAAAATTTCTTTAGTGAAGGGGGTTGGAAAAGGATCGATGACACAAAACTGCATTCAGCTCCCTATAATCCACGTAGATCCTAATCCACCCATCCTTCTTGATGTTGATTACCATTGGACTTATCCACTCCGATTCTTCAACAACTTCAATGATCCCAGATGCTATCATTTTTCTATCTCTTCCTTTACCTTCATGCGCAAATTGGGATTCATCCAAGTAGGGTCTCTTCCTGACCGGGCACGCACCATCCTTCAACTTTATCCTCATCTCCCCAAGGAATGGTGGATGCCTTTGAGCTCATGGTACCCATGGGAATAAATCCTCAAATTCATGCAAAAGATCAATGATCTTAGAGACTTCCTTCTCCGACCAAGTAATCTCCAATGATAGCTTCCTTAGGTTCTTCTCCGAGCCGATGTTAACCTTTTTAGTTTTTAAAGGTTCATGGTAGGCATGTGCACATGAGTATCAACACTGTCCACTACCTCACGTGTCCCTACATAGAATGGTTAACATCCAATTTTCTACTTCCTCCCCATCAATTACATATATACAAGCTTTCCTTTCTCCTTTTCACACACACGTGCTCAAGATGAACCTCCTCTGTTTCCTCTTCTTCAAAGTGCACCTCCAAACCTGGTTCACCAAGCAAGTCCAACAACCTATCTTCTGCCATGGCACTATCCCCCATGGTAAGGTGCTTGACAACCTGCAATGCCTTATCAACTGATGGCTTGGTACTTCGATACTCAAATGTTTGAATGAGGTCAGCCGCTAGCTCTTTGCCAATTCTCCTTCGTGGCGTGTCTCAGAATGTATGTACCATGCACGTGCAACCCTGTAGTGTAGAATATAGAATACAATTTGTGCACCAGAGGGATGGTGGAAAAGCTTCCATGCCTTCCCTCTAGGTTCTCTCTCATAGCTTGGATGTGGAAAGAGGTGGGCTCCTTACCATGGTAGTCCTTGATGGTGGTGGGTGCATTGCTTCTAGAGAAATGAAACAGAGAAGGAAATTCTCACTTCACGCCATTCCAAGAGATTATCCCGATGTGTTTCCCACCAACACGCAATAGTTCCTAGTAGGACGTAACTTAACATCCCCTTCTTTCATTTTCCTCCTTCCACTGAGCTTCCATTTTCTACAAAAAGACCTCAGGGAGGCTCCTCTCCTGAGTACTTAGGTAGCTCTTTTCCTCCTAGGTGCACCGACTATGCGCACCTTTGTCACCTTTGTCACCGATCCTCTTAAATGTCATCCGATCAACTCATAGGTTCCATGCACCCAATTATCACATGCTAGACTAGTGGTGTCACTTACCAACTGAGCATCCTCAAACTGGATAACTCCATCGTAGGATGGATTATCTCTGGATCCCTGATTGAGTGCACATATATTCTATCCAGGACCTCTTCTCCCAAAGGTTCAGTATAGGGTGTTGACTTCCCATCAGCTAGGGGTATGATGACTCATTCCTCCTCATTTTCAAAGCTAATGTACCCCTTGTTGAACCAAAGATCCACATTGTTCTTATAACACCATGGGCACCCAAGTAGTGCTGGGAAATTTTCTTCGCCTGGCAAGCAGTGCCACTTCAAAGTCCCCAGTAAACTTAGCTCCCTGAATGGTGATAGCTGCATCCTTTAAGACACCGATGGGCATTGCCTTTGTTTTTTTTTCCATATACAACACATTCAAAGATGGCTATAATGCAAGCCTTCCCATCTGATGCCATGCATCCAATGTGAGAACATTGACTCTCGCATGCCTGTGTCAATGAGGATATTACTAAGGAGCCATCCATCCACCACCGCATTTAACGTGATCTCCCTATCATAGTCAAGGCTGTGAGGGGGAAGGTTTACATGCAAGACCTACCTCTCATGCTCTTCTCCGACACGTGGTACCTTCTCTCTCAACCATGCTCCTAGCAAGGGAATAATATTCTCTTGCCTTAGCATTTTACATACTTCCTTGACCTCATCCAGTCATCTCTCGTGCCTCGACTTCTTCCTTCTTTGCTCCTCCCTCCTGGACTACTCCTTTAGACACGGATTTCTCCTGTAAAACTCGAATGACATCCATGGTATCTTGATATACCTCTCCTTTGATGATGAGCAGGTCTGGGTACTTCCATGTACCACTTCTTTCTTGAAACCAGAGTCTTCTACCTTGGAATTTCCTTTTACACACGTGGCCTCGCTCTTGTTGTTACCATAAAATAGTTCTAAGCCCGCATCATGTGTTACCCATGGCATCCATGTGTGTCCATCTTCTTAATGCTTACCATCATAAACACCCTTGTCTTTCATTGCTATCGCTGATTCATGTGCTCAAACAACTCAGGGCACTCCTCATACTTGTGTTTCTTCCCACACCATGAGCACTGCAATAGTCTGGGCACTCTCATTTGTAATGCTGTAGACCCACAATTAAAATAGGTTCCATGTGGGAACTCACTTCTTCCTCCTCCATGGTTACCATGACCACAAAATCCCTCCGTGAAATCCCCTTCTGTGCGTGCCTCCATCATGCTCCTCATAATGGTGATCATCACCTTTAGAACTACTGGCAATGTTGGTCTGGTGCACCCCATGATCAATGGCCTCATGGATCTAGTCAATAAGCCTACAATCCTTAGTATCATGGGTCAGTAGAGGTGCATATCTTATAGTAGCAAGACACATTCTTTGAATTTGCATGCTGTAACAAGGGGCATCTACTTGCATCATGGTCCCCATGAAAATTTCATAGTCTACTATCAACGCGTACTATCCTCCGGGGGAAACTATCCTTGACATGCCCCTCTACTTCACAATCTGTACACCATATACCACTATGAGTCTCATGGGCTGAGTTTCGCAGACAACTTCTCCAAGCTTGCTTAGCCATAACAACAATTTGAGCCTCCAAAATGGGCTAACACTAGTATCAACACTTCCAACAACCTCGGCATGCAGAGCAGCTTCTAACACCTCACGTGGGTCTGTGAAAGTTTTATGAGATAAAGCTCTCCTAAAAGGAGTGATCAACCCCCCAAAAACCATTGAGCATGTTGTGAAGGGTGAATATCATATGATAACTTAGACAAGAGTTTTAAACCATGCATCATACTCCCACACACTCTCCACCATTCCCTGTTGAATTTCCTTCAGGGCACTGATGCTCTTCTATTCAAACTTAGGGATGTGGAATTCTACCAAGAAGGCATTCTTTAAAGTAGTATAATCCACCACCATTTGATGAGGGTCATATTTCCTATACCAGCTATGTGTGTGCCCCTGCAACGTCATTGCAAACTGACTAGCCTTCCACTCCAGGGTTGTGATCCCCTTTGTGTGCCATAGTAGTTCACACTTGTGAACATGTTCTCGCAAGCATCTTCAATACCTCTGTAATCTGGAAAATGTAAAGACATCTCAAAGAAGACTGAGGGGGTGGGGCCCTTGTCCTCCTGAGCCAGAGCCTGGTTCCCTCGGTGTTTCTCCACCGCCTGGATCCACCAGATCCACCAGTCCTGTGCCTCCTGAGCCACCGATCTCCAGATCCACCCCTATTCCACTGATCCACCTAATCCACCATGTCCTGTTCCCGACCCACTAGATCCACTAGGTCCACCAAGTCCTAGTAGTGGTCATGCCAAGGGTCCCCAAGGTTCCACTGAACTACGCATGCCGATGGTTGTGATAATGCCCCACTACCACTAGTGTACCCCGCGCCACTCCCAGATGTGAGACCAAAGGCTTGTGTACTTGCTCCTTGTCAAAAATTCCTCTAAATACTGGAATATGTGTAGCCATAGAAGTGGGAAATGAAAATTGTATCTCCTGGGTGCAGATCTGTCACTTCCACTGATACCAATTGGGTCAACGATACTCCTTCCTTGATCTGGAAAACCAAGCACTAGGGTTTGGTCACTAGGTGGGTTTAGATATGTGCCAATGACTCTTCTCTCTCCATGTGATGAACTCTCATCAGAAGCCAAAGGGGTCTCTCTTACGTGCTTTCCAAGATGGGGTAGCACAGACTACTCAGGTTCCACATCCTCCGTGTGAACCTCAACTCCTTCCCGCAACGTCTACCTCCATAGATCCATCACACTTGCAACCTCACGTTGTCTAACAATCTCCCTTTCACGTGCTTCACTATACTTGAGCCATCTCTCCTCCCTTTCTTTCTCCATCATAATATCTGCCATCTTCCTCCACCCTAGCTTCCTCACCCAATGCTCAGAATGGTTTAGCCGGCCATTGGAAATGCCTCTAAACTCAAGGTAACAATCAAGATCTTCATTTCCAGAGGGATAACACGTAGAAATGATCCTCTGGGCTCCCACAGAAATTCAAACTCAAGCAACTTCAGACAAGAATATGTAGAAATAGCATACTCCAGAGTGTAGCTAGCCAACACACCCTTCCACCAATGATCCACAACATGAGTCCACGTCAGATCTACATCCTGCAACCTCTTGGTATTCTTCTTGGGTCCACACGCGTGATCTATAATACCAACTTGATCTAGATGCATATGCCGAGAGCCATTCATATAGTTCTACTGGGAAGCAAATAAAAAAAGTTTCATACAAATCATGGTAGAGGTTCTCTTCTACCCATCTATGCATTAAACTCAGATCCAAGTGTGAATCTCTGAGAAAATTCATCCTCCATGCTCTTGAACCATGATTCAACACTTTCCAAAGTTAAACGCTCTATCATTACTCATTACATAGATCATGATGTATGCCATTTCCCACTACAACTTCAAAAGAGGTCCCAAGGAAATGGAACCAAGATGTAGTCATTTTTACACCCATCACAAAGGAAAGAAATCCCATGTGCGCATCGGCCTATCACCCAAATGGGTGTCTGGGTGCTCACCCGAGGCACGCGTGGGTGCCGAGTCTCTCTTTATGTGAGTTTAGTGGGAAACATCATCTATGATCCTGAGTTTAAGAGATTTGAGAGGAAATAAGACATACAAGCACCATAGAGCTCATAACGGCTTCTAGATCCTTGTAGTCATTCCAGATAAAAAAGTGCTTAATAGATTATAGAACTTACACCAAAACAGAAAGGAAGTTGTACAAGCATTCATACTTAGTTCATAAACATAAATGAAAAAGAGCTATGAAGAAGGATGTATGCATCAGAACCATTAATGTTCATATTCACATAAATTGGTAACCTCATTACATTCATTAGGCCCATTATGATTGGATTCATATAATGTCAAAATTTATAATAAGGGCTACGCTTATTTTCCCAGCAGTCATGCATTATAATCCCTATGGATTCATATAAGCCAACTAGCCTCTCAAAAGAAAATTTATAACCCCAATATTATATCCTCAACCTTATCATGACCTTTTCCTCATGAACTTTCTTTTCCTTATTATCTTCAACCTTGTTTGCTCAATTCTTTTTCTTCTTGTTTGCTAATGAAGATGGATTATTTTTGTATTTTTCATCATGCTCTTCAGCCTCTCCTTATAAATAATCCTTATTCAATTATTCACCCTCTTCAAATTTATCTTCATGCTCCATCTTGACATTATTTTTTTCCTTACTTAGCATGATATCTGTGCAATGTAATTTTTCTCTCTTGTACCATAATTTCATGAATTTCTTTTGGGCATTAATATTAATTGATCCTAATGTCTCTAACTAAGGATATCCAAGAACAATATCCATACCCTCTATATCTAAAACATAAAAATACGAATGTAAAACATTTTTATTCGTAGAGAGCTTTAAATCTTCAAAAACTTGAATATGCTTACCATCCATTTGAGCTTCCTTAATATGCTTTTCTTGAACATGTAGATGTTGAGCTACATCCATATTCATGAAGTTATATTTTCGGCTAGATTTTATGGAAACCATAACCTTTTTCCTTTGAATGCACCCTTAAAACTGAAATATTGAAGCTTCCTTCCTTAGAGATGCACTATTTGAACTCATATCTTGATCTATTGTCTCTCCTTCTGAATCATGCGTAGCCTCTTCATCATCAACATTGTCTTCTTCATCTTCTTCATCATCAACTTATTCTTCTTCTTCTTTTGATATTTCCTCTTCTTCACTATTATCCTTACATTCTTCTTCTTCCTCATGCTCTTCTTCTTTTGTTTCCCATCTATCCATGAAGACTTGTTCTAGTTCCTCCCAAGACCAATTAGACATTTCCTTTTCTAACTCAAAAAAACAAATAAGTACAGGGCCACTAATCTAAAATTTGAATATCTAAATACTTGATGATGTAGAATAAATCTCCATAAAAATTTTCCACCATTCTCTTGACATCAATCTCACCATCTTTATAAAAAGTTCTCATCCCCATGATCCACAAAAACTAGGGTTTTAGGAATAGACCCTTTTGATCAAAACTTGTTCTAACCCTTTTCGGCTAGAGGTCGGCCAAAAATTAGAAAACATAGAACACAAAACCCAATTTTATTTTTTAGATATTTCCAAAAATATAAAAAAACTCTCGTAAAAATTAATATTTCGCTTATGGAGCCAATTTTTGAAAAATCATAAAACTGCGATAACTCTCTCAAAATAAATTAAAATTTTATGAAATTTTAGGGGTATCACCGTGAAATGTATTCACATCAACCCAAAAAAATTAAGACCTAGTTCTTCATAATTAATAAGATATAGACAAAACCTTAAAATGAGGGTATCAACCCATAAACAATAATATCTTTCACACAATAGCTCCAAAACTTTGAAATTTAGAGGAAATATCCTTGAATGATGTATTCGCTACAAAAAAATATCTAAAAAATTCCAAGTCGATCTCTATACATAGGTGAATCATCAACATAAGGTTTTCATCCCATAAATAACACGGATCGATGCTTTGATACCACTTGATAAGATACTTGCATGTTATAAATGAATAATTTGTAGAAGATACCATAACACAAGATATATTAGTGGGCTAAAATTCCCAAATATTCAATATATGCATAATAATACCCTTAAGGTAGGGCAACACCATACAATGTTCCTTAAGGAAGGAGTAACTCCACAATATCCTAGGATGGGAATCCACTTGAGGGGGACATCTCCAATATACCTCTACCAAGAAGAATACTCAACTCATACATCCATGGCATCTCATAATGATACGCACATCCTTTATATAGACATACATTACTCTTGATTGATTGGTAACACCTAATCCCAATGTAGGCCGACTCATTACCCAATATAACTAATTCCTATGCGACCCCATATATTATAAACGTATACTATCTATGGGTATGTGTGCTACATGTCAACATCTCCATCAACCCGTATGCATTATGATATCATCTCCCAAGGTACATAACAAATAAATTGCATCCGATACTTCTCATTCTATGGATTCTACTCAATTACTTCATAACCCACTTGAACTGGAAGTGGCTTATTATCCTCATCTTGGTTTTATTTTACCTAAGATTTCTATCTATGATGGCAATAGTGACCCTTCCGAACACCTTCGATCATTCCATGTGGAATTTTTGATGCATCTAATGATATTTTACTCATAAATATTTTCCCTAGAATTCTCAAGGAATTTGCATTATAATAATCCTATAATCTCCCCATACATTCTATGTGATCTTTCACTACTCTGGCCAATCCGTTTCTTGCATATTTTCTATCAATATTGGTGAAAAAGTGGTTTACGCTCAAATGCCTAAACTCGATAAGGATCTAATGAGTACATCACTGATTATGTTTTATGTTACAAGACTATGATTACTAAAAAGAATAATATATTTGGTTGATAGAGAGATTTAAGATCTCTTCACAAAAAGCTTCCTTTCCCCTTTGGAAGAATTAGTTATATTCGATAAGTTCCCCTAATTTGATCATCTATATCATATACTCAAAGAATGTGAGGCCAAGTTACTACATATGAATAAGATTAAATATGTTGATAGTTATTCTATTACATCTAGTTCCAAATTCCCAAGTAAAGCTACTCGAAAGGAAAAATAATGATAATAAGCCTATTACTAAAGACATTGTTAATTTCGTATCCCAACTTACTAAGCTACAATTGCTACACAAAGGTAATTTACATGTTTGTCTTGTGCTCCACACATTATGCTCAAACAATTACTTGAGTGCAATCTTGTATCTCTACATCCACCGCTTGAGGGTTATGTGAGCAAGCCCCTAGTAAAACTTTTTATGATGATTCCTATCATGACTATCATAGATGCATTGGTCACCTCACTAATCAATGTATTAAGATTAAACATGTTATACAATATCTTATTAATACAAATGCAATTGAATGGGATGATCCCATTGAATCCTCTAAGCCTTGCAAATATAATCCAAAGCTAAAAATATTCAATGATCCACTTCCTAATCATAACATTGAAAAATCTACTTCAGAAGTGCATAATGCTCATCATGCGGTACCATCTCCACCTTCTTATGATCACCCATTAGATGCAATGATTGACATTGTTGTTCCTATGACACCTTCTCCACTAGTTATTACATTTGATGACTAATATGGATGATACTCTTGTCTCATATACTTTATATATTTGTGCATCTATTAATCAAGTACCCATACATAATTGTTTTGGTTGATACGTATAATAAGCATAATCTATGTACTCTCAAGCTACTTCGTTCTCTCAACTTAAAACTCACATCAAACGCAATTATAAATCTACACATGGACATATTATCTCATTTCTAGCATATTCCACTCTTATCTCGGGTGACATGTGTTTAGGCATTCCTTGGTTACATGCTCTTAGGGTTGTCCCATATATCCTACACCAATGCACGTCAATTTTATTCATCAACAACAAGTTACCAAAATTCACAATATACCTTTTGGGGATCCTCTTCTTATGTTTCCTCATCATACTTCTATATTTCCTACTTTATATACCATATCTAATGGTTCTTTTCCTCCTAGGTCTCTAGATTGACATTCTACTTCATATGATATATATAGTGGCTCTTACCCTCCTAGGTATCTAGATTGACATTCTCGCTTCACAAGTGATCTATAACAACTCTCACACTCCTAGGTCCATTGTCGGTCTTCTAGTGCCCACACTATCTATAGCAGTTCACACCCTCATATGATTATTTATTGGTATTCTAGTATACACATTATATTGAGTAGCTCTCACTTTTTTAGTCGTCCTCATAGGTGTATCTCAACACACACTACTTCTCATGGATTTATTCCACCTAGTTATCCTCTCAACTCTTCTATGACACATATTATAGCCTCTATACCATTTGCACATGTGCATATTTCTTTGACACAATCAAAGACTAAGTATTTCATTTTATTTGGATCTATTTTTCCTCATCACGAGTCTCTCATGTGGTAGATCTTGTACTACCCTCTTCTTGTACATAACTAAGTTCAAAAATACAAACACATTCACATATTTGTAAAAATACACAAACCAATACCTATACACATAGTTATATCTTTACATTATATATGTTTTTGTCACTATGGTTTGATTGATAAAATATATTTTATATTCTTTACACACATGCATTCACGAGGTATATTGAGCTTGATGCAGACACACATATCATTACATGCTAATAAGAGCTAGCTTGGTTCTTTACATTATTCTCTTGGGGGCATCCCTCCACACTATATAGGTGCTATTATTTCATTATAGTTCATTTCTACTTCCTCATTACACTTGATTACATATATTGTGTCTATGTTATCTTTGAAAGTAACAGGACTAACACATGTATCTTGTTCAACACTAACATATAATGTATCATGTGTTTTGTTACTACTTGTTATATTGTGGTTATCACTAGCTAACATCATTGATTTCTATACATGGTTCTTACTTACTTGTGTGCTACTTGTATGTTTTATTATATGTGTTCCGAGTGCCTTGCTTATCTTGTGACACTATGGGTGTCCCATGTTTGTGGCTCTATACCTTCTTGTGTGACATTTCTTCTCTCGTATGTAGGCTAAGTGCCTTGATTATATCATGACTCCATGGGTGTGCCGTGTTTGTTCGTTTATGATTTGATGTGACTCTTCTTTACATGATAATGTTTATTTTTTCTCACTTGATTGTTGTTATGTCTCTATAATTACATTCTACTACATATTTGTTAATACTAAAACTACTCTTGTTTCTATCCTTACTATCTTTTTGTTTCTACTATGGTTGTTTGTCTCTTTACGTGTCATGGTCTCCATAATGCACAACCCCTTTTTCGGTACATAATCTCAAAAGTGGCCACCACTTCAACAAAACACATTTTTCTAGAGCTTCTAATATATAAAATACATGGGTACACATCTATTCTTGTGAGTTGCACATTCATATGCTTTATCACACACACTTCAAAAGTGGGGGCATTCATGGTATATTCTACACCTACGGGTAGACTTTTGGGTTTAGACACATGTTTTCATACGAAGAAAACCCTCAAAAACATTTCCAGATACCAAAATTTCATAGAAATTACACAATTGCAAGACCATATAGAAAGGTAAAGATGATATGGAAGTTCCTAAACCTACCATACATTCTACCCTGGGGATGTTTCACTTGATTTTCTACAAAAGATTATATTTCCTCTTATTAACACATGTTTTGGGCATAATCTCAAACTCAATTATAGTTTATAAGGGGCATGAAATATTTCACTTCTTCAATACAATACTCAGTTCATGTTAAAATATATAGCATTTTGGGGGCATGAGTCTCCTTCTCCATTATTATTTTAACATTTTAAATGCTTCTACTTGGCAAAGTATGACACATGGGAAGGGAAATGAGTGTGCCCATTCTCTTTTAGACCTTAAGTTTATATATGCAATATTGGTCCTAGATCCATCTCGTAACATTGTGGTATGTGGGGTTATGAATAGTATTGAATCAAATAAGTTCTTCAAAGGTAGTCTTTCTTATTCTCATTTCAAAGGGGTATATATCGGGTTACTAAAAATATTGATACATGGTATTCTTCCTTCACATGGTGCATTAATACCTCTCTCTCCTACTCCCTCTACATTTTATTCATTGTTGGGTTGCATGTACCCAATACTCTAGTTTCTCCTTGGCACAATTGGGGACATATCACCCTTAGTCCTTTGACGAGTTCATCAATACAATATAAATCTCTAAGCGTAAGCAAGGAAACAAGAGATCTTCCTCGCAAAACAAACAAGTGTATTCCTATTGGTGTATATGACTAGACTTGTCATCATTCAACATCTTGTCCACCTAGTTGGTTAGTCATCTCACTTAGTGAGAATAGGTCATAGGTTGAATAGGTCAATAGGGTTGTGTACACGTGTCATGCACAAGAGTTACACAACACTCCTATATGTACCCCTTCTTTTTGATTTATGAGCATGTCAGACACTTCGTTGTCTTTCTCTACTGGATTCTCACTTTGATTTGATTTCTTGCTTATTGTGTGAAGCGTTCACGACTCCATTAAAGTGCGACCGTGCTCGATGTGCATAGATTTCCGAGTTGATCCTCATACTCCAATCCGACATGGTATCAGAGCTTGGGTTTGGTAATCATGCACTCATTTGAATATGGTTGTTTTCACTTCATTTTCTTGGTTTTTCGTGCTTCTCATGATTTTTGAATCCTATTAGTAGATCTAACCTTCTGGTTTGTGGAGTTTTTGTTGGTTTTCGGTGCATGTGCAAGTTCTTTTTGGAGTTTTCAGGGGTTTTCTAGCTAAATCTACTGGTTATAACTACATTTGGAGGCACCGCTAAAATTAGAGGTTGGATCTTCATCTTTGGTTTTTAATTTATTTTTTAATCAGAAGTAATTTTTTTTAAGATCTTTGGTTCTTTTGCTGGTTTGGAAGTGATTTTTAAAGAAAAAAATGGTTTTTCCCTGGTTCTCCCTCTCTCACCTTGTTGGGTAGAGTTGTATCCTCTACTCTTTATGAGGCTTATTGCATAGGATTCTCTTGCATCTTGATCCGACTGCCTCATGGTTTCTTTGGTTTGCCTTGAAGTCGAATGTTTTTTCTTTGCCTACATTTTGATTTGATTGTCATCGCCTTCGTTTGTGTTCACCGTTGAATTCTTGCTTGTTGGGTGTGTTACTTACATTGGGTTGTTTTGATTTCTTCCTTGCTTTTGTTGTTGCCTCTAATTTTTTTGGTAGAGGCTAAGCTATTTTTTCCACCATGTTGGTTTCTTCCCTCGCCATGAGATTTGCATCTTTACCTTTCTTTAAGCATTGTGGTTTATTTGCGTTGATTTTTTTCCTGTGCACGGTTTTTGTTCCATTCTTATGGTGCGTTGGTTTTGGACTATTTTTGTGGCTACGAACTGCCCTGTTGGTAACTATTATGATGTCCCGTCATTGAATCCTATCTCTATATCTCGCCCCACGTTAACCTCCTAGCCGTTCCCTATCGTGTGATGTGTCTTCCTCCGTTTGCATGGTTTGTGTGTCGGGTCGTCTGTTCTATCTCAAGCGAGTTCAAAATCGCACTGCCACATGACCTCTTCCGAGGGCTTCCAACCCATTAGAGAAGGGCAAGTCAAATTTTGGCTATAAAAAAATTCAAAACCTATAAATCATTTGACAAATTGTAAGTGTAATATTTTATTCAAATTGTCAAAAGAAGGGTTGTGTGGAAAAATGGTCACAACCACTTGTCATTTTAATTTGTAAATCCCAATAAAATATTTAGTTACAAACACAAAATTTGGATGTTGGGCACTGGGAATATGGGATTAAATATACTACAAACATAAGTATATCATTTTTCAAAATTTCCATCCCATATATCAAATCATGTGACAAGTGATGATGCAAATATTTAAAACACGAGTAAAGTCCATTAGATTTTGTCATTGTAAACAACTATTTGCATAGCTTAGTGGCTTCTAGGTTCTAACCATAGTGATATTTGGCCATATTTCTCTTGGATTAATCAAAAGGATTAATAATTCAATTTCACTAAACAAAAATTTTCTAAAAATGTGATTTTTTTGGTGAAAAATGGAGATATTTATAGCTTAGTAGTCACTAGCTAAATTGGTAATACATCAACATGACCATGGTAAATTTTAGAGCTTAGCGGTCGCTAGGTAACTTTGGCTAGACCATGGTGAATTTTAAGATACAAGCAAATTCCATTAGATTTTGTCATTGTAAACAACTCTTTGCATAGCTTAGCAAGCGGTACCCTACAACCATAGTGATATTTAGTAATGTTATATATATGAAGGTGAATTTTACAAATTTAATTTCTCGCTAATGACAATTTGAATTAAAAAATTTGGTTATTGGTGTAAACGTTGGGCGAACTGACCCCTAAAAGTAACTTGAACCTTTAAAATTTAGGCGAATTAGTCATATCCATATACCTAAAATTTCACAAAATTTTAAAAACCGGAATATTTGTGAATTAATGAAGATTCACCACTAAAATTTTCCCTAAGTGAAACCCACAACCTATGAGATGGAAATAGTGGACAATATCAATTAACCATGAAGGCTCGAAGTATAAATTATGTAAGCCAAGGATCATATCAATGTCGAGTCAAAGGATCACTACATTGGAACCTATTGGCTTGAGCCTAATATGAATCAAAGGGATGTTCTTCTTGTTTAACATGCACATTAAGCAAAGTGAGTTCGAAAAGATAGTGGAAGGTGCATAATAATGGCATTCATAGAGGTGGCATATAGAAAATCAAATTTGAGTTTGAGTTAATAGTTATGGATAGTTTGCTTTTTTTTGTTGTCTAAATGCTCGAGCGTCAGAGGTGCATTAGCACACCCTAACACATTTAGATCAAGATAATTGATCTTACTCATTACTTGTGTGCTTAATGTCAGAAACAAACTATTAAGCAACTTTTTAAATGTTAATGAAATTTTCTAAATGTTTTAGGTTGAGTTTTAAGCAACTTTTAGGGGTATAATATTGTTAAATGAGTTAATTAATAGATGACTTAGTTTTGTTTTAGGTTGAGTTTTAGGCTTTAAATAGATAATTTACTCCTTTTGTAATCAATTTAATAATAATGCAAGACAATAACCTAATGTAGGGGTATAGATATTGTTATTAGATGTGAACTTCCAAGTCAAAATATTAAGTATTACTTTCACAAGAAAACCTAATGTTGCTTAGTTTTTATAAAACATTCATTTTCGGCCTTCCCGAAAAAAATCTCTCGATTAAAAAAATGTTCTTAGTTTTAACAAACATTCATCTAATTAAAATAATAGGCCAAAAAAAACTCTCAATTAAAAATGTTCTTTGTGTTTTTTGTGACGTGGTTACTTAATATACTCTTATCATGCTAATAAGTGCGTACATAAAATATTTATACTACTTTTCATCATCATATTAAAAGGGTCCCATGGTCCAATATTTACCCTTGCGCGGCTAAGTGAAATTTAGACCAAGTGGAGCGGTGGATTAAATTTGATCACACCTAAGACCACGATCCCTCCAACAGTCACTCCTCCACATGTTGGGCCTCTTCGCTTCACCACTTTCCCATGGTTTGAAATTAATGTATTAAACATTAATATTTATACATTAATGACCACTATTCATCATATCATTCCCGTCACCTCAAAGAAAATAACTTAGAGCTTTTAAACTAAGTAATTTAGAGATGTTTAGGGAATGTTGTCAAAAATGATCCCCTGATCAAACATTCATTTTAAAAAAATCTCTCGATTTCTTAGTTTTTAAAAAAAAAACTCTCAATTAAAAAATGTTCTTTATTTTTGTGGGTTTTAATATACTCTTTCATGCTAAAGCGAAATATTTCAAATTTTATCATCGAAGGGGTCGATTGGCTTCAAATTTAAAAACGTGGGCTTCCTCTGACCACTAAAATCAGCCTCAAAGAAAATAACTTAGAGCTTTGAAATTAATACGTGGGTTATATACATAGATTGGTTAAAAATTAAAATGAGTTGCGTTGAAATTACGTGGGTTATATACTAGCAATTAAAAATGAGTCAGTAAAATTACGTGAGAGATAGTAGCAATATTTAGTTTATTTGAGTTGTATTTCGGTTGATATTGCATGGATGTCTATATGTTGTTGCAAAGCTCTTATTTTTTTAGTGCCCACATTTTTGTAAGACACAATTATCTACTAAAGCTACTTTTTAACATTTCAATGTTCCCAAAGCATATTCAATAATCTCATTTTGTGGAGCTTATTCACATCTCTCACACAAAGGTGTCTTGTAGCAATCCTTGAGATAAACTTGGTTGTGTTCTAAAAATCAACACATACATGAAGGTTCTCAACAAATCCAATAATTGTCTTGACATGGGGCTAACAAATCAAACGAAATTGCTAATTTCTCACTTTCTCTAACTTTACATAGATCTCTTGTATCTATGGGTATAAGTCGTCTCCTCCATAACAAGCATGTACCATTTTATGGCCTTTAATCCAATTACATTCATGCACCATTTTAATTCCCCTATCCTTCATTAATCTCTTTACTATTTAGACCTTGTCCCACCTAAAAAATACCCTTATATAATAGTATAATAAATGGTTCACATATAAATTTAACTTTAAAAAACATAAATAAAAAATATCAATAAAAGAATAACAAAAAGACATGAAATCCCATAAAACTAATATCTAACATATTTCTACATTAAAAACAAATTTTGCACGATGTGTATGATGTGCCCTAAATACGGGATCTTCTTCCCTTCGAGATATTAGAAACCTTGAACGAAAATAGTGGATTGTGAATAGGAGCCATGTGACCATTTAATTTATGACCGCATGACACAAAAACACAAATCCATGCCCCAATAAACGTGCCACGAGTATCGGTATGGTTGGATATATATTATAAATGAAAATGGACATATATTATTGTGGCTCACCCAAGGATTGACTAACCACCATTAACATCTATACAAATACGGTAGGGAAATGCTCCAAAATACCAATGTGGCCGTTGTCATTCCTCAAACATCTCGTTATTCGAACTCAAGTATTTGATGCGAAGTGAAGAAGTGAAACAGAGCAACTATAAAATACAAAGTGTTTTTTCACAATGGAAGCTTTGTAAGGCGGAAATCAATTACAAAACGCGAGCGCCGTGGCTATTGAAAGTGAACAATCCACCCGCATATGTGTTTAGGAAGCTTTGATGTCAATATTATTTAAAAGAATTACACTTTGGTGTACTATCTTTATTGCCTAATAAAATTATAGAGGTAGAGAGAATAGTGGGTGATTTTGATTACTGTGAATAAAAGTTGGAAACCCATTTGGGTATTCGAAGGGTGAGATTGCATCCTTAATTGAGGACAAAACTTAATCGTAATCTCAAAACGAAGAAATGTAAGTCAATTGAGTGCAAAAATAGAGGGTTTTGGTAAACTTGTTAGAAAAGGATGAACTTGGACACATGTTGAGATAGAGAAACACAACTACAAAATAAGAACGAAGCCATCCAAAGCCAATTGAAGACAATGATAAAGCATTGTGGACATGCCTATTTATATTAGAATGGCGGTGAGATATTTCCTTGCCATAAGTGTCAAAGGAAGTCGGCAAAGACCCAACAACAATGCAACTATTCCACACTGGATGAAATAAATGATCTTTTCCTATTTAATAGTTTACAACGTTGAAATTTGTACTGTACACACATGATAGGAAAATCTGCAGGATTTCATTCCAAAAAAAGCGGCCATAATAAATGCTGGACACTTACCTCTCAACAACATTAAATAAAATGGTGGCCGGAAAATTTCAATTGGAAATGGAGTCACCGGAATTTGACACTTTCCAGTAGGAGCTTCTTCAAAGTGGACGCCTCGGTGAATTATATGGCCAAATATTAATCGGTGGGTTTTTGGTTTTTTTTTTTTGTTTTTTAAATATTAAAGTGTGGGATTTTTAATAACACGTGGAGTTTATTAAAGGGTGGATTTTTATTAAGGGAGCTTTATTTCATAAAGTTTTAAACACTACGTGTTCTCTTTTTTATAATGTAAAGTTTTTAATTTATGTGAGCTTTAATTTTATATAAAGTTCCTTAAAACTCTACGTAGCTTTTTTTTAACAAGAGTGGCACTACAACTAGTCCTTGCCCTAATATTGAATTGTTGAATTGTTTGAGAATAAATATCTATTTATTGTTTTAAAATAATTAACATTAGATTATTTTAAAGTAGACTTAGGTAATTATGCTTGATGGAGTGTCCCCATCTGGAACATATGGGTAGAGTAGACTCTTAATATGGGTAGAGTTGGCTTCATTGTAGCAAAGAAAACATCAATAAAGAAGAGTCCAAACTATGACTTGCATTTGCAATGGTCTTTATGTTTAGCTCCATAGAAACATTACAATGTGGTGTTGCTTTGAATTGGATTCAACAAACATTGCAACGTTTTAATTCCCTCACATCTTCTCGCTTCAAGTACTTCAGTTCATTGTGTTGAAATTTTCAAAATCGTAAAGTCGGCCTCCGAGAACAGTTCTCCCTCAACAGATCAACATCAATTCACCAAGTCCACGAATTATAAATACGAAGGCACGGTATTGTTTCCAGTAGTGTGTAGTGGTTAAATATTTAGATATGGTTTCTTCTCAATCCTTTTGATCATCTTAATATTTTATTTCTCATATTTTTCAATATTTTGTGTTGCCTAGGTTATACTTATCCAAATTTCACATTCGATAATGAAAATGTCATATCTCGTGTTCATGAAGGGGCACCTCGGTATCAGTAAGACAAGCACAACCCAATTCGTGGCAAAATTGCCCCTCTTCAACGAAGACATGTTCGCAACTCCACACTTCCTCCTTACAAACTCATCCAAGTATCCCTCCTCAATTATCTCTCCTACATGGTTATATGGAGAATGGCAAACACACATGGAATAGTCTATCATTATCTTAGTTATCTATCCTTTTACCTTACCCTAATTAATTTGTATTATCAGGTGGTCGCTCACAAGAAAGTGATATGTTTTGTTTCCCATTAACACAGAAGATTCACCAACAAATTATGTAGTCTATAACATTGAAAAGAGCCACCTTTTGTAGTACCACTTCTCCCTTTATATCATAATCATCAAAACTCTTTTTTTACGTTTCAATTTCATAGAAGATACTTATTTTGAAGGAATTTTTAAAATTCCTTTCCTACATTTAAAAATCTCATATTTAAAATCAAATGTGGATTTCAAATGGCCTCTTCTCGATTCCATAAAACAAGAATTATTACTCAATGAATAGAGATGAAAAACACAACTTGAAGTTTTCATTATTTCCCAAATTATGCTGAGAAGGACACAATTTCGAGCCGTACAATAGGTAAATACTAATGGAAAAATATTTTACTCACTTTATATTTGGATTTAAGCCATGGATGTTTACAAATTCATCCTCATCATTGGTGGTGGGTATTTTAGGAAGGTGCAAAGAAATCAATTGAGATAGTCATGGGAGAAGATGTTGAGATCTACAATTGAATTCATGATTAGTAGACAATGAAAATTGTGCCAATAATAAAGGAGGTGGTGGGAACAAAGAAGAAAAAGGACTTACATGCTCAAAGCCACTTGTAGTTTTTAATGATAGATATAGTTATGTAAGTAAAGATGGACAATTACATATTTGAAATATTGAGTTTTCTTGTTTGTTGTTAAAAAACATGGTTGATTTTTTTAATCTTATATTTGGCATAAGCGAACATTAGTGATTATGAGATCATTCATCTTCGTTATTAGTTCATCATTTATATTTCTCTCATCGGTTTGTTTTTGAAGAAATAAAAATTGGATTTTCTTAATGGAGAGATTACACTATAAATGGAGCACATACAATTTTCAATTAGGAAGAACACATGTGCTCCTTCCTTTACATTAGTTTAATACCTAGATTAGCAATGGTTATTCCAAAACAATCGACATTTTTTTCCTCTCTATATCTAGATATCATGTTATAGGCATGGTGAAATGACCAAGGGGATAAGAATAGTGAATACTTTGTATCCTCTTGTTTTCGTAGAGTTTCCATATATTGGAGAAGATGATAGGTTATAATTACATAACTAAGGTTTTCTTTTTTGAGGGATTAGACCCATTAATCCATTGGATAATAAAGTGCATTTGGCCATGTTTATTGTAAAGTTGACTATTTTGTCAACTGCTACAATGGCTCATCATTTTATTTTTCGCTATCCACAATTTTATAGTTGGGAAAAGGTTGTTTGAAACAAGAAATGTTGTCAAAATTCTCAAAGCAATGTAATGATGTTGCATATCTATAAGTTGAATTGTCTAAAATTATGTACTTTTTTATAATAATACAAATTTCTCTAAATATAATTTTCTGTAACTCTAATTTTTGGATAGAGAAAGCTTCAATCTCTAACAATTTTAATTATTGATGTATCCTCATTAATGCCTATCGGCCTCTCACATGCACCTATGGATGCATTTGCTAGTTTTATATAAAGTTCCTTAAAACACTAGTAGATTTTTTTAACAAGAGTCGCAATACGACTAGTCCTTGCCCTAATATTGAATTGTTGAATTGTTTGAGAATAAATATCAATTTATTGTTTTAAAATAATTAACATTAGATTATTTTAAAGTAGACAATATTATCGATTTTAAAAAGTCATTATAATATTATTTTTAGCTAAAATAAAATAAAATAAAATATATGTAGGGTGTAATATAAAGAAAAAGTGGCACTATTGTCTATGTTTTAGAAGAAGTCCTTTGGAATACTTAGGTGGAATTATCTAGAAAATATGCACTCCAATTTTAAAAGCACTTAAATGTGTACCATAAGTCTATACATAAAAAACAATGTTATTTTTTTGTAAATATTATAAGAGACAAAAGTGCATAGCTTAAAATAGGTCTATTTAAAGCAATAAATTCCAAAAAAATGAATGATTTCTACAAAAATAGAAATGACAACCACAATAAATACAATGACATCATGGTGCTTCAATTTACGTGAAGGTGGGAATAAAGGGTAAAAGTTTTGAGCCAATCACAAACTAGATAAATACATTTTAAATATTTTTTGAGTAAAAAATGAGCATGTCCAAATTTTAAGACGTTTGAAAATCAATGTAGTAAAATAATACTAATTTCTTATTGGTTGAAAACATGTTTAATAATAACTTTTTAAAAGTGGAGTGAAAGGTATAGTAACCCTTCCTTTAGGAGGGACTAATAAAGGACATTTTATCATCAAGGGTGTTTTTAAAATTTATATTAGGCCTTTCATTATTAATTAGGATCTAATTAATTTTTTAAAGGTGCTTCTTTTCATATAATTATATTTTATATAAAATTTTAAAATCTAATTGTTTTTTTAATTAAAGGGATTTAAACTTACTTTTTGTTTAGGCATCTAAATTAATTGAAAAAATTATAAGTTCTTTTTCTTTCGATTAGTAGAATTAAATAGTCGTTTTAAACATTTTATCGTCTTTTTTAGTCCTTTTTTTGCTTTAAAATTAGCTAAATTGGACATTCCTAAAGGCCGTTTTTAAGTGTTATTGGCTATTTTTTTTAATTGTCTGTTTGGAGTGTACAACACCATTCCTAGCTATTTTTTGCCTTATGGGAGCTTTTTCGGCATCCTAGAAGCCACTTGGACTCAATTTTTAGCCTTTTCCACATTGTAATAGTTCTTCTTCGCTTGTAGGTTAGTGAGCGTGTCCACCACACCCTTATGGCAAGAGAGCTTCATTTCCTTCTTGCTTACTTTTTGTGCTTATTCAATTATTTCGTTGCACACAATTGAGCATATTGTGGTCTCCACACTTGTGTGATATTTCACTAATTACAAGCTGAGTGACCGATTGTCTCACATCGCACAAACACTTGGGTGTAATCAACACACTACTTATAAAGTGCCACAATAAAGGGGGTGTTCATTGTGTGTGGTTATTTTCTTTTCGCATTTATCTCTTTATGGAACCTAATTTTGTTTCTTTGCTTACCCCATTTAACTATCATGAATGGAAAGATGTTATGTCTCTCGCTTTGAGAAAATAAAAATTGTTTCGGATAACTATGGGATTGCAAATTGAACCTAAAGAAGACGCAAAGAAAGAAAAGTGGTTTGACAAATGTGATGAAGCCTTTGGACTGTTGTGTCTTTTTGTATCACCAGAACTACGCTTTCATATAAATATTGTCAAATCTCCCAAGGAAGTATGAGATGCCTTAGATAAAATTTTTGGGAAACAAGATGAAATGAAAGGGCATGAACTGGAAAATGAGTTGATTAGTCTCAGCCCTAGCAGTTTTGACACTCTCCAAGACTTTTTCACCAAACTCAAATCTCTTAGATTACAACTGAAAAATTGTGGAATTGATAAGGACTCACAACTCATTTTTTCCATCCTTGCAAAACTTGGTCTAGACTATTCAATTTTCATCTCTACCTTCCATGCTACAAAAATAACACTTGGTGCAAGTTGGACTATGCCCTCCTTTGATGAGTTTGTCATTGATTTGACTAGAGAACATGATAAGCTAATTCAAATGGGTACTCTTAGATCCAAAAAATCTCATGCTCTCATTGTTGGTCATGAAAAACCTAGGGTTTCAAAAGAGAAGAAGCAAAATAATAAGGATCATGAGATTAAAAAGGACCAATCCACCACAAAATCAAACTTTTCCACTTCCTCTTCTAGTTCTAAAAATTCTAAAGAATGAATCAAATGTGGGTACTACAGTGGTAGACATGAAGAAGAAAAATGTTTGAAGAAGAAGATTGACCTCCTCACGAGTCTTCTAGAGAAGAACAACATAGGAGTTCTCGATTCTCTCAAGCCATCTTCATCATCAACTCACGAAATTTCTAAGGAAAAAGACAATGGAAAGGGGAAAGTGAAAGAAAAATAGAAAGAAAAAGAATCAACTAAGGAAAGAACAAAAGGAAGAGCTTTAGTTACAGTTGTGTCACCTACTCCTACATGGGTGATTGATTTGGGTGCATCTCATCATATGGCCTCATCGACATTGAATTTACTTCATTAGAGCCATGTGATATGTCTTCTATTCGGCTTGGTGACAACACTTCTACACCGGTTTTTGGGAGAGGGTCTATTGAAGTGAATGGTAAAACTTTCAACAATGTGCTTAATGTTCCTTCACTTTCAACTAATCTCTTTTAGTATATCAGATCACTCACCTTAGTCAGGGCATGAAAGTTGAATTCACTCTAGATTATGTTTACGTTAGGGAGCTTAACAATGAAAGTATTATTGTAGTTGGTACAATTGATCATCAAACTTGAATTTATTCTTTTCGAGACTTTGTTCCTCCTTCGGATTCTTCATTAGATTCACCTAGACTTGATGATATTTATGAGCTCACTTCTAATGATGATGACTTCTCTTCTAGCTTGGTTGATTGTCATAGTGATGGGGACCTACCTCCTCCATCCACTTATCATCTACCACATATTGAGGAGTTTTTTCTTGATCCACCTACTTGTGATCCTTTATAGACTTTTCAGGGAGAAAGTACTTTGATTTAGAGCTCATTAGACATTATGTAGTCTTCTATATAGTTATAGGATATTCCACCTTCCTTTTTGTCATTGCTTTGGATTCACCATCCCTTCATGGAGTAGTTAGCACTTCCACCTCACATATGGAGCATCGTTCCTTGGATAGGAACCACACTTTGTCACTTTGGGGATCTTCTTCTTCACTTGATACAGGGTGGTCTTTAACACATTCTTCGTCTTGGGAGGCTAGATAACATTCTTCATCTCTTCTCTTCTTCTAGAAAGATTGTGTTTGTATATGAGTACCTTATTAGGTCTTTAGTTGTTGGGACTCATTTGAAACATATTTCTTAGGTTGTTTAGGGGTGTCATTTATCTCTTGTAAGTGGATATTTACCCTTAAGGATTTTTCCTCCATTACTCGAGATTCTTATTGTACATGGGTACCTTATCGAAGGCTTAGTATCCAGGCCCCATTGACACATCTTTCTTAGTTTTCTAGGAGAGTTCTTTTTCAGTTCTGACTTTTCATGACCTTTACCTAAACTTTGATGAAGGGGGTGTTGGTGTATATGACTAGACTTGTCGTCATTTGATGTCTTGTCCACCTAGTTGGTTAGTCATCTCAATTAGTGAGAATAAGTCATAGGTTGAAAAGGTCATAGGTTGAATAGGTCAATAGGGTTGTGTACATGTGTCATGCATAGGAGTTACACATCACTCCTATATGTACCCATTCGTTTCAATTTATGAGCATGCCATACACTCCGTTGTCTTTTTCTACTGGATTCACTTTGATTCAATTTCTTGCTTATTGTGTGAAGTGTTCACGACTCCATTGAAGTGCGACCATGCTCGATGTGCATGATTTACGAGTTAATCCTCATAATCCAATATGACAATTCCTTCTATGTTTTACATCCCTTTATTTTACTTTGTAAAATTTTCAAATTCTATATTTACATTTAAGTCATAGTTGAATTTTTATTATGGACATTGAATACACTTTGTGTTGTGGGTTTCATCATGAGGCATGTTTTTTTTTTTTTTTATTAAGGGAAAATAGTTTTGAAGGGACTATACCCGAATACAAAAGGGATCAAAATCCAGATAGCAAAGGTGAGAGAAATAGTCCAGAGAAGGGCAAAATGGCCAACCTAACAGCTCATGAAGCATGTTAATACCAACAGATCTAGATGAAAAAACTCTAAGAAAAGACAAAATGTGTCTACACACTCGGGTATCATTTTCTAACTTAAATAAATTTAAATCTTTATCAGAAGATTGAGATCAAATGAATATAACAGTAACAAGCAAGATCTAACATGAAAAGAAAAAACACGTGTGTAAGATAGGAGATAAGAATGACTTAACTTGTATATGGAGATATGAATCGATCATGGGGTGGGAAACAAGTTTGAAAATGATGGATCTCGAACCGTGCGGCAGCTCGGTATGATAAGTCTGGAGTATGGAACTTCTTCGAACATAACCACCCAAAGGGGGACAAGACCTTGCCAAGTGCTAGTGTCCAATATGGGTGCTAGTGCTCTGGTAGGTGCTATACTTTTACTCTTTCCAGAACCGAACCTAGATTCTTCATTTTACTATTTGTCGCATCAACTTCACTACGGGGTTCTTGTATTTCACTTGTGCCTACAAAAAAAACCCTAGCTACATGCACAAAACTCAAGTTAACATTATATGGAATAAATAATGCATATTCTTGAGTTGGACTAACATCGATGGTCACCCCAATATGATTATCACCAAGCGATGCACTACATTTCAAACTCTATGTAGTTGTAGTGTGCATGATTGAATTGGGTCTCTTGAAGCTAGGTTTCCCTTGCACCAGTCACACCAAGGTAGCATAATACACCTACTTTTTCCCCAAGAATAATTTATGAGATAGAATTTATAATAATCCCTCATATGCAAAGTGAATAATGAAACCCAAAATGCGAGTCCTTGAGTATTGCTCTTGTATATGGTAGATATAAAGTGATAGCCCAATTGTCATGCCCTTAATAATAATTAGTAGGTCAGTGTGTGTGTGTGTGTGTGTGTGTGTGTGTGTGTGTGTGTGTGTGTGTGTGTGTGTGTGTGTGTGTGTGTGTGTGTGTGTGTGTGTGTGTGTGTGTGAATTTCTTGTATGAATTTTGACACATAGTGACACCAAAATCTGACCTAGGTCATGAAATAAAGATAAGAAAAGACCAAAAGTGAAGAAGAACCCGACAAGTTAGAAAATAAAGTAGATTGGACAAAAATGCCTAGAAGGGACATTAGCGCCTGTGGTAATGTCCTTCTTTGGTGGTACTATCCTAAAGCAAAGAAACAAACACAATATAAAAAATAGGTACAAGGATCCTTGTGACATGACCAAAAGATGTAAATACAAGCAAAGAAAAGGAAAAGTCATAATCAAAATTAGTCGAAACTAGTAAAAGGACTAAGAAAAGGTATCACTAGTTTTTAATCTTCACTCTTGGAAATCATGCATATAACAACATACCAGAGGTGTAATGCAATAGTAATAAGTGAATATTTTTGTGTCTACATGTTCCCCCTTTATGTTGTTTTGATGAAATTCAATAGTATAAAGGATATAAGAAGAACATACATGTAAAGGGCCGAAGGAATTATATCTCAAGCATGCCATTAGTACAAATCATAGTAATGCAAACCATGGATCACCATTTTGATCCATGTGGGGTGAGTTTTTTTCAAAAAAGGAGTCGATGGATAGAAAAGGTGCTAAGGAGATACAAGAGATTTTCAAATTTAGATATTAAAGGGAGTGACAAGAGTTATCAATTCCCAAAATGATGTAAGGAACACTATGGATTTGAGCATCTTGTCACTAGAGAAAGAGTGTTGGGAGAGTGATCAAATTTTCTCTCCACCATGACACTTCCTCAAAATAGGTTCCATCGTTGTAGATGGAAATGAACCAATTGAAACTTGTCTAATAGTCACAAAAAACCCCATAAGGTGGAAAAATATAGGCAATGACATCTCATTACCCCTACTTTACAGCTTAGGAATTAATAGAATCTAATGCGGAATAATTCCTCAGAATCGCAATAATAAGAAGTATGAATAGAAATTACAGAAATGAAATATGCAAAACACGAAGACAATATTTAACGTGGTTCACCCAATGTGGGATACATCCACCAAGAACACTTGCTCATATTTTATTACAAGCCAACAGTCTTCACAATTACAATAACCAGATCTTGTTTGGAGTTGTGCTCAACAAACCCTCTCGAATTCGCACTTGAATTCGCACACACTATTCACCTTCACAAAAAAACTCATATCAATCCTATTGTATGTCCATATATATATATATATATATATATATATATATATATATATATATATATATATATAAATATATATATATATATATATATATAAGTACATCAATAGGTAGCCGAAGAGGCGGTTTTACAAAACAATGGGTACCGAAAAGCCATGGGCCCAAAACCAGCCCATAACGGTTACCCATTACCCATGGGTTAATAAACCACCCATGAAAATTTGCTTTAAGGGCTTCACCCCGAACCCCCTTGACCCACTCACCAGGTGAGTGGGACCACCGTAAAAATATCCGAGTGTAACACATAGAAGGTGTACCAAACTCTAACATGAAAACAGGCTCCACAAACATAACAATCTCCCACTTGGAGACTGATTTCCACTAAGCAAGCTTCTCAACCCTTCACTGTCATCCGCGAAGGCCAACCAAAGCTGAACATAGCTTTAGTTTATCCCTTGTGACCACCTTGGTCATCATGTCTGCAGGATTCTAACTGGTATGAATCTTCTCTAACTTCAACTTATCTTCCTCCAAAGTCTGTCCTGATGAAGTGATATCTCAACTGTATATGCTTTGTCCTAGAATGGAAAGCAGAGTTCTTAGCTAAGTGAATAACACTTTGACTATCACTATATAGCTTTCCAACTTCCTTCTTATGCCCCAACTCATCAAGCAATTGTTGTAGCCAAATCATCTCCTTGCTAGCTTCTGTAGCAGCAACATACTCAGCCTCAGTGGTTGACAAAGCCACAACCTTCTGTAACCGTGAA
Source organism: Taxus wallichiana var. yunnanensis (assembly GCA_018340775.1). Taxonomy (NCBI): domain Eukaryota; kingdom Viridiplantae; phylum Streptophyta; class Pinopsida; order Cupressales; family Taxaceae; genus Taxus; species Taxus wallichiana. Next base: position 515,732,418 of record CM031244.1, read on the forward strand.
ATCCAGCTCACTGCTGTATCACCTACAGTAAATACATAACCTGTTGTGCTCCTCCTGCTATCCAAATCTCCAGCCATATCTGAGTCAACATATCCACACAAAGTAGTGTCTGATCCACTGTAACACAAAATAGTACCCATGGTCCCTCTCAAATACCGAAGTATCCACTTTACTACGTACTCAGGTGCTCATTTCTGGATTACTCATAAAACTACTCACTGCTCCGATTGCATGGGCAATATCTAGCCTAGTGCATACCATAGCATACATCAAACTACCAACCGCTGATGAGTAAGGCACCTTGGACATCTGGTTTCTTTCCTGCTCTGTTTTGGGACACCGATTTTTGAAAACTTAAAAAGGCCTGCCAAAGGAGTCCCAACCGGTTTAGCATCCTACATGTTAAACCTATCCAATACCTTCTTAATGTACTCTTCCTAAGATAAATTCAGCTTCCATTCCTTCCTATCCCGAGTTATCATAATACCAAGGATTTGTCTCGGATGCCCCCAAATACTTCATATCAAAGGATTCACTTAGCTGTTTCTTGAGTACTTTTATTTCCTACATGTTTATACCTACAACCAACATGTCATCAACATACAAACATAGGATAATAGAACTTCCATCCTCAAATTTCTTTGTATACACACAATGGTTAGAATGACATCTAATATAACCTTGCTCCATCATGAAGCTATCAAACTTCTTATACCATTGACGTGGAGCTTGTTTTAGGCCATACAAGCTCTTCTTCAGTTTACACACCATCTCCTCTTTACCTTTGACTTCATATGCTTCTGGCTGCTGCATATATAGCTCCTCCTTTAAATCACCATGGAGAAATGCAATCTTTACATCTAACTGTTCTAAGTGCAAGTCTTCTACTGCCACTATTCCAAGAACAGTTCTAATAAAAGTCATTTTTACTACAGGAGAAAAAATCTCATCAAAATCTATACCTTGTTTCTGTGCAAACCCCTTGACCACCAACCGGGCCTTATATCTTTTCTTTCCTCCTTCTTCATCTTTAACTCTATACACCCACTTGTTCTGCAATTCTCTTTTACCTTCCGGTAGCTTCACCAAATCCCAAGTCTAGTTCTTCATGAGAGACTTATGCTCCTCATCCATGGCTTGCTCTCACTTCCTGGCATCTACATGCATTACTTCATCAAAGCTCTCTCGGATCTCTACTATCGGTGAGTAATAAATAATAAAGAGAAGGAGAAAAAATTTCAGGTTATTTTCTTACCCTAGAAGACCTCCTCACCGTAGGAGTTTGGGGTTCTGTTCGTAGGTTCATGAACTAATTCATGGGTCATTGTCCCATCCGTAAGATCCTCTACCACCGCATATTCTTTCTTGGATTCTTCCATGTTTTCCCCGTAACTATTGCTTGTACATTACTTTCTCATTAAAGACCACATCCCTAGACCGAATGATTTTCTTGTCCTTAATACTCCAACATTTAAATCCAAAGTCATCGCACCATAACCAATGAAAGTACATTTTTCTGATTTAGCCTCTAGCTTGGTCCTATCATCCTTGTCTATATGAACAAACACCTCACATCCAAAGACTTTAAGAAATGAATAATCAACTTTCTTACCATACCAAGCCTCCTCAGGTATGCCTCCATCCAAGGCACTTGAGGGTCCTCTATTTATCAAGTACACAACTGTGCTCACCACTTCTGCCCAAAAAAAAGAGGCAATCCTGCATGTAACCTCATGCTCCTAGCATGTTCCATTATTGTTTTGTTCATCCTTTTTGATACCCCATTCTGCTGCGGAGTTCCTGGAACCGTCTTTTGCCTGCAGATTCCATTCTTAGAACATTAGTCTTTAAATTCATGGCTGCAATACTCCCCTCCATTATCTGACCTGAGACATTTTAGCTTAAGACCTGTTTCATTCTCTACCAAGGCTTTCCATTTAACAAAAGTGTCAAATACATCAAATTTGTTTCTAATACAATAAACCCAAACTTTCCTTGTTGCATCATCAATAAAAGTAACATAATAACTTGAACCCCCAAGAGATGATACCTGAGATAGCCCCCACACATCAGAATGCACCAGCTCTAACTTAGTCTCTTTCTTTGTAGGTCTAACCTTGAGAAACCTTACTCGCTTCTGTTTCCCATATATGTAGTCCTCACAGAACTCCAAACCTATTTATGTATATCTAGGAAAATTATTCTTTATGATGTCCATGCCCTTATGGCTCATATGACCGAGCCTATAGTGCCATAATGTTGTACATGCATCTGAAGCCACAAGATTACAATCATTAGTACTATCAGTGGTTAAATACAAGGTTCCAACCTTCTTACCTCTTGCCACCACAAGAGCACCCTTAGTAACCTTCCAAGAGTTAGCTGTAAATATCATAGTACAACCATCACTTCCCAATTGCCTCACCGATATCAAATTTCACCTTAATGTAGGCACATGTCTGACATCCTTCAATACCCATGTATTCCCATTCTGCATCTTAACTTGAACAGAACCTTTTCTAACTATACTGCAAGGCTCATCATCACCAAGAAAAACATGCCCAAAATCCCCTTGAACATAATCAACAAAATAATACCTATGTGGAGTAGCATGAAAAGAAGCCCTGAATCTAAAACCCAAGATTCAATAATATTATGCAAAGAAAGAATCAAAGCATCCTGACATACATTACCCGATGCCACATTTTCCTCCTTGTTTTCTTCCTGTTGTTTCTTCTTATCCCGAAGCTCCCAACAGTCCTTCTTTGCATGCCCAGGCTTTCCACAATTCTAGCATACAATCTTGTTCTTGGATTTTGACCTTGCCCGATCTTTTGATTTTCCACGGTTTCCTCTATTCTTCTGTCTCCCTCTAGTTTCCACTGTCAAAGCATTCCCTAAAGTAGAAGATTCCCAGAGCTTTTTCTTCGCATTTCCTCACTTAGAATCACCCCTACAACATCCTCAAACTTTAACTTCGAGTTAGTTGGAACCGAGTTACTTACCGCCATTACTGTGCTATTCCAACTCTCAGGTAAAGAGCACAGAATTAATAAAGCCCTAACTTCTTCATCAAATTCTATTGTAACTGAAGCTAGCATACTCACAACCGTATTGAAATCATTTAAATGATCTGCTACTGAACTATTCTCAGACATCTTCATATTAAACAACTTTTTCATTAAAAATATCTTGTTAGAGGAAGAGGGTTTTTCATACAACTTCCCTAATGCATCCATTAGATCTTTTGTAGTCTTTTCCTTTGAAACATTAAATAATACCGAAGATGCAAGACTCAGCCGGATTGTCCCAAGTGCCTTCCTATCCAAAAATCCCATCCGCATCTATCATACTCGAGGGTTTGTTCACCTTCTCAAACAAATGGAGTATAAAGATCCTTCGATAAAGGTAATCTTCCATCTCGCATCTTCTAAAGACTAAAATTCTGCCCATTGAATTTATCAACCCTAGATCTTCCATCATCTACCATAGCTCCCACTCAAGCTAAAAACTTTCCCTGTGATTCAACACTTCAGCAAACCAAACCAGGCTCTGATACCAATTGTTAGGAATTAATAGAATCTAATGCGGAATAATTCCTCAGAATCACAATAATAAGAAGTATGAATAGAAATTACAGAAATGAAATATGCAAAACACAAAGACAATATTTAACGTGGTTCACCCAATGTGGGCTACATCCACCAAGAACACTTGCTCAGATTTTATTACAAGCCTCCACTTTCGCAATACAGTACCCAGATCCGTTTGGAGCTTTGCTCAACAAACTCTACAGAATTCACACCCAAGTTCAAAACACATCTACAATACATTTGCTTGTCTCTCTATCATTTGCATAAGACCATATAAATAGACAATTTCTTAAGCAGTTTCATACAAAACCGTGGGTATCAAAACCAAGGGCAAAAACCGTGGGTATCAAAACAATGGGCAAAAAACCGAAAAAACCATGGGCCCAAAAACAGCCCATAACGGTTACCCATTACCCATGGGTTAATAAAACACCCATGAAAATTTGCTTCAAGGGCTTCGCCCCGAACCCCCCTGACCCACTCACCGGTGAGCGGGACCGCCGTAAAAATACCCAAGTGTAACACATAAAAGGTGTACCACACTCTAACATGAAAATAGGCTCCATAAACATAACATGAGCTTCCCGAATGGCGCAAAAACTTGGAGTCATATAGAAGTACCATTTTTCTAACCACAAGTTTCTTATCCCTGATATGTCTATCATGTCATGCCTTTTGGGGCACTTTCTCCTATTTTTGAATCCAGTTTGTTATGGCTTAGTGCTCATCTAGTTGAACCAACTTCTCAATCCGTTCTTCCAAGGCTTGCTCATCAGCTAGACCTCTAGCACACGCAATGCACAAATAAGGTAACATAAATTCTATAGGAAGAATAGCTTCCATGCCAAACACCAATTGAAAAGGTGTGGCTTTGTTCAATATCTTGTATTTTGTTCTATAAGCCCAAAGAACAAGCAAATACTTTATCATCCCAATCTTTCCTTCCAACATCACAAATCTTGGTCAATGTGTGGCTCAAAATCTTGTTAAAAGCCTCAGCAGTTCCATTTGCCTGAGGGTGATAGGGTGTAGTCTTATGGTGGGCAACCATAAACTCATCTAACAAAATTCTTATTGTCTCATTCAAAAAATGTGTGCCCCTATCACTTGTTAAACTTAAAGGACAACCATACCTTGTAAGAACATTCTCCCATAAGAACCTTGCTATTGTAGCCATTACAGTCCTTTATAGGTGCTGCTTCTACCCATCTGGTAAGATAATATGTACAAGTGATGATATAGCGCGATCCAGTCCTGCGCGCGTGGCTGGTGAAATAGGCCCTACAAAGTCAATCACCCATTTCTCAAAGGGTTCTGCACTTGTAATGGGTCGTAAAGGCATCTCATCCCTTTGTCCTGGTCGACCTAGACGTTGACAATGGTCACATGCCTTACAATACTTTTTACAATCCTTATACAATGTTTCCCACCACAAACCATTAAGTATGATCTTGCGCTGACGTGGTATCACCGCATAGTGGCCACCTTGAATACCACCATGTGCTTCTTCCATTATATCCTTTCATTCATCCTCCAATACACAATGGTGTAACACCTCATCTCGCCTAATTTTTACAAATCACCACCGATTAACATGAATGGTGCAACATGTATAGCAAGTTGCTTCTTCTCTAAATATTTTATGCCTTACAGTGCCATACTAGTCCTTAGAAAGACAAAAATGTCCTCTAATTCCGATGGCGAAGTTGCCAGAACCTATACAGTTGTGCATGAGGCATAGTCTCTTCTATTGTTTGTGCCTCTTGTCCTGATTGAATTCTAAACAAGTGATCCAATCCAGAATTGCCTTTCCCTAGTTTTACCACAACTGTAAAGTCAAACTCTTGAAATAAGAGTATCCATCGGCATATGTGCCCTTGTAAAATGGGCTTGTTTACCAAATACTTCAATGCCATATGATCTTTGTAAAACACAAAAGGTGTGGCCAAAATATACTGTTGAAATCTTTTCAAGGCATATATCATGGACAAGGCCTCGTGCTCTGTAGTGGTATAATTTTGTTCGGTAGGGGTCAACTTTCTACTAGCAAAACAAATGGGATGATCAACTATACCTTCGCCAGGTTGAGCTAAAACAACACCAATGGTCGTGCTAGAGGTGTCCACATGAAAATGAAAAGTTTTATCCCATAAAGGAAAGCGCAAGATAGGTGCGGTAGTAAGCCTCTCCTTCAGTATCTCGAACGCGCGCTATTGTGCTTCCCTCCAATAGAATGTACCTTTTCCCTTGAGTAAGTCTTCCAAGGGTGCGGCAACTTTTGCATACCCTTTTATAAACTTCCTGTAAACCCTGTATGACCTAAAAATCCACGCACTGTCTTTGGTGGAGGGCACTTTCAAGCCTAAAATGACTATGCAACTTTAGCTAGATCGACCAACAACCCTTCCTCGCATATAATGTGTCCTAAAAGTATGGCACAGGAGTAATAAATAAGCACTTCTTGATGTTCAATGAGATACTCAATTGTCTACATCTTTCAAACATTAAGCGTAGATTGTCCAATGATCCTTAATTAGGCCATAAATGGTACAATCATCAAGATAGACCTATAACAAGTTGTGAATAAAATCCTTGAATGCTTGTACCACTATCCTTGAAAATACAACAGTGCATTCTTCAATCCAAAGGGCATCACAAGATAGGCAAAGATTCCCCATTCAAGAGTGAAAGTGGTTATCTCTTGATCTTGGGGCAATCCTAACTCTGATGATAACCTGAGAACCCATCGATAAATGAATATATCTCACGCCCAGCCACTCCTTCTAATATTTCCTCTATGAATGGCGTAGGAAAGGGATCTATAACATATGCTGCATTCAACTCTCTATAATCAACACAAATTCGAATCCTACCATCCTTTTTATGCTTATCACCATAGGACTGACCCATTCTAATTCATCCAATGGTCGAATGATCCCAGATTTCAACATCTTGTCAATTTCCTCCTTTACTTTCTCACGTAAATTGGGATTCATTCGATAAGGTCACTTCCTAACAGGGTGCACACCTTCCTTGAGCTTTATCTTCATTTCTCCAAGTGATTTATGCACGCCTTTAAGTTCATGGTATCCTCTTGGGAATAAGTCCTCATAGTCTCTAAGTAACTCTATGATCTTTGTTACTTCTGATTTTGACCAGTAATCCCCAATTATCACCTCCTTAGGTTCAGACTTCTGTGCCTATATTTACCTTTGTTGTCTTCATAGGTTCATGATATGTGTGTGCATCTACATCCGCACTGGCTAACACTTCACGTGCTCCATGTGAATGATCCACTTCCAAGTGCTCAACTTCCTCATCATCAATTATGTAAACCAACTTCCCCTTGTCTTTTTCCAGAGAAGCGCACTCAAGTAGTATGATATCATCTTCTTCATCCTCAAAACACGCCCTGTCTCTGTCTCACCAAATAATTCTTGAATAAGTTCTTCCACTTTCCCACTATCTCCCATGGTTAAGCACTTGATAAAGCTTAAAGCTTTGTTCACTGGTGGTGTAGATGAAAAGAATTCAAAATTTTGGATCATCCTCAGTCAAATTTTGCCAATTTCTAGTGTCACGATGTAATTCAGCATATACATACCAAGCACGTGCGCAACCTTGTAGAGTAGAATAAAACCGATGCACCCAAAGTGAGGGCGGTAATGCTTCCTATCCTACTATACAGTAGTCTCTCACACCATGAATATGATCTTTGAAGCAGTTGATCACCATGATAAGGGCAAATTTTTGTAGGTGCATTACTTCTTAAAAACCTGGTTGATAAGGCGGTCCCAATATTTCCCCATTCTAAGAGATTATCCCTATGGACCACCCACCGGTGTCTGCTGTCCTACCCAAAGTATATGATAGCATATCTCGTCTTTTAAGCTGGTCAGCCCAGTTTGCTTCCATGGCCTGTAAGAATCTAGCCAAATCTTCGGATCTAGTATAGCGGGGTACTAAGCGACCTATACACCGGACAGTGAAATTTTTTTGCAAGCAACCGCACGCTTAACTTCGCACCCCACCAGTTCATAAGTGCCATGAGCCCAATTATCACAAGCAATACTGGTAGTATCGTTGATTGACTGAGAATCTTCCCAATGAAGGATTCCTTCCTTAGATGGCTCATTGACCTCTAGGTCCCGAATAGCGCGTATATAGATTCTGTTCAAGTCCTCTTCACTTAAAGGTTCCACATATGGTATGGATTTCCCATCTGTCAACAAGTATTATGACCCTTTCCTCCTTGTTCTCGAAGCTGATATACCCCTTGTTAAACCTCAAATCAGCATTATTTGCATAACACCAAGGGCACCCAAGCAAAGCTAGGAAGCTATCTACTTTTGCAAGTGCTAACACTTCGAAGTCTCCTGTGAACTTGGCCCCTTGTATAGTGATAGATGCATCCTTCAAAACTCCTATGGGAGTAGCTTTTGTTCTGTTTTCCATGAACAATACATTAGATGATGGCTGCAATGGGGTCTCCCCATTTGTACCCATGCATCCAATGTAAGTACATTCACTTCTCGCACTGTGTCAATCAAAATATTGCTCAACAACCACCCATCCACAACAACATTCAAAGTGATCTCCTTGTCATAGTCAATGCTATCGGGAAGATTCGCATGAAGTATTTGTCTTCTAGTCTCAGTTCCCGCATGTGGAGTATTCCCCTTCAACAAATTTCCTAATAAAGGAATAATATTCTCCTAGCGCAACGTTCTACATACCTCTTTGATGTAATATCAGACAAGGCCTTTCCTGTATCCTTATGCTCCAATTTCCGAAAATGTTCTTTCAAACCCTATATTTCACCTTGAAGGCTTCTAAGGACCTCCAGTTTCTTGATAGACTTCTTTCTAATGAGCTAGATCTGGATACCTAGCATGCAAAACCTCCTCCCTAGTGATTGTCGGCTTCTATTGCAAAACCTCTCTTGCGCATGCCACCTTAGCTCGTGTGGTTATCTTGATCACATTCTTGTCTCAGTTCGGTGTTAACTTGGGCATCCACTGATTCTCTACTACGCACTAGATTCTAACCATCCCTGCACCTTTGTTTTCTTGCTTGTGCTACTTATTGAGATGCTCATACAAGTCTAGACACTCTTCATAACTATGCCCCTTTCCACAAAATGAACAGGAAATATTTTGCGGACATTCGTGCCTATAATGGTCAGGTGAGCCACATGTATAACAAGTTCTTCAAGGGAATTCACTCCTTCCTCCACCTCGGCTTTGTCCCCCATATCCGCTTGATATCCTCATCCTCTTTCACGAACCCCTTCAAACCTTCTGTCATTCTTGTCATAGCGTTTGATTATAATCCCTATTATGATGCTCATTCTTTCCTTTAGAACTATCATCCACACTCGCCTATCGCACCCCAATATCAATGGCATCATACATTTGGCCAATCAGTCTACAATCTTCGGTATCATGGGTCGTGGACCTACAAATTTTAAAAAAGTAGGATACATTCTTCCTGATCACACATTGTAGTAGGGGGTAGTGACTAGCATCATGATTTAAATGGAAAATCTCATAGTCTAACAAAGCAGTGAATGTATAGTTCTATGAGGGAAACTATCCTTGGTGTGGCCTTCTACTTCACAATCTGTACACTAGATTCCTGAGCACATTTCATGAGTTGAGTTTGTCGATAATTTCTCTAACCGTTTTTCCATAGCTATTATCTAAGCCTCAAAGAATGGACTAACTCTAGTGTCAATACTCCCAACTGCTTTAGTGCGTAAAGCTGCTTCCAATGCTTCGCGCGGGTTGGTATAAGTTTTATGTGATAGTGCTCTTCAAAATGGGGTAATCAATCCCCGAAAAACCATTGTGCATGCTAACTTGCATGAATGTCATAGGAGAGTTTGGATAGAAGTGTTTTAAAATGGGCATCATACTCACGTACACTTTCAGTAGTGCCTTGCTTTATATCCTTGAGTGTGCTTATACTCTTCTACTCAAACTCTGGGATATGGAACTCTTTTAAGAAAGTGTCTTTCAATGTTGCATAATCAATACAAGTTTGATTGGGATCAAACTTCCTATACCATCTGTGCGCGCGTGCCTGTAATGTAGTAGAAAATTGACTTGCCTTATGCTCAGAAGCTATGATACCTTTCGTGCACCACAATATTTCACACATATGAACATGTTCAAGCAACATCCTCGATACCTCTGTACTCTGGGAGACAAAGGGACATCTCCATATAAATGTTATGGGGTTGTTGTGGGCCTTGACCACCCAACCCAAAACCTCCTTGGTTTCCTCTTCCTCCAAAACCACACAAACCACCGGAACTAGAACTATGCCTACCACCCGATCCTCCTCCAGAATTTGGAATAGGGCCCATGGATGCACTCCCCTATGTCTTGACAATGGTACTATACTAGACCCCTACAGTCTGTGAAGTAGTCCCAGTTCCAGAGGTGAATCCCACACTCAACGTGCTCATATTCTGTGTAGATGATGAGCCTGAAAACGTACCCCCAAAGAATAACGAAGTTGTCTATGCTGCCATTGATGTACTTGTTGTCTAACTTATTTCTACTCTTTCACTTCCTAAATGAAAACTTTGCTTACCTGTTGTACTAGATACTGGAAAACCAAGCACAAGGGCTAGGTTAGCTAGGTTGGCTTAGATGCGCACCCGCAACCCAGGTCATATCTACTAGCATGCTTCCATGTGAGGCCGAAGAGGGTTCTCTGTCATGCTTTCCTAGATGGGGGAGTTCCTGATGCTCTTGCTCTTCTTCCTCCCCATGAGCCTTAAATCCTTCACGAGCCATCTCTCTCCACAACACCATTTGTTCTGCAATTTCTTGTTTCTTCCATATTTCCCTCTCGCGCACCTCATCATACTTCAGCCACCTCTCTTCCCTCTACCATGTTGCCGCTAGGTCTACCATCTTTCACCAATCCTGTTCTGGCCCCGCACGTGGATATTTTTAGCTTTCCATGGGTTTATCTTCCAAGTTCAATGTTACCATCAGTATTTTGATTACCAGTAGAATACCTTGCAAATATGTCCCTCTAGGATACCGTAGGAACTGGAACTCCACTACCTCCGGGCATGAATAAGTCAAAATTGAATACTCCATAATATAGTTGTTTAGAACACCACAAAACCAGGTATCCACCACGCAAGTCTAGATCAGGTCAACATCATATAGTGTTTGAAATTCCTCCTGTGTCCAAACAAGTGTGCGATACCTCCAATTCCGCTTAGATGCATATGCAGTTAACCACTCATATAATTCTACGGGAAAGATAGTAAAGAAGCTCTCATACAAACTGTCATACAAATTCTGCTCTACCTAAGTGCGTGCACTAAATCCAGATCCAGTGTCAAACCTACGTGCGTATTCTTCCTCTAGATCGTGAATCCACTCTTCAATGCTCGCCAAAGTTAGCTGGTATGTCTTCATCATGAACCATTCTAAAACAACTGAAAAAGAGGTCCTAGCAATGGAACCAATGATGCAGCCTAGAATTCTCAGATAACACCTAGTCGCGCTGGCACATCACTCAGCCTAGGCTGAGTGCTCACCCGAAGTGCACAAAGGTACCAGGTCCCTCTTTAGGGTTGTTGTAGCAGAATGGTAGCATGATGAAGTAGTATAACAAACATATATTTAGAAACTAATCCATCTATACATCGTTACACCATACCAAATCTATAAGCACTTAAGTATAAATCATCATGATAACAATAGTATACAATGACAAACATATCAGACACTGTTGTTCAGCCAATATTCTTCATATATTCATTGTTCCAACTGTACAAAAGCTTCATATGATACTAGACATGCACGCATGGATCTGTTACAATTATCCAGTCTCATGCACTCATGTATCTCTAAACCTTCAAGGAAGTATGTGTCTCGTCTATATCTTACTAAGTAATTCATTACATATGTATAGGGTGGGGGACTAGCCATTCACCACTTAACTCTACCAAAATAGGTCGCATGCTAATAATAGCGATGCACCTTTTACAACTATAGCCATACATACATGCAAGTATGATATCTATAGATCGCTAATAGTTAATTATAGTGGTGGATCTATTCTTAGCTTATGTCCACGCAAGAGTGATTTGACATGCTCTTTGAAATCCAAAGTCATCACCACCATAACCAATAAAAGTGCATTTTTCTGATTTAGCCTCTAGCTTGGTCCTATCATCCTTGTCAATATGAACAAACAACTCACATCTAAAGACTCGAGAAATGAGTAATCGAATTTCTTACCATACCAAGCCTCCTCGGGTATTCCTCCATCCAAGGCACTTAAGGGTCCTCTGTTTATCAAGTACACAACCGTGCTCACCACTTCGCCCAAAAATAAGGAGGCGAGTCTTGTATGTATCCTCATACTCTAAAGACATTCCATTATTGTTTTGTTCATCCTTTTCGACACCCCATTTTTTTTCGGGGTTCTGGAACCATCTTTTACCCGCAAATTCCATTCTTAGAACAATAATCATCAAATTCATTACTTTGTAATACTCCCCTCCATTATCGACTGAGACATTTTAACTTAAGACATGTTTCATTCTCTACCAAGGCTTTCCATTTAACAAAAGTATCAAATACATCGAATTTGTTTCTAATATAATAAACCCAAACTTTCTGTGTTGCATCATTAATAAAAGTAACATAATAACTTGAACCCCTAAGAGATGATACCTGAGCCGTCCCCCACACATCAGAATGTACCAGGTCTAACTTAGTCTCTTTCTTCGTCACCCAACCTTGAGAAACCTTACTCACTGTTTCCCATATATGCAGTTCTCACAGAAATCCAAACCTATTTTTGTATATCCAGCAAATTCTTCTTTATGATGTCCATGCCCTTATGGCTCATATGACCAAGCCTATAGTGCCATAATGTTGTATCTACATCTGAAGCCACAAGATTACAATCATTAGTACTATCAGTGGTTAAATACAAGGTTCCAACCTTCTTACCTCTTGCCACCACAAGAGCACCCTTGGTAACCTTCCAAGAGTTAGTTGTAAATATCACAGTACAACCATCACTTCCCAATTGCCCCGCCAATATCAAATTTCTCCTTAATGTAGGCACATGTCTAACATCCTTCAATAGCCATGTATTCTCATTCTGCATCTTAACCTGAATAGAAGCTTTTCCAACTATACTGCAAGGCTCATCATCACCAAGAAAAACATGCCCAAGATCCCCTTGAACATAATCAACAAAATAATGCCTATGTGGAGTAGCATGAAAAGAAGCCCTGAATCTAAAACCCAAGATTCAATAATATTATGCAAAGAAAGAATCAAAGCATCCTGACATACATTACCCGATGCCACATTTGCCTCCTTGTTTTCTTCTTGTTGTTTCTTCTTATCCCGAAGCTCCCAACAATCCTTCTTTGCATGCCCAGACTTTCCACAATTCCAACATACAATCTTGCTCTTGGATTTTGACCTTGCCCGATCTTTTGATTTTCCACGGTTTCCTCTATTCTTCTGTCTCCCTCTAGTTTCCACTATCAAAGCATTCCTGAAGTAGAAGATTCCCTGAGATTTTTCTTCACATTTCCTGCTTAGAATCACCTCTACAACATCCTCAAACTTAACTTCGAGTTAGTTGGAACCAAGTTGCTTACCGCCATTACTGTGCTATTCCAACTCTCGGGTAAAGAGCAATAATTAATAAAGCCCTAACTTCTTCATCAAATTCTATCAGAATGAAGCTAGCATATTCACAACCGTATTGAAATCATTTAAATGATCTCACATCTTGAACTATTCTCGAGACATCTTCATATTAAACAACTTTTTCATTAAAAATATCTTGTTAGAGGAAGAGGGTTTTTCATACAACTTCCTAATGCATCCATTAGATCTTTTGTAGTCTTTTCCTTTGAAACATTAAATAATACCGAAGATGCAAACACACGCCATGATTGTCCCAAGTGCCTTCTTATCCAAAAAAATCCCATTCCGCATCTGTCATACTCGAGGGTTTGTTCACCTTCTCAGACAACGGAGTATAAAGATCCTTCTGATAAAGGTAATCTTCCATCTGCATCTTCCAAAGAATAAAATTTTGCCCATTGAATTTATCAACCCTAGATCTTCCATCATCTACCATAGCTCTCACTCAAGCTAAAAAATTTTCTGCGATTCAACACTTCAACAAACCAAACCAGGCTCTGATACCAATTGTTAGGAATTAATAGAATCTAATGCGGAATAATTCCTTAGAATCACAATAATAAGAAGTATGAATAGAAATTACAGAAATGAAATATGCAAAACACGAAGACAATATTTAACATGGTTCACCCAATGTGGGCTACATCCACCAAGAACACTTGCTCAGATTTTATTACAAGCCAACAATCTTCACAATTACAATAACCAGATCTTGTTTGGAGCTACGCTCAACAAACCCTCCCGAATTCACACTTGAATTCGCACACACTATTCACCTTCACAAAAACACTCATATCAATCCTATTGTATGTCCATCTATATATAAGTACATCAATAGGTAGCCGAAGAGGTGGTTTTACAAAACAATGGGTACCGAAAAGCCATGGGCCCAAAACTAGCCCATAATGGTTACCCATTACCCATGGGTTAATAAACCACCCATGAAAATTTGCTTCGGGGGCTTCACCCCCCAAACCCCCTTGACCCGCTCACCGGCGAGCGGGACCGCCATAAAAATATCCGAGTGTAACACATGGAAGGTGTACCAAACTCTAACATGAAAACAGGCTCCACAAACATAACATTTACAATGTAAGGGTGTAACCTTGATCAAATGGAAAAGTGTTTGGTTTAATTGGCTCCCAAGTTAGGTCATCTAGGAGAAATATTGATATTATTGGAATAGAATCAAATAAACTTGCATTGATTTAAACATGGGATTTGATTGAACTAGATTGATTTGAATCTACTTTGGAGAGTTGAATTGCCCCTAGATTAGGTCATTTGAGGGAAAAGTGTAAAAATATGAGAAATTGTGAGAATATGAGATAGTTTTTCACTTTAAATAGATTAATCATTATGATTGTCAGTTAATTGGAATGTGGTAGTTGAATATCGCTTCATGATCAATTGAAAATAACATAGTAGTGTGCATTGTGGTTGTATGTTCCACGTTGGGAATTTTCTTAAATCATTGCAAGAGGGGTAGTAGGGTAACCTAAATATTTTCCTCCCTTTTAGCAAAGTGGTGAGAGGTGAGTCGGCGAACCATGAGCTAAATTAAAAATGGGTTGTATGGAAATTAAAGGAATATAAAATAATATAACAAGGAGTGAATCATGGGAATATCGTGTAACAAATCCTAAGTAAGTATGCTAGTGAATAGTTAGTACATTAGTCGGTGCGAGATACAATTTTAATGTCATTGATCGCCCTAAAAATGGATAAACGAAGCTCAAGATATGGAAGAAACAACAATGATGAATTAGTTTCCGTAAAAGATAACATAGTAACTATAGTGATTGGAGTGACAATAAGATTTTACTATAAATAGTAAGGTTAGAAAATTCAATAGGATCCTCATTTGTAAATTGGAGTCTTATGATTTTGAGCTTTACTGCCGCAAAGATGCCTCATGCATAAGAGATGATCCCGACTAGATTCAAGAGGGTTGTGGAGCGGTGTTGACACAAATCGGATTAACTAGTAACATATTTTGTGAAGTATATTAGGATATAGCCATTAATTTTTGAGTAATTTAACATTTTTCACTTTTTTGAAAATTTGGGGGTTTATGTCCAAGACAATGTTAGGAATTAATATCCTAGTACTCACATTAGATGAGCTATTTATATTTACCGAGAGAGTAAATTATGATGTGGTAAATGGTTAGTAGGTTAGTTAATTAAATAAATTGTTATAAACAATATATTCATATAGTTTATTGGTTATATTATTACACCAGGAGAACCTTTGAACGAGTAAGTTGTTTGAATGAATTCTTATTTTGTAGGAATCGGGCTTTTCCTATCATAATGGCTATATTAGCCAAATGCATTGTGTGTAATAGATGAGATGAACTCGATTATTTTTTTCTGTCTAAATCTGCATATCAAATAATTTGGTATCGAGAGCGATGTTATGAGATTTAAAGATTTCTAAAGGGAAGATTTAATAGTATCTTTGAGACGGATCCATCTATCTATACTATATCTTCGGTTAGTATTAATTAGTAGCATATTCCTTTCTCCAATTGCATATGAGAAAGGTGTTTCTAGTGCCTATATGTATATTCATAGCTATTAGCTATGTCTATGTAGTTGGCACTGGAATCTCCCTCCTATAGAGAGTGGGGTCGTTGTCTCACTATGTTATGGAGTGGAAGCGACGTTGATTCCCTTCTTTACGGTGTAGCGGCTTAGTTAGCTATGATGCATTGTGGAAGTGAATCATATGTGTTTATGACTTAACTAATTGATACAACTAATAGAAAAATGGGTATTGGGTAATTTTCAAATATATGGCCCTCTAGAACTATGGGTGGTGTATCGGGTCAACATATATAGATATATGGGGTCATTTCGTTCGGTTCAATCCCATGCAAGAGAAAGCAATAGTCCGAATGTCCCTCTTTCTAGCTAGGGCTTGGTGATGAACCCGTTGATTGGGAGATCAAGGCTCGACCACTCGTAAGGAGATCACTCCTCGATGGCAGCCCTATGTGGTCGGAGTTGAAGACTTGACCAATTTATTGCCCGACAACAATTCGACCCACTCTAAAGGTAGGAGTAGGGAGACTCATATGATGCAAATGGAAACTCCTTGCTCGAAATTCGCTCACATTTGAGGCCGCCCTATCCTGAACTATCTGGCTCGTCCGACGCCTATCTATATATGGTGCGCCCCGGCCTCCGCCCTCGGCGCATGCCTATCTATATAGGGATAGGGGCCGCCGACCCCCCCCTATCTTATCTATATATGGGCCATAAGAGCTAAGAGGACCTAAATTATACACACACACACACACATATGTATATGTAGGTATATATATGTATGTATGTATAATATATCTACACACACACACACATTTGGGATAAACACAGATTACAAGGAATAAGATGGTCAAAGACATATTAACCATGATCAAATTTGTGAGCTTACTTGGATACTGAGCACTTAATTAATCAGAGCACTTAATTAATCTGAAATATTTAATTAATCTGAGCACTTAATTAATCTGAAATATCTAGATCCAAGTAAGCTAGCAAAATTTGATCATGGTTAATATGTCTTTGACCATCTTATTCCTTGTAATCTGTGTTTATCCCGACCTACATATTTTTTTTTTTTTGCAATACGAGGCATTGGCTTGTTATTGATTCATCCTCTCTCCTTCCTTAGACCCTATCGCCCGTCTCCTGCCCATTCTATAGTTTAGGGGTGGGCTAGAGAGAATAGGCAGAGGGCGCCATATGGACTCGGGACCCCTATTTATAGATGTTCCTACCTATCGGGGGAGTTCTTTTGTTTCCTGGAGTTCCCAGTTTATGAACTCCATTAGTTAACAAAAGAATGTTAGAAAGGAGCGTTCAGATCTGTATACATCGGCTGTGATTCAGTTTGTATACTCATTTGGCTTGGTATTCAACTTGCATTCAACTCGGCCAAATAATAAGGCATTTATTTTGATCTAGGAAAAGGCGTATGTGATCTCGCATCCTGGAATCTTTACGGGAATGCTTACATTAATATTTAGCATATAAGAAGTCCAATCTATTTGCAACGTGCCTGGAGATCAATGCATATAATTTTTCTGCATATGTTTGGCGTCAGAATCAGTTTGAGGAGGATGTGGTGGATGTAAGTAGACTATTAGAATAACGCAACGTTTGCAACAAAGTGTGGCAGTTATTTCTCTCTACAGATTTATCAACAAATCTGATCATGATAAATCTGATCAATGACATCTACACTACGGTGAAGACATTATTTGCTATGCCTAATGTACTTTGCATCCACTGACATTTGGATTTGTTCAGGCGTAGAATATAGTTCTTCCATAAGTATGCCATTCACAAGATTACAATGGTGAAGAACACTTGGCAGCGTAGAAAGGGCATAAACACCAATCCAAAAGCGTATAGTTGGGAGTAGTTCGAAGGTGGATTTATGTGTTTGACGTACTAAACTTTCCTGATATCAATTGACATACAGTGATACTGACCATGTCTTTGCCTCAAATTGTGTAAACAACTGCACACAAATTCTGAGTTGAATTTTGATCAACCACGAAGAGCGAACTCATTTGCACGGGCATCCAAACATGCATTAAAAGTCACCATTGATGCCCGTGGTATTTATTATACTGCCGAAGGGACTAAAATTTTCTTCACAAGAACAAATATTCATTTTGACAAAAGCCAATAACATAATGCCATTTGTATTTAAGTGACATTTGACTATAGTCTTGGAGTGTCAATTTATTTTTCCCTCAATTTGATTGGTTAACCCCTTTATTCCCTATTATGCAAGAAAATTGATTGCCATAGCTCGTTTTTCTTGTGAAACTGTGTAAATTATAGTTATCTGTCAGAGAGGGCAACTGTATGTCGGAGATGGGCGGCTATGTTTTACTTGTTTACTCAAACCCTTTGCTTTTTGCTATATTTATTTCTTCACTAGAGTAGGCAAAGATCAAGATTTCGCTAGGCATGGGGACTGGCAAGAACTGGCTGCTATTTTTTCTAGTTTTAGCATTCAACAGTGGCAAAGCTTCAAAAAAGTTGCACAAAGGGGCACAACCACCAATTTCTGCCACTCGCCAACACTCCTCAATATGACAATGTCTTGGTTACAGGGTTCAATTCTAATGTTAAGTTTGTTAATTGTGTCAAAATATGGAATAGACAATCTACCTACCATATTTTTCTCAATTTACAGAAAAGCTTTTACAAGATGAGGATTCTGATAAAACCTACCTTCGAATCATGGTATGTGCACCTCAGTTGGAATGCTCTTACTTACCATAAATTTTATGGGAAATTTAAGAACTATTGTCAAGGTTTCCTCTTGTAAACATGGTTGTCAAGCTAATTATTGTGAATCGGTCATATTTTACTATTTTCTAGCCATTGTTTTGGTCGGATCGTGCCAATTAAACTAATTAACTTTTGTTTCTTCATAATTTCAATTAAATTATTCATTCACCTTTTTCCCTATGTTTTTGTTCTCGTGATGTTTTGTGCTTGTGCGGCTATGCATTTCGCTAGGGAACCAAAGTCTTGTTGGAGCAAAAAGTAGCACCCTAGGATATGCTTGTTACATGTCCCATGTCCCTACTTTTGCCAACATGGGACCATCTCTCAAGTTGTGAGACCTTACGACTGAGACAAACCTCCAAAGAAGGCCAGTTCCTCTACCTAATCCTAATGTTAAAATGACTCCTAATGCAGAAAGAAAATATTAAACTAAACATGTCAAGGGACCAGGGATAGAAGGAGATGCAGAAAGGGAAATCCTTGGCTAAAAGGGGCGGTGATAGCACCAAAAAAGAGGGGTGGTTGACCTTTCTCCATGAGGGGAAGGAAAGGGAGAACATGGGAGAGAGGGGACATATGTGCCATGAGATCTAGAACCATGCACTCCACTCACCCACGCATTGACAACACAACAAACATGAAACTGCAAGCAAGAAAATGCACACAACATGCCAAGAAATGAAAAGGAAAGGCAAGACTACAAATAAAACTAGCTAGGGCAGACAAAACGTGCCACAAAACACATTCTATTGCTTAAAATATGCACAATTCCATTATATTCATGGAAGAAGGCACAAAATTACATTACAGAGACCAAATTCAAGGTCTAGAACTCATGGGAAGTCGACCACCATTTTGACATGGTGTCACTACAACAAAGAAAAGCTCAAGAACCCCTTCAAATGGGTGAATTTTACACATATATAGAAAATGAGCTCTCACCCACCAAACATTAATCGCACGACATGTAGCTGAGCTAGTTCGTAAAATGTTCATTAATGCCGGCTCGCTTCGATGCTCTTGTTAATGACCGGTAACATCTCATTCCTTCGTTTGGCCAAGAACTTTAATTTTTCCTTGTGTCAGACGGTAGCATTGTCTTATGTTGTTAGTTGGTAGCAATGTTTCATGCTATTGGCCGTAACGTCCGTACCACCTCCGTATACTACCTCACCAATTCACCATTCTGCTCCCGCGACTCGACCTTTTCTGCTACCAATTGGTAATGTCCGTACAATGCTACTGACACTCATGCTATCCCCTGCTCTCTCGGATACTGCCCACTCTTGCTACCGGCCGGCAGCATTATTCATGCTACTGACCGGTAGCATTTGTACTTTCTATCGGCCAATAGCATGTTAATATGCTACCGACGGGGCTTAAATTCCCGGCCCGCCTAACTCGCCACAACTCGCCGAGCTAATACCAACTCGGCAGAGCCAACACACTATCTCGTTCTTCGTCACCCACTCGCCGCAACTTGCCAAGTTTGTTACAGATGACTTTGGGTATTAATTTTGACAACCGTTTACACATCCCAGGCCCGTATAGAAAGGCTAAGTCCAAATTTTTAATGAGTTGTGTGAATTTGCGGGAGAGCGAAAAGTTGTGATAACAAGTCCTTTGTCTTATTTCTAGAAATTTACTTGAAAACATGATATTGTACTCTTTAGTTTTGCTTGTTTCAAATGTAGTCAAGGTGTTTCTTTTGTGACTTTATTTTTATGTTGCATTTCACTTATGTTTCTGAAATATAACATAATTACACAGTCATCTTAGAGTTGTGCCTTTTGCGGGATTTTATTATACTTGTTCAAATTTGTTATCACAGAAGACAAAATTAGGGAAATTTCAAATCCAAATCTCATCATCAGTATGATATGTCAAATCAAATGTATCATTTTTCAAAATGTTGATTTCCTTTTTTGGTTTTAAATACTGTTGTGCAAATTTCCCCCCATTTAACTCAGGAAACGAGCACCGCAGAGACGAATTCAAGCAAATAAAAGCATTAATTAAAGTGGGGTAAAATGCAGGGCATGGAACAATCAATTAAATCTCTTCACCTGTTGCTGTCGTTGCAATCCATGTCATCGGGTACAAAAATATCTAATAAATAAAAAGCATTTGTTTGGCATTTGATTATGGTGAATGATGATTATTTTCTCATGGAATGTAGGGTACAACACAAGGTCCAAGTTAATAATATCTCCTTCCAGTTCCACTGATGAGAAAGAAAAGCATTCAGAGGCATTTGGTATCCTTGTGTTTATGGAGGAGGGGACTACATTTATTTTTGAACTTATCGTTTGCATTGAATTAATGTCAGAAATACGAAATATTGATAGGAGCAATAAGGGTGATGGAAGATGATATTGAAGCATATCGTTGCAAGCTTAAATGCCTTAGCACTTACAGTGTGTACGTAGATATTCATATCACTTGCTTATGTTTGTTCGGCCTTGGGTTCTGTGCACTCGTCACATTATTTTCTTGAATCCCTTTTGTTTTTCTCTCAATCTTTTAATGCTGCCAAACATCTCAACTCATAACCGTAGTGATATAAATTTGCAAAATTCCACAATTTAAATTCTTTACAATCTCAATTGAATGCCTTTTCTTTCAGTGAGATTTTTTCTCCGTAATAGTCATCTATTTATTAATATAAATATATGGGGAAAAATGATGTTGTATTTTTTGGATTGAATCTTTAGTTTGCTTATATTAGATGTACAAATTTTTTAAGTTTAATTGATAAATTTATTTTGTATTTATTTAAAAATATTATTTTGGATATAAAGTTTTATGTTAATATGTTGGAATGCTTTTGTATTAACTTTTTTATCTCGTGTGTCACATGAAAAATTTAATTTCTACATGTGATGGTTTTTTTGAATATTTGCAATTACTTTATGGTTAAAAGATCAAAAAACATGTTCACGTGCCCATCGAATATAACCATTGTATGGAGTGTTACAAGACCAAAAGTCTTACAATACCATTTGCATTTACATTTCAACCAAAAATTTCTACATACAATTTTCTTCTTCATACCCCTCAATGCATCCCCTTCAACAGTATTTTCCATATCATGGCCTTGTTTGAATAGGTGTAAATTTCCAAGATTAAAATAAAGTATTGATAATGGATTCAAACAACACATGGCTTATTGGTGAGTGGTTCGAATTACTATCATATCAATTGTGATTCTTGTTATTTTAATTATGTATATATATCTACTTGATCACATATGACTATATTTTTGGAAACACTCACTTTGTCTCTATTATGTTTTGGTATATGCAAAATATTTTTCACAAACTAAACCTCTAAGAAGGTCATTTGCTTTTACATTTGTTCAAAATTTCTACATATACAATTTTCCTCCTACTTCTCGCAAAACATCACCTTCGACATTATTTATCATTTCATGGCCTTGTTTTGTAAAAGTTTTAGTGTTATTTATAGATTCTTTTAACTCTATAAACGTTTTTTGTCTTAGAAGTCACATTCATGGTTAACTAGTCTAATATTTAAATTGTAAAATATGGCATTAGGTATTTAGATGCCTTTTTTTAAGTTTTCATTGTTTATTATATGGTTGAGAGTATTAGGTAAAAGTAATTACACATTTGTTTCTCAATAAATGTGTTATGGTTTTATTAATATTTGTGTTATTAAAATTAAAATGAGTCAAAAAGTGTAATGGTTAAAAGTGTGGGTCATAGTCATTATCATTAAAATTTGGAAGAGTTTTGTATTCTTTTCAAGGTCATTTTGTTATATTCATTGTGAGTCAAATTTGTGTCATAAAAATTGTTGAGTTATTGTTAATGTCAAAATTGTGTATTTGTTATCATTTATGATGCCTTGTTCAAAATTCTAAAATAAAAATTGTCTTACAAATACATTATTACTAGTAACGCGACGTCCAATTTGTGGAGGGGTGTTTCTTGAGTCTCATGATCAAATCCGGATGAGTTAGCAAAGTGCCACATCGAGGATGGAGGTACATGAGGATGAAGGTTAATCAACGACCTCTCATCGATGCCAACGATGGGGCCACATGAAGGTTTGGTGACATCTTTTTCAGAGTGTGTTTACTTTCGGTGTACTTCAAATTTCATTTTTCTAGTTGTTCTGTTTGGTTTGTGGAATAAGTGGAAATTTCACATTATGGGGGAACATGACACCAATGTTCCATTTCCATTCAGTTTAATTTTTTATTTTGTAATGTGTGAGCACAATTCCTGTGTAATCCCCTGATGGAAGAATGTGATGAGAGCTGATGATAATACTGCAACATCATGATATTATGGTTGTTGGTTATCCATTTTGAAAACCATCCCGAAGGTTTTTTGGTTATCCTGAAAACAAAACCATATTTTGTGGTTGTTGGTTTACCACTTGAAAACCATCCCGGAGGTTGTTGGTTATCCTAAAAACAAACCATCCATATCACGAGCAAGCGTCACGGTGGCACGTTGTAGTATAAGGCATGTTTTCCCCATATTTGTACTAAGTGAGGAATGTTAGGAATTAATATTCTAGTGCTCACATTATATGAGATATTTATATTTACTAGAGAGTAAACTACGGAATGGTAAATGGTTAGTAGGTTAGTTAATTAAATATATTGTTATAAACAATATATTCATATAGTTTATTGGTTATATTGTTACACCTATAAAACCTTTAAACAAGTAAGTTGTTTGGATGACTTCCTATTTTGTAAGAAGTAGTTTTCCTATTGTAATGGCTATATATTAGCCAAATGCATTATGTGTGTAATAGATGAGATGAACTGATTATTTTTCTTGTGTAAATATGAATACCAAATAAATAGTGCCGAAATGGCCATTTTTGTCCCTTGGGACGGTACCATCAAGTTAAGGCGGTAGTGTCCAAGTTCTGGGTGGTACCATCCAAGGTGTTGGGCGGTTACGTAGGAGTTGAGTAGTATATTTTTCCTAGTTTGAGATGCTAAGTATGGATTGTTTTGCTTGTTTATGTCATACAAAGAGATATACATTTGCGGGAGTTCAAAGTGTGGATAGACATTTTTCTACAATGTTAGCACTAGGCTAAGAGGAGGACGAGTGGGATATATTGGAATCAGCCGGGCTACAACACATCACTAAATTGGGGGAGGTGCCCCATAATATGTGGGTGATGATTACACTCTATGAGATATGATGTGTAAACACTTGTATCTTTTGGTTACCTACTAGAGAGATGATGGTGACCCATGAGACATATATAGGATACTACAATTATCGCTAGTAGGATATAAAGAGAGAGTATAGGTGATGCCCCGGGTAATACACGATGGAAAACATAGAGCTATGAGGTAGTACTTTACAGCGTCACGAGACACATGTAGAGTCATCAATTATGATGGATGACATAATGAGATCAAGTTTTCTCGTAGTTACATAATTTTACCGCATTGTTTTTCATCCTTGTGTGTATTCGTTAACGGTGGAGGAGTATTGATATCATATATGATGCATGATATATGTATGAGTATTGAGTATTATAAGACTTGGTATGCTTGGAGTCATTGCGTGTTGGTTCATTTGTATAGATAGTTACACAAATTCACACATGTGGATTGGTGTTACTTCATTGTTGCATGTGTGGGCATATAAGTAAATAGCTATAGTGATACGTTGAGTGTTCCACGATCAGATTGGGCTCGACCGATATTTTTATAGCTAGATGGGTTCGCCCAAGGAGTTGTGGGGTTGACACTATGACCTATAGGTAAATTTTGGATAGCATGGGGCTCAATGTAGTGATTTGGAGGCCATATATGGACTATGGGGATGGGTTAGGATCGTGTGGAGCTACGATGCATTTATTGTACTATGTGATTGGAGGATATGTTTATAGGGGTGGCCGAGCTCTTTCGGTATGAACTAGTGTCACGATAGTTTAATATAGCACAAGGATATACCCTTAGAGCCATATGTATAACATAGATCTATATGAGAGGTGAGGATGGAAGGGTGAGGCCATGTCCTACATGTGTGCAGTTACGCTTTGCCAGTGTAAATTAGGTAGATGTAGAGATAGTACCTATGTGAGTAGATGATCTTTGGATGTACCCCAACTTATACACGGTGGTGGGTGGATCATCGATGGGTTCTATCATTTCTATTTGTGGTATATACAACAAGAGATCTATCAAGTGGTCATTCAAGAGGAGGAGAGGTGACATGCGGGTAGGCACCTTCCCTTGAGGAGGATGCGATAGCGAAACGGTTTTCGGCGTAAGTATAAATGATTGTTATTTTTATATATGATACTTTTGTTTTCATACTTTTGATGATGATGATGATGTATTAATATAATCTATGTGTCACATGTTATGAGTATTGGAGGTTGATTGCGGATATGTCAATATGCACATTGAATCCAATGTGCCCCCAGATGTCCTCGTAGGGGAGCGATGTTAGAGAGAGTAGACCACATTATTGGGGAACATGTGTATTTATTTGATCCTATCACGGTGGCAGAATCTACATGTACAATGTTGTAGTCATACTGATATGAGGATAGGAAAAAGATAGCACGGGTGAGAGACACGGTTGGAGGAGGTACCTTATCTCGAGCATGTCTAAGAGATACATGGATCTCTAAGGCTGATATGTGGATGCGGTAGTTGATCTAGCGTCACTACAAAATCAATTAGAGGAACAATGGTCCCGATCACGAGGTAGAGATCTAGTGGCGAGGCTTCCGGTTCGAGAACTTTGATAATATCCTCTAGTGGTAGTGAGAAGGATGTATTATATATGTTGTAGTGGGCATTGCCCCTTTATTTTTTATTATGAAACTTTCGAGAGATGTATATATTATGAGATCTTTTTTATATTATGATGTGTACTTGTGTTTGTTATATGAGTTGTTAATTATCTTATTTGATTTAATAAGATATTTTTTTGCAATTGTAATGATGTAACTATAGATATTGATATATGTGTTGATAGTGTAGATAATATCATGATGAAAGTATAATAGATAGTAGAATGATAATAAACATATATTGTTAGATGATCATTGAGTATTTCTTGTGGTAAAAATGCTAATGATGGTGAAGATAAAAATGAAGAATAGACCTCAAAAAGTGATAGAAAATAGTGGCATACATTTAGAGAATAGACATGAAATCATGTAGCACTAAAGAACATATATCATCTAGCTATAAATAAGGTGATTACTATGCACAAGTGGCTCAAATGATGTAGTGTCCTAAGCATATGTACCGAAATATAAGCCGAAGTGATCATAGCAACACTAGGAAGATGCGAATCATATAATGACAAGTGGTGCTCCTTTGGGACCCACTTAGGTCTAGGGTGTATGAAAAGTGGGGAAGTGGCTCATGTACGGTCAAAGCGAGAGAGAGGAGGAGATAAAATTACCTTAGGAGGATGAGAGGAATTCAAAATAATAGAATTCGGTGTGTGACGTCGCGACATAGGGGATTATGATTTATCAAAGCATGGCATGCGTGAAAATCAATGACACCCTTGTCCTCAAGCAACTAAATCCTATCATGGAGTGTATAACAATAATTATCTCTATGACCATTGATCATATGAAAATTACAAATGGTTGGTTATGATTTCATTGTAACCAATGAGGAGGATGATGCTCATTAGAAGGTATCCTAATCAACCTTTCATTAATCAAAGTGTGTAAAATATCATGAGGCCTAACAGAATGTGAGAAGTATAATGGCTCTCGCTTATGAGGGGAGTGGAAAGTGGTGGATGCATATGAAGATGAGGTGGATGATCATGAGTATGTCTAGTATAAGGTGGAGAATGTGAGGATGGTGAAATAGGAGGAAGAGAAGATATAGTGGGTGGAGAAGTGGTAGAAGAACTAGAAGCATGGGAAGCAATATGTTCATTAAACATATTTTGTTCTAAAGATATAACGTTAAAGCAAATAAGTGTAAAAGATTCACATGTATCATATAATAATTTTTATTTCAAAGGAATAATTAAGCCATGACAAAAGATTTATTGCATTTCTAGATCAATAAAATAATAAAGTAAATGATGCATGCATGATTTGAAACGTAAGATATAATCATTAATAGGTTCATTCTTTCCTTGATGAAAAGAAGGAAAATGCTCAAATGTAACTTTAGGACCATTGTTAGAAATAAAACATCTAAGAAATGCTTAGTATGTTCATTAAGCATCTTTTGTTCTAAAGTTATAACCTTAAAGAAAAGAAGTGTAAAAGATTCACATGTATCATATAATAATTTTTATTTCAAAGGAAGAATCAAGCCATGAAAAAAATATATTGCATTTCTAGATCAATAGAATAATAAATTAAATGATGTATGCATGATTTTAAAGGTAAGATATAATCATTAAAAGGGTCATTCTTTCCTTGGTGAAATGAATTAAAATGCTCAAATATAACTTTAGGACCATTGTTAGAAATAAAACATCTAAGAAATGCTTCTTCCATATCAAGATAAGTACTAATAGATCCACTAGGAAAATGATGAAACCAATGAGAAGCAATATCAATAAGACTACTAGGAAATGATTTGAGAAGTAATCTATCATTAGAATGTGAAGCCATAGCTAATATAAAATCCTTAAGATGCATATAAGGATTACCCGTTCCATCAAAAAGTTTAAAAGTAGGAAAAGTTGAATTGTAAATATTTTTAGGAATAGGATTTCCATGAAGTGAATTATTATCATTGCTATCATAATAGGCCCTACTCTCAAGGGTAAGGGTGTGGATATTATTTTGTAAATCACCTATAACATGCATAAGAGAAATAACTTCTTGTGGAGGAATGGCATAAACATTAAGGGGTTCATTAAGGGGTTGAATCTTTCCATTATAAGTAGCCATAAGGACACTATTGGGTTGAAAGTCAACTTTTGGATTAGCAAGTGGAAAACTAGGAATAGAAACATGGGAAGAAGAATCAATAGGAAAATAAGTTTGCACACTTTTATCAACAAGATCAGTAGGAGAAGGAACACAAGCAACATGCATATTATCCTTATGATCATCATTATGTACACTATATTTGGAAACATCAAGAGTAGAAACACATGCATCATGAAATTTTACAGATTTTAACACATCATGAGAAGAAAATGAGTACTAACATCATTAGGAAGCACACAAGAGGTGGAGGAAGAAATATATGAATTTTGAGGCACAATATTTAATGAAGAATTACTTGGTTGAGAAGAAGAAGGGGATTGAAATATCATTAGCAACAACAATAGGATCATATTTAATGATTTGTGTGATTTAATTTAAATTGAATTAAATATTAATTTTGAGTAACTACTGTAATAAATGATATTATGATAATTAAGTATAGTAAGACACAAGTAATAAGCATTTAATAATGTAAAACCTTAAGAAAATGAGAGAGGGATGATGACTTAGTTGATTATGTGTAATTGGAGATGATCTAAAATGAGTATTTGTTAGATATGGATGGAAACAATGTCATCAAGACTCGATGAGGGTTCAAAACCCTAGAAATGCATAAGAAAAAAGAACCCAAGGGAGGACATGAGCACCCCAAGGCGTTAGTGATTGAACTATGTGCGTGTGTCTCGCTCGGATGCTTATGTTATGGTCTTTTCTAGGCTAGAGGAGCTTTGTTGTTGATCTCTCTTTGTTGCTCTGGTTTCGTTGTAATGTCACCGATCGTACATGTAACCTGCAAAATAGATGACTAGCTACACATGCCCATAAACCACATCAAATCTAATAAAAAATATGCAGAATGGGAGTTGGAATGACCTTGGTGGCCACTCAAAGAGTGAACTTACGACCAAGCATTGCACTACATCTCATACTCCATGTAGTTCTCCATGTTTGTGTGTGTAATGATGCCCTAGGTTTCCCTTGTGCAAGTTACACGATGATAGTGGGATAGATGTAGATTGTACCAAGTATGTAAGATGTGTGTGATGAAATAA
Source organism: Taxus wallichiana var. yunnanensis (assembly GCA_018340775.1). Classification (NCBI taxonomy): domain Eukaryota; kingdom Viridiplantae; phylum Streptophyta; class Pinopsida; order Cupressales; family Taxaceae; genus Taxus; species Taxus wallichiana. The sequence goes on from CM031244.1 coordinate 515,761,031, forward strand.
AATGAACTCCCCTCCTATGTTGTGTATGCAGAATAATGTAACCTTGTCCCTTATATGGATGTGTTAGATGTATGCCTTGTAGTGCTCTTGTGCCTTTGTGCAAGCTTAGGTGGTGATAGATAATGCTTATAGTGTTTGGCCCCTTATTTGAGAGAGCAATAACTAAGTATATATATGATTCCCTTGTTTTAATTTTGTAATTGACAACTAAAATTTTGACCCAAAGTTTTAAAAGGTGACAAAGAAGTAAAAGAGACCCAAAAGAGTAAGAAGAAGATAAGAAAGGACAGGAGCACCCATGAGGGACATGAGTGCCTAGGCACTTTTTTCCTAATTGGGTGCTAGTGTCCAAAACCATAAAAGATAAATCAATCAAGTGTTGCAGAAATGTAGGATGTGTAAGACTAGTAAAGTACAAGAGATAAAGAAATCAAAGAGCCAAAAGGAGTTGTCAACCACTAGTTTTCTTGCTTAGGAATCATGTATACATTAGTATGCTTTAAGACCTATAAATGTACCCAAGTGCATAGATTTTTTGTCTACATTTACCCCCACTTTATGGTATTGAGTGAATACTTGATAGCATAAAGTAGATATAAGATGCATATCTTGTGATCTAAGAGAAGTGTAGCCGATAGTGTGTCGAGTGGACAAGTAGCGTGAAGTGATCGTAATGTGAAGCATGACAACTAGGAAAGGGAGGTAGACCCTAAGGGTGAAGTGTATGCATAGTAGCATGTTTCTTGAGCTTGTGCTTATTGATGATGTGATTCTTTGTAAGGACAGACCTAAAAAAAGAGAAAAAATAGTATTCAAAGTCTATGTGAAAAATCAAAGTAATGTATGTATGAGTAAGTAAAATTTTATGGAAAGTAATAGCTAAGGAAAGAGTGCACTGATGTATAAGAGTGTAAAGGATAGAATTTTATCTATTTTTTTTGGAGATGTTGTCGTATTTGAGTGTCTTGTTGCCAAAAGGTGAGGTTTTTGGGCAATCTCACACCACGACGTGTTTTTGGGAAATTTCATGCCAAGGATGAGTTTTTGGTCGATCTCACGCCAAGAGTGATTTTTTTGGGTGATCCCATGCCAAGAGAAGAGTGTTGGGGAGAGAGGTCTATTTTCTCTCCTTCCATGACACTTTCTTAAAGTGTCATTGGAGATGGCAGCACGTCCCGATTTTTTTTAACCGATTGAATGAATTGAATGATGAATAACTAACGGAGGCAAGTACTTGATACTATAGATCTATATTGTAACCTACTAGAAACTATGTTGAACTGAGAAATAATCTATTTTTCCCCTAGGACACAAGCTCCCATGTGGGACACAAGTGCCCATCGTTCTTATCTAATACCGGATGCTAGTGTCTGCTCTATGTTTGTGATCCAAGTCTGATTCTAGATCACTCTATGATTGTGTGCCTATGCCAATTTTGTATTGTGATGTTTATGTTCTGGAGCTCTTGGTTGTTGGAAGGGTGATTTGTTCACCCAATAAATGCCCCCATATTTGGGGTGCATGTGGTGAATGTAAGAGGATGTGGCCCAAAGGAGAGGACTGATTTTGATATGCATATCGAGAGTGATATACTTGGGGGGTAGGGGATGTGCATGGTAGAAACCAAGGCACATGAAAACAAGATAGGCTAGAAACAAGTGTTAGTGAAAAAGAGATAACATGCAATAGAAGATAATGTAGCAAGCAAATATGAAGATAAGATGTACCGTGAAAGTGGGTTGCATACATGGGACATCACTCACAATGTCACAAGATAATCAAAATGAAACAACCATAAGAAAACAATGATCAAGCATAACATAGGGCATAGCCCAATAATAATAGAAAACAATAAAAACAAGAAGTGACAAGATAACCATGGTTGTATGTAATCCTGTAAGGAAAATGCTACACATAAAGCACTCGTTAGCATGTTATAAAGATAAATAGTATGTTAAATCATGTATAGATCAATGAAAGGTAAGTGATAGTGCCAAGAAGTAGTGAATATTGTAAAAATAGGACATGTGATGTGTAGAGTATGAGAGTAGTAAAGGTAGATGCCCCTAGGAGCCTCAACAAGACTGGTAAAGAGTAGTGTCGAGCATCATGCATCATGTAAGAATATGTAAAAGTTCTACATTCACCTCAAGATACCATGTGAATGTGCATGTGTGTATAGAAAAATATAATGACATACTAAGTATCCAACTAGCATAGGAAACAAAGTGTAACATGTAAGTAGTATGAGCTAACAAGAGTAAAGACAACCAAGATGTGTAGATGTTGTGTGAATGTGATGGTGTGTTGTGATATGTAAAATGTGTAGATGAGAGGGGCCATGTTTCCCCAAAATGTGTGTGAGATGAGGTTCATTTAGGAATTACCTCCTCAACAAGTCAAGTATGAACCGTAGAACAAGAGTGTGTCATCGGGTAATGAAGGTAAAGTATGTTTACTAGAGATGTGGTGATGCTTGAAAGATAGGAAAGATAGAAATAAATCATGTGAGCATGAGTAGCCAAGATGTGATAAGTGAGTTCATGAAGGAATTTCACCCTCAACAATCATGTATGAACCATATAAAAGGAGTGTTTCATCTGGTAATGAAGGTCAAGTATGTTTACCATAGATGTGGTGATGCTGTAAAGTCAGACATGAAGCACGGGGTGTGAAGTGTAGTCAGTAGACTATGAGTATATAAGAGATATGACCAATAGTGATGGAGGGGGGGGAGGAAGTGAAATGCCCCCAAGTGTGTGAGGGATAAAAGGCTATCGATGATAGTGAAGAGTGAGGGACCCCTTATTTGGTATCCAAGAAAGAGAGGGCATGTGACCATGGTCTAGGACTGGTGTGGGAGAATATATATGTGTATGTGAGGGAGACCGATGTGGTAAAGGAGGTGGAAAACACCTATAAGAATGGTCTTCCTGTAGTAGGGGACTTTGGCTGACATGGTGGAATCATGGACTGTGAGGATGACAGGTCATGATGATGTAGGTCATGTATGAATGAGAGAGCTAGGTGCAGAGATAGATTTAGACTTGAGAGGTGTAGGAGGCCTAGATGTCGTGACTGGTGTTGAAATAGAGGAAAGAGTGGGTCGAGGTAATGGTGTATGTGGTGGAATACATTTGATGGTGATAAATTTCTTGTTATGAATGAATTTAAGACATAAGTGGAGCATAGAAGGGATATCCTGGGTAGCTTGAGCCAAGGGAGACCTAAGACCATGTCACAACCTTGATTTCAGATGTAACAAGGAATGATGTTGGTATGGTAAGGGACCCAATAGTAATAGGAAGGATGACACGTCCATAAGAATTAGGGATTGGAAATGTGATTTGAGAGGTTAGAAAGTTGATAGCTAGCAAGAGTGCCACAAAGCATGCATTGGAAAGGGTCGAGGGATGGACCATAGTATTATTGACTATATGAGCACCAATAAAAGAATTAATATGTAGTGAATCAAAGGAAAATGTAGCATGATAATCATGATTTGAGAATGTAATAATTGGTGGTGGCATGTCAACAATAGTAATGAGGAAATCAAGTGGCCCTGATGAGGGAGGAGGCACAACATGATATGTATGATTGGCTAGATGAATCAATAGTTGGATTGTTCATGTTTTTGTAATGGGTCATTGAATATTTTAAGCTTTTTATTATCATTGAAAAAATTATAAGTAGATGGCTCTGGGAGCTTGATTGCATTGTTATCGATGAGATCTTGAATGATATGTTTGAGTTTAAAACAATGATCAGTAGAATGCCCATTACATTGGTGATAATCATAATGCATTTTCATCATAGTGATGACCACGTGGTCGAGAAGGATCTAGATTGAGTAGTGGAGGGAGAGTAATCAGATTGCTTTCGATGAGTTATGATAATAAGAACCGAGGTGTGCAAGGTAGCTTAGTAAAGGTGTGTCCCGTGGATTGCAATTGGAGCTTCATTGGTGGAGAAACAACATTGAAAATGGCTTAAGCATCAATAGGATTAGTAGATGGTTTGAATGTGGATTTGGCTTGAAACTTGTGGAGGATGAGGTGGAGAAAGCATCATAATACTTCAATTTTCCCATAGATATTAGTTTTCTTTCGCGTAATTTGAGTGTATGGAATAATTTTTCAAAGAAGGAGAGGTCTCAAAAATGACACTCTCTTGGAGTGGAGGCAAAATACTTTGAATGAATAGATCTTGCAATTCTGAATCAATGAGGACATTGGTCATTTTAGCAAGGTTGTTCTTATAGCGTAAGACATAGTCCGTAAGATGTTCATTGGATCCTTGTTTGATTTTAGCTAGTTGTGCATAGGATATCTTAGTGTTGATATTTATAGAAAAATGAGCAAGGAATGCATCATCTAGAGCTAAAGATGTAAAATATGTTACCGAATGGATAGGTATATCATAGAACCAATGCATAGCATATTCATTTAAGATTTAAGGAAACAATTTAGCTAACAATGTAAGGTCATCGGGATATAGTCAAGACATTCAACATGGAATGATCGAAGGTGCTCTTGAGGGTTGCCATAACCATTGAAGGTGGGAACATTAGGTGTAACAAAGTTAGGATGTAGTCTATAAGAGGAGATGGTGGGTAAAAGGGATATGAAGGAGGAGTAAGGAATCAAGATATGGTGAGAAGGATGAAGAGGCTTGTTGTAATTGGTGAATTTGGGTTTGTAATTCATGGTATAATGAAGCTAGGTCAAGAGTGCTTGAAGAGGAGGCATGTCATGTGTGAGAAGTAATAGGGAGGGTAAAGTGATTTGTAGGAGTAGGCATAGAAACATGGACAATAGATGTAGGTGGAAGAGTAGTGGCGTGAGGAGGAAGTGTCACAATAGGAACAAAAATACCATTATAAATCGAAGGGTGGAGCTCAAACCAACCTCATGGCCTCATCACGAGAAATGAATAATAATATATATAGGTCTTAAGTCTTGATGATGTTCATCAAAATGAGCTTGGAAATCATGAAGGTCTTTTCATCAGTAAAGGGTTCATAAGTCTCATCCATGGAAGAAGATCAGAAGAATGCCTTTAAGCAAGGTAGGGTTCATGAATGGGTTCACCAAATGATTTAATTTAAATTAAATTAAATCTTAATTTTAAAGTAACTACTATAAAAAATAATATTCTGATAATTAGGTACATTAAGACACGAGTAATAAGCATTCATTAATGTAAAAACCTAAGCAAATGAGAGAGGGATGATGAATTAGTTGATTCTGTGTAATATGGAGATGAGCAAAACTAAATATCTCTAGATTTTGTAAATAGTGTCGTCATGACTCAATGAGAGTTCAAAACCATAGAAATGCAAAAGACAAAATTTTTCAAGGGAGGACAGAGAACGCCCCATGCACAAGTGGTTGAACTAGGCACTTATGTCCACTCGATGCTCGGGTTCTAGTATTTTCTGGGCCGGAGAAGCTTTGTTTTTTATCTCTCTTTATCACTCTGTTTTTCACTATAATGTCATTGGATGTACCTATAACATGTAAAATAAATGACTACCTACACATGCCCACAAACCACATCAAATATAATAAAAATATCCATAATGGGGAGTCATTCTGACCCCGACAGTCACCCGAAGAGTGAACTTACGACCGATCGATGTACTACATCTCAAACTCCATGTAGTTCTTTGTTCTTTTATGTGTAATAATGCCCTAGTTTTCCCTTGTGAAGTTTCATGAATGATATAGGGCTAGATGTAGATTGTACTACGAGTATGCAAGATGTGTGTGATGAAATAAAATGAACTCCCCGTGAATAAGTCTTGTCCCTTGTATGGATGTGATGGATGTATGGCTTGTAGTGCTCTTGTTCCTTTGAGAAAGTTTAGGTGTGATATATAATTCTTATAGTGTTTGGCCCTTTATTTGAGAGCAATAAATAAGTATATATATGATTCCCTTGTTTGAATTTCATAATTGACAACTAAAATACCGACCCAAAGTTTTAAAGGTGACCAAGAAGTAAAAGAGACCCAAAAGAGAGTAAGAAGAAGATAAGGGCAGAGAATCCAAGAGGGATAGGAGTGCTGGGAAATATTTTCCTAACATGGCACTAGTGTGCGAAGGCCATAAAAGATAAATTAGTCAAGTGTTGGAAGAGATGTAAGATGTGTAAGACTAGTAAAGTGCAAGAGATAAAGCAATCAAAGAGCCAAAATGAGTTGTCAACCACTAGTTTTCTTGCTTAGGAATCATGTATACATTAGTATGATTTAGGACCTAGAAATGTACCCAATTGTATAGATTTTGTGTCTAAATTGTGCATATGTAAGTGGAGGAGGACTATAGAAATGACCATTTATGATAGCATCTACAATATCAAAAGAAGTATGGGTATCACAAGATCTTCCTCATCGAAAAATTAACCAAATATTCAACACATGTATCATTTGTAGAAATAAAAGCAACATCACTATTAGATTCACAAGAACTAGTGGCCTCAATAGGGGTAGGAGTATAACATTAGGACTGGGGTTGAAAATATTTATAAAGACACGAGGAGTTTTGGGATGACAAGTAGCAGTAATATGTGACTTACGATAGAAGGTCACTTCCTCTTGGGCATTTACAAAAAAAGTTGAACACCAATCATAGGAATAGGTTCATACTTAGGGAAGGAGGTTTGGGATGATGGTTTCACAACACTTTTGATAAGCCATGAGGAAAATACAAGATAATGGATCTTAGGATAGACTAGGGTTCAATCAATAAACATGTTCACCAAATGATTTTAAAAAGTTTAAATATTTATCATAGGAATAATATAAAATGAATATAATAGTAATAAGCAAGATCTAGCGTACAAATTGCAAGAAAGTGTGAAAGATAGGAGATCATAATGAGTTAGCTTGTATTTGGAGATCTGGATTGATCTTGGGCTAGGAAACATGTCGAGAAGGCTGAATCAGGCTGTGCGAGCTTAGTTTGAGAAATTGGAGTCTGGAAATTCTTTGGAAAAAATCACCCAAAGGGGGGCATGACCGCCCTGGGCACTAGAGTCTTGGTAGGTGCTCAGCTTCTGTGCTCTTTTTAGGGTCTGAACCTAGTTGCTTACTTTTTTTGTTTTTCATATCAAATTCACTACATGGTTCATGTGTCTCCCCTGTACCTATAAAAACCCCTATCTACTTGTACAAAGCTTAAGATAACATTATATGGAATAAATAATGCATATGCTTGAGTCAGAATGACCTCGATGGTTACCCCAATGTGATTTTCATCAAGCATTACACTAAATTTCATACTTTGTGTAGTTCTAGTGTGTGTGTGATTGAATTGTGTCCCTTGAAGCTAGGTTTCCCTTGTGCCATTTACATCAAGATAATGAGATATAAATAATTTTCCCCAAGATGAATGTGTGAGATGGAATTTAGAATAAGCCCTCCTATGTAGTGAATAATGTAGCCCAAAATGCAATCCTTGAGTGTTGCTCTTGTAGATGGTAGATATAAAGTGATAGCCCAATTATCTTGCCCTTAATAATAGTTAGTAGGTTGTGTGTGTGTGTGTGTGACTTCCTTGTTTGAATTTCGACACTTAGTGACACCAAAATCCAACCCAGGTCATGAAATAAAGATAATAAAAGATCTAAAGTGAATAAGAACCTGACAAGTTAGAAAATGAAGTAGATTAGATAAAAACACCAAGAAGGGACACTAGACCTTGAGGGCTGTAGTGTCCTTGCTGGGTGGTACTATCCCAAAGCTAAGAAAAACATAGTATCAAGAACAAGGACATGGTGTAGACACCAAAATTGGGTCACACGCTCCTTGACCCTTTGTTAAATAATCAACTTGAACACACTCACCTAACCTTGACCCCTTACACCCCACACTAATATTAATTTACTTAAATGAATCCATGTCCTCACAATATTTACTTTTTAATTATCCTAATTAAGATAATTCCCACCCCACCACCTCACCTAGCCACCTCACCCTAAGTCTATTCTTAGTATGTTGTCATAACTAACTAAGACCTAACTAAACCCTAAAAATCAAAGCCTACATTCCCTCTAACCACATTCCCGCATAAGAAAAGGTAACTCCCACTCTTTCCCGGATGAATAGAGAGATCTGGCGGAAATCATTTCCATGATCTCCCATTTTTAGTAAACCTAGGGAATCCCACCCTAACCGACGCCAGTCACCCCGAACCGACACCGGTCAACCGGAACTATCATCGATTACCTTTTATTCCCTTTGGTAACCTTATTTTGATGTTGGGACATTTCTGAGAGCAAGGGAAGGAGACCAAAGCTATATGCAAGCGAAAAAAAAACATCCTTTTACGCATCCAAACATTTAGAGCCATCACCAGGATCAATCAAAGAGCCATTGCATTCACAGGAGCACTGGGAAAGCACCACTACAAGACCATACACATATTCTTCGATCAACCACCTCCACCACTCAGCCATCAAAAACCTTAACACAAGTAAGTATGGCCCTAACCAAGTATAGTTTATTTCAAGTTAGTAATATTTATTACTCCTGTTATTAATATATTCTTTTCATGCTTATTACTTCATCACCCACTTGCTTGTAAACCCAAATATCCCTCCACCCACATCACCAAATCACCTATTCTCACCTACTGTGTACTTTTGAGCATACCTAAGATCTCTATAGACCCCCATTTACTCACCCAAACTTTATCCGACCTCAGATCACCCCTGCCATTTAACATATTTTGAGTTTCTTTTACCTCGACCATACCGACGCCGGTTATCCACAACCGTCGTCGGTTCTACCTAAACCAGCATTGGTCACATTTAGCCAACGTTGGTCTCTATGTTTTACACCTTGACCAAGAACAGACCCAACAATCACCTTACCAGTTGACCTAAATAACCTGAGTCTAACCCCGACTCACCCCAGCACTACTGACAGACACCTCATCTCTCATATCTAACTATAGCCTAGCCTATTGTGATTGGATTTGCTTATTGTATTTGAATGAGATACCTAAATCATATCAACTATAGTAGGACCTTGTTTATTTCTCGCATTAACTTGTTTTAAATAGTGGATTGACAGTCATCTAGGAAGTATCACACTTCTGAAACTAGCATACGCTAGGCAGTCCACTATCATATATCATTTAACTATCTTTTGTGGTCTTTTTTTCTATTACAGGTAGTTCCTCCTAGCCAAAAGGAATCTCTCACATTTAGCTATGGATCAAGAAGTCAAAATACACGCAACAACCATCAACCGACCAGCATTTAACAAGTATTCCTCCTTGGCCCTTACCCTTATCTATTTCGTCATTTCGAAAAGGTAAAGAAAATGGTGAAACACAAGGATCCCTATGAAATGACCAAAATATGTAAATACAAGAAGTAAAAGGCAAAATTACAATCAACCCCTTTCATTGAACCCAAGTAATGGTTTGGTTCACACTTTTCCTAAACGCATCCAACAACTCAAATCACTGCTTGTGTCGCTCTAGGAAAAAATGGAGGCATGTGAAAAAAATCATTGAAATAATCATTTTAAAAATTTATAAATATTCTTATAGGATTCATTGTCATGTTTCCATGTGAAGTTTTATATTATATGGGCAAATTTGGTTTAGTACGGACCTTGGGGCAAAAAGAACACTCCTTGTTTTATTCTTGCATTGTGCAGATGATGTCACCATGTATGCCTTAGCGCACTTATAGATGGTGATGGAATTTTGAGGAGGGTTTTCACCTTATAATTTTCACTTTACATCTTGCAAAAATTTTCCCTCATGTGATTGGCTCATTCCAACTTAGTGAAAAAAACATAATATGAAGGCAAAAACAAGTGATTTTTACAAGTGGGGCCCACATTCTCCCCATGGCACACTTATAGAGGTCCCTTTCATTTTGGCACACATTTTTGATGAAATTTCACCCCAAAAATTTCACATCATGTGGGTGGAGCCTTTTAGCCATGCATTTGCAAAAAAGGTTAAAACCACTTTGCATTTGCAAAAAGGTAAAAAATCCACTTTGCATTTACAACGTACATTCTTCACGAAGGTGCAAATGGAGTTTAAAACTCCATTTTCAATCCATTACACAAAAAAGACTTGAAACCATGAAATGTATCCATGAAACCACATTTTAAAGGTGGTTATTTCTCCCTCATGCTTTCAAAACCACCCTTGTGCCCTAGGTTTCCAAAAATATTTTGCACATAACTTTTGATCCCTTAGTCCAAATATCTCCAAAATTTGACCATAGATTCCTCTTGAGGGTGCATTTATACTGATATAATATTTAAGGCATGTAAATCCATGTTTTAGTTTTTGTAAATAATTGAAATTTCCATCCATTGAAAGCATGTTTTGTCCGAGTCTTTGAAATTTGAAACGAAGATTGCATTAAATTCACGAGGAGGAGGGTTCCCACAATCTACCAAAAGTTTCTTATCCTAAGACCTACAGTTTGAGACATCACTATTGCTCTATGGTGGATAATTTCCCAAGTTGTGAACAAAATAATTATTCAGCTCCAAAACCCTTCAAAAATCCCATACCCATGCAAAATTGATTCAAATTTTTCTCTCAAACCCCGCGAGAGAATCCCACAAAATTTGGAGCATCCATTCCTCTCCCAAGACCTTCATAACGAGATAAAAAAATTAATTCATAAACAAATTTCACCCAAAACGAAGATTTGAAATTCTTCCCTTGTTCTATTAATGCCATTTTTCAAGCTTTCCCCACATCTAGAATTTTCTTTCTAAATTCCCATTGATCCCAATGAGATAATTTCCCCAAATTTGGAGCATCAAATTGTCTTTGGGATATATTTCAAACAACTTAATTCACTTCCAATTTGGATTTTATTTTCTCTCATTTTCCCCAAAATACAAATTTAGTTGTTTGTAGCATTAAAATCCATTCAAATTTGTGGATTTTCAAAAGATGCCTTGGAATCCATTTTTTCTTATATCATTGCATTCTGACACATTCTAAGGCTAGAGAAACCATGCACAATGAAGTTCCACTACTATGGATTTGAGACCATTTCAATTCTATTGCCTGAGTACTTGGACATTAGAAATAACAACATGGAGCATGTGGATTTTGATGATTTGAAGTGGAGGATGAAAGAAGGAAAACTCATTTGTTGACCTCAATCAGAGTGCACATGAGGATTGTTGACCATGAAACTCCAGCTGAATCAATTGAAGTATTTCATGATGGGAACCATGGTTGTAGTGTATTCTCTACCTCCTCATCATTCTCCATTCAAGGGACGTGACAAGGAGTGCTCATATTATTTAGAAAGGGTTTTTCAATTCATTCATGGCTTGGTATTATCTCAAAAGGAGGAATTGTTTCCATTTTAGAGTATTTCTATGTTTCTACCGAGGATTCTCAAGAATCATTGATATTGTTCAATCTAATAGGTCTCATGGTTACCAAGTTTGAGGCATACGTGGTGTGATTGAATTCTTCATTATGAGTGAAAGGTGATTGTTTTCCCATGTGAGAGGCAATAGATCATGTTTGTGATAAGGAATTTATTTTTTCAACCTACCGTTGCTCGTAAAGGTGAAGAGTTGAAAGATATATTTCAAGACATAACAAAAGATGATCATTCCAGATCAGGGATAATTTTAGCGGTGAATATTCGTAATATGGCGAAAATTTCATTTTAGGAAAATTTGAAAAGGTGAATTATTCGGAGTGGGTCGGTGTCCTGTTCGCCTAAAATATATAGTATTTTTTTTTGGGGGTCGGCTTCGCCTTCATTTGAAAACATCTCCTATAAAAACCTAGCTGATTCGCCGGGTAGTATACCTCAAGTAGCTTAACAAATTACCAATACTGTGAAATTTGAACTCGCATACCCTTAAGCACCAGAGATTCAGATTACTGTTAGCCTGTGATTGTTGACGCGCGACAAATGCAGTGTTGACGTGTGACAAGGGCATTGTTTGACGCGCGACAACAAATTTGATCGATGCGATGTGAGGAAGTGTTGACGTGCGACTTGGGCAAAGAAGTTGACGTGCGACAAGGGCCGTGTTGACGCGCGACAGTATATTCTGACAGTGGATGCGCGACAGGAAATGGGTTGTTGACGCGCGACAAGTGTAGAGTTGACACGTGACAAAGACCTCAGACAGGGGACACGCGACAAGACCTCAGACACTGGACAGAGTTGCTACTTGGTTCTTTTGCTAACGTAGGACTCTTTTCAGAATAATGGAAGGTGCCAGCTCAAAGAATATGAATAACCTAAAAGTAAGTAAGAAATCTCAAAAATCACTCTTCAAGTATTTTGGAAACTCTGTGGATACAAATATTGTAAATACCAATCATATAGATGCCACCACAAAGAATCAGAATACTGACTGTGTGGAAGGTATTATTGAGTTGGACATACATTCTGCATGCAGTATCAAAGTCAAACAAATGAAACCTACGATAATATGCCGAGATCTTGAAGATATTGTTCTGTTGGTGCAACCGAAGTGCAGCTAGATATCACAGATACAAACACTTAGCAAAATGGAAGACAGAAATCAAAATCAAATTCGGTCCAAGAAAGAGGAAACCAGGTGATTGTGATATTGCTCAAAATTCTACTCAAAAAATTAAAGCATTGAAAACGAACAAGAATATGTGGACCATTGGCAGGACATACAAGTTTGATTGGGCAGCTAAATTTCCGTTTATTGAACCTGTACAATCATCTAATTTTGAAGAAATCCCATCTGAATGTACATGTACAATATGTACGTGGAAATTGGGAAAGCAACAAAAAATGCAACTGAAGCTGGACACTATAGAAAAACATTGTGGAAAACAATATTTAACTGTAACGGGGGTGGATGGCCAGAAAATCAAAACACATAGGTGGAAAACTGAAAAAGAATGCATGCATGTTAGATACGCAGCGGAATATGAGGTAGAGCAGAAAAAACATAGACATCTATTGGAAAAGGGAGGAACGATCACATCACATATTGGTAAGATGAAAGAAACAAATCTACATGCAAAATTCATACAATTCTCTACTCTTTTTCAAATACTAAAAAAAGGAAGAGCGATTTTGGATTTCCTCGATTTCAAAGTTTTGTATCAATTTAACGGAATGCTGAATGTACCTCAGTCTCATTGGTCTGAAAGTAGTGGATGGGAAATGGCAAAATGCCTCTCGATGATAGAGAAGGAAGATTTGAAAGAGAATGTAAAAAAAGCAAACTTTATCTCTCTTTCAATTGATGAAGTGACAATTGATGACAACACCGCATGGGTATGTATCCACATCTATACTTTAGAAAATCATATAAGGACACCTCATCATTGGGTGTTATGAAAATGGTTGAAAAGCGCAATGCCGAAAACCTATATAAAATAGTTGTTTCTCATTTGAAAGATGTTTTGGAATGGTGATTATGAAATTGCTACGAAGTTGGTATGCTTATTTGGAGCAGATGGTGCATCGTCATGCGGGGTCACCGAACAGAGGCTATGTGTTAGATTACAAACAACGGTGGCCCCATATATGCTACCAATTCTTTGTATGGCTCATAGAATAAATTTAGCGTATAAAATGGTAAGAAACCACGAAAATGTTGCTAAATTAGAAGACCTTACAAGAGAACTTCATGCCTATATGTCAAGCAGCCCAAAGCGTTTTCTCGAGTTCCAAAAATTTACAATTGGAATTACAGATGGCAAAAAACTTCTGAAGGATGTGGAGACTAGATGGATCTCTTTGTATGAACTGCATGCGAGTTCGTGAGGAGTATCTTTCATTGGTTGGTTTCATGCACAAATACCGTCATGAAGTTGATAGGCAAGGGACTTGTTGTTCCATTTAGCGATTTGGAGACATTGCTTACATTTGTTGGTATTCTTCCAATGTTAAAGGAGAGATCAATACATGATGAAGCATGCATGGGTGATTAATCTATATTGTGGATTTTATATGGATGAGAAAAATGGTATGTCAAAGTCTTGATATATTATCTTGTTCCCAGGATAGTTTTGATGCACTGTTTTTGAAAATTGGAAAGATTTATTAGATCTTAAAGATCCTAACACCTTTTTGAGATTTAATAACCACGATCACCTCTGCATCACTTTATTAATGGGAGGAAATACCAATGCACATTTTGTAAAAACGTCAAGATATTACGAGGATCGGAGCGAGAAGATGTTCCCATGACACGTAATTTGTTTGAGTCATTATAGTTGAAACAAGAATAAAACTTAAAAAAATTTGAAACCTTGTCATCGAAATTAGGGAACGTTTACGTAAAGATAAAATTTGGAAGCCATGGGTGTGATGAATCATAATTTTTGGAATATCTTGAAGGTGGCCCCGTGTGCAGACTTTGTCGAGAAAGCATTTCCATAAATCAATGGGTACAATAATGGAACAATTTACAAAGACATCGAGCTCAAGGGTATGGAAATCAAAGGTATCTTGAATGCCGATTTATTAAAGTTTGATCAACAAATTTTGCAACAACAATGAGGAACCAATATAAGAATTTAGATCAACCTTACGAAAGTGGTGCTATTACAAGGCTGTGGCGAGGAATCTATCAAAGTTCTATCTTATAAGAAGATATCAGTGAATATTTCAGATTATATGAGTTATGCCAAACAATGATTTTGGGGTCTGCATCGAGGATGAAAGGGTTTTCGAGTGCATTGTCATTTATAAAATCAAAAGCGAGAAACGAGTTGGATAAAAATGCGGAAAGTTGCATGAGGTGTTATGTTTCGATACTCCATCGAAACCTTTCCATTCGACAGAGTAATTGCGCCTTTGGAATTCCCTTTGCGAAAGAAGAGGTGTGAATAATACAGCTACAAGTACAAATATTCCCAACCTTGAGAGTGTAATTGGCTCTTTGTCACATTCTACTGAGAAGAAAACATCGATTTTGATGAAGCTATTGATAATGGATTGTTTCAACTTTAAATAGGTATCTTATTTATCTATCTTTTATCTTTATCATTAAAGATGTTACTGAGTCTATATACTAAAAATGTCGAACAATTCACCCATCTATCTACTAATCCATTTCTCGTGTTGGGTTTTTTAAAACACAGATCTAGCTCATTACCAGTGGCAGTGATGATTTCAACTTTAAGGAGGTATCTTTTTCCCCTTAATCTTATTGTTTGTTACTATTCATTTTTTTAGCTCTGGTTATCATTAAAGATGTTACAGGTCTATGTATTTACATTTAGTTAAATACAATCTTTTTATTTTTTGAAAACGTGGGTTGACATCCGTCCGAGGAAGCTATTACTTCTCGGGACTGACAATGTCAAGCAACTCACCCATCTATCTACTAATCCATTTTTTGTGTTGAATTTTTTTAAGACAAAGATCTAGCACATTACCGGTGATGATTTCAATTTTAAATAGGTATCTTCTTCAACATAATCTTATTGTTTGTTACTTTACATTTTTTCAGCTCTTGTTATCATTAAAGATGTTACAGGTCTAATTCTATATATTTACATTTATTTAAAGATATTGTTGGTCTATATATTTAAAGATGTTGCTGGCACTTCTCAGGACTGACAATGTCAGGCAACTCACCCCTCTATCTACAATGTCAGGTAAAACAAAGATCTAGCACGTTACCCTTGATGATTTCACAGCAATCTAATACGCAAGAGGTAAGCTAAACCCTATCATATTTGCAATTATGTTTAATTTCTTACCAGTGATGATTCTTTCTTGATTTCTTAGAATTATATTTAATTTATTTTTTATATGTGCAAAATCCTTTGATATATTTTTTAACTGTGGGATAAACAATACATTATACAATTTTAAATATAAGTCCACATAAAATTCCTCATCATCCATATATATCATATCATCACCATATCATTATCATATCCTGAGTCCTGACACTACAATTATTATTAACACAATTATTTATCTAATTTAAATTTATTAAAACAATTCCATTTTTTTAAAATAATTCATAATCATATCATTACAATTCTATTCGTTCTAATGTCATCTATATCCATTCTAATCATTAATGTCATCTATATCCATTATAACACATTCCATTTATTTATCATCTATATCCATTCTAATGACATTATGATCATATCGTTACAAGTATAGAGAATAATTATCTTAAAACAAGTTCAAAAGTCTAGAGAAGAAGAATTATTGTGCTTGATGATAAATCTACATCCACATTAAATTGATCATCATCCATATATATCATATCATTATCATCATTCATCGTCTTTCATCATCATCTATCATTAATTATCAATTATCATCATTCATCATCTACGTCCACATACAATTCATGACAATGCAAGTAAACAAGAAACATACATATAATTCATGATAATCACCATCTAATGCAATTAAAATTAAAGATTGTATATAAATCCATATAATTAAATTCAAATACCATAGTACATACTCAATAGTAGAAGTTTTCAAATTCAATATTTAAAGTTTCCTCAATAATAAAAGTTTCTAGTTTTCAAAACCCTCTTTTTCTTTATCCAATTCTACTCCTCTGCTCTCTTCCCCAACGGCTTCTTCCACTGTGGCTGTACCTCTTTCCCCAACACCAGAAATAACCCCTGAACTTATAAGATCTTCCGCAGCACTATCCAGATTTTTAAAATTCTTTCTTCTTGATTTGTCGCATCTCCATGCGATAGCAAATTTGGATCAGTTGTTGCTTTAGCTTTGAATAATATGTCAGGGTTGAAACCATGCTCTTTAATTATCCACTTTAGTGTATTGTTTTGTTTGTTAACCAAAACAATATTTTGCTTCAAATTTTTTGTTGCGGATAAACTGTTCTTTGTTGTTTCCAAGTGAACTTGCAAAACCTTCGCCTGACTCTTCAAATTTTCATATTTCAACTACACAAAAAGAGTAATGTCAATTCAAAATATTACTAAAAAATGAAAATTTCAAATTAACAAGAATGATTGTTTGAATGTAATAGTACTTACAACCGCTCTATCTCTTTCGGCATTTGTGATTGCTACCAAATCCTTGTCCTTGGACCATTTGTTAAAATATGCCTGGGCCTCGGCACTAATATTTTCCAATTTGTTTAATGACTTATCTAAAATGTCGTCTTTATAGTTGTTGTTATACGTGACAGTCCCACTTCTTACTTGGGTAAGTAAGGAATCCATCTTCACAGGTTGATTCTGGACTGCAGCGTATAAACTATCCCGTTGCCAATAATTTTCATAACGACTAATAATCTCATTGATAAGAACTTTAGCCCTTCTCTCCCATTCTATAAGCTGATTGATATGAGGAAGAATAAACTCACTGACATGGGATTGACAATCATAACCAATTAAGTTCTCCAAAGGAAAAGGTGGCAACTGTTCACTATCTGAATCTGATGAAGACGATCTTGCTGGAGAAGTATGGGGGGGCAATGCAAGATCAACTGCTACTTGTTTCTGCCTTTGGGTGGGCTGATCCTATTTGTGAAAAAATTAATCAAGATTTAGATAAATAAATTTAAATCAAAATGTAATTCAAAATTGTAAAGCATATTTAAATTGAAATTTGAAGTATACCTGCTGGCCTTGAATCATCTCGCGGGTATTGAAAAAACCAGTTGGGCCATTGCTATCAAAGCCCAAATAATCTTCATCTAAATTTATATTGTTCAAAACAGATATGCCGTTGCATTGGGCAAGCCACCAAGTGAGAGAGTTGGAATTCGAAAGGAGGAGGCAATGTTTAGTGTCCCATTAGGGGCCGGAGCAAAAGGCATGCATTTACCAATGTTCTTTTTCACTGTTCCTTTGGTTGGCATTTTAAAAATTATTGGTTGAGTGGGTGTCGGTGCTGCAGTTTGATCAGGACTAACATGTGCTGAAAAGTACAAGAAAAAAATGAAAAATAGGAAAACAATTCATAAAGTCAAAAATTTGAAATTAAACGTACTATCGAAAAGTTGTACCTTGTTGTCGAGGGTTGTTTTTCTCGGTGCTACGGGTGGCCTTGTAGGAGTTGTACTCAGTGTCTATTCAGAAGATATGAATGCATGCAACTGTATGGAGTGAGTTGGGGAAGAAGGTTGAGTTTGTGAAACAGGTGTATGTTCCAAAGTCCCTACAATTCATCAATATTAAATGTTGTCAATTCATTTGGTTAAAATTTAAATTGAAAAATAAATATGCAACTTTGGAATTTGTAAATAATATATGAGAAGGTATTACTTCTCTGGCGTTTAACGAGTTCAAACTGTTGAGGGTTTGGAGAGGAGTGAGCTTCCATTTCAGATTGGGAGTCCCCGAAGCCTCAGCGTGTTGTTGGCCTCTTCCTCTCGATAACGCCTTTTTTCGGGGAAGGGCTTCAATAAATCTTCTCTGCAAAACATTAAAATTTAAGTTTTAATAACTGTGCACTGTAATGTCGAAAATTGAAATACAATTACAAACTAAATAGTTTATACATGTTGTTCTTCAAATGGAATTGACAACTTCATCAACTCCTCATCAGTGCAAGTAGGAATTTTTTTATCTTTTAAATTTAAAAGTGCCTCATAATAAAGGCCGAGGAGATAGTTTGTTGAATAAATGAAAGGTTTTTCTGAAAGTTTTGAATTTGTTAGGTCAGTTCTTATTTTTTTGGATAGATATGTGCACCAATCGAATTTTTGTTTTGAGATAGTGGCAACAATGTATGCAATGGCCCAATTTGGTATATCTGTTTGGCGACCCTGCAAAACAATTCTGGATTGAAAAAATGAAATAAGTACGGGAAGAAAGTGGTGTGCAATTGATTGTGTATCCACACCACGCTGGATTTATTGACATGGGCTGCAAAATGTGAAAAGCAGTGAAAATTACTATAAATTTATAACAACAAATTGTATCGAGAATAAAAACAAAATAAAAATATGAATTAAAAGCGAATTATACTTACAATCAACATGGAAACCGAAGCGTTGATTCGAGAAATTTCTTGTCTTCTTCCAGGAGTGTTGCCTTGGTTGTAACAATTGGTAAATTTTTGAATGGAAGGCCCGTAAACCGATGGATGTCATTTGCTTCGATACTGAATTGGAACATTCGGCCATCGTTCAGAGTCACATAAAAAATGTCGTCCTCTGAATTGTAGGATGACAGAAGGTAATTCAAAATATCCGGATCTGTTTCGAAATGGGGCATATTAACGAGCCCTGTAAATTCACACGCATCCATCAAATCTTTATATTCTGAAGACATATTTAAAACAGTATGGATGTGAGGGCATAAGGGATTCCTGTAGTTGATCTTGGAAATCGATTGAATTGGATTCTCTTGATTTTTTTGCTGAACTTGCAGTTGGGAAGCATGTGAAGTCGACATTATAGTTGTACTTGCATCTTTGACAACGATTGAGACCTACAAAAATTCAAGAGCGGGAAGGTGAAAACGAGAAAATGACCGGTTGAAGGGTATTTATAGGCTAAATCAGGCGTCAATGGCTTCAATTGACGTGCGTCAATGGTCTTAGCTGACGCGCAACAATAGTCTAGGCGGCGACGCGTCAATGTATCCAATTGTCGTGCGCGCGTCAATAAATCTGTTGGCGACGCGCATCAATAGGAGCCAGAGACGCACATCAATAGGAGCCAGTGACGCGCGTCAATAGGATCCAGTGACGCGCGTCAATAGGAGCAGTGACGCGCGTCAATAGGAGCCAGTGACGCGCGTCAATAGGAGCATGTGACGATGTCAATTGGAGCGATGCGGCGTCAATAGGAGCGAGTGATGCAGCGTCGATCGTCAAGACCATTGACGTTCCATTGATGTGCGTCAGGAGTGATTATTGACGTCTTGTTGTCACACGTCAATGATGGAGCCATGAAAAACCAGGTGAAATTTTTGTTTTGGAATACTGTCAAATTCACCTTTCAGCTGAAACTGGTTCCGGGGATATTCGCCAGGTATTTTCCACCTATAATTTTATAGAGGTGTCTTAAAATGAACCTTGTTCCAAATAAGGTGTGGAGCATCATTTTTCAGTCTCATACAAGTCACATTCGATTAAATAAATAGTTGAGGAAGGTCCTATTTAGTTGCAACATTCATCTCTACAATGGGGGAAGAGTGGAACTTCATCCTTGATTGTCTTCATTTGAGCACACTTTCTCTCTCTTATCTTCTCTCTAACATTATATTTCTCCATTGAGGAGCTACTTTTATAAAAGTGACTTAAGTCACTTAAAGTTTCTATTTCTTCATTGATAATGCACTTTAAGTTGAAAGGTCACTTGGGAATGTGAAGAGCCATTATTTCAACTATAAATTGTAATACTCTCTCTACTCCAAAGGATTGGTTTTTACTCCCCTCCTCTGCTTCTTTCCTAATTTATTCCTCTCTTTCTCAAATTTCACTCCAATAGAGCTTTGTAATCCTACACAACTAGGAAAAGAAATAATCTTTTGATGAATATGATGTAGTTAAAATTTGTGTTAAATTTATTTTTGTCTTACTTTGCATATTGGTGTCTTCTTGTTGAATCTAGAGATACTTCTAGTTTTGTGGCTAATAAACTTAATAGTTCTATTTATTACCCAAAACTCATTCCCCATTTATCTTTTCCTGCTCTTATTTCATGCTCTTTTCATCCAAGCATTATTGCCATAATTTTAGTGGAGTTTTCTTGTGTGATCCTTGATCTTAGACCACCGAAAAAATAACATTAGTGTACAATATTTCTAGTTTTCAATGAATGGGATCCTCCCATTCCCAAGAGGAAGGACTTAGTTCTAGAGCATTGGCATAAAATCCGATATGTTATCCTTGACAAAATATTTTTCCAACAATTTTTGGCACCCACCGTGGGGCAGATTTTGTTGTCCTACACCTTATAATGATATAGAAAATCATTAAATTCATAAAATACAAAAGTAAAAAAATTAAATCCATTACTTGAAAACCCACTACTAATTTTTGTGAGAAACCCTTCGTATTCCATAGTGACTTATGTTATTCCTAGTTGTAAATTGTGATATCCCTCATTGAAAAATCCTTTACAATGGAAAATAGAAGATTCACTAAAGAAGACCAAACAAGTAGAATTGTAGTATTTCTTAAGCATGTGTTGGATTTGCAAGAAAATTTTGATTTCATACTTATTCCCATCGATTCCAAGAAAAGATCCTGAAAATCCATTTGAATATCCCACTGCTAGTCCTAATGCATCTCTCATATCTCTACCACCACTTAACACTCTTCCTCCAAAGATGGTTGATCCATTACCTTGGGTTCATAACACTGGTCCATTGGATTTGATTCTTCCACTTCGTGAATTACCCAGAGGATTAAGAGAGAATTTTCCCAAGTTCTATGAAGATGGAAAACAACATCCAGATGATCATATTATAACTTTTATCATAGCTTTTGGCATTCTTGGAGTGGAACATGAAGATGTTGTTGTTCGGCTATTCATGGATTCATTACAAGATGTCACTACATAATGGTTCTACTATTTACCATCTCACTCAATCACTGATTGGGAAGATATGAAAACTAAATTTGAAGCATGGTTCAAGTCGGTGGAATATGCTCATGCCCTTCTCACTCAATTGGCTCAAATGAAGAAAGAATTTTTGGTGTCCGATTTGATCTGTTATAAATCAAGGCACATATTGTTCTTCCCTTGAGAAATTTGTGCATCCTTCCCATTTTGTTAGTTCTATAACCTTTCAAATATGTTCAATGTTCCCTCAAGCTTCAAGTTGATTAAACCATGTTATTCCTTGGTCAATTGTTAATGTTTTACTAATGCCTTGATGTTTCATGTGTTTCTTGATTGATTTGGTGATTTGTAGGTTTGAGGTTTATGGATGATGTTACTATGACATTATTTGTATCATTAATCCTTTGTAATAAGGCATATTTTTCTTGGAATTGAGTTCTCTACAAATATACAAGTTTACATTTTTGTAAGTTTACACCGAGGTGTGACAAAAGGAATATTCAGAGAATCTAGAGGCATGTGGGTCTTATTAGAAGTTGTGCAACTTTTGCAAAGTTATGAACTGCAGTGACACTTCCAATCCCTTATAAGGGAATATTCATTTGTTTGCTAACTTTTCCATGAAGTTAAAATTGATGTGGATATGCAAGTTGCAAGTTCATCCCGAAGCCAGTGGAAGAGAATATTTGGAGAATCTTAGTGATGCAAGGTAGGGAGCAATTTTGTAGTTTTACATTTTTTCAACTTCGTAGTTGTTACAATCTCGTAAGTTACATCCTTATCCCCAAAGCATGATAGGATAGGACACGTGCCATGATCTCGATATTAGTTAGGTTTGAGGGAACATATTCACATTTAGGAATTTCACGGTCTTACAATGTTTTCAATGTTCTTTGACATCATTTCCATTTATGAGGCTCGATGGGTGGGACACGTGGTGGTATGTGATGAAACCTCAAGGTGAAACATTTTTTTAGTTTGAGTTAGAAGTCTTGTAATTTATACAATGCTACAAACTACATGTTTATCCTCAAGGCCCAAAAATAGGACACGTGGTGGCATGTGGAGCCATCATACTATGGTAGGACGAACTTTGACCTCACGGTTGGAAACTTCATAGTTTTTACAAAATTTATAACAAATCCCCTACCCCCACCAACCGGAAGAAGGGAACATGTCACTATTTAAAACCATATGAAAAGAAAAGCAATTAGTGGGACACGTATGGAACTTTAAAAGTTGGACCAATGAGAAAATGACATGTCACTATAGTAAATCTAACATGGAAAATCTATCCACATGTAAGGTGTTGGCCATTGTGTTCAAGCGCTTTCATTGATGTCAAAGGTCGTCGATTGAAAATGGAATTTAGGTGTCATATGTTTCTCCATGAGGTGTAAATCAAGGTCAAACATGAAGGTTGATTAGTAATGTCTAGTTTTGGTGAAGTTGTTATGGTTTCTAAACATGGTTTCAAGCTTGGTGCAAGCATGTATGGTCATGATATGACTTCAAAGGTTGGTATGAGGTCTATCATGGTAAAAGTGATGTGTGAGAGATGTCTAAGTGTCTGCAAGTGGTCATCATGGTCAGTTCATGAAGAGTCGCGGATGAGTCAGGTCATTTTAAGCATATTCCTAGACCTAGTAGTATATGGCATGGTGGCATGAGAAATGGAGTAGGGCGGTCTTGTTCATGCATGGTAGTAGTGTTGTAGCACTACATATGAAGTGTGGAATGCATCTCGGGTCAATATTTAGTTGTTTAGTGCATGTATGAGGTCCTTTGAAGCAATTTTAATGAAGAAAAGTCTAGAAGACACAAGTAAGTCATGGTGGTGAGAGCTTTAAAAATTTATTTAGTATGGATGAGATTTGGGAAAGTTATAGGAGGTTATCATGATGCTCTAGGAAAAATTTAGGTTGTCAGGCGATGATTAGTTTTCTTGTGCTAAAATTTGAATTTATGATGCTCATTGTGGGTTGTATGATTTACATGGTGAATTGATCTATTTGTAATATTTGATTAGTTTAGATATGAATATTTTCCAAGAATAATGAGGTAGTTTGATCGTTGTGTTTTTATGAACAATCATTAAGAAGGTAAATAGGTTTGAAACCCTCCTAAAACCCTAGGTTGAAAGTGACTTGCACAAAAATGATTGTACAAGTCTAGATTTGATTCATTTTTCTAGTATGATGATTTTATGATGAAGAGGACTCCTCTATATTTCCAATTATGTATTTTATAGGTTTTGGTTATATGTGGGCCCCACCCAAAAAGGCACATTTCGGAAATTTTCAGTTTGTTTAAAAGTTTCCTCGTAGAAGATAACACAACACAAGATATATGGGTGGGCCAAGGTGCCAAAATATGCAATATATTTAGAATAATACCCTTAAGGTAGGGAAACACCATACAATTCTCCTTAAGGAAGGAGTAACTCCACAATCTCCCAAGATGGGAATCCACTTCGAGGGGGACACCTCCAATATACCTCTACCAAGTAGAAGACTCAACTCATACCTCATCACATGATACTCACCTCCCTTATATAGACATACATTACTCTTAATAGATGGGTAACACCTAATCCCAATGTAGGCCGACTCATTACCCAATATAACTAATTTGTATGTGACTAACTAAGGGGATGTGTGCCACATGTCAAGCATCTCCATCAACCCATATACATTATAATATCATATCCCAAGGTACATAGCATTACCTCCCTCTTTGACATGTTTCATCTCCGAAACATAAGAAGAAGCCATATAATGAGTGTGCTTTAAATTATTGCACACTTGTCGCTATGCTTGATCATCCAACCACCCATATGATATCCTAATGGGCGATGTTGCTCCAAACCTGATTCCATATTCCATTGGACTCATATGATTCCATGATTTTTCATATGTGATCCTCCTCGGTATCCTTGTATATCCATAATAATTATTCTTGTGATTCCATGTCATATAATTGTTGCTCCAGTGATTCCATGTATAGCCCTGATTTTCACTCCTCCAATTCCTCACATATTTATATAGATTACTGCCCTTATGTGGCCTAACATAACTCCATGATTTTCCCTTTCATGATTGAAATGAATATTATCACAATTTACCAACATACTCTTAGCATTTTTAATAATTGAATCAATATTAATATGATGCTTAGATAGACCCTTTCTAACATTAACAATGTACCTTTTCTTTATTTTTCTCTTCCACCTTGTTTGTTATTTATTTTTTTCTCTTGAGTAGATGAATTATTTTTTTCTTTTTCATCTTTTCTGCAGCCTCTCCTTCTGAATAATCCTTATTCCCTTCTTCATCATCTTCAAATTCCTCTTCATGATCCTCATTTATATTAATTTTTTTCCTACTAAGTGTGATATCTTGCAATGTAATTTTCTTTTGCTTGTACCACAATTTCATGAATTTATTTTGCACATTAAGATTAATTGTTCCCAATGTCTCTAACCAAGGATATCCAAGAACAATATCCATACCATCCATATCTAAAGCATAAAAATATGAATGTAAAACATATTTATCCATAGAGAGATTTAAATCTTCAAAAACTTGAATATGTTTACCATCCACTTGAGTTTCCTTAATATGCTTTGTTTGCACATGTAGATTGTGAGCTACATCCATATTGATGAAGTTATATTTGTTTCTAGGGTTTATGGAAACAATTACCTTTTTTCTTTGAATGCACCCTTCAAACTGAAATATTGAAGCTTCCTTCCTTGGAGATGCACTATCATGTGTAGCAAGCTTCATCATCAACATCTTCTTCTTCTTCTTCTTCTTCTTCTTATTTTTCTTCTTCTTTAACAAAATTATGTTTCTTTTTTGTTTCCCATCTAGCTAGGAAAATATCTTCCATTTCCTCCCAATCCCAATCCAACAGATCTATATCCAAATAAGAATACCAATGTCATGCTTTCCCACCAAGATGAAGATAAAAACTAACCCATACTAAAAAAATTCAAAATACATTTTCTTAAATTGTAACCACCATTTTTTTGCATCAATTTCCCCATTGCCATAGAAAATTGGTATATCCATGATGCACAAAAATTAGGGTTTCACAAACTTACTCCTTTGACCAATATTTGACCTGATGATTTCATCTATAATTCAGCCTCCAATCTGAAACCACAAAGAAGTAACCCCTACTAAAATTGTGAGAGCTTTCTGAATATGTAAAAAAATCAAAGAAAGATGGAAAATTGCAACCTGTAGGCTGATTTTATGTAAAACCCTAAAACTCTCAATATCTTCTTCAAACCAAATCCAAAAATTCTGAAATTTTTACCATAGCTTTCTAAATGGGAGTCGCAATCTGGTAAAAATTTAGAAAATTAATTCCAAAAAATGAAGCTTGTGAAGCAAATTTAGGTGAAACCCTAAAAATGTAATAACTTCCACAAAACACCTCAAAAATTTATGAAATTTCGACTGTAGATTTATGAAACCCTTTCACAACATTTTTAAAAAATTGAGAAAACATTCATAACTAATTTCAAAATATATATGAATATCTAAAATTAGGGTTTTAACCAAATTTTTGCCGAAATCGCGCTCTAATACCACTTGATAAGAACTTTTCATATAATAAATCAATAAATTACATAAGATAACACAACACAAGATATATGGGTGGTCCAAGGTATCCAAGTATGTAATATATTCATAATAATACCCTTAAAGTAGGGCAACACCATACAATGCTCCTTAAGGAAGGAGTATCTCCATAATCTCCCAAGATGGGAATCCACTTCGAGGGGGACACTTCCAATATACCTCTACCAAGTATAATAATCAACTCATACCTCATGACATGATACTCACCTCCCTTATATATACAGACATTACTCTTAATATATGGGTACAATAAACTAATCCTAATATAGGTCGACTCATTCCCCAATATAACCAATCCTATGTGACTAACTAAGGGGATGTGTGCCACATGTCGGCATCTCCATCAACCCATATAAATTATAATATCATATCCCAAGGTACGTAGCATGAAGCATGGGAATTTACTACATGTCCACAATGGTTTCAAATCATGATTGTGAATTTAGAATGAAAAGTGTGCCCTATTTATGAAAAGTGGGTTTTAGGCATTTTGGGGCATTTTGGAGCAATATTGGAAAAGAGAAGTTTTGGAGGTGCTATAAGTGGATTTATGACTTAGTTTGAATTTTTTCATGATCTTAAGTCTAAGATACTTTTAATGATATATCACACTTGAGTTTTTGCTAAGGTATGAGCAAGTTATGACCTATTCTTTGAAGGTCAAATTTGAGGGTGCGTGGTTGAGCATGGTTTCAAGTGAGTTTCATGGTGTGATGCTTGGTCTGATCATGTTTGATGTTTTCTATAGGTTTATAAGTTTGTTTCATTCTTTTGTGGAGTTGTTTTTGGTCTTTTTCATTCCTTCTATGGTGAGTTGTTTGTTTTGGGGTTTCAGAACTTATTGTGTCTTAATGGAGCTTTTGATGGGTCTTGGTAATAGTGGTGACCTACTTGGTCCTTTAGATGATTTTTCTAAGTTTTTATAATAATGATTTAAGTGTTTTACCATATGAAGGGAAACCTAGGTGATTTGGTGAAAATAAATAGGTATAAAATCAAATTAGAAGGCTCATTGTGACTAGTTGTTATGGATGAAAAGTGTGACCTAGGAGGCATATTGAGGATTATGATGAAGGTATTTATGACCTTTTTGAGAGGGAAATAATTGTGTGATTTTTTTGGAGGGATAGAAGGTGATGGCGAGCTAGGGTAGGTATGAAATCAGCTTGAAGAAGAGGTATATTTGAGCAAAGAAGAAGAAGGTGTGTTTGAGAGGGGTTTTGAGAGAGAGGAATCGAATTTGTGATCACCTTTCATTGTGCAAAGCAACATATCTTCAGTGATCATCCATTTTAGGTGGTTGAATTGGTTTTGGTCATCTTATGGGGTTGGTGCCCTACTAAACTAGGGGTTTGTGCTCCTTGTGGGTTTGGTGCCTCACTAAAGAATTATTTCTTGAATGTGTAATATTCTTGTAATTCCTTTTATGAGTAATATTAGCAGAGGTTTCAGTGGGTTTTTTTTTCGTCAAGGGTTTCCCACTTATATCTTGCATTCTTGTGTGCTCTCTTGCATCTTTTTATTGTGTATGTTTGATTCAATGTTTAATAATCATGCATATGGTTAAAGGATGATGAATGGTTTTTTTGAATGGTTCACACAAAGCAAAGTAATTAATGAATTTTTTTGAACAATGGTTCACCCCCGAGTCCATTTTTCTTCTAATAATTAGTATCGAGAGGTAGGTCCTTGTGGAACAATTCTAATATTTTAGAGGAGATCCTAGAAGCACAATATGGCTAAGCAAATCAGGAAAGAGAACCAAGAGTTGAGATCCATGACCAAGAAGGATGAAGAAACAATCATTTGTCTCAAAAATTGGTTAAAGGATTTAATTGCAATTCTAAAATAAAAGGAAGATGAGTTGAAGAAAAAATCATGTGAGGTCAGTATGCATGATAAAAATGACATTGAAGAAGGTATGGTAGATCTACAAGCTGAGTTGGTATTCTATAAAAATGAAAACATCAAGTTGAAATCAGAGATTAATGGTTATGAAGAACAAGTCAAAGGTATGGAAAAAGAGCATGAAAAGATCATCAAGAAGCTAGAATGTCATATTAAGACTCTAAAAACAATCTTGAAGACTAAGGAGGATGGCTACACCAAGCTTAAAGTAGATATAGAGTCCTTGAAGTCTGATTTTGATCAGATATCTAATAGGTTGAAGACCTTTGATAGGGTTGAGAAGAGCACATGTACCCTTTATGACATTTTAAGTTTTCAAAAGCCATCACATGACAAGACGGGCCTTGGATTCTTTGAGGACCACAAGAAGAAAAATGAAAATGATAAGAAGGTTGAAGTATCAAGTCAAGGAGCAAGTCAAGCCAAGAAGAACCGTGAGAGTGTCAAGAAGAACAATGAGATCAACTTTAAGAGGTCTCATTCCATAATCTAACCAAATGCAATAAGTCATGCAAAAAAATGTAAGGCTATTGTTATGCTTGTAATGAACATGGTTATAGTGAAATCTATTATAGGAGGTTCTTCAAGGAGTATTCATGGAGTAATGGAAGAGGTCATAGTCTTCATCAATCAAGAGATAAGAACATCATTTTCTATAATTGTCATGTAAAGGTCATATTGTAAGAAATTGTCATCATATTGCTCCAAGTCGAGATAAGAAGATGGTTACTCCCAAGATCAAGAAGGTATGGATTCCAAAGAAATTTGATCATAAAAATTTTACTAAGAAGGATGAACAAAAGCTATATAATCCTAATTCTGATCTACAAAAAGGTATGTGTACCATTGTTAAACGTGAAACAAAGAATTAAGAAATTCATATGTGCTTGACTACAACTCAGTCAACACTATTTGAGAAGTTAAGAAGTCTAGGTGTTTTGAATACTTTAAAAGATATAAGGTATGATCCATGACTATAGTATGATCATCAAAAACCCTAGTAGTTAGATTCTTAAAGTATGGCATGAGTTGTATCCTTAGGTTGAGTTTGAAGAAGTCTATGCTTTGGAAGTTAAGGTCTAAAATGATGTTTCAAGGTAATAAATCATTTGAAGTATGCTAAGCTAGTGTCTCTCAGATAGGTCTATGGTTGTCATGTTGTCATCTTTCTCAACCAATGTAAAGTGTCTTATCATTCATCAAAGGTGTCAAAGTTTGAATGGTATTATCATTATTATCCACTAATATTCATGTAAAATCCATGGTTCAGTCTTTCAAACAATCATCAAGAGGTCTACAGATGCTTAAAGATTCATTAATAACAATGTACAAGTACATATGGGAATCAAAGTGTTATGAATGCTCAAGAAGATGAATGGTATGAAGGATACAACCCTATGTGATGCTTGACAGAGATGGAATTTTGACAAGGCATCAGGTAGACATATTTATTATTCTATAAGAATGATGCCAAAGTTGATCAAGAAGGTTGATGATCATAAAGAAGATCAAGATGTTGTATTTTGAAGATTAAAGTGGCACTGGTGTGTATCGTGTTCATACAAGAAAACGTGGGACTCAAGAAATTATTGTTTTGTATTTGTGATGAGATTATCTCAAATCATGTGTGTGTGATTATTATTGTGCTTCCATAAGTCCATGTTGATATGTTATTTTGGAGAAATACTTAAAGGTCCTATAATCACATTACATTTGAAGGTATGTTTGTAAGTTTAGTTTTGAGGAGATATTTTTGCAAAAGTAAGATGGTAACTTAGTGGTATGTTGAATCCCAAGTATGTTGTGTGAAGATCCAAAATTTTGTTGTTATTACTCAAAAATTTCAATGGTTGGTACATATTGAAGAAGGATCTCGACATCTACAAGGTATGTTGGACTTGTTTTGAAATATCTATCATATACATGTTTGATTTTGAATTTGTTGTATGAAGTCCAGCAAGTGGTAAGATGACTGCTATGAACTACTCATAAAGATATATGGACATAAGAAGGACCTGTGAGTGCTCGGTTGAATAGTGTCACTTGGGTATGATAGATTGCATAAAGAAGCAGATGTAGAAGTTCTAGGAAAGTCATTTGAAGAAGTTGAAAGAAGACAGGACATGGTTGAGACCTTTATAAGATTATCAATATGATCACAAGGATGATTTTAAGATTAAGGATCAATTGATTTGTAATGTTTTTCATATGCTTACATAATTTGTCTACTATGTGTTAAAGACAATCTAAAGAAAATTAGTGTCTTAAGAAGTTTGAAAGAAGACCTGTAATTATGAAGGATTGTAAGGTATAGTTAGATATATATAACATATGTTTAAGGTATGTTGAAAAGTCTTTCGTTGGTTTCATAAGCTTTAAATGATATATCAATTCATGAAATGGTTAAAATTAGTCGAGAAGACGATACACAAATGCATGATCCCAAACATATGTGAGAAGTTGACATGAGGATGACATTTCATAACTATTGATATCAAAATGAAGTGAATTCTAGGTTTGAGTATTAGTGGTTTAGTATGTTTACACAACATTATGTAGTAGATCCATTAATTCTCTAAGTTGAACAAAGTCAAGAAGAAGAAGACATGATGACATAGGAAGCTAGTATGCACACTAGAACTAAGCAATGAATCCATTAGTAGATGTATAGCTCTCAAGATGGGTATGATTGTTTCTAGAAAATTTGAATATTTGGTAAGGATTTTTAGATATTAAATATGTGTAATCTAGTATAACATGATGCAATTGTGCCCAAGAGAAGTAAGTATTTACTAATAAGATGTATTGTATTCTTGTATCTCGTGTTTTTGAGTTACAAGGATGGAATAGTTGCTCTAAGACAAGGTTAGTTTCCAAAATAGAGTGTGTAGTAAGCATGAAGTATTTGGGTAGAGTATATGGGCCTATTGAAATTTGAAGGTCTCGTGATCAATTATCAAGAAGTGGTATTCATATTGAGTCAAAGTGAGCTAGTTAGAAGCAAAGCCATGAAGATCCGGTTAAGGATGATGGTATGTTGCTTTATATGACTATACTTATGATCTATGGAATCTAATTTTATGCATACATATGCTACTAGGAGTGTGACCAAGCTAGATTGAGGCCCTGTAGTATGTGATGCTCAGATTGTCCTATGAAGTTGAAGTGTCTAGAAGAATTTTTGAATACTATTGAGTCATAAATATGAGTGGTATAAAAAAATCAAATCCAACATAACATGAAGGAGAAAACAAGGTCATTAGAGTGTAAAATTCATGGGGAGATTTCTTTCCCTATGATTTTATAATCAGGTATAGGTACAAAGATGAGGTACAAGAGATTCATATCAATTAAGGGTAGAACATTAGGTGAACAATTTTATGAGATGCTTCAAAAGAGACACGAAGATGGTGTTGTTATTGTTTGATAAAAAATGTAGAGTATGAGGCATTGCAAGTAAGAAAGGATGAGTATATAGGTCTAAATAGTCAAAACATGGTTTGTTTAGGTCTGTGATTAAGACTAACAAAGGTGTTTTGAGGCTACTTAAATTTGAAGTTAGGTTTATGAGTCTTTAGTTGCTGAGTTGAGTCATAATGATGCTACATCAAGGAAGATGTTTCTTAGAAAGCTCAAAAAATTCACAAGGACCTAGTTGATAAGATCCATCATGAAGTTGTAGGTACATAGGTGAGCGAGTAGAGTATTCCATGTTGTTGGACGTTGCATCCAAGTTATGTATCTTTCTTGTGTGAATTGCAAATTCATTTAGCATGTTTCAAGAAGGGATTATTTTGTAGTATTTTTAGTCACAAAATCATGCACTTACTATTACATTTATACCGCAGGTATGTTATTTTATATATGGATCTCGCGTATAAAAGTATTCACTAATGACCTATTCCTTAGTTCCGTCATTAGTTAGTCGGTCATTCTAGTCATTTTTCATGTATGGTCGTTATTTTTCTATGTGGTTATGGTCATCTCTCAACATGTGTCACATGTCATTATTTGGTCATTTGTCATCACCGGTCTATAACTAGGGCACCTAGGGTAGCATTGGGATGCTCGGGGTGCCCTGTAGTGATTTTAGGTGCCCTTGTTCCGTAATTCATGGTTTTAATTTATATCTTCGAGTTCAATATTTTTTATCCTATTCATTCCCCTAGGAGGTAGTTGGTGTTTTGGGTCATTAGTGTCGAAATTTAAACAAGATATCCCATTATAAACATAGCATGCTTACTACATTATGGGCGGACATATTACTATCAAGGGAAGCTACATACTAAGGCAAGGGACTGCACTTGGGCATCTACTACATCTGCATCACACAACCATAGGGGGAAAGGGTTGTATTCATTATATTCCATCCACCATTTTCATCTTTACATCTAGTTAATACCCTACTTCTGCATCATTGGCGCTAGGGAACCCTAGTAAAATATTACACACACAAGCACACAAAACTACATTGGGTCTAGAATGTAGTGCAATGCTTAGTCGTAAGTCCACCATTGTGGTAGTTAAGATCAGTCTGTCACCTTCATTTTTATATTTATTTTTAGGAATTGATGCTTTGTATGGGGTTTTGCAGGTAGATCTTCATATCAGATTATTGGTGACATAGGCAAAAGTACATTGACAACTTTGCAACAAGAACGAAGATATTGGGAAGACCTAAGTGACACCTTTTGCCAAATTCAGATCTTGATATTTTTTACAAACTACAATGCCCGAGATCATGAACTAGGGCACCCCAAAGATCCTTCCCGGATGCCCCAGTTCAATTAAATCCTCAACTTATGCCAATACCAAAGTTGTCTAGTCACACTCTTCCCATTCTACACATCATCCTTTCTCAGTCCATCACATAATGAGGTAAGTCAATTTCAGGTTAGTCATGTATCCTTTCCATTTCCATTATTTCATTTCATGTAAACATCAAAATTAACTATTTAGCTTCAACATTTTAACTACATCATTTATTGCATTTTTGTATCTAATTAGTTTAACTATAGGATAACATTCAGTAAATTCCCATATTTTAGTTAATCATTTTGGTGAACCCGTATTTTTCAAATATATTGCCCTAGGATCCACTCTACCCTCCAATCATGTCTC
The DNA here is from genome assembly GCA_018340775.1 of Taxus wallichiana var. yunnanensis. NCBI lineage: Eukaryota > Viridiplantae > Streptophyta > Pinopsida > Cupressales > Taxaceae > Taxus > Taxus wallichiana. The sequence continues at coordinate 515,794,208 of CM031244.1, forward strand.
ACTTTAGTTTCAATCCTATTTATGATGAGGCTTGCATAGTTGAACTCAAAGCTTTATATAGTACCCCAATGGTTCGCCTAATCATACTCAACAAGAGATCTTGAATGCCCAACAACTTGTGCAAACTAGTATGACAAATTATCATATAGGTATTTGTCTCATTGATGACCCTATTGCATTTACTTATTGTACACCATGTCATCTAGTTTCTTGTGGTCCTCCTTCTGATGTTTCACCAGATACTTTAGATGATTTTGTTCTTGATTACTTACTAGGAATTGATACTCAGTCACATGTGCATCATGAATCTCCTTCTACTCCACCTATTTCTATGGGTCCTTCTACATCTCCTACCACTCCTGATAGTAATTATCCCACATCTCATTCTAGCTCATCTTCTCCTTCATATTACATTGATGATCATATTGATAGTCTTATTAGCGATAGAATTATTCCTACTACCTCATCTAATACTAATGATTATCATGAGTCTCCTTCTTTCTATACCATTGAGTGTGATTCTCCTACTCCATTGTTGTCTTCTCCTGAGGTTGCTTCTATTATTGTTCATGCGTCACCACCATTCATTGCTTCTTCTCTTTATATTCCCACATCATCTATGGCATCTAATTCATCTTCACCCATAGAGGTTTCATCATCGGTCCCATCACTTATTAGGGATATTACCGATGCTAGTCATATTATTGTTATTGATACTCCACCTTTGTCATCTTCTATAGCACCTCATTTGCATACTACTAATGTGCCTTTAGCATCAGACTCTACTCTATCACCTTTTGACATCCCTATGATCACTCATAATGGCAAACTCCAACCACTTAATACATTGTTTCCATCTCCTACCATCCCTTCACAAGATATTCTCTCTCTAATGCATGTTGTAGGCCAACTTCAATCTCAAGTTCATGCTCTCACCTTAGAAAGTAGGGCCTATTATGCTTGTATCAAAATAAATCCTTGCATGTGATCTATTTCCTAAGAGTATTCACAATTCCTCCTTCCCTAAAAACTTTACTATGCCCGATTTCACATGTTTTGATGGTCGTGTGACCCTCATGATCATATCTTACACTACTACATACTTATGGCCTCTCATTCTAATGATCAATTGTTACTTAAGGCCTTTCATTATAGTCTTGTTGATGAGGCACTCCAATGGTACACTCACCTACCTTTTGGGTCTATTAGCACTTTCTATGACATGGAGGACGCTTTCCTCCGTTGTTTCATTATCAATAATGGCCCTAGAGTCACCTATGACCACATACCTACTTTACATTAGGGCTCCTCTAAACCTATCCAGGATTATATATTACACTTTAATGCATGTATCCACCAGCTCATATTTCAACCTAGTGACTTAGAGAAGCAATTAATTTTTGTCATGGCCTCATTTCTCCACTTAAGGAAATGTTACAATATGATACTTGTGAGTCATTCATCCTCTTATGCTACAAATTTATTGACCTAGAAAAATATCTTCTCTCCTCCCATATCATTACTTCTTCACATGTTTCTTCAACTATTACATCCCTAGTCTTTCACCACCACCTCCAAGTACACATCACAAGCAATATATACCTTTTCCTAAAGTACAAAGCCAACAAACTCAACCTACTCCTCCACCTCACACACATGTCTCTCCGGATCCAAAACAAGTTACTACTTCCACCACTCCACCTAAGTCATGTGAGCCTCTATATTTCTCACCTCACGCCCAACATCATGATGCATTGCGTATATTACTTAATGATCAATTAATTTGACTTCCCTTCAACCAACATCATCCTCCACACCGCTTACAACATCAACACTGACCAACATTATTGTAATTACCATCACATCATTGTCCTTTTGAAAATGATTTTTCACCTTACGTGAGAGATTGCAACAACTAGTATATACATGTATCATATCTTTTACTTCTTGTGAGTGGTCACTCTCTCCCTTACCATGTCCACATAGGCATACCCCACTTGAGTCTTCTCCACTAAGCACTACGTTCATTTTGTCACTCACCATCGTCACATGAACCTCCATCGCTTCCACCATCTCATTCATTAAATCCGCCACATCCTTGTTATCTATCGTGCGCATCCATGGATTTCCATCAGCCCTCTACATACCCTATGGTTACTCCATATGACATTCAATTCATTTCATACACTCACACTACATCCATTCCACATGCTTCCACTACCACACATTGTCTTGGTCTTTGGTAGGTGATCATCATCACCTCACCCCCGATGATGCACTTGTGTTCTGGTTCTTACGACTATTGAGGGATTAGTTTTAAGAACCTTTCATCACGTGCTTCTTCATCTCATCTAGCACATTTAATCATTTCCCGATGATGCACTCTTACTTACATGACTCATACTTGACTATTGAGGGGTCTTAATTACATGAGCCTCTTCATTCCCACATTGGGGGCATCACTAATCCTCCCCTTTCATCATACTAACATATTATGACTACATTAATTTTTCATACATTCATTACAATATCTTCATTTTACTATCATACATTTTCATCTATTCTACTATCATCATTATATTAGCTACACGCTACACATTCCATTCAATAAACATTTCATCACTCACATTACATTTGATATTTATTCTCATACACACATTATCTACCATTACTAACATTATAATGTGAATTTATATTCATCAAAACACAAACAATATACATATTAGGAAAATAACCATAGAATCATACAACATCCATTACATCACAATGACAAAACATTCCAACATAGATTTATCATATATCAAAAATAGGTGTCCATACATATATCACTAGTACAATCATCAATACAAAAGATATCTCATAGGCTTTGGGGGCATGACCCTCCCACATCATATACAATAGTCCAAATATACATCATTATCACTATCACTCTCATGAACTACGAGAGCCCTAGAACTAGATTCCTCTCCACTAATGTGACGTCGCTATTGCATATTTGCAGACCTCGATCTTGCTCAACTTTGCCTCCGCAATAAGGTAATATTTGTTGCCCGATCGAAAACTAATCTGTAAATATGCATACCACATGCAAACATGTCTAAGCTAAGGGACCACCACTTATTGCCACCTCGGGCTTGTTAAGCCTCTTCACATGCCTCGTCCCCATCACCTAGCAACACAATACACATCTCATTGCTTGCTATGGCCATTGCTCAAATAAATGGGTGTACTCCTACAATATCATCCACCTGCTCACCTAGCACATCGTTTGGCACATTCCACGTCAACATGCGATGGAACCAATACGCATCCCATAAAAATTACACACCTACGTGTTAGATCACTATACAACACAACATTAGAAAACCATAACACACACAATGCGCATATACACAAATACTTACGATAGTCATGACCTTTGTTATAGGATCGGGGGCATGTGCTTCCCCCTCTCCCCCTCCTCTATGTGGTAACTCTATTGGGCCTACAAATAATGGGTACAACAATACCCACCGACACGTTTCCCACCATGCACGATACTCCTCAATACATCCCGCATCATCTCCATCAATCTCTACTATCACCGGATCTACTACATCTATCTCAAGTGGTACTAGTTACTCTGTTGTGGGCCCTGGCCTAGCCCCGGCCCTCCTAGGTGATTTAATAGCTCATGCAACCATATATATGGCTCAGAGGCACATCCTGAGCCATACCAAACTTTTGTTTATACTCTCTCTAAAAAACTACGCCACACCTGGAAAGTGGTCCTCTAGCCACATAGTCCTCTAAATACATCTCAATCTCTACAACGTCCTCTGGCCGTCCCCCATAGTCGTGGTAAACCTCCATATAGCTGACTCAGGTCCCATCCTATCTATAAGTTCCTTGAACATATATGTATCCATATTCCTACTACGAATTTCCACCCACCTCCTCACAAATATCTCTGGCTGATCCCACTCCCCTCATGGACCTACAACTAGTCTCAACATGGCTATATGCTCATACGCCCACACACATGCAATAGTGTGGTGACACCTATCCCTCCACCATACTCATCCTATGTAAATCACTATAAATATCTATATAGGTGGGCCAACACACATCATGCCCACACATATCTCGTACATGCCTCCTCTATCCATTAGCATAAATCACAAATCTTATACAAGATGCCTACACCTCCTCCCTCTATGGCTATACATGACATAATCACCACTACTATAAATTTCTACATGCACGTGGAACATCGAGATCAATATGGCATCCAAACTAATGTGGCCCTCAACAAGTATTAGAGTCCCCACAAAATACCATCTCGTGGCCCACATCTATTGTTGTATATCCTCCACTCTTGTAACTCGTAGTCTCTCCCCAACAACTAGTAATCATAGTATGCGATATACATCCTCCAATGTCACAATCATCTCCCTCGTAGGTAACCAAAATGTGCATGTATCCACACACCATCTCTCGTATAAGGTGGTCAACATGGGCATATTATGGGGCACATGCCCTCATCATGTGTATACATGTGGTAGGTCGCACGGTCCATCATGTCCCAATCATGTCGACAAACCCAATCCAAGAAAATTACTCATATGCCGACCACCACGAAAATCCCTCGAGTGTATATCCCTCTACACACCACCAAACAACAACAAAAAGTGGCATTAGAACACATTACACAACCAAACACACTTATTCAACATATAATAGAAACCGGTTTTCAACCATTATCCACAAAACGCACACATTCTAGACCAGGGCACTTAGATGTAGGACTTGGGTGCCCTGGAGCAAGACATTAGCCCGATTTTGGGCACTCCAATCCCGGGGGCCACTAATGCCCTCACCACTTTTGTCTAAGCTAGAAATGCCACAGAAAATTAAAAAACTAAAATTTCCAAAAATTCAACTAAAATGACTTATACACCATACATTTTGCAAAAATTAATGCACTTACCAACTCCACGGTCGTACACGATGCTACGGTGATCACCACTCTCTCAAAGCGGCTAGACGTAGTGCTCTCACTTGAGGCATTTTCACTCACTTTGTGCACACTCTCACACTCGCATAAAAGACAAATGAAGTAACTAAACACCTTTTTACTTTACTACTTATAGTTACTTTTTCACCACTTGCTTTATTAAGGTCCATATTTCGCACCTATTTCCATAACTAATACACGCGTGTTACACCATTTGGTCATACCTTGAGCATTTTTACTCCGATTTACACCCTATTTGCGCCATTATTTTTAGAAATCCACCTACCATTATATAGTACATTTTGTGCACATTATATCTATCAGTAATGTCTTTTTATTAATACATGCACATTTATAAATTGTGTCATTAATTTCAGCTTAGCGTTTGTTCTTTTCATCCCTCCCCCTTTTGACGAAAGGGGGCATAATATTGGGGGTATCCTATAGTTCCCCTTACATCACCACAAGTTAAAACATGGTGATCTCCTCCATTTTTCAAATGTTTACTAACGCACCACGCGATATCTCATCATCAATTCCCCCTAATGACCTAAGCTTGGGGCAAGAAACATACAATTTACTTATGTGACATTTTCATCACTTCCCCTAATGACCTAACTTTAAGACAATAAGAGATTAAAAATCCTTTCTCATATAATTATTCATCATTTTTCCATCAATTCCCCTAATGATCTAACCTGGGGGAAACAAGCATAAAATATCTCCACGAGTAACTAATCAAAACAAATAATCAACCAACCAAAACCAACGTGCTCAAATAGATCACAATCAAAAATCATATCATTCAATCTACAAACAGCCTCCCAGATGACCTAACTTGGGAGTTACAATCACCATCTTTCTTCCAGTTGACATAACGTGGGAAATTATTCTATATTCCATGTTTTCTTCTAGATGACCTAACTTGAATCCCTCTTATCACTAGTATTTGCTCTAGATGACCTAATTTGGAAGCCATCATCATTTTTGCACTCGATTCTAGATGACATAACTTGAAACCATCTCTCATTTTGTGTTTTCTTCCAGATAACCTAACTTGGAAGTCATCATACATTTTGCACTTTCTTCCGGATGACCTAACTTGGAACCCCTTTCATCTCGGCGTTTTCTTCTAGATGACCTAACTTATAAGCCATAATTCATTTTTCATGCTTTCTTCGGATGATCTAACTTGGAATCCATCATTTGGTTCACATTTTCTTCTAGATGACCTAACTTGGAAGCTATCACACTATAGTGGCACACATGGTGTGGGGGTAAGAGTTCCTTCCCTATATCACTCCTATATGGGTCAATTGTTTGACCAAAATCATTTGGATCCAAAACTATAAAAATTTGATCTAAGTCCATCTGCAGTGGCTAGATCTTGGGGATGTAGTTAAAGATTAGAGAATAACACACTTTTCTCCCTACACTCTTCCTCTGGCGCTAGGACGCCCAAATCCTCCAATTATTCATTCATATACAATTTTCGGGTTAGGAACTAATCACTCCCTACCCACCTATTCATCATCATACCATGTTCAAAATCATCACGCATCCTAATCATCACATTTGTTTAGTACATTTCATCACAACATTTACACTTTCATTTTCATTATGTTACATGGATCAACTTGTTGATCCATGTTTTGGCATGCTTTATACTTCTATCGGCATGCTTCTACTACACATATATGCATGTTCTTCTACTAGAATGGGCTTCTTTGAATTTTTCTCAGGTACGTATCTCTATCTACTTTATGTTACCGAGCTTTTCGCTCACCAACATAAAGTGGGAGAAAATTTAGTCACAAAATCACACACTTACTATTACATTTATATTGTTGGGTATGTTATTTTATATATGAATCTCGCGTAATAAAAGTATTCATTAATGACATATTCCTTATTTTTTTGCCATTTAGTCAATCATTCTAGTCATTTTTTTTCATGCACGGTAGTGGGTTTTTAATGTGGTTCTGGTCGTCTCTCAGCATGTGTCACATGTCGTTATTTGGTCATTTTGCCACTAGGGTCTTAACCAAGGCACCTAGGGTGCCCAGTTTTCATTTTAGGCATCCTTGTTTCCATAATTCATGGTTTTAATTTATCTCTTCAAGGTCATATTTTTGTTATCTCATTCATTCCCTAAGAGGTAGTTAGAGTTTCGGGTCATTAGTGTGAAATTTGAAAAAGAGATCCCTATATAAACATAACATACTTACTACATTATGGGCGGACATCTTACTATCAAGGGCAGCTACATACTAAGGAAAGGGACTGCATTTGGGCATCTACTACATCTGCATCACACAAGCATAAGGGGAAAGGGTTGTATTCATTCTATTCCATCCACCATTTGCATCTTTACATCTAGTTATTGCCCCCTACTTCTGTGTCATTGGCATTAGGGCACCCTAGGAAAATATTGCACACACAAGCACACATAACTACATTAGGTCTAGAATGTAGTGCAACACTTAGTCATAAGTCCACCATTGTGGTAGCTAAGGTCAGTCTGACCCCTTCATTTGCATATTTCTTTTTTAGGAATTGATGCTTTATATGGGGTTTTTGTAGGTAGATCTTCATATCAGATTATTGGTGACATAGGAAAAAGTACGGTGATAATTGCGTGATAGGAATGAATATTTTGCCAAGACCTAGTGACATTGTCGAATTCAAATCTTGAGATTTTCTACAAACTACACAAGAACTAGATCATGAACTAAGGTGCCCTAGTTTAGTTAAATCCTCAACTTTTTCTAGTCCCTAAGCTGTCCAATCAAACTCTTCCCATTCTACACATTGTCTTGTCTCGATCCTGCACAGAGCGAGGTAAGTCAATTTAGGTTAGTATTGTATCCCTTCCATTTCCATTATTTCATTTCATGTAAACATCAAAATTAACTATTTAGCTTCAGTATTTTAGTTACATCATTTATTACATTTTTGTATCTAATTAGATTAACTATATGATGGCATTTTAGATTCCCATATTTCAGTTAATCAGTATTCTTGATTAATTTAATGTATATTGAAAGGGGGTTAGCCACATGTTTCAACAATCTGAAAATATTTGAAAAGAATACGAAAACATTGAAAAACTACTTCTTGATTGTGGTGTTGGTTGAGATCTTGTTCCATAGCAAGTTGATCAAGGTATGTGATCCTATTTTTACATAAATAGTCAAGGAGTGATGGTATGTTGTCAAAGAGAGAATTTATTTGGTGTTTCACATACATAGGTTTCTCCTATTGCCTTGAGAAGTTTGACAAATTTGGGTGACCGACGGGGTGCATTACGACTCATGGCCCTAAATGGTGATATGATAGAGAATGGAGGCATAACTTACATTTTGGATGATTTTTAGGTCTAGATGATGATGTTTAGCATAAATGAAGCCAAAAAATGGTATATCAGTTTAGGGGGAGCTATTTCTTAAGTCAATGGATCTCTTTAGTTGTTATTGAAGAACAAGAAAATAAAGTACATTTCAAGGGGGGCTTGTAAGCACGTAAGTCATTATTTCCATTGTGTCTTGTCATTGTGAGTTTTCATTTTTCATGTTGAGTTATCATTGTAGCCTTTTTCATAGATTTAAAAGGGGGAGAGTAGGCTTATAAACATGAAAAAGGGAGTCATGTAGGTGTTTTGTCTTGAGGTTGCCATCAATGACAAAGGGGAGATTTTTGGCCATTGTGTCTAAGTCTTATCATTAATTTCAAATTTAATTGATGGAAAAGGTATTATAGGTGTCATATGTGTCTCCATGAGGTGTAAATCAAGATCAAACATGAAGGTTGATTGGTAGTGTCTAGTTTGGTGAAGTTTATATGGTGTTTACACATGGTTTTAGGCTTGGTGCAAGCATGTATGGTCATGGTATGAGTTCCAAATTTTTTTATGAGGTCTATCATGATTAAAGTGATGTGTGAGAGGTGTCTAAGTGTCTATAAGTGGTAATCATGGTTAGTTCATGAGATTCATGGTTGAGTCAGTCATTCTAAACTTATTCCTACACCTAATGTATAGTGTATGGCATGGTGGCATGAGAAATGGAGTAGATAAGTATTTTTCATCAATGGTAGTAGTTTTTTAACACAACATATGAATTTTTGAAGGCATCTCAAGTCAAGTATTTAGTGGTTTAGTGCATCTTTGATGTCCTTTGAAGTAAGTTTAGTGAAGACAAGGCTAGAAGACATAGGTAAGTCATGGTGGTGAGAGATTTTCAGATGTATTTTAGAATGGATGAGAGTTTTTATAGTTAGAGGATGTTATCATGATGCTCCAAGTCAAGTTTTAGGTTTAGGTGATGAGTATTTTTGAATATATCGAGTTTTTGCCAAAATTGGGTTTTCAAAGGTATTTTTTTGTGCTGAAATTTGACTTTATGATGCTCTTGATGTGGTCTATATGTTTTGCATGGGCACCTGAGCTATTTGGAATATTTTAATTGTCACATTTTTATGAACGATCGTTAAGAAGGTAAATAGGTTTGAAACCCTCTTTAAACCCTAGGTTGAAAGTGACTTGCAAAAAAATGATTGTATAGGTACATATTTTATTCCTTTTACTATTATTATTCTTTTATGATGCATAGTAATCCTCCAAATTTCCAATGATGTATTTTATAGGTTCTGGTTGTTTGTGGCCCCACCAAAAAGGTAAGTTTCTGGAAAGTTTCAGTTTGTGTAAAAGTTTCCCATTGAACCTATTGACTAATTTACCATTTATTGAATCATGGGAGTTTTAATACATGTACATGATGGTTTTAGATCATGTTTTTTCCTTTAAAATGTAAAGTTTTCCCTATTTATGAAGACTGGTTTTTAGGCAGTTTTGGGGAAATTTGGAGCAGTCTAGGAAAAGAGAATTTTGGAGGTACTACAGAAGTATTTATTGCTTGGTTTTAATTTTTTCATGATCCTAACTCCAAGATATTTCCAATGATATATCAAAATTGAGTTTTTTCTAAGGTATGAGCAAGTTATGACCTATTCTTTGAAGGTCAATTTTGAGGGTTCTTGGTTGAGCATGGTCTCAAGTGAGTTTCATGGTGTGATGCTTGGTTTGAGTGAATTTCATGTTTTTGGAGTTTTTTTAATGAGTTGTTGGAATTGGTTTTTTTGTTTTTAATTCCTTCTATGGCGAGTTGTTTGTTTTGGGGTTTCAAGACTTGTTGTGTCCCAATAGATCTTTTGGTGGGTCTTGGTGATAGTGGCAACCTACGTTGTCCTTTAGATAATTTTTATAAGTATTTCTAATAATTATTTAAGTGTTTTTACCATATTAAGGCCGAACTAGGTGCTTTGGTGAAAAGAACTAGGTATAAAAGCAAATTAGAATGCTCATTGTGACTAGTTGTTGTTGTGGATGAAAAGTATGACCTAGGAGGCATATTAAGGAATGTGATGAAGGTCCTTGTGACCTTGTTGAGAGGGAAATAAGTGTGTGATGTTTTTATGGAGAGATAGAAGGTGATGGCGAGATAGGTCGGGTGTGAAATCAACTTGAAGAAGAGGTAGATTTGAGCAAAGAATAAGGTGTGTTTGAGAGGGTTTTGAGACAGAGGAGTTGAACTTGTGATCACCATAAATTGTTTCAACAACATATATTTAGTGATCATCCATTTTAGATGGCTATGTGGGTGATTTTTCATCTTAGGGGCTTGTTTCCTCTTTTCAAGGTTTGTTCCCTACTAAAATAGGGGTTGGTGCTCCTTATGGGGTTGGTGCCTCACTAAAGAAATCATGCTTGATGTGTAATATTATTGAAATTCCTTTGTTATAAGTAATATTAGTAGAGGTTTCAATGGGGTTTCTTTTCCTTGAGGGTTTCCCACTTATATCTTATGTTCTTGTGTACTCTCTTACATCTTGTTATTGTGTATGGTTGATTCAATGTTTAATAAGCACGCATATGGTTAAAGGATGATGAATGGTTCACACAAAGCAAAGTAATTAATGTAAATGTTTTGAAGGAATGATTCACCCCCTTAGTATAATGTGTGCGTATTCTAACTTTAACTATAAAATCAATGGATCCAAATATAAAAATCGGGAAGATTTCGTTATTAATGAGTGCATGCAAATAACTATATGGTTAGAAAATTAGACTAAGTCTTGTACACTCGCATATGAATTTAAATTTTTTGAACTCTTTGGAGCTCTAGAACATGAAAAAATTGTTAATTCATGTAATTAATCTATGTGGAAGAGTTTTCAAAGTGAGAGAGGTGTTTAAAGGATCTTGTTGGTTCATAAAGAAGTTACTGGTGACTTGGTGTGTGGGTAATTCCTTAAATGTGGTATACCTTTGTTTCATTTGTGTTAGGATATTATGTCGGACTATAGGGATATTCTTGAGTATCTCGTAGTTCCTATCCATACACTTCTTGAATAAATATTGTTTACCCCTTGCATTGATACAATGAAAATCCAATTGACTAGAGCCCAAACTTCATCCCACCTTGTCTTTGACTTGGACAAAATAAATGAAAAAACCTTGGAAATACGGATTGAATGAGTTCCTCTCGAAGGTTTTATTTAGCTGACATGAGTGATATTATGAAGAAAATTGATGAAATTGTCATTTCCATAGCAGTTGCATTTCTCCCCTCGGTTCAAGCACCGGAATTGGTATGGCCTTGTGCAGAGAATTACAACTGAAAAAGGGAGGTTAGAGATGGGATTGGTGACGTGGTCTTGTCGTTAACTCTAGATACTTGATGTTATGTTTGGACTCCCAAATGTAGAATAAGTGGTGGACATGACAATGGAAAATGTAGATAAGTTTTGGTCCACCAACCATGCCAAGTATTCCAAAGTATTAAACAATCAATGGCTTGAGAAGCTAAGGATCTCTATCACCCAAATTCCCAATAGATTAACCAAAGATGACTTCATTGAGGAAATTAGAGACCTCATTACCTTGTTAAACATGATTGTGGGAAATGAATCTACATATCACTACCATGATTGGATGTTTAGGTTCATACATATCATTTTCAATTACAAAGCACATATTCATTGGGGGGAATTGATAAGTGAATACATTCATCAACTTATTAAAATGACAAAGTGCAAATTCATGAGGGGTAAAATAAAGTATGAATTCTACATTACTTTCTACTTATTTTATAACATTGCTTGTCACATGTCATTCCAGGGACTGGTAAGGGCCAATGAATAATCTCAATATAGGGTATATGATGTGTACCCATAACTTAACTTAGAAATTGAGAAGTACAATCTCAAGAGGGTTCATGATGCCTTCTTCACCCCCAATCTTTGTTTATTCAACCACGGACGGGAGCAATACATGATGTTATCTAGAGATAAGGAGATAATTACTGAGTATGGATGTCACTTCATCCATTTCATATTATTCACATACATCAGGGTGAGCGGCTTCTAAGGCAAACCATACATCCTGCCAAGATATTTGAATGATAAGTGGGCACTTTGTTAAAGATGTCAAGATAGCTTATGGAGTTCCATAAGCTCATTAAAAAGGAATCATAAAATAAATTTTAAATTCCCGATTATAATTGGGAGATACGTTTGCCCCAAAGGGTTCAAGCCTAGACTCCTTGAAGTGGAAATGAATGGAGTCATTATGTAGAAATTCTAGGTAAGACCCAATTATAACATTAAATGGATAATATAAGTGGCACTTGGAAATTCATATGAACATGAGGCTCATGATGAGGACTATTGGATGGATTGTAGAGATGAGTAAGAGGTGAGACTCAAGGGTTTTTCTAGATTGACCTTTTCTTGTATACTTGAATAAAAATTTGTAGTTGTCTTTGAGAGCTTAGAAGATGAAAAAATCTTGGTCAGAAAGTACTATACTGAGACAATAATGTCGTAGCTCATCCAATTCCACCCCTTTATTGGACCACACAAGATCCAATCTACTTATATGATAGAACCACTCATGTCATTAGAAGAACACTTTCTTGGCTCATTAGCAAAGGTATTGACTTATCCCTATAAAACACTATAGTTTTGAGGGAATACAGAGCTATAAGAGCAGTTAAGGATGTGCTTCCACCTCTAAGGAAAAGACCAAAATTTTTGGATCCATTAAAATATAAATATTCTCAAATTTATATCAAAATACCAACCTCATAAACAATGAAGGAATTGAGTGTAACCACGAGAAATATTGGGACTCTTGTGTCTCAATTGACACAAAAGGTTGAGGAGATACTAAAAAAAGTAATGAAGGATAACCCTATCACTCAATCCACCCCAATCCAAGTTGTACCCCATACCACCTCAAGGCCCAAAGTAATTGTTTCTCATGAGAATACCCAAACAAGTACATCATCTTCTACCTCAAAGGGCTCATCCAACAAGGGTAAGATGATGAGGGGGAGTGTTTCACCAAAATAGCCAAGGGTGAGTCCATCGTTGAAGCCCATTCTTGAGGAGGTGGATGAGGAAGATACATTAACCAAGCACTTTGTAAGGACAAAAAGAGAAAAGGAGGCAACAACTATAACATAAACTAATACAAGTGCATCCATACAAGGAGTTTCCCCAAGCCTTGACATGCCTTCTAAAACTTCAGATGCTCCCAAGGTAGTTGATACTACCCCCGGCTCAAGTAGTATCACCTGGAGACCCTAAAGGGTATATTTACTAGAATCCTTAGAAGATCCTAGAGAATATGAAGAAGGATTTTTCAAAAATCCTCATATAGTTTGGTTTTGTTTTCTCCCCCTTTTGGGGTTGTTTTTATGTTCTAGTCGGTGTGTTTTTCTTGCATCTTGGCTACTTTTTTGTTTTTCTCTAGATTTTTATACTACGAATCTAAGTTTTAGACCCCTTTTGTTCTTGGGTAGGGTCCTAGTCAAAAAACTCCCCTTTATCCTTATCTAAAAATAAAAAATAATACCCCACCTCCATTGTCATAAAATTCCCTATCTTTGTCACAACTCATGAAGAATAAGATACATTAGTTAGAGTCATGGAAAAAGAAGCACAAAATCTTTCTCATGAATAAGTACTCACCGACTTGTTACATGGCTTGGGTCAAGATGTTAGAGCATACCTTTACTTTGATAATGTTCAATTTTCACCTACTTAAGTTGCATCAATTGTAGCGGAGGAAGGATGCCCAACATTCCATAAGGAATCCACCATGGAAGAGACAAGTGGTGATAAGCACAAAGCAACCAAGTGGGAAAGAGAATCTTTGATAAACGTTGAACAACCAAAATCTATGGAACCTCTTCAATCATCTTTGGAGATAGTGGAAGCAACAATCACAACTCATGAATTTTTAGAGAAGATTACAGAGAATTTGAGGTTAGGAACAATAAGAAAAATAGGTTAAGCTATCCAAAAACTCTTCTCTATCCAAGGAGCAAAAGACTAAAGTTTAAGTGGTAAGATTAACAAATGCAGGTACCTCACACCCTTCAACAAAGAAAGAGGAGGAGGAAACCCGAGTGCAAATGAAAAAAAATGTGGAAACACCACAGGCTACATAGTTTATGAATCCATCCTTACAATATCCAAACCAAAAGAGATTGTGATTGTCCTAAGTTCTTCCCAATAGAAAACATAAGGGGAGGCAAAAAATCGAGTAAATAATGGTTGGGAGTAGCACTCCCAAGAAATATAAAAGGTGAGAGTGAAATTAGAGGAAGCATACCTTGAGAATATCATCTCCTTGAGACCACTCGAGTGCCATAAAGGCGAGTTATCTCAAGAACAATGGTGGGGCCTCAATGAGATAAATTTGTGGATATTGCCACTCCACAAGGTGATATCTCAAGGGATTAATCTACCCTATCATACTACCACATCACTCAAGTCCCATTGGGAAACCGACCACGAGGGTCTCAAGCATGAAGTCATTGTGGCAATGGGAGTTTTTCAAGAAAATGGACAAAGACAAAGAAACCAAGAAGCAACTTAAGGAGAAGGTTGACATCTTGTCAACCTATGTGTAGAAATGGTTGTAAACTCCCAAGGAAGGCTAAAAAATTACAACAGCTATCACCCTTGATGCATTAAAAATTGTTAAAGATTTGAAGAATATGGTGAAGCCACCAAAAAGTGGGAAGAGGAACTAGTGAGTAAAGCCAGTCAAATCCTTAGAGAATTGATTGAGTGTATAACCAGGTCTCAAAGCAAATGGAGCTAGGTAAAGCATTGATTGAGGATGTATCAATATTAAATTATTAGGATGGCATGTTTCTTACAATTGAGGCCATAAATTTTATGAATGATGAAGAGGTAGAAAAGAAGTTATAGTACCCCAGACTATAGAGGAAGACAATATGATGATATGAAGGGGATATCAAAGTTTGAATTGAGACTTTGGGAGATTGCATTAGAAAACTCCAACATGAGGGAGAAAGAAGGGAATATGTTGATGACATAGAATACAAAATTGAAAAATGCTTCCCCTCAAAGTGCATACACTCTAGGATTGCAGATGTAGAAAAGTTAATTAAAATTAAAGCAACATGTCATAAGGGAGTTAGGAGCTCCAAAATATTTTATTATTCTTTTATTCAAATATTTATTCATTTGGAGGGTTGCATCAATAAGTTGGCCAAGATAATTAAGAAGAAGAAATTTATTTATGCTGAAATGGACAATGTCTTATCTAAACAAGAAATAATATTTCTCTACCATGGTACATGCTAGATGAAGACCCCATTTTGGGGATGTTTGAACGTCTTGATGCATATAGGAATAAATTGGAAAATAAGGCAGAGAGTGAACACATTGATCTCGAACCTTCTTGAATTATTCCTTCATTCTTTATTCTTCATCTTCATTCTTTATTCTTTTCTATCCATCATTCTTCCAAATAAAGGAATCAAATCAAATTAAAAGTAAGTAAAAACTCTCCTTGAGATTACACACATGATGGTGATAGGAAGAAAGAGACAAATAAGAGTTTGTTAGCAAATGGAATATTCTCCACTTATCCACAAGCTCAATCATGATCCAAAACCATTCAACATGGCATATCAAGTCGAATCTTTTCAGTTGGAGTGGTCTTCCCATTTCATTTTGGTGGATTAAATGCCTTCAACCTACTTTTTATCTTTTCAAAGGGTTTCTTGGGGGCATCTAGGTATATTCCCTTAAAGGGAAATTTTGTATAAGAATGAAGGCATGTCTTCATTCAAGGGGTTCTAGTTATAACTTTTAGGGTTCTAGTTCTAATATTTGGTTTTATTAAGGTGATTACATTGTATAGTCATTAACAAGGCATTGAGAGCATTTGTATATGTCTCCCTTGTCTAAATTAAATGTACACAAAATCATTTTCCATGATTTAGTCAGGCATTTTGGATTGTAAGTAAGAGTATAATTAATGAATGTAATCTTTGATGTAATTTTATTTATTAAATCAATGAAATATGAAGCATTTCCTTTTGGTTATTGCATTATGATTGGTTATTGAAACAAACATTGTGTTGTAGTGTTACTTTGCAATGTATGTTTGGTTATAAAATTCCTTTCTGTAATATTACTTAGAGAGTTAAGTTTTAATAGCCTTTTTGAGTGTATCTTAGGTGTTATGGAAATGATTTAATAGATATTTTGAAGTTTTATGCACAAGTGTTTGTGTTAAGATTTTAGAGGTTATGTGGTAATGTTTACATGAATTTGGTATCAATGAATGCAAATGTCCCTTTGAAGATTATGTTTCTTGATATTTGTTCTTGTTTGGATTTGGAAGAAACAGGCTAAGATGGAAAATTGTGGTACCCCTTCCCATTAGATCCACCACCCCCACTTCATTTAACTAAGTATTATCCCATCCTACCCCTACAAATTCACATTTACCTTTTCATATTTACATGATTTTTCTTGCAAAATCACATTTATCTTGCATATATTTCAAGTGAATTTTTCCATGAATTATAAAGATCAACATCTCAAGTATCATTTCACCCCAAGTTGTCAACATATTCCTTCAAATGATGTTTGTGATCACATTTTATCTATCTTCAATGGCTTGTGTCTGTGTATCAAATGTTTCAATTCTTGTGTGACCATTCTTTTGAATGAGAATTGCATTTAGTGGTTGCATTTGATCTCAGATTGAGGTTCTAACAAGTCTAGTTTGAGGTTTGAAACATAATATCTCCCTCACTCTTTCAAGCCACCCCTTAGGTTCTCTCACCTTGGTTTAGGTAGAGCCATAAAGTAGCAGGATAACAACCACATCCTTAGTCATGTGCCTCCCTATCATTCCCATAAGGCATGGTCAAGAAGATAGATAGATAAACCCATCCATGGTTACAAAATGACACATCAAGATAGGTTTATCTTTTATCCTTTCCTACTTTCCTCATTTCTTTCCTTATTTGGGGTGTTAGATTGGGAACAAAACACTAATGGGTAGTTCCTCCACTACCATTTTGGTGAATTTTATCAATAAGTATTCAAGATTTAGATTTTATTAGTTTTGTTTTGCATGAATGTAAGAAGTTCTCTGATATGTTTCTTCAAATTTTTTATGAATTTTTAAATGGTTCTTACATGACCTAATTTTTCATCAATAACACCATTTTGGGTGACTCCATTAGATATTTGAGTACAAGGTTTTAGAAGGGTTTATCTACTTGGTGTTTTTCCAATCTCAAATGTTTGTGATACTTATTTGAATATACATGGGTTTTTGAAGGGTTTATCAAGTATTAGTTGTTTTCTATTCTCAAAGTTTTATTCAATGCATTTTCAAGATTGATTTATTATTTCTAGAGATGCAAATATCTAGTGGTGACTCCATCTTGAGTTCTGGGTTAGACTAATGTTATATTATATGTTCTATGTTGTTGGTGTTCCTCATTTATAAAACTAGAAGGACTAAGATCATCATTCAAAATCAGATCCTGTTAAGAAATTCTTCTGAGTTAAATGCCTTGCAAAAAGAAGGAAGCAAGTTTGGAATCCAATAAGAGGTCAAAGTTCAAGAGGTAAGAACATTCATCCTTTGAGTTTGGTGATTTCCCTTTGATTGAGGATTATTCCAGTTATTTTGATAGTTTTAAACCAAATATCCCTAGAATATCACCTTCACTCCTTTGTTTTAACAAGGTTTTGTGCCTAAATTTTCTAAGAGTTTTCCTAAGCCTACCCATTTGTTCACAAGTGAGAATAGAGATTTTGGTTTTGAAATTGTTCCTCAAGAAATTCCATAACACCAACCATACTCCTTTGGTTCACAGACCACCTATTCAAAACTAGTTGATCCTCCTCTAAAAAACCCAATTCATAACAATATGGATCATCCTCCTCCCCATGCTTCCTTTCAGAGTTAATGCTTTAGACCCATTAATTTTGAAGGCATGATTGGGTATCCAAATGAGGTGCCCAATGAAATCATAAATAGGTTGCCTAAATTTCAAGGTAATAATGTTATTAATGGTGATCAACACCTTAAGTTGTTTCAAAATATCATGGATGATTATGAAATGGAATATGAGGATGTTTGTTTGAAGTTATTTGTACACACTTTAGAAGAGGATGTTAGAGAATGGTTTAATGCATTACCTCATGGGTCAATTGATTCTTGGGATGAAATGAAAAAAATTTAAGATCAATATGGTGATAGAACTGCCCTAGGTTCCTCTTGTATGAATTTGAAAATATAAAGAAGAATCATAATGTGTGTGTTGTAAGATTTCAATACAAGATTCAACAAGACTTTGACAAGGTTTCCAACTAGTTTGAGACCCAATGATGAATCTTGTTTAATCAAATATTCTGATGCATTTGATAAGAAGGAAGCCTATTATTTGAGAGATAAGAATCATTATCATCTGAGACAAGAATTTACCATGGCATATCAAATTGAAAATAACATTAAGGATGTTGGTAAACCTCCAAAAAAGGGAAGGGGTAAAACTTGTTAATCTTGAGAAACCACAAGCAAGTAAATCTATTGATTTGGAAGAAGTGGTCAAAACCTTGGCTAGAGTAGTAAAGGAGATCTCCTACAAATTGGAAAAGATGAGAAAGGGTTTTCTTTGGCCCTCAAAAAAATCAACATACAAATCAAGGTTAAATCAAAATAAATTTAGAGGAGATCATAGAAATGATGATAGAGGAAAGATACCTATGGGTTAGAATGATAGAAACATGCATTTAGAGACAATAGAGTAATTCTTGATCCATTAGGGGGAAAAAGTTACAATAGCAGAGTTGAAGAAGAACACATCATTGATTGGTGTGATAAATTTTTTTACCTCATGTTCCATGAACAACCTACCTTATTTGAGGATGTTATTGGATCATAATTTGATGATGCATGTGTGTCTTGATCACCAAGTAAACTTTAAACAAGGTACTACCTCTATTGATCTCTTATGTGCTAAGATTGTAGATGATTTTTGGGCATGTGTAAGAAAAGAGTGTGTTATCTTCCTCTTGAAGTTAATGTTGATATTGATATGGCTCAATATTTTTGAATTTCCCAATCATGATTTTGAGTATCTTAGAGCTCTAATGATAAATAATTATGATGGAGAAGTCCCTTCTAAGGAGGATAGGGAGTTATTGATAAATGTAGTTTTTTCTTAGGAAAAGGAGTATAATATGAGAAATAGGCAAGTAAAGGGGTCTTACCCTAGCTTCTAAAGTTAAAATGTCTATCCTAACCAATGTTCCCAAAGGTGCTCCCAAGAAATTTATTCCCTAAAACCCTTGTTGTTGATCCAAGACCAAGTATCCCTCCTATTGTTTCCATTTTGAAAGAGTGTATACCATCGAGAAAATTGTCACTCTCCCTTCTAATACATCCCTTCCCAAGTACAATGTATGTGACATGGCCCAAATTCTAAGCCAACTGAAAATTATTTTTCCTTGGTGGAATATATTTCTTAGGATTCTTAAGCATAGAAAAGGGCATTTGAGTATTGGGTTTTTAATGAGAGTGTTATTTTGATGAGATTGTTGTTAAAACAAATAAAGTCCCTCCCATTGTTGTTGAAATGAGGTTGAAGAACCTCAAGATATCATTGATCCCTCCCCTGAAGTATATTTAGGAACATATTTGGTAGAGATTCAATTAGATGTGGATCCATTTTTACCACATTGATTGTGAATGGTTGGATCTTGCACAATTATATGTTTGAATCTAGTGCTTCTTGTAATATAATGTCATTGGTAGTTATGAATGAGATGGGTATAAAGATAAAATGTTTCTTATGGAAGGTGTTATATGTTATGGATTCAAGAGAAGTACCTATTGTGGGATGTGTTAAGGGGTTGGTGGTACAATTAGCATCCCACCCATGGAAGTACTTGACAATGAATGTGAATGTTTTTTTTTGGACTTCCTAGCTAAATGGGGAATGTTATTATCAAGAAAGTGGGAAAAAGTGTGGGAGGAAGTGTGTAGATGGATATGTCTTATGCTACAATTCCTCTGGAAGGAAAGTTAGTAAAATTACATAGGGAGGACAAGTTATTACACTTGATTGAACCCTATGAATGCATCATATGAAGTGTTTTATACAAATATGGACTTGGATATTTTTTTAGGTAATGCTGATTTTGATGATTAGTGCCTTGATCTTGAAACACAATTGGAAGACCCCACTACTCCTTGGACCATGTTTTTTGATGGAGCATGCTCTAGTCTTGGAAATGGAGCATGTGTAGTGTTGATTTCCCTGGCCAAGGATCCTTCAATTTTTCTTTCAAGTTATGTTTTGAGTGCACAAACAATATTTTTGAATATGAGGACACTCTTACTTGGCTTGAGGATTGCTTGGAGGCATGGAATAAAGGACTTGATTGTGAGAGGTGACTCTAAGTTGGTTGTAAAGCATATCAGAAAATTATATGTAACCAAAAATCAGAGGTTAAAGCAATATAGAATGCAGTGTGGGACTTGATTGAGTAATTTGATTCATTCAATATTGAATACCATGAAAGGAGTTAGAATACAATAGTTTATAGGTTGGAAGTATTGGCCTCTAGTATGATAATCAGATACATCCCTATAATGAAGATTCAAATTTGAATTTCTTGTTAGGCCTTCCATACCTGACAACATTCAACATTGGAAAAGGGAAAGTGTTGATGATGATTCCCATATCATCAAATTCTAGGTTGCAAAGATGAATTTTCTAATCAATTGATTGATCTTGAGCCTATGATAGAAGTGTGTGATGGGAAAGGAAACCTTATTTGGGAAAAAGGTGATCAATTGAAAAATAACACCATCCCAAGAGGGCTAGTCAACCTTGAATTTTATTTTGATAATCTTGATAGAATTATGAACAAGTTTATCCACACTCAAGAGATGTAATTGAATGTAACTTAGGGACTTATCGGGATCTAAGCAAAGTTTGGTTGGGTAGTGATTAAGTGAAAATGAGAAACACACCTATAAAAAATTACTAAAGAAATATCGGGATTTTTGGATAGGTTCTAATATGAGTTGAAGGCTTACAAAGAAGATTTATTTCAACATGTGATACCCTTAGAGCCCCACACTAAGTCTTTCAGACAAAAGCAAAGGCCAATAAACTCTATTCTTACAACTAAGATGCAATAATAACTCAAGAAGCTAAAGGATGGAGGTATCATACAACCCACAATGTATTCTTCATGGGTATTTAATCTAGTTCCAATCAAAAAGAAAAATGGGGATATCATATTGTGTGTAGATTTTAGAAATTTGAACAAAGCTTCTTTGAAGGATAACAAACCTTTACCAAACATGGATAACCTCTTATAAAAGGTAATAAGGTATGAATGTTATCAACATTGGATGGTTTCTCGGGTAAAACCAAGTGGTAGTTAATAAATCATAACAGTTGATCCAAAATTGATCTAGGAATACCCAATTCTATGTATTCTCCTCATTACGACTTATAAAACATACCCTCATCATGTTCATTGTTCCGGGGAAAATGGTTAAGTCACACGTAAAGTGATCTAGAAACCTTCACATGAAAAAAGAGATCATTACTTTTTCTATTCTTTGTATTAGTTTTACAATGGTCACATAAGCGTCATGGAACCTTTGTGACTTCACATAGTAGAGGTTACATAACTACCACATGGTTCGCCCCAACAACACCAAAATTAGGGATCTTAAAAGTTACAAATTTTGGGCATCTCGAATTGTTCGTTTCACCTTCCTTCCATCTTTGGGTAGATCAAATATAAATTTAAGTGCATTTACTCATTCTAAGTAAGTGATTTAAGTGAATTCAAGTGTGAACAAAGGATGAAGTTGAAATTGTTCTTGTTTTTTTCATAAAGAGTTGAGTTCTTTCTTGTTAACGATTATAAGCAAGTAATGAGAGTATAAGGATATTTAATCCTTCTTGAAGGTTATAGTTTAACAACAAAATTGTATTGTATTGGAGATTTACGGTGAAGGGAAGATATTTCTTACCAACTATATTTTCTCCCACATTGGTTTTATATAGGATAAAATTGTTGTCCCCTTGTCTTGCATATTTCATTTTTAGTATTTTGTGAATAATTCTTGCTTAATGTTGTCCACTCAAAATTCCCTGCTCTTAAGAAAGTGAATTTTCAAAATTTTGAGTTTAAGTGTCTTCTCTGTTGTCCTGAAAATGTTAAAAGTCACGAAATTGTGAAAATCTACGTTTTTGGGTTATTTTGTGTGTTTTTCGGGCCTGTCGGACATTTTTGTCCCGCGTGTCCCAAGTTCAAAAGTGCGCTCTGTTCCCCGATCGGCCGATTTCCCTGAAATTTGTCTTTTTCGGGCCCGTCAGAACTTTTTGTCCCAAATGTCCCAAGTCAAAATTGTGCAAGTTGTTCCATTTCCGGCCGAAACACCTGAATCATGTACTTCACGCTTTCTTGTCCCAAGTGTCCCAAATACAATTTGACAAGTTGTTCCATTTTCGGTCGAAACACCCAAATCGCGTACTTCGCGCTTTCGCGTCCCAAATGTCCCAAAATCTTCCGGACCCATTGTCACCTTTTCGTCTAATCCGGCCGAGTCGCATGTTTCACATCCTTTCGTCCCGCATGTCCCAAAAGGCATTTGTGCGTCTTTTCCCCGCTTCGCCCGAATTGGCCAAGCCGCGTGTTTCGCGCATTCGCGTCTCACATGTCCCAAATGAACCAAGCGCCATTCGTACTTATTTTTCCCGCTTTACCCGAATATCATGCTTATTCAAATTGGTAGGTATGTATTAAATGCGCATTCATTGTCTTTCTCTCTCCTAATCGGCTATATAATGAGCATACCCCCTTTGCATTTTTCACATTGCTTCCATGCTATCCTTTGCTCGAACCCTTGCAATCAGAAAACCTGCGCGTGTATCCCCTCCCTCTATAATTCCTTCCCGAGTCTAGTTTGTGGCTCTGTCCTCTCGAGTTACTATCAATATGAAGATCAAGTTTCAGGGACAGGAACAAATCTCGCCACTTGAGTCCGTTCACAATATTGGGGACAGTGAAGCTCGTCATCTTGATTTCGGTGATTTTTGGGCAAGGATGGCAGACGCAAACCCTACACCAATGGCGCAAATGATTCACGATAGCGGTTTGGCTTTTGCTAGAGGTTTCCCAATCTTGGTGCAATGTGCTGATACTAGTGCTTTCATGCGGAGCTCACTTTGACCCTGATTCGAGCGAATTAACCAATGTACATGGGGAACTCATCGCCAAGCTGGATGCTACCACCATTAGCACTGCTTTGAGGATCCCAGAGATGGATAATGCCATAGTTGTTTCCCAGGATCAAGCACAGGCCCTGTTCAATCAAGACAAGCTGACAAATTCAAGGCGCGGGTGGTGAAGTCATGGCTTAAAAACCCTAAGAAGGGAGCGTCTCGTCTTTCTAAGACTCTCTTCCAAGTAGATTTCAATGAAGAGTTGTCAGATTTCATAATCCTACTAGCTCGGGTTATGGGCTTACCTTCTACTAACGAGTTCCATTTCTGGATGTGCCCACTCATCAGCATGGTGTGCGAGGGAACTCAAAATATCAACTAGGTGGAAATCATCAGCATGAATTTGGCGGAGCAGCTGTCCAATGTACAACAAATGAAGAAGTTCTACATGACTTCGTACCTGATGTATACTCTGGCGGCATCAAGGCAATGGTTTGGTTTTTCTTACATTGATGCCCACAAGGATGATCCTGTATCGCCACGCCCATGATTCACCCTAGAGACCAGCAATCACAATTTCAGAAGGGTAAATGATGCTTTCACCATGTACGTGGTCAGGCTGCTTGAAGGTGATACTGCTAGAAGGTTTTCTGATGAAGCCATGAATCTGATATCGCACTACGGTGCTTATTTTATCCAATTCAGAAAATTCTCTTATATCAGGCTTGCTGGCTATGAGAGCACCCCTTTGAGGCTTCCCATGTTCTGCAGTGATAAGATGGCTTTGATAGAGGTATGCAGGCAATTAGACAAATTACACAGAACCTGCAGAGACAAGAAGATTTCTGGTTTGCACTTTCCCATCTCTTTGGGAAATTACACTTGTAAAACAGCCCTGGACGCACAGAATATAGAAAGAGCCCTGGTTCCCATCACCGTTCATTTCTTCAAGCCAAGAACTTGCTTCGACTTGAAGAAGTTCATTGAGCAGAACATCAAGATAATCTATCATCATAGGGAAGATACAGAGGACTATTGGGCTGACTGTGCGGATGATTTTGAAGCTAGAAGGAGGCACTATGGCAGGTTCTCTCTGCAATTGATTCAAGAACTTGGCTTGTACCAAGTTCCTGAAGGACTCCAGGATGACAATTCTGATCTATACTCATATGAGTATGACGGTGTGGTTAAGCACACTCCCTTTGAGGACTTGGATTGGAACAGGAAAGAGAAAGATGATCTGGCCGAGATCCTTGCTCCAGTCTTAATCAGGACTAAGGTTTGGTTTCACAGGAAAGTTCGAGAGCTCAGAAGGCACTCAGGAGAATCCTCTTCTAAGGATGTTTCAACACCAAGGAGGGAAGCATCGACTCCCATATCAGACACACCTATGCAAACCCCTCCTGCCTCATCAATGCAAGGACCTGTAGCTTCCACTCCTTCTTCATCCACTCAAGTGTACCAGAAGAAACTCAAAGAGGTTAAGAAGGAGCCTGTGGAAAAAGATCCTCAAAGTAAACTAGGTAGAAGTGCCTTTGGGACCAGAGAACATCATTGTTCTCAGTGAAAGTGAAGAGAGTGAAATGCCAGCCCCTGCAAATGCTCCTGAAGATCCAACAGATAAAGATAAGGAAGTCCAGAGCACTGAACTTCCAAGTGCTATTGATTCCTCTGTAATAATTGTCTCCAGCGCCCCACTCACATCTCAACTTGAGACCATAGCTGTGCAAACCTTGAGCATCATGAGCTCTATGTCTCTTGGTCCTCTTGCCCCTCCTGCTGCTTCCTCTTCCTCTTTTGCATGGGTGCAACCTTTTGTTGACAGTAGGAAGAGGAAATCTTCCTCTCGGAGCTCAGGGCCAAATTTTGATGTTGTCGCAGCCTTGTTGGGCACTACTCCTCGTGCCAAGAAAGCCAAAATCACCTCTAGAATAGTGTCTGATGCTCAAGGTCAGCAATTCCTAGAGATTGCTAAGCCTACAGTAGACAAATCAGAGCAGGACTTGCAGGCATCTGACTTAGAACTCTCAAGAATTCCAATGGGAGAGTCTACTCCTGAAGGTGAGATCCACAACCTCAGGAAATGGTCACAAGAGTCATTGGGAGGGTAGAGAAAGGGCAGAAAACTATTGAACAGTTGGAGGAACAAGCCCAGATTCTCACAGGTTTTATCAAATCTCTTTTGTCTAAGGACAAAGTTTTGGACCCTACCCCATTGACTACTCTTCCACCACCTATAATTTTGAGCCAAGATGAAGTACAGAGTATCAAAGATATGCACAAGTATTCTATCTATGGCAGAGCTATGGAGGCCATGGTGGAAGATATGCTTGTTTAAGACTCGAACTTCATCGATGAAGCTTTCAAACTCCATGGAAAGGTGAATAATTTGCAACAGAAGTTCTCCTCCACTATCGGGGTCATAGATAAAGAGCTCAAACTCTGGAGCAGTTGCATAGTAGACCTCCGTCTCATGGGACAGACAGATGAGAACATTTTATTGGAAAATAAGGTTTTTGATGATGCAAAGGATAATCTGTCAAAGTCCTGGGTTTACAGTGTGGAGTGGAAGATCAAAGTCTTGGAGGAGGCTTTGGGAGAGCTGAAGAATAGCTGGCAAAAAGGTGAGGCTTTCAAGACACTGGTTGTATCTGCTTTCAAAGATATACATTGTCATCTTCAGGATGAAACTTCTGGTGTGCCCCTTTCCTTGCAAGAAATCAAAGCTCAATTCAGAGCTTTTTTCAAAGATAATCTATTCAAGGAAAGCTCCATCTCCAAAGAGAAAATGAAAGAGATCTGCTCTCTTCAATCTGCCATTGAAGAAGCAAATAAAGATTATCATACTCATGTCGAGTTTGATAAAGAAATGGAGAAGTGTCTCGGATTTTGGGGTCAGTCTACAGCCAACACGTCAGTCCCTCGTGGCAGAGACATAGCCGAGGCATTGAAGAGATTCAGGCAATGAATTTTGAAGTTAGTGGGTCCCTCCAGTTGTAACCACCTGTCTTCTTCTCCGTTTTCTTCTCTTCTTTTCTAATTCTTTTTCTCGGATTCATTGTAATAAGTTGAGGTATTGTGATTGGAAACCTTTAACTAATCTTTAGTTAAAAGAAGTAGTTACAAAGAGTAACTGATTTGTAAGCTATATAATGGCCTTTCCACACCATTTTGGAGTGAGGAAGAACTTGGTTTATTTTCTAAAAGTGTAAATAGATCATAAAGAAATCAATACAGAAGGGCTTTCCATTCTTTGTCTATCTGATCTCTGTTATCCCTAAGCTTTCATTTAATTTTTGTGAAGATCATTTGTCTCTAGTTTGTTAGTCTTGCCGATTGCATACTCTCCAACTTTGCAAGCATGGTGATCTTGTATAACCAAGAAGGAACTTTGTGTCCTTGATTAATGAATCTGTAGAACTTTGTGTCTTTAAATTCCATCTTATTTATATGATACAAATGATCTTGTTTCAATTCACTGTAACTTTGCATACATAAAGAATTACTCTGTTATCTATAATTTCGGAGTGTTTCCTTTTCTGCTCATTCTCGTTTTCTAATTCCTCAATCCTTTTGTAATTGATGATCTTTATAGAAAACACTTTCGTAATATCCAAGTTCAACCAGAAAATCATGTTTTGTATATTTGTAAATAGGTTCGTTTCTGAATAAGGGAACCTCTCCCATTAAAGAGGAGGGACTTCTTGTCCCCTGACTGTTGCTCTTCGTAAAGTCCTATTTGACGACCAACAGTTTTTGGCGACTCCACTGGGGAAAATCATATTCCAGTTCTGTAATTTTTGATCATCCTTTGATCTGGCGACTCCACGTTTTACTCGAGGGAGAAGGGCCCTTGGTATTGAAGACTCTCAGTTTCAGCTTTTGGAGCAGCAGGGTTTTCCTTTCCCTTCAACGAGAAATAGAAGGACTCGTTCGACAAGCACTCCACCTATTCAAGATAGAAGTCCTACGGGTGGTATTCCTTCAGAGCCAGCTAGTCCTAATCTTCGAGCTTTGATTATCTTGCTGGTGTTGCAGTTCCTCTCCAAGCCATTTTTCCAAGAATGGCGGTACCATTACCCTGGGGTCATCGTGTCGGGCCCTTGCTCTTCCTCAACCCTTGCATGAGTTGCAGAGGTAAGGAAGAACTTCCTAAATTCAAAGGCTATGGTAAAGTGCATCTCGATGAACACATCGCAGCCTTCATAGTTGCATGTGGAGTTCGGGATTTGAACACGAAGACATCTTCGTGAGACTGCATTCGTTGAGACTTTACAAGATAATGCTGTTGATTGGTTCTATCACCTTCCGGCTGGTACTATCACTAGCTGGGACACCATGAGAACTAGGTTTGAAAACCGTTTCAAACCAGCAGAAGATGTGCATGCCTTGCTAGCCCAAATCTCTCAGATAAAGAAAGATTCACCAGAGCCCATGAGAGAATTTGTGGCCCGATTCAACAGGTTAATTAATAAAATTCCGGTAAATACTCGACCTGTTGATCAAATCCAAAAATGTTTCTTCCTAAATGCCCAATCGCCTGAAGTTAGTTATGCGCTGAGAAGGGCTAATCTCGCAACATTGGTTGAGGATCAAACTCTTGTTGTTAGTGTCGAGGATGATTTGATCATGTCAGGGAAGTTGAGGAGAGACCCTTCCAAATCTAAGTCTGTTGCTTCCTCCTCTTCCACCCCTGGACCTAATACTGATCCATTAGTTCAAAAACTTGTGAATGATCTCATTGCTATAAAGAAACAATTGGCTCAGCATGCTCCTTATGCAGACGTTCCAAGGAGGAATTTCAGCCCAGAAATCGTTTTCCTGCTTCTCAAACAAGATTAGCGCTTGAAGGACCTCCTGTTAAAGTTCCTGTCAATGCAACCTGTGAAGTTGAGGAACCAGATGATGATGAGGATAATGAAGCTTGTGAGGAATTTGTGGAAGAAGTTGATGATGAAGCAGATGAACTTGAGGGATCTCGAGTTAATTTCTTCACCACTGAGGGCATTGATGATGGAGATGATTATGATGAAGTGGTAGCAGACATGAATAGTGAATCATTTGCTGTCATGACTCGAGAGCAGACAAATCAGAGGGAGAAAGTGACGCAGCCCCCAAGAAATCTAAGGAGCAGCCGGCAACTATCCCTGTAATTGCAAAAAGAGGATCTCCTATCCCCACTTCATCTACACCAAAGGTGAGTCCTGTCAATCCTACTAGTAAAGTTACTTCTTTTTCTCCTAAAGTTGATAAACCTAGGATCTCAAGTGATGATGGCCCGTCCACTTCTGGGTCTTTTGATATTATTGATCACCTGAAAAAGACTAAGGTTCAAATTTCAGAGGCTGAGTATTATCAAACCCATCCCAAAGCTTTTGCTAAAATGATTCACTTTGTCAATTCCCATTCTAAAACCACCTCTAAAGGCCTTTTACCCACTCCTTCTGCACCACAGCCTAGTCTGGTAGCTGCTGTCACCTCACCCAATGACAAAATTAAACCATTTTATGTAACACTTCTTATAGCTGGTCATAGGCTCAGTAATTGTGTCATTGACTCAGGAGCCTCAGACAATGTGATGCCTGCTAAAGTAGCTCATGCTTTAGGCTTGACCCTCACACGCACTTATGGATCTTGTTACTCCATGGAGAGTAAGGAAGTGCCCCTAGTCGGAAGAATTAAAGATGCACAAGTGGCTTTTGCTGCTTTGCCTGAAAAGAGAGTTTTGGCTACCATCTTAGTAGCAGATATTCCTCCTTCATACGGGATGTTGCTAAGTAGGAACTTCTGTAAGGATGTGGGTGGAGAAATTCAAATGGATTGGTCACATGCACTCGTACCTGTTAATGGACAAATGAAGAAGTTGATGCCTGAGAAGCAATCTGAGTATATTGTACAAAAAACGGATGATCCTAAAGCACAAATACTCTATGAGGATATGGGTTATGGCAACAACATGATTATGTCCCCTGATGAAATCCAACTCCCAAAGTGTCACCTAAAGATCCTAATGGTGTTTGGATTTTAGAGTTTGATGGAAGTTGTTCCTCAGCTGGTTCTGGAGCTGGTGTCCTACTGGTGTCACCTGAAGGTAGCCTTCATCCTTTTTCATTTAAGTTGTAGTTCAAAAATACTAATAATACAGCAGAGTATGAGGCTCTCATTCTTGGACTGCAAGTGGCCAAAGAACAAGGTGTAAAGAATCTTCTGGCTCGTGGTGATGCAGAATTGATTGTAAAGCAAGTGAGAAGCCTTTTCCAAGTAAAAAATGGAAGGTTGAAACATTACCGGAATCAGGTTTGGGATTCCATTGAATTTCTTGATGCTTTCTCCATCGAGGCAATACCTAGGGAGAAGAACAGCAGGGCTGATTCGCTAGCAATCTCAGGGTCACTACTGATTCCTCATCCTGACTTCTCTCAGGATAAGTTCACCATTGAGATGGTCCATCGAGCCTAGTGTACCTGATAATACCAATAACTGGAAAGTTTTCAATGATGATCAACACTTGCTTTCTTTCCTTGAACTCAAGGGTAATTTCGAACAAGCTGTATTTTGAAGGAAGTGACAACCTGCCTCGTGAAAGTGTGCCCTTTGACAAAGCAGTCACTCGAGGAGAAGAAACGGATCAGGATGGATGCATCAATCTCAAAGGAAACAAGATTCCTAAAGGATTGGTGAGTTTGGAGGAACTATTTGATAAACATGACAGGTATGTGAAGTCTAGAGCTTCACTGGACCTCAACAATCAGCTGAGTATGACAAGATTGATATTGGGAATTCTACTGATCCTAAGCTCGTGAACATTGGAAAATGTTGCACAGCAGATGAAAGGAAGAAAGCAATTGATCTTTTAAAGAGGTATAAGGATGTTCTTGCTTACTCTTATGAAGATTTGAAAGCTTTCAAACCAAAAGATATGCAACATTTTATTCCACTCAAGCCTGGAATTAAGCCTTTTAAGCAGAAACAGAGGCAATACAACCCCAAAATAGCTGACACCATCTTTCAGGAAATTTGAAGTTGTTGAAGGCCAAAATCATTTTTCCCATTCACCATTCAACATGGATTGCAAATATTGTGCCTGTTAGGAAGAAAAATGGTGAGATCCACATCTGTGTTGATTTCAGGAACCTAAATCAGGCTTCCTTGAAAGATAATTATCCTTTGCCCATGATGGATCAGGTCTTGCAAGCAGTAACAGGATCTGAAATGTTATCTATGCTTGATGGATTCTCGAGATATAATCAGGTAGAGGTTGATACTGCAGATCAACACAAAACAGCTTTCACTACTCCTTGGGGTACCTTTGCTTACAAGAGAATGCCTTTTGGGCTCATTAATGCTGGTGCCACTTTTCAGAGAGCTATGGATATGGCTTTTGGAAGTTTGAAAGGGAAGTGTATTGATCATTTTATACCTTGAGCGACTTGACAAGAAAAGGGCGGTGTTTTCTTTGCCTTGTTCAAACGTGGGTTAGATGGGATATTTTTGAAATGTGTGGACAAGGAACAGCAGAGAAAGTTGCTCTCGGCTTTTCATGATCGATAATAGGCATGTGGAGGGCACTATTCATCAATGAGTCCTTTGCTCACAAGATACTTTGTGGAGGATATTACTATCCTTCCTTGTTCAGAGATGCATCCAAGTGGGTTGATAAATGTGAGGCTTGTCAGACCTTTGTGGGAAGACCCAAATTGGCCTCTTTGCCTCTTAAACTAGTTGTAATTGAAGAACCTTTTCAACAGTGGGGTTTGGACTTCATTGGAACACTTAATCCTGCTTCTAGTGCTAGTCATACTCATGTACTAACTGCCATGGACTATTTCACCAAATGGGTGGAAGCTATTCCAGTTAAGAGTACTACTTCTGAAGTGGTATGCAGCTTCATCAAAGAGAACATCTTGGTAAGGTATGGTGTACCTAACAAGATTGTAACAGATAATGCTTCGAATTTCTCTTCAACTGAGATAATGGATTTTTGCTATGGGTATGGCATTTCTTTGGCTCACTCCTCAGATTACTATCCTCAAGGAAATGGGCAAGCAGAATCCACTAATAAAAATTTGGTGACTATTATAAGGAAATTAGTCAATGAGTCTCAACGAAACTGGCACAAGAAGCTCTATGATGCTCTTTGGGCAGACAGGATTACACCAAAGAGAGCTATTGGAATGTCCCCTTTTCAAGTGGTATATGGAGTAGAAGCTCAACTGCCAGTAACAGTGGAACTGCCAGCCTTGCATCTAATGAAGGCCATTGAAGATACTAGTTTCAGTGATGCTTTGGATAAGAGAATTATGTACCTTCACAAACTGAATGAGGACAGATTGGAGGTTGCTGATAGGATATTTGTTCACCAGCAGAAGGTAAAGGTCTGTTTGATAAGAAAGCCAAGTTCAGAGATTTCCAAGTTGGAGACACTGTGTTGTTATGGGATAAAAGGCATGAACCTCGTGGCAGCCATGGCAAGTTTGATTCCCTTTGGCTCGGACCTTTCAAGATCAGACACTTTGCTGGTAAGAATTCCTTTTATCTTGATTACATGGATGGTTCTCCTCTCCCACTTCCGTATAGTGGGCAGTACCTTAAGTTGTTCAAGTCTTAGGTGATTAGGGAGTCCTTTGTATATTCTGTACAGCGTTTTTGTTTTTTCTTTCCTTTTTGTTTTGGTGTGTTGTCCTCTGTATTGGTCTGATTTTTGACTCCGTGGCCCAATGGATAAAATCTTGGTCTGCTTCCCAGTTTGTCTAACGTTCTTACCTTGTCTCATTCCTTGAATTTATGCCAAGTCATCCCCGGAAGGAGCCAATTGTTGTCCACTCAAAATTCCCTGCTCTTAAGAAAGTGAATTTTCAAAATTTTGAGTTTAAGTGTCTTCTCTGTTGTACTGAAAATGTTAAAAGTCACGAAATTGAGAAAAATCGTGTTTTTGGGTTATTTTGTGTGTTTTTCGGGCTGTCGGACATTTTTGTCTGCGTGTCCCAAGTTCAAAGTGCGCTCTATTCCCTAATCGGCCGATTTCCCGAAATTTGTCTTTTTCAGGCCGGTCAGAACTTTTTGTCCCAAATGTCCCAAGTCAAATTGTGCAAGTTGTTCCATTTTCGGCGAAACACCCGAATCGCGTACTTCGCACTTTCTTGTCCCAAGTGTCCCAAATACAATTTGACAAGTTGTTCCATTTTCGGCCGAAACACCCGAATCGCGTACTTCACGCTTTCACGTCCCAAATGTCCCAAACTCTTCCGGACCCATTGTCACCTTTTCGTCCGATCCGGCCGAGTCGCGTGTTTCGCGTCCCTTTTGTCCCACATGTCCCAAAAGGCATTTGTGCGTCTTTTCCCGCTTCGCCCGAATCGGCCGAGCCGCGTGTTTCACATTCGCGTCTCACATGTCCCAAATGAACCAAGTGCCATTCGTGCTTATTTTTCCCGCTCTACCCGAATATCATGCTTATTCAAATTGGTAGGTATGTATTAAATGCGCATTCATTGTCTTTCTCTCTCCTAATCGGCTATATAACGAGCATACCCCCTTTGCATTTTTCACATTGCTTCCATGCTATCCTTTGCTCGAACCCTTGCAATAGAAAACCTGCGCGTGTATCCCCTCCCTCTGTAATTCCTTCCCGAGTCTAGTTTGTGGCTCTATCCTCCGAGTTACTATCAATATGAAGATCAAGTTTCAGGGACAGGAACAAATCTCGCCACTTGAGTCTGCCGTTCACAATATTGGGGACAGTGAAGCTCGTCATCTTGATTTCAAGTGATTTTGGGCAAGGATGGCAGACGCAAACCCTACACCAATGGCGCAGATGATTCACGATAGCGGTTTGGCTTTTGCTGGAGGTTTCCCAATCTCGGTGCAATGTGCTGATACAGTGCTTTCATGTGGAGCTCACTTCGACCCTGATTCGAGTGAATTAACCAATGTACACGGGGAACTCATCGCTGTTAGGATCTGCCGCCATTAGCACTGCTCTGAGGATCCCAGAGATGGATAATGCCATAGTTGTTTCCCAGGATCAAGCACAGGCCCTGTTTAATCAAGACAATGACAAATTCAAGGCGCGGGTGGTGAAGTCATGGCTTAAAAACCCTAAGAAGGGAGTGTCTCATCTATCTAAGACTCTCTTCCAAGCAGATTTCAATGAAGAGTTATCAGATTTCATAATCCTACTGGCTCGGGTTATGGGCTTACCTTCTACTAACGAGTTCCATTTTCGGATGTGCCCACTCATCAAGCATGGTGTGCGAGGGAACTCAAAATATCAACTAGGTGGAAATCATCAAAGCATGAATTTGGCGGAGCATTATCCAATGTACAAAGAAATGAAGAAGTTCTACATGACTTTGTACCTGATGTATACTCTGGCGGCATCAAGGCAATGGTTTGGTTTTTCTTACATTGATGCCCACAAGGATGATCCTGTATACGCCTACTGCCCGCAGTTCACCCTAGAGACCAGCAATCACAATTTCAGAAGGGTAAATGATGCTTTCACCATGTACGTGGTCAAGCTACTTGAAGGTGATACTGCTAGAAGGTTTTTGATGAAGCCATGAATCTGATATCGCACTACGGTGCTTATTTTATCCAATTCATAAAATTCTCTTATATCAAAGCTTGCTGGCTATGAGAGCACCCCTTGAGGCTTCCCATGTTCTGCAGTGATAAGATGGCTTTGATAGAGGTATGCAGGCAATTAGACAAATTGCACAGAACCTGCAGAGACAAGAAGATTTCTGGTTTGCACTTTCCCATCTCTTTGGGAAATTACACTTGTAAAACAGCCCTGGACGCACAGAATATAGAAAGAGCCCTGGTTCCCATCACCGTTCATTTCTTCAAGCCAAGAACTTGCTTCGACTTGAAGAAGTTCATTGAGCAGAACATCAAGATAATCTATCATCATAGGGAGATATAGAGAGACTATTATTGATCATTTGTGCATGATGATTTTGAAGCTAGAAGGAGGCACTATGGCAGGTTCTCTCTGCAATTGATTCAAGAACTTGGCTTGTACCAAGTTCCTGAAGGACTCCAGGATGACAATTCTGATCTATACTCATATGAGTATGACAATGTGGTTAAGCACACTCCCTTGGAGGACTTGGATTGGAACAGGAAAGAGAAAGATGATCTGGCCGAGATCCTTGCTCTAGTCTTAATCAGGACTAAGGTCTGGTTTGACAGGAAAGTTCGAGAGCTCAGAAGGCACTCAGGAGAATCCTCTTCTAAGGATGTTTCAACACCAAGGAGGGAAGCATCGACTCCCATATCAGACACACCTGTGCAAACCCCTCCTGCCTCATCAACGCAAGGACCTGCAGCTTCCACTCCTTCTTCATCCACTCAAGTGTACCAGAAGAAACTCAAAGAGGTTAAGAAGGAGCCTGTGGAAAAATATCCTCAAAGAAAGCAGGTAGAAGTGCCTTTGGGACCAGAGAACATCATTGTTCTCAGTGAAAGTGAAGAGAGTGAAATGCCAGCCCCTGCAAATGCTCCTGAAGATCCAACAGATAAAGATAAGGAAGTCCAGAGCACTGAACTTCCAAGTGCTATTGATTCCTCTGCAGCAATTGTCTCCAGCGCCCCACTCACATCTCAACTTGAGACCACAGCTGTGCAAACCTTGAGCGTCATGAGCTCTATGTCTCTTGGTCCTCTTGCCCCTCCTGCTGCTTCCTCTTCCTCTTTTGCGTGGGTGCAACCTTTTGTTGACAGTAGGAAGAGGAAATCTTCCTCTCGGAGCTCAGGGCCAAATTTTGATGCTGTCGCAGCCTTGTTGGGCACTACTCCTTCTCGTGCCAAGAAAGCCAAAATCACCTCCAGAATAGTGTCTGATGCTCAAGGTCAGCAATTCCTGGAGATTGCTAAGCCTACAGTAGACAAATCAGAGCAGGACTTGCAGGCATCTGACTTAGAACTCTCAAGAATTCCAATGGGAGAGTCTACTCCTGAAGGTGAGATCCACAACCTCCAGGAAACGGTCACAAGAGTCATTGGGAGGGTAGAGAAAGGGCAGCAAACTATTGAACAGTTGGAGGAACAAGCCCAGATTCTCACAAGTTTTATCAAATCTCTTTTGTCTAAGGACAAAGTTTTGGACCCTACCCCATTGACTACTCTTCCACCACCTATAATTTTGAGCCAAGATGAAGTACAGAGTATCAAAGATATGCACAAGTATTCTGTCTATGGCAGAGCTATGGAGGCCATGGTGGAAGATATGCTTGTTGTTGCAGATTGAACTTCATCGATGAAGCTTTCAAACTCCACGGAAAGGTGAATAATTTGCAACAGAAGTTCTCCTCCACTATCGGGGTCATAGATAAAGAGCTCAAACTCTGGAGCAGTTGCATAGTAGACCTCCGTCTCATGGGACAGACAGATGAGAACATTTTATTAGAAAATAAGGTTTTTGATGATGCAAAGGATAATCTGTCAAATTCCTGGGTTTACAATGTGGAGTGGAAGATCAAAGTCTTAGAGGAGGCTTTGGGAGAGCTGAAGAATAGCCATTTGGCGAGAAGGTGAGGCTTTCAAGACACTAGTTGTATCGCTTTCAAAGATATACATTGTCATCTTCAGGATGAAACTTCCGTGTGCCCTTTCCTTGCAAGAAATCAAAGCTCAATTCGAGCTTTTGTCAAAGATAATCTATTCAAGGAAAGCTCCATCTCCAAAGAGAAAATGAAAGAGATCTGCTCTCTTCAATCTGCCATTGAAGAAGCAAATAAATATTATCATACTCATGTCGAGTTTGATAAAGAAATGGAGAAGTGTCTCGGATTTTGGGGGGTCTACAGCCCAACACGCCAGTCCCTCGTGGGAGAGACATAGCCGAGGCATCAAGAGATTCAGATGAATTTTGAAGTCAGTGGGTCCCTCCTAGTTGTAACCACCTGTCTTCTTCTCCATTTTCTTCTCTTCTTTTCTAATTCTTTTTCTCGGATTCATTGTAATAAGTTGAGGTATTGCGATTGGCAACCTTTAACTAATCTTTAGTTAAAAGAAGTAGTTACAAAGAGTAACCGATTTGTAAGCTATATAATGGTCTTTCCACACCATTTTGGAGGAGGAAGAACTTGGTTTATTTTCTGAAAGTGTAAATAGATCATAA
Organism: Taxus wallichiana var. yunnanensis; assembly: GCA_018340775.1. Classification (NCBI taxonomy): domain Eukaryota; kingdom Viridiplantae; phylum Streptophyta; class Pinopsida; order Cupressales; family Taxaceae; genus Taxus; species Taxus wallichiana. Next base: position 515,830,938 of record CM031244.1, read on the forward strand.
AGAAATCAATACAGAAGGGCTTTCCATTCTTTGTCTATCTGATCTTTGTTATCCCTAAGCTTTCATTTAATTTTTGTGAAGATCATTTGTCTCTAGTTTGTTAGTCTTGCCGATTGCATACTCTCCAACTTTGCAAGCATGGCGATCTTGTATAACCAAGAAGGAACTTTGTGTCCTTGATTAATGAATCTGTAGAACTTTGTGTCTTTAAATTCCATCTTATTTATATGATACAAATGATCTTGTTTCAATTCACTGTAACTTCGCATACATAAAGAATTACTCTGTTATCTATAATTTTGCATGTTGCCTTTCTGCTCATTCTCGTTTTCTAATTCCTCAGTCCTTTTGTAATTGATGATCTTTATAGAAAACACTTTCGTAATATCCAAGTTCAACCAGAAAATCATGTTTTGTATATTTGTAAATAGGTTCGTTTCTGAATAAGGGAACCTCTCCCATTAAAGAGGAGGGACTTCTTGTCCCCTGACTGTTGCTCTTCGTAAATTCCTATTTATTTGACGAACACATAATAAACTAGATATTAAGATCTTTATCAAATTTTTCATTCATTTTCACAAAATAGGATTTGTTTATTCATTATCACAAAATGGGATATTTCTTAAAAGAGGAAGTTTACGGATCAAATTGGTATTAGAGAAATTAAGATCACTTGTTTTGTGTGGTTTAACTTGTGTTGACATTTTAAGTTAGATGCCCCTTACCCAAAAGGGAATTGAAAGAGGTGAAGGTATCATCATTCATTTTGATGTAGATATTTCCACCAAGAAGTGGAAACAAGGAATTTGAAGAATGGCTCATGGTGAAGATGTGAGACTGAAGAAGAACGTTTCTACAAGTTGGAGGCGGATGTGGAAAGTTTTTCTAAAGATGTGGGTAGTACTTCCTTTTCTATGGGGAATTTGGAGTCCGTCATGGGATTTCACATGGAGAAGCTTGGTGTTTCAAAATAGGTACTATAAGGACATAAAGAAGACACTCGTGGATATGATGAAGAGTATCCATGTGCCAACCATACTCCTCCTCCATTCAAAAAAAATGCAAAGATAGAAATCCACCCTTATAATGGGGACATGAATGTAGAAAAGCTAGACCATTGGATAGCTCAACTTGAGGTATATTTTAGTTTGCATCAAATCAATGAGAGTTAACATATTTAATTTGCAAGGTTAAAATTAACCAATCATGATTTAACTTAGTTTGAAATCTATGTTCATACTTTGGTTGTTAAGAAGCTTCCTCATATTTATAAGTGGGATGAATTTAAGATGTTAATAAAGAATAATTCTATCCTATTTTTATGAGGAAGAGAGGTCCATGTATTGGAAATATCTTAGGCGAAGTAAGGCCAAAATGTGCAAGATTACTCTAGCGAGTTCCAAAAGAAATTTGTCCAAATGGGAAAATATGTAGTGGACCAGGACATCTAAATGAAGTACATCAGTGGACTCTATAGCCACTTGAAGAGACCATTTCTCTTGTCCAATCTAGAAAATGTAAATGAGATTTATTTTCAATCCCAATATCTAGAGATAGACAAGAAGAATAGTTCATCTAGCTCTCAACATGCTTCAAACAAACAAGGTGACACCGAGAAAAAGGAGAAGGGGAAAGGGAAAGGGATAGGTAAGAAAAATCCTATTTCCATTTCTAAGAAGGATACTAGAGTTCATTTTGGTCTTTGTAATGTAAACACTCATTCCGAGGAAAATGTTAGACGCTCCACGGAATTACATCCCTTTGAGAATAACAAGAATTAAAAGAAGGCAGTGGCTTCCCTCCGAGGGAGGATATATTTTGCAGCAAAGAGGTAGATGAGACAATGTGTTGTACTTATATCCATAGAGAGGTATGTTTTGGTATTAAAAATGTTGTTCAAGAAAATGAACTTACTAATATTTTCACATAAACATTCAAGTGAATAAAACTAAAGTGAATTCTCTTTTGATACTTGTTCTCAAGCTAATTTGATAAGTAATGAGTTAGTTGATAAGTTGAAGTTAGATACTTACAATCATCCGAATCCATATTCATTGGGTTGGGTGAAGAAAGGCATAGACATCAAGGTTACTAAACAATGTAAAATTACATTTAATATTGATAAGAAGTTTATTGATGAAACTACTTTAGATATTGTTCCCATTGATGTGTGTGGTGTAGTTTTTGGAAGCCCATACTTGTATATCAAGGATGCCCTATTCATAGGAAGAGCCAACCAATACTACTTGGTAAAGGATAGTAGGAACTACCTCATTTAAGCCTTTACATGAGACTCAAATATCTCTTTGGTAAGTACCTATGAAGCTAAGAATCTTATTAATGCTAGTGGGAAATTTGCATTACTTCTTTTGAGATATATAAAAGAAGAGGAATTTGTTGCATCTAAAACCACTTTTAGCGTGTTTACTAACAAATATTAAAAGAAAATGAAAGATTTAGTTCATCAGTTTAGAGAAATTTTCCAAGATCCTTCGAGGCAACCTTTGGTCAGTCCAATTGAGCATGAAATACACTTGTTACCCAATAGTCCACTTCCAAACTTGGGATTTTGCATACATTCCTTGAAGGATGCCAATGAGGTAAAACAAAAGTTACATTTTTGATTAAGCCAGGTATGACTAACCAATTAGTTGATATGTTATTTATGCTTCCTTTACTTTCAGCTATGGGCACTTTGACTCTTCTTGATCCTTTCATATGTGAATCATATCAGGAAGGTTATGAGAAAGATCTGGATATTGGAGAAATATTTCAGCAGAAACCTCCAAGTGAGGGTTTTGCACTTAGAGGAGAATATTACTTCTAAGAAAGGCTTCTCTACAAGAATGAGAAACTTTGTGTGCCTAAGGGGGAAAGATTTCAGTTGATGAGGGAAGCACACACTTATAAGGTGGTTGGTCACTTTGGTATGATGAAAATATTAGCACACATATCGAGAGTACGTTTATTGGCCAAACATGCAAGAAATTGCTAAATTTATCAAGGGTATATTTTATGTATTATTAAGCAAACCTAGGAAAAGAAAGTTTGGTTTATATATGCCATTACCAATACCTTCCCGACCATGGGAGAGCATCACCATGGATTTTTTGGGTAGTTTTCCTACCTCCAAGAAAGGATATGATTATATTTTTGTGGTAGTGGACCGGTTCAGTAAAATGTGTATTCTCATTCCTTGTAAGAAAACCATCAAAGTCAGTCATGTGTATTTGAGTTAATTTTTGTTAATGTGTGGGTTCATATAGGTTTTCCTAATTATATGTGTCAGAAAGGGACTCACGGTTCATAGGAAATTTTTGGTCTAATTTGTGGGAAAATATGGATACTAAGTTGAAAAGGTCTACCACTTTTCATCTCGCAAATAGATGGGCAAACAAAAGTGGTAAATTGTACCTTGGTTCAACTCTTGAGAGGGTACAATAGGAAACATCCTAGGACTTGGGATGAGAATTTAGTATATATCCAACATTATTATAATAGGTAAGTTCATGCTTCTACTAGTAAGACTCCTTTTGAAACATGTTTTGGTTATTTTCCTAAGAGTGCATTTGATGTTGTTTTGAGATTACCATGCAGAGACAATGGGAAAGTGCTCTGGAAGTCCACAAAGTTGAGAAGTTCATTAAAAAAATTCACATATACACCTTTATGTATAGGAGAGGTTGAAAGAGTCATAGGCCAAGTACAAATCATGACATGATCAACATAGAACTAAGCATTCTTTCCTTGTTGGTGATAAGGTATGGTTGTACTTGAAGCAGAGAAAGGCTGCAAGGTAAAGCTAAGAAACTCAAGCCTCTTCGATATGTACCATTTGAAATTATGTAACAAGTGGGTAAGAATGCATTTCACTTGGATTTTCCTCCTTATATGAGAATATATTTAGTTGTGAATGTTGAGAATTTACGTCTCTTTGAGCCCTCCATGTTGGATCAGGAAGAAGAGGGATTGTTTCTACCATCTATTGAGGATATTGCTCCATATAGTCAGTTGGAATTGGAGGAAGATGTGGTATTGCAGTGGAAAGAGAGAACAACACAATGAGGAGTGCAAGACATGTGGTTGATTGGGTTGAAAGGTCAATTGCCTACCAAGGCCAAGTGGTATTCCAGCGAAGATGCGGGAAGAAATTTTCTCATCTTATTAGTCCTTGAATTTATTAGGGACTTAAAAGCCTCAAAGTGGGTAGGTATGATCCAAAATGGATCTAGAAAACCCCTAGAATCTACTATGAATAACCTAGGCGTCTTTGGTACATCACCTGACCTAAGTTGAGTGCTCAACCAAAGCACGCAAAGGTACCAAGCCCCTCTTTAGAGTTGTTTTTGCGGGGTGTTAGTGTGATGGTGATAAAAATATTCAGATACATAATTAAACATAAGAATTCCACAGTGCATAATCTAGATCTAGATCTTAGTGAATCATGAATTAAACAATAACTATAATAAGATTAACCATACATGAACCAAATTTAGTTATGTTTAACACCATTATCCAGCCAATAAACTCCATTACATTAAACACTGTAAAACACAGAAGCTTCTTACATTATAAAATATATCCATAAGTCATGTGCACATCAGATCCAACAACATAACTCTCTACAATAATTCACACACTCTAAACTACATATTTCAATATATATTTATAGAGGTGGGGACTTTCCCTTCACCACCTGTGCACTTCTCAAAATAGGTCACATGTTGATAATAGCTATGCACCTTTACAATATCATGCATGCACGCAAGTGTTCTAATAATAGATGTCATATAGTTAATTGGAAGAAGAAATCCTATTATTAGCTCAAACCATGCATGGCACTTATCAGCAGCTCATTCCCAAAATAATATTGTGTAGCAAGTCTTCAGTCTATGTCATCTCCCCATGTTATCTCCAAAAATAGCCCTTATCCAAAAAATGGCTAAGTCATGAGCCAAAAGTGTTCTAGAACATGTTTCCTTTCCTATCTTTATGTGCCTTCAAATGTGCCTTGTTCTTGTGAGTGCATCCTTTGTGTGTCTTCTCCTTAGAGAAACATTCTATCTTCTCAACATTACCCCACACTAAAGTACATTGTCATCCCGATAATGGGAATTCTTCCTGATGTTCCCAATAATAAAGAATAAGGAATTGAAAGAATAAAAGAATCATTGTACAAAAAGAATGAATATTTACTCTGCAACATCCTCTTCTTCAACTGGGAGGATCAAATCTGATATTCATTCTTGATCTCAGCCTCCAATGTTTTCTAGTTATTTAGCATAGTCCTTGTCTTTTCTGGAATATATGTGGCTATGGCATCTAGTTCTCTTGAGTAATTTTTTCCTTCTCATTTTTTAGTACTCGGACAACATTGGCCATACCTGACATCATTCCTTCCATGAGGTCCATCTTTTTACGCTATGAGCTTCCTAATCTCATCAATCCTCTCTTTATGTGGATCTTGGGCTGCTATGAGGGCCTCGTGCTTTTGTTTCACTAGTGTCAATTTTCTGTGCACCCTAAAGTCTCATCTTTCATTGCTGCTAGAACTTCATTATCTTTAACTAGATTTCTAGTCCTTATTACTACCTCTAGTGCCGCACATAAATTAAGAGCTTGGTTTTCTTTCTTCAATTCATATTTTAAAGTTTGGAGCAATGCCTCGTAAGTTGAAATTTTCTAAGCATAGAGGTCCATGCTCTCTCTGCTTCTTTCTCAACATATTTTGGTGTGGGCATTCGAATTGGTTCATCCTCTAACACCAAATAGACCAAATTGCGCACATAATGCATAGTAAAAGGAAACTTTTCAAGTACCTTAGGTTCTAGATGAGGCCTTCTTTTAGAATGTGATCACCAATCTCCTCCGCCATACTAACGAAAGCCTCATTCTTTCCCGTTCTCATTCCTTCTCTTCCTTTAAACGTGTTATCTCTGTAGTTTTATCTTTGTTATCCTCCATCAATGCTCGAATGGTGGTGGACCTTATCAATATTTCTCCATGCCACCTCAAAGCAGATACTTTGACCAAGGCATTACTAACCTGCTCATCAGACATTAGAGTAGGTTTTATCATCATGTGCCTACTTTGGGGTGCCTTCTTCACTCTTCGCAAGAGACACAGGACTCCTCGCACACATAAAAATATGGTTCATCATATGAGTCTGCATGGACCAGATAATTACTTCCTTGTGCATGTAGTGTCCATATCTGGATCCATCGGCTCCCACCCATATAAATCCTTAAGGCCCACAGTGCTTTGGAACCAGGCGTGGACAATTTTTCTTGTGTCCTCAGCATAGCCCATACTAGGGACAACATACTCTTCACTTGTTCTTTCTCCTTTTGTTCTTGGCCCCTTAAGAGCCTAGGCGCCAAGGTCTGAAGTTGTCCTATTCTCCTACCTGATTCGTAACGGGCACTTTGGGTTGTTCTTACATATTTTCTTCTACTTCTTTCACCCCTTCCTCTTCATCTCTCATTTCTTCATCCCGTGGTTCCTCCACATCTTTAGGCTTAGCCGGGGTTGCTGGTGTGCTCTCTTCGGACTCCTTCACCTCCTCATTAAGCTTCAGCTTCCTTCTTCTCTTTTTTTCTGGTGCTTCTTTTTGAGGGGAGAGTCGAGGTGACCTTCGTAAAGGTTGTGATGTTCCTATACCTTGGGTCCTGGTTCTTCTGAACACCTTCTTAAACTGGTGCTCCTCATGGACTGTATCTACGTCCAAGTCTTCCTCTCCTTCTTGCGCATGTGGGGGAGTATTTGTGCGCTCACTCTACACTTTTTCTGTGGGCTACCTCTAACCTCTATGGTCTAAGCCTCCACTATCCTTGTGTTCTTCTTCTTCTTCATCTATCTCTATGGTCGAGGTAGGCTTTGGAGCTTCCACATTTTCAATTGTGTGTTTTCCCTTAGGTGGCCCTAGGAGCATGAACTCATTCTCCACATACTTGTTATTTTCCAACCTAGGCTTAAGCTAGAGATAAACAAGCATAGCTCCACTATCCCCAATAGCCAAACTTATCGATTCATACTTATAACATCTGAAATGAGCCTCTCAATGTAGGTAGATCGACTGGATAAACATAAGTTTTTTGAGAGTATGGTAGTCACAATCTACCTTGTCCGCATTAAATCTCAACCTGGCGTGCATCAGTAAACATGTGTATTGATTCCTAGAAATAGTGCATTGTGAAGGCATAGGGAATTTTGCACTAGGGACTCCATGTCCCATCCTTCATTGCAAACCGCATGATGCAAAAATGTTGATACACCGTGAATTGTACTGTCTTACCCACTACTTAGGTTAAATCCTTTGGAATGTGCCATTCCTCTTCAAATGTCACGCATAGTCAATCATACCATAGTTCTTCCTTTTTTTAATGAGCCACTCATTGTTCCTTCACACAAATACTTCTCAAACCTCTCTACGAGGGACTTCTTTTCCACATGGGGTATTCCCTGGATCTTGTTATTTGGCCCATCGGGCACTCTAATTTCTACAAACACAAGAGATAGTAGGATAGCTCCAAAACTTATCTTTTCTCGGTTGTACATGTTTCCTCAATAATTTTTTTGCTATGTGAACTCGCTAAGTTGTAGACTTCTCCTTGTGACATTTTCTTTGCAATATGTAGCCACATGGTATTTACCTGACCATCTCTCTTGATCATTCAACTTAGTGAGTAGATGTGGCTACCTGCACCACATGGTACTTCCTTAATTTGTATATATCCATTCCACGTGGACCCTTGGAGTATCCCAACTCCTTGTGGCTATAACAACTACCTTATCAATTAGATCACTACTAATATCTGTCCATGTGCCCTTTAGTCCTGTCAATGTGGCAATCAAAGGCGTGGTGATCCTTACCCATCCAACAAAATAGAAGAAGTCCTCATGGAATCTTCTCATAAGCCATTGGTATAAACTTTCTAGTTTTCCAAAATATGGGAGTTCATACAGTTGATACACCCCTACCTTCTTGAGAAGCATTTCCCCAACATCGTCATATACCGACATGTCATCCATTGTGCACTTGTTGGTCTTCTTATTCAACAAACATCCAACTCTCCCTTGTTATTAGTGGTGTGGTGGTTGTAATCACTTACTTTGCATCTGTGGATATGGGAATCCCAATCTTGTCCAATGATCACTCCTTCTAGATACTGCATTTCTAAAAATTTCTCTCGGGAGAAACTTCGACCTCGACTTCCACCTTTTTCTTCCCCTTCGTACCTACCTCCTACAGGTGCCTTCCTTGGTGCCATTATAAAAATATCACCTTTTTTGTCTTCTGTCGAGTAAGCTCTCATGCCCTAGCTCAAAACCACATGCCCTAGCTTGAAACCGTGTGCCCTAGCTCCTTCTCAATGCTTCTACTTTTCTCAAACCCTTCTCCAATGGGGATGCAAGCCACTTCTACACACAAATATGCTCTCCACGCCTGGTTTCACAACTCTCTCGCACCTCAATACGTTTCACTTGGCTTGGTCACAACTAGCTCACTTGAATACTTGTGATCGCAAAGGTAAAAATGAACCCGCATCACATCCTTATATAGATTTTGAAAAAATTTATTGCATTTATTGCTCCTTTACCTACCACCAATCCTCTCATTAATTGACCATTTTCCCAACTTCCGTGCGCCACACACCTACGTGCCCTAGCTATAACCTTCTAGCGTGCCTTCCTACCTTCTGGCTATAGACCTCCTTCTATGCTTCCATGTGCCAAAGTACCTCACCACTCTGCCTTCCTGTAGTATTTTCTATGGCCTCACTTACCTTACCTCATGTTTACATTGTTCATTCATTTATTTCCAACTATGGTCTTCCTTAGAGCAATCTTCTTTCTAGCATCTCCTTTCCATACTTGAATAAGCACATGTAATAGTTTGTTCTTATGTGTACCCATTTTTTAATAACAAATAACAACCACCCCACACCAATGGTATGTGCAGTCCTTTGTGCATAAAAATACTTCAGATTGTAATTAGCTTCCAGCACGCAAACACGCTTATTACACAAAACACAAAACTAAATTGACAAAGCATAGCGATGAAGAAGGAAATACATTAAAATAAATATAGAAAAGGAAATCTATACTAAATGGCAATACTTCCTTATTAGAAACACCAAGAATACTTATTTATAGTAGGGCTTCAGCCTACTCCCGTTAAAGTAATCGAGTAACCATGTTCCATCAAGTACCTCTAACTCGACAAGTGTTTGATTCAAGGATTGAGTGATAACATACGGTCCCAACCAATTCACCTTAAGTTTTCCTAGATGGCGAAACTTGGAATCATAAAGAAGTACCATTTTTCCAACCTCAAGCTTCTTGTCCCTGATGTGTCTATCATGCCATGCCTTCTATTTGGCCTTTTCCTGCTTTTGACTCCAACGTGCTATGACGTGCCTCTCATCCAAGCTGTATTAACTTGTCAATTCTCTCTTCTAATGCTTGCTCATCAGCTAGACCTCCACATGTGTGTGTAATATGCAAAGAAGGTAACATGAATTCCATGGGAAGAACTACTTTTGTGCCAAACACCAATTGAAAGGGTGTGGCCTTATTTAACCTTTTGTAAGTTGTTCTATATGCCCAAAGTACAACATAAACTTTATCATCCCAATATTTCCTTCCAACATCACAAATATTTGTTAAATTCTAGCTCAATATCTTGTTGAAGGCCTCAAGCAATCCCATTTTCTTGAGGGTGATAAGGTGTAGTCTTGTGGTGCGTAACCATAAATTCATCTAATAATATCTTGATTGTCTCATTCAAGAAGTGTGTGCCCCTATCACTTGTCAAACTCAACGGACATCCATACCTAGTAAGAATATTTTCCCATAAGAACCTTGCTTGTTGTAGTTATTGTAAATCCTTTGTAGGTGTTGATTTTTCCCACCTTGTAAGATAATTTGTACAAGTGATGATGTAGCACGATCCGATTCTACGCACGACTAGGGAAATAGGACCCACAAAGTCTATTGCCCATTTTTCAAATGGCTCTATACTAGGAATAGGCCTCAAAGGCATTTCATCTCTTTCCCAAGGTTTTTCAAGGCATTGAAAGTGATCACACACCTTACAATACTCTTTACAATCCTTGTACAGGGTCTCCCACCATAATCGGCAAGTAGAATCTTGCCGCGCGGTGGTGTCACCGCATGATGGCCACTTGCAATACTCCCATGAGCCTCTTCCATGATATCCTTGTGCTCATGTTCTAATACATATCTGTGTAATACTTCATCTTGACCTAGTTAGTATAAGTAATCATTGATCAACATGAAGGGTGTGTTATGAATTGCAAGTTATTTCTTCTCTAATGCTTTCATTCCTTCTGGCATCATACCTGTGCGTAAAAAGACAACAATATCCTCCAATTCTGAAGGCACGTGATGTAACCTATACAACTGTGCATATGGCATTATATTTTCAATTATATGTGCATCCTCCCCGATTGAATCCTTGATAAGTGGTCTGGGCCAAAATTACTTTTACCTGGTTTTACCACGATTGTAAAGTCAAATTCTTGGAATAAGAGAACCCATCGACATATGTGCCCTGTAAAATGGGATTATTTACCAAGTATTTTAATGCCATGTGATCTATATAAAATAAAAATTGGTTGTTGCTAACAAGTACTATCTGAATTTATGTAGCATGTAGATCATCGACAAGGCCTTGTGCTCTGTAGTTGTATAATTTTGTTCTAGCAGAGTCAACTTTCTACTAGCAAAACAGATAGGATGATCTATAATACCTTCTCCAAGCTGAGCTAACACTATGCTAATGGTCATGCCAGAGGTGTCCACATGTACATGAAATGGTTGGTTCCATGAGGGAAAACATCAGAATAGGCGTTGTAGTAAGTCTCTCCTTCAATGCCTCAAATGCATGTTTTGCAGTTCTCCCAATAGAATGTCCCTTTTCCTTTGAGTAACTCTTCCAAAGGTGCGGAAATCTTCGCATATCCTTTGATAAATTTTCTATAATACCCTGTATGGCCCAAGAATTCATGCACCTCACTCTGACTAGTAGCTTCCTCCAAGCCCACAATAGCGCAACCTTAAATTTGGATCTACTAGCAAACCTTCCTTATGAGATGATATGCCCTAACAGAGTTCTAAAAGGTGTAGCAAATACGCACTTCTTGATGTTTAAAGAGATCCTAATTTTATGCATCTTTCAAACATTAAGCGTAAGTTGTCACAATGATCCTTAACAAGCCCATATACCATCCAATCATCCAAGTAAACCTGTAAGAATTTGTGAATAAAATCCTAGAATGCTTGAACAACTATGCGTGAAAATACAGCAGGCGTGTTCTTCAAACAAAAGGGCATCACAGTATATGCAAAACTTCCCCATTCAATGGTGAAATTTATCTTCTCTTGATCCTCTTGTGCAATTCTAACCTAATGATACCCAGAGAATCCATTTGTAAAAGAGTAAACTTCACACCCTACAACGCCTTTTAATATTTCCTTGATGAAAGGTGTAGGAAAAGGATCAATCACACATGCAGCATTCATCTCCCTATAATCCACAAAATCCTAATCCAACCATCTTTCTTTATATTGATTACCATGGGGCTAACCCACTTTGATTCTTCTAGGGGCTTAATGATGCTAGATTTTAACATTTTGTCAATTTCTTCTTTAACTTTTAAAAATTTAGGGTTCATCTTGTAAGGTCTCTTCCGATCGGGCGCACTCCTTCCTTTAGCTTATTCTTCATCTCACCTAATGACTCATGCACCCCATTTAATTCATGGTATCCCCTAGGGAATAAGTCTTGGAAATCATGTAGTAACTCAATTATCTTTGCTACTTCAAAATCAAACCAATAATCTCCAATTATGGCCTCCTTAGGTTCATCATCCGTGTCAATTTTCACTTTATTTGTCTTCATAGGTTCATGATAGGTGCATGCGTGTTTATTTGTACTTTCTAAAAAACTTCACGTGTACCTACTTTGAATGATCTATGTCCAAATCTTCTACTTCATCATCCACTATGTAGACCATCCTTCCTTTCTCCTTCCTAAATCAAGCACACATAAATAGTTATGCATTTATCTTCATCTATTTCATAAAAATGCGCTCCTAGTGCTTCCTAACCAAATAACTCCTGAATGGGTTCTTTAGCCTTTGTATTGTCTCCCATAGTCAAGTGTTCCATAACCCGTAATGCCTCTCTCACTAGAGGTTTAGTAGAGAAGTAGTCAAAATTCTAGGTCATTCCTGCAATCAAGTCCTACCAATTTCCAGTCTCCCTATGCAGTTCTACATAAACATACCAAGCGTGTGTGCAGCCTTATAACATGGAATAAAGTTTGTGCACCCAAAGTGAAGGTGATAAAGCTTCTTGCCTCGTTGTCTAAAGTATCTCACACTACTAAATGTGGTGCTAAACAAGTTGATTACCATGATATATGCATATTTGAGTAGGCACATTGCTCCTAAAAAACTAAGTTTTAGAGTAATTCTGACTTCATTCCATTCTATGAGATTATCCATGTGAGTTATCCACCAGTGCATTGCCATCCCACATAGGGTATAAACTAATATATTTCTTCTCTCCACTTGATCTTTCCACTGTTCCTCCATGGCATGTAAGAATACTGTAGGATCTCCTTCACTAGTATACCAGGGTACAAAGTCATTATCTATCCTCCTAATACAACGAGGTTTTATCCTTCGTGTAAATGCACTTCTTACCTCGCACTCAACCATTTCATAGGTGTCATGCACCCAATTGTCACAAGAAATAATTGTAGTATCAATAATAGACTGTGCATCTTCCCACTAGAGGATTCCCTCCTTAAATGGCTCAAGTACCTCGGATTTCTAATGGTGTGCACATAAAATTTGTTCAGGTATTCCTCACTCAAAGGTTCAACATAAGGTTTATATTTCCCATCTGTCAAAGGTATAATAACTCATTGTTCCTTGTTCTCAAAACTTAAATACCCCTTGTTGAACCGTAGATCAACATTATTTGCATAACACCAAGGGCGCCCAAGTAAAGTCGGGAAGTTATCTGCTTCTACAAGTGCTAATACCTCAAAGTCCCCAATGAACTTGGCCCCTTGTATAGTAATGGATGCATCTTTAAAACCCGCTTGGAGTGGCCTTAGTATGATTAGCCATAAATAGTACATTAGAGGATGGTTGTAATGGAGGTCTGCCCATCTATACCCACACATATAAAGTAATCACATTCACTTTTGCACCTGTGTCAATCAATATATTGCTCAAAATCCATCCATCCACAACAACATTCAGAGTGATCTCCTTGTCATAATCCAAGCTATGAGGGGGAAGATTAGCATGTAGGATATGTCGTCCATTCTCAATACTACGTGCAGTGAGTGTTCCCCTTTAACTAATTCCCTAGTAATGGAATAATACTCTCTAGCAACAGTATCTTGCATACCTCTTTCAAATCATCAACATCTAAATGGACCATCTCTATTGCCTTCTTTTGTTCCAAATTCCACGATTGTTCCTTTACATTGTATTTCACCATGAAGATTTCATAGTACGACCATGGTTTCCTGATAAACCTCTTTCTGATGTGTAGGATTTGTATATCTTGCATGTAAAACCTACTCCTTAGTAATGGTAGGATTTTTTTATAATGTCTCTTTGGCACAAGCAAAGCTTCAATGCATGTAGTAATCTTCATAGCAGTACTACCTCGAGTTACGTTTCCAACTTTCACATCCACTGATTTTCTATAGCGCGTTGTATCCTAACCATCTTTGCACCCTTTTTTCTTGTTTATGTTGCTTGCTAAGATGCTCATATAATTCTGGGCATTCCTCATAGTTATGATTCTTCCCACAAAAAGAACAAGTAATATTATGAGGGCATTCATGTATGTAGTGGTCAGGAGATCCACATGTATAACACATTCCATGAGGAAACTCACCTCGCCCACCACCATGGTCTCATCCCCGAATCCACCATGGTATCCTTGACCTCTGCCATAACTTCCTTCAAAGCACCCTTCGTTCCGATCGTAGCGCCCTTGAGTGTGATCACGATCATGGTGGTCACTTCTACTTTTAGAATTATTTGATACTCATGTTTTTCGCACACAAATATCTATAGTACCATGGGTCTAACCAATCAACTTTGTAGTATTCGTATTGTGAGTGGTGGACCAAAAATCTTACGATAGCAAGATACATTCTTTCTTATCACACTGCTCTGTAGTAATGGGCAACGGCTTGCATCATGGTCTAAATGACATATCTTGTAGTCTAGAAGCAATGAATGTACTAACCTATGCGGAAAATTATTCTTAGTGTGCCCTTCCACTTCACATTCTATACACCAAATCCCAGTGTGCATCTCATGTGCTGAATTGGCAATGCCAAAATAAGGAATCCAAACAGTTGTAAATGTTTGGGCTTCTCAAAACGGTTCATTTTACCTTCCTTCCATCCTTGGGCAAAACAACTATAAATATAAGTGCATTTACTCATTCTAAGCAAGTGATTTGAGTGAATTCAAGTGTGAGCAAAGGAGGAAGTTGGAATTGTTCTTGTTTTGTTCATAAAGAGTTGAGTTATTTCTTGTTGAGGATTGTAAGCAAGTAATGCAAGTAGAAGGAGCTTGAATCCTTCTTGAAGGTCATAGTTTGACAATAAAATTGTATTGTATTGGAGATTTACATAGTGAAGGGAAGCAATTGCTTACCCAGTTGGAGTTTTCCCACATTGGGTTTCTCCAGGATAAAATTGTTGTCTCCTTGTCTTGCATCTTTCATTTTCAGTATTGTGTGAATAATTCTTGCATAATAAATTGGATATTAAGAGCTTTATCAAATTGTTCATTCATTATCACAAAATAGGATTTGTTTATTGCTTAAAAGAGTTATTTCATGGATCAACAAAACAAAATTTCTTTCATCACTCCCTGGGAACCTATGTTTATGTCAGAATTCCTTTTTGACTAATGAATGTTGGAGCTACCTTCTAGAGAGAAATGGATGTTGTATTTGTTGGATTCATAAATGAGTTTATTGTGGTCTATCAAGATGATATAACAATATTTTCTAAAAAGAGAGGTGACCACTTGCACCACCTTGAAAAGATTTTGATCAGGTGTAAATAATTTGATATATCATTGAATCCAAGGAAATGCCATTTTGGTGTGTAGAAGGAAAATTTATTGGGGAACATTATGTCTCAAGAAGGAGTTATGATTGACCCTGAAAGATTAGAAGCAATTGATAAGGTGTTTATCCCAAGTCTAAGCAAGGTATATAGTCCTTTGGAAAAATCAGCGTTGTGAGGAGGTTCATATCCAATTTTGTTGAGATCACTTTACCCATCACAAGTATGTTGAAGAAGGATCAAGTTATCAAGTGGGGAGATGAGGCAATACAAGAATTTAAAGGAGTAAAGGATGCATTAAAGACTACCCATGTGTTGGCCAATCCTAATTATAAGGATTTGTCAAATCTTCTTCTTTGTATTTGAATTCACTATTGCCTTAGTCTTATTGTAAAAGGATGATGAAGGCCATGAGTGATCAATTGTATTTTTAGAGAAAGGCCATACAAGGATCTGAATCAAGTATACAATCATGGAAAAAATGGTTTTTCCTTGGTGAAAGCCACTAAGATCTTCAGACCTTACATCTTGAGCTCAAGGATCATTGCCTATGTGCCACACACCATGGTCAAGGACATCTTGACAAAGATGGAAGTATCAAGCAAAAGGTGTAGATTAGTCAACAAACTCCAAGATTATGACATGGACATCCAAACCATGTTGGTAAGGGTCCTTGGTTTGGTAAGGCTAATAATAGAAGTAAACTTGTAAGTGGTTGAAGTACATATTGTAGATGTTGATTTGAATGATCCCCATGAAAAGGTAAGTGCATCTATCTGGTATAAGGACATAGTTCATTACTTGTAAATTTTAAATTTTCCTCCGAGGCCTAGACAAGAATTAGAGAAGGACACTGAAGTTAGTGTCCCAAAAATAAATCCTAACAGAACTTAGCATAGTTTGGAAAAATCTGAAGGGGGCTTATTAAGGTGTATAACTAAGGATGAAGATCCTAGATCGATTAATTAGTTTCATATTAGAGTATGTGGTGGTCACTATGTTGCCAAAGTAAATACTTAAAAGATCTTGAGGCCGGGTTATTAGTGGCCATCTCTTTTCAAATATGTTGCTCAATTCTTTGAGAAGGTGTGAAGATTGCTAAAATTTCTTTGGTAGGTTAAAAGATTTTGGATCTCTCCTCTTGCATCATGTTTCATTTGAAGCTCCATTTAGATGATGGGGATTATATTTTATTGGTAAAATGTCAAATAATTCTAATACTAGCCATAAATTGATCTTAGTAGCAACTAATTATTTCACTAAATAGGTTGAAGCAATCCCCAAAAAGAAGGAAACACACTAATGGTCATGTACTTTCTTTTAAGCTACATCATTTATAGATTTGGTGTCCATTTCAAATTATTTTTGACAATACTGGTGAGCTTTAGGGCCAACCCCTTAACAACCATGTGTGATGAGTATGGAACAAGCCTCCCATATGCTTTCAATTACAATCCTTAAGGAAATGGGAAAGTTGATTCAATTAATAATAACTTGCTCAAAATACACATAAGAACCTTGGAAGTTTACAAGAGAAAGTGGGGTAAGAAAATCAAGTTTACATTATGGGTTGATAGGGTTACATCAAAGAGATCTACTGGAAATATCCCATTTGAGTTAGACTATAGTGTCCAAGCATTCCTACCTCTCCATTTTTATTTGGTGATAAATAATGCAAAAATGTGAAGCATGAGGATCATGTCGGATAGTGTGAACAAAACCCAAGTTGCACTCTTGTAGTGTGAGGAGGTCTCATGGAGGAGTGAGCATCAACCATGTAATACATGCAAAGATTTAAAATAGAGAAAAATCTCATTAACCATCCTCATAGGTTTGAAAAGGATAAAGGGTACAAATAGGGGTGTTTTGTAACCCCCAGTACCTACGATCATGACCTCTCAGGTAGAGAAGGGGAGTTACATTCCTTGAATACAAAGTAACTCCCATATGACACAATGATGCACTGACACATAATGACACACAATGAATCTCATGATGACCCCTATGACACCCCTATGATACCTAGACCTATCACCTCAACTAAGTGAGATGACTCGACATGTGGCATGGATAATGAATCACACCAACACCCCCCTTCATCGTAACTTAGGATGAGGTGGAAAGTCAGAAATGAGAAATGGGTCCTGGCACTAAATCTTGATGAGGCACCCATGAACAACAAGGATCTCAAGCAATGGAGGAAAACCCAGTGGGAAAAACATCCATCACAACAAGAGATGAAAAAACTCTCTAATATAAGAAAGATGCCACAAATGGGTCCCAACAATTGAGGAGCTTGATAAGGTACCCATGTACAAAAGGGAAATCTCTCTAGAAGAATAAGAAGAGAGGAGAAGAGGGAGATGAGAGGAACACAAAAGATGCCATGGATGGATCTGAACTTTGCAACTCTAGGAAGTATCCAAGAAGAGTGTCAATGATGAGATCCTCTACCTCTAGACTATAGGAGGACCACACCGCATCAAACTATGTGCCACCCTTTGGAATGATAGAAATGGAGTATGGAAGTATGCCCACCACTCCAAAAGGAAGTGAAGGAAGCACTATGAAGAACTCGAATCTAGTCCACAAAAGTGTGACATAAGTCTAGCAAATGAGTGTCAAGGAACTGAAGGTAATTCCACGAGCATAGAACTATCAGAGTGTGAAGGAGGAACATCCTCTAAAAGGATTCCTAAGTGAAGTGAAGGAAATGAAACAACCCCCACAATAAAAAGAGGATCCACAAGCAAGGGTGGATCAATGATGAGTCTCTGAAAAGTAGAAGTGATAAGAGTCCTAGAAGGGGCACTCCTAACAAAGGAGATGAATAAATCCTCCGAAACACCTATAGAAGGATGAGGAACTGTACTACATCATAAGTAGACACTACGAAAATATGACCAAGGTTAGGAAGATACTCATCCCAAGAAGGGGGCTTGAAAAATAGAAGAGTGATGTTAAACGGTATGAATCATCAACCAAAGGAAGAGGAGTGGAAAGGGCCTCACACATTGGAAGTGGAAAGGAGGTTGATGTAATGAATGTATGAGGTTGAGAAGGAGACTGCTCAATGTCTGATGGGAAGGGAGGAGTTTTGACATACTCTGAAAAGGTGAGAGGAGGAGAGGAGTCCTCAGTAACACTCTCCTCATCAGAACTAGAAGCACAATCCTCGTCATCAGAGATAGAACCAAACAAGTTTGTGTCAGCCAAACAATCATCACATGAAGAAGAAGATGAGACAATTGTGAGTCAAGCAAGCAAGCAATGGTGGTAGTATGTGAAGGGTCTCCAAATAAATACTTGAAAGATTCTCCATATTGTGTGAGGAGGATTTGAGTCTGCCACATGAATGCGGAGAGGTCTGGTGACATGTAACATCAAGTGACCAACAACATGGTTACATGTGTCGAGATAGTCCTCAAGATGACTTAAATCAATGGGTGCAGAACTGCGGCCCAGTAGAAAGTATGTAATACCCTCGTAGGAAAATTACCATTCCATAGAAGTGCACCATGATCTATAGTTCTCTCTCGCAATAAGAAGTGACAGAGGCTATAAATCGATTCTACAACATTCAAATTTGGAAAGAGAATCCTTCATAATGTGGAAGCAAAAGCAAGAAGTGCAAGGTGCACAAGGCGAAGAAGGGTGAAAGAATGCAAAACGTCAGACTTAGTTGAGAATGTGTCTGTAAGCAATATGACACCGAGAAATAGTGAAAACCCCCTATTTGTGGCACTTTATAAGTAGTGTGTGATTACAATATGGTGCATTTATGCAAATTCAAACATTTGACCACTCACATCGCAGTAGGTGACAAGTCGCGCAAGAGTGGAGGCCACAATGAGTCCTAGTTAGAAGCCGAGGAATGACACACAATCAATCACAAAAGGTTGAAAGTGACACAAGGGTACACACATTGTTCATTGTGAGAGAAGGTGTATCACATTAAAAAAGAGAATGCTCTCTTACCGCAAGGCTATGGAAGACATGCTCACTAGCCAAAGATGAAGAAGAGCACTACAAAGCAACGAGCCAAAAAAGTGGCCCAAAAATCCCAATAACCCTATACAAGGAGCCCGAAAAAATGCCCCCACTTACAATGATGAATTTTTATGAATTTTCCCTTAAAATGCTTGAACAAGTTTAGAAAAAAGGAAAAAAAAAAAAAATCAAAAAAAGAGGTAATGGGGAGTCCTGGGGGCTCAAAGGGTGAGAAAGCTCGGTCAAGTTTACAAAGCTAGCTTGGAAATCTAGGAAGAGATAACTTGGTGGGTGGAAGCAGCTCGTCATGGTGAGCTAAAAAGGTGACTTGGGCTAGTGATCGGAGGTGTCGACTTGGTGAGTCGAGATGGAGGGACTCGGGTGAGCAAGTTGACTCTATGAGTGTGTCAAGTCAGGTCTAGAGTTGGTGCACTAGGGGAGTGTCCAATGCATGAGGTGAGTTGATTCGGAGATGTCGGTGATGTTGGATGTAATCAATTCAAAGGCACGTGTCAAATGGTTGTTTGCGTGAGGTGAGGGGTGTCGAAACATAAGTGTAAATGTAATCGATGAACCATTACATGATTCCACATGGTAAAGAACCGATTATGCGTAGTAGAGAAACAAATGCCAAAGTTGAGAGAATGCATGTGAACCAAAGGACCTAGGGACCCAACGGGAAAAAAGTTGGAGAATGAAGCGAGGAGCTAATGGATCAAACCGGGGTGGGAGAGCATGGGTTGATGTGAACCATAAGACACGCAGACAAGGCCAAGAGAGATGCGAGAGTCGTTGAACCGGTGGTAAGGCGAGTCGAGCAAGATGTGAAAAATAATGCAAAATCCCGAGATGATCACCGTAGGCCTAAGTTCAATGCAAGAATGACCACCCAAAGGAAAACCTTAACCGTGTCCTAGGTAGAGTGAGTACACGATAAGGTGGAGCATGGCGTGAGCATGGACCATAAGCGAGAGGTTGGAGAAGCTACGAACAAGGTCATAGTAGGGAGCTTGAGGAAAATGTGTGGGAACCAAAAAGAAGCAAGACATGGTAGTGAAGAACAATGTGCGTAGAGGAAAACAATGTAAACATCCACTATCAAAGCATAATGATCCAAATACCTAACTAGATGAGTGAGTAAATCGGTGAGTTGCAGAGCCGAGTAGGAGGGAGTTGCAGGAAAGCTAGGGATATCTTGGTTCCCACTCGGTGAGATGGGGCTAAGTTGGGCCCAAAAAAAATTCAACCACCTTAAGAAAACCTTCAAAACACACTTCAAAATCTAATCGAAACCATTGAACTTGCATACAAAGCTCCAAAACAAAATGCAAACCCTAAAAACTGGAAAACACCAACACCACGAACAAACCCGAAAAGTATTTTGAAACATGAATCAATGCAAGTAGATCACGAGATGGAATAGCCATTATAAAGGATGTACACAAAACCCAAAAATCATGAACAAAGAGCAAGAGAGAAATGGTAGATGGTGAGTAGCACAGATCCCACAATGTGCGCTCTCATACCATGATGAAGAATGCAAACATGTGAAGCATAAGGATCATGTGAGATGGCGATAACATTGATTGAGTTACACTCAACAAAGTGTGATGAGGTCTCATGGAGGAGTGAGCATCAACCATGTAGTGAATGAAAAGATTCGAAAAGGGAAAAATATCACTAACAATCCTCATGGATTAAAAAATGGATAACGTGTACAAAAGGGGGTGTTGTGTAACCCAAGTTCCTTCAATGATGACCTCTCAAGTGGAGAAAGGGAGTTACATTCTCGGAATGGGAAGTAAATCCCATATGAAACAATGATGCATCGACACATAATGACACAAAAGGAATCTCATGATTACCCTTACGACACCGTTGTGACACCTAGACCTATGACCTCACCTAAGTGAGATAACCTACCATGTAGTGTGGAAAATGACTCACACCAACAATTGTTTACTTACCAGTTCATACAACAATTGGAAGATGAAGAAAGATTTTATCCTTATGTTGTGACCTTGATGAGGTCAAGAGATAATCTCATCAAAGACACATTAGATTCAAATAGAAACTTAAGAAAATATTTGATAGAAAGGTCACTTCAAGAACTTTCCATGTAGGTGATTTGGTCTTGCTATGGGATAGAAAACCCATGAATATAAGGGAAAGCATGGGAATTTTGATGCATTATAGATGGCTCCTTACTCCATCGATATCATAATTGGAGAGAATACCTTCTTCTTAAGGGATTTGGAAGGATAATTTATTGAGCTACTTGTCAATGGTATACATCTCAAGAACTTTTTGGATTAATTTTATGTCACATTGTAATGATGTACAGTGTATAGTTTTGTTTTGTTTTTTTTGTTCCTTCTAGTCCCCTATGATCAATTTTGGTTGGTTTTATGCTCATAGTGTTCTAAATTGCAAATAACTAGGTGTATTATTATATGACTCCTTACCCAATGGATTAGGCATCTGGTCTACTTCATCCATGAGTTTTTCTGAGGTTCTTATGGCACCCACTAGGGGTTCCTATCCGTGACCAAGATCCAATGTTGGTGCCTTATTTTATCATGTTATAAATCATAGCACATCTTGTTCTTCCCCGAGAAATTGTTGTGTCCTCGCCCATTTTGTTAGTTTTATAACCTTTCAAAGATGTTGAGTTTTCCCCGAGCTCCAAGTTTATTAAATCATGTCATTCCCTAGTCAACAGTTTGTGTTTTACCAATGCCTTAATGTTTCATATGTTTCTTGATTAATTTGGTGATTTTTAGGTTTGAGGGGCATAGATGTGTTGAAAAACACAAGCACTAAGAGGGGAGGGGTGAATCAGTGCTTCTTCAAATTTTGGAGAACAATTCAATTGATTCACTTTGTCATGAATAAATAACAACAATAATCATAAGCAATCAACAAGTGAACACATAGGAAGACAAAATTTAATGTGGGAAACCCTTGAAGGGAGAAAAACCCACTGAAACCAATGCACTATGATGGAAAAATTTTCTAATGAAATATTACAAAGATTTCAAATTGTTGAGCACTAGCTCCAAAATCACATCAAACACCTATTTGACATGTTTTGCAAGTTGTAACTTACATGGAAGCACATACTCCCAATATTGCTAAGCACCTACTTAAACTTTAACAAATTTTGATCACATTCACTTGGCCTAGTTACTTAAACAACAAATTTGTGATCACTAAATCAGCTCATACAATCTCATACTCACTCTTCATGCATCTGCATTCATCTATTTACACTAGTCCTCATACATCATTATCTCTGTCTTCAACAATATTTCTTCATGCACAAAAATGTGTTTATATTTTCAAGAAATACAACATCTTACACCTCTTTCACTTCCACTTCCTAAAACCTTTCATCTACTTAGTCTTCAACTCGTACAAATGAGGTTGCATTACATCATCTAAAAGTTTCAACATGCATTATTACCTTTGAAGATGTGTCATCTACTAGTGCAGACCTTCAATGTCTTATCAAGACACCTCATACTCTTATAAAGTACTAAAATGCCTTCCTATACTCACCGCCTACCTAAAGAGACTAAAAATATTCCATTATGACACCTACAAACTTTGTTTTGTAACCATTCTACCTCTTTTTCCTCTTCTTTAACGTAGATTTTATTTCTTCTAACCACCTTACACAATAAGATAGATGTTATAAAGCATTTTTATGTTACAAAGGATTTCCTCTTGCTCTTCAGATCATTTACTAACTCTATAACTTCCCATTTCAACTTCAAACATTCATTTTATCTCTCATGCACGATTAGGTCTAAGACCTTCAACATAGTTTGTAAAAACAGAGTTAGAGCTACACTTTTAGCTCATAACATGCACTATAATCAGGAAGGGAACACTTCAAAATGTCTTTGTCATCATCACAAACTTGGTTCCCTATATATCAAGGCATATGATTCCATTTCCATTCTTCATCACAGCTTGGGTCTCACAATCATGGAGGATCAAGTAGCACATTCATAAGGATGATTAAACAATCTCAATGGATGAGCTTTCATATCTTCTCAATTCATAGAAATAATGGTATGTGATCTCTAGATCACTTTAAAATCCGTGGAGTCACTTTACTAATCTCTTTTACACAATGAAACTTGGTTTTGGGCAAGGTCGTAATGGGCTTGTATACCGGAAAAATAGTTTTCACTAAAAGAGTTGATTCACTTGAAAAACACCGATCAAGGATTTTAAGTCACATTTTTGGAAAGCATGCTTCCTTGTGAAACTTATCAACCAATATGTTGTATCATCACAAGGCCTCTAGCTTTAATAACCTTGTATTTCTCGGATAGCTTACACAAGGTTTCAAGTCTAAAAATAGCCATGGTCAAGGAGACTTCCAACACATAGAACAACACTTGAATGCCAAATAAATGCAAGGACACTAAAACAATGTATTTTACTCCAATAAAACCTTCTTCAAGTATAGATCATGTGGAGAAAAACATGTTTTCAAGATCATTTCTCAATCCTTCTTGATTGTCCTAATGAGGCGATTTTGGAACATTAGGACTAATGCTTAAAATCACTTCGCCACACTAATTCATGGGCTTAAGGAAGTTTTATTGGATCTCTATCACCTATTCATGCCCATATTACAATTGAATAACATTCCATTTCAAATATACCTCGTAAAATTCACATGTTTAGTTTTGGCTCTTATAGCCCTTAGTAGTAAGTCTTCTTGTTTGACATGTTTCACTGAAAATGTGCAAAGAATATACGTGTGTCTTCTCATGAGTAGTTGGGGAACCTCCCAATCTTGCTCCTGTGGTTGAATTTTGACAATGACACCTATTTTACCTTCTTGTACCACCAATTATTTACAAAATAGAGGTAAAATTGTACCATACAGTCACACATGGAGGATCAAAATGCCACCAACTTAAGATACAAGGAGTTCTCTATCTCCTTGAGTGTTCACTTTAGCTTTCCTAGGTGATTTTATAAACACAAATTCATTTCTTCTCCATCACTATTTTGATATGGTTTTGAGAGGGTTTGGAGCACCTTACCTTGTTAAGGATCATTCATAAATCTTAAGGCATCATTTAAACTCATTCCACTTGCCAAGTGATCTAGACTCCATGCTCCAACACTGATGAAAATATTAGGGCACCATGCACAAGTTTAACGTACCTTTGAGCACTTCAAATTTGACCCTCGAGATGGGAGTGAGCATTTTGAGAGCTTGGTAGAGCGAAAAACCCCTAACTTGAAAAATCTTCTTCATATTTTCCTAAAAATTGGTCCACAACACTATAGCAACCTTATTCACATGTCCTAAGGATTTTTTTCTCATAACTAGATCTCGTATGTTCTTGACCTACATCATTTTTCCATGTTTTTATGGCTGATTCTTAAGAAGAGCAGTCATGAAAGAGACCTTGACCATGCCTCTAATAAGCGGATAAATGATTTCCATTCTCATTGTTCAGTACAAGATATTAGCTCTTGGATCTTCTAAATTTTGTACCATGTATTTCATATTTCTTACCGTAAGAAAATTCTTCATTTGTTCCTTGCCCAAAATGGTTGCATAAGACCAATCCATTTGGATTTCACCTCCCAAGTCCCGGTAGGAATTTCTACTTAGAAATATTTTGAATGATGTCGAATATTTGTTACCAAAATAGTAAAAACACTTTCTTATCCGGAAACTCAAGCAAGATCCACCTATGCATCCCGATACTACCCATAAGTGGGACATCCTTTGACTCTATAGAATATTAATGACCATTGGTCTAAGTCAAGGTAAGTTCAAGAGCATTAGAAACTTTTGTGGGTATCACATTATCGAAGTTCCTAAATCTAATATGTAGTTATTCGGTTGGTATCCTCTAATGAGAAGGGAGGGATAGAATAGATCAATATTATTGGTCTTGGATGCACTCATAGAAAACATATTATGAGATGGAGGATTAGGTGGAATTGGTATAATTCATTTGGAGCTATAAACCACGGTATTAGGCTTTGAACTACTACCTTTGATATAATGAACAAGCTTATCAAATTGTCCCATGTGAGTCTGCAAATATTCAAATTCATAAATCTGCACTTTAGACTTATTTACATGTTCTATGATGTTAATGTAGGTGGATGTAGATGAGGTATATACCCCAGGGAAAACTGGTGCTTTTGGGGGCAAAGGAGGTACTACCTTTGGAGTTAGAATAGACATAGCAATGGGAGAAAATGTTTAAGGGGTAGTGGCTGATTTTGTAGGTAGACTAGAATATTTTGAAGGACTAGCTTTTATAGGAACTGAATTAGAAATAAGAGGAACATTGGGAAACTTACTTGGAATAATAGATAGCCTCTTGATTTCCATGAGATCCAGATTATCCTTTGTAGGATTTATGGAAGGTGGAAGTGGATATCCTCTATTGATTATTCTATTTTGTAGAGTCACCACTTCATGATCTCCAAGTATTCTTATTATTTAGAGTAGTGGTGGAGGAACTTCCTTTTTGAGATTGGGAGCGAGTGAACACACCACATGAGAAGCTAGGTACATTTTCATCATCATCTTCTTCACCTTCTAAATATTTGAGGGATAAAATTTATGCACCATCCTCCACTTAGTCAATCTATAGGACATTTTTTTCCTCACTTTCTTGTTCCAGCTCTAAAAATTCTTTTTCATTTTCTTTAGTTCCACATATTTCATTGGTGATGGAGCTTCCAATGTAAGCCTTCGAGGTGTTCCTCGATACCGATTCTTGTTCCAATTTATTTGGGATGTTTGTTGAGAAACTTCATTCTTCAACACTATCAAGACATTAGCTAACTTCTATAACAAAGAATGAGCTCTTTCATCTTTGGAATTATGGGCCTTATCCTTCACTAAATGATTCTTGATCTTTCCTGAAAATTTGAGGTCATATTCCACTTCGATGCAAATTGATTAAGTGTTGTCCAAATCTCTTAGTTGAATTCTTAGTAGAAAGAAACAAACTTCAAGAAACTAGGCATTCATGAAGAACCTTTTCATATTAGCTACAGTAGGACGAGAAACAATGGGAATCTTGTTGATCAACTTATTAAATTTTGCCATGAAGCCTCTCATGGATTCTCATGGTTCTTTCTTCATTTTATTTAATTGAGCAAGGAGGGCATGATAATCTTTTGCATTCTTGAATCTTTCTTCAAACTTTCTTTTCATATTACCCCAATCAACAATTGAGCGTGATGGCAAATAGTAAAACCAATCTACAACGACATCTTATAATGTTTCCATGAATATTCACACTGCAACATCTTCATGTTGTACCCCAAGAATGCCACAGGATGTGATGAAAGCTATGATATGATCATTTGGTCATTTTTTCCATCTCCGTAGAATTTTGGAAAGTTCTTTCTTGACCCTTTTTAAGTTCATAAGTGGAAGAGTCAAAGCCCGGACCAAAGTGTTCCATCCCCATGGCATAGGTGCTTATGCTACCATTTCTTCCTCTTCTCTTTCTTCATTCGGTTCTTCCTCTCTTTCTTATTCTGAAGGAATGAGGACTAGTGGTTCGCAATGGTTTCTATAAAGCATGACCTTCAAGAGGATTTTCAAGAACTTGTCTTCTTACCTATACAATAGTAATTTTGAAACCAACTTATAATTGTTCTTCAAATTTTGAACCAACATTGCACACTGCATACAATCAGCTCGGGTGTACCTTCTTGCCACTAGTTTTTCTCAAGTACTAATAAAGGAAAGAAATTGGAAAAGTGATTTTAAATATTTGGATGGTATTTTTGGTATTTTTTAGTTTTAATGGATTTTTAAATATCTTATTGTTTTGTATTTTTAGATATATTTACAGTGCACGGGGCATAACTCTCAATAGTGGATTCGCAAAAACAAATTGGTGAAATAATTTGTTGTGTTGCAAATTATATGTTTCCACCAATGGTCACGGGGCTAAGCCCATCCTTTTTGGGTATGGGGAGGCTCCCATTATTAAATGTAAAAACCTAAATCGTGGGGTGGCCAATATACTAGGAATCACACAGAAACACTCCACTGAACCTATGGCAAAGTGCTTGTACAAAGAACAAGGGAGGAAATTACAGCAAAGGGATGTAAAGGGGAGTTGGAGAAACAAAGAGAGAGGGTTAATGTTGTGAGTAGGCACTATCAGATTCTCACTAACAATAACCAGAGTAGTTCCACATTCAATTAGAATAATATAACTTATGAAAACAATAATGAGATAAAAAAACTAAAGACACAAAGTTCCATTAATATGTTCCTCAAAAGTAAAAAGCCTTTTCTTGGTTGTTCAAGATCACTATGCTTGCAAAGATAGGAAATAGAGAGAGAATAGAGGAAAGCATAATCAAATAAATGGAAGAAATATAGATCTTATTTATTTTTAGTGATGGATAAAGCTCAACAACATAAAACAATCCACAATTGCTATCCAAAAACTAAAACTTCAAAAACTCCCTTAGAATGGAGAAGTCATTCCAATTTATAGCATTGCAAATTGTCTTCTCATCTACCCCCACATGACCTTTCAAGTTCTTATTCCACTTGTGACTCTTCATCTTCCTTAGAAGTGAGGAAATAAGTCCCCTTTTATAAATCAAAAGGGACTTTTACAATGCAACATTAGAGAGTCACTTAAGTGAAAAAACAAAATACCATGATCATACACAATGAAGGATTATAAAGGGGAGAGAAGAGAAGAAAGAATGAAGAGAGGGGAGAAAATATGCTCCCAAACATGGATGAAGGTGCCTCCACCCTTGATGGAGATCGATAAGATGAAATCTTGATATATGATGACCCTCCACTATGATGCTCCACCGATGAAGATTGATCCTTTGAAATCTTTAGCCCTTTAAGAATTCCCTAGAATGATGCTCCTCTGCAACACATTTGGACTATTGAAAAGAGAGGTGATGAACATTTGACCACCGAAGATAGAGAAGGATCCTTGACTCTGTCACCTTAAGAACATTAATGATAAATGAAATGTAAGACCCCAAAACATTCCAATCCAAAGATGGGTGAAGGTAGGAGAGAGGTATTAAATGCAATTTCATTCACCCTATGATCAAATAATATGATGGGGTGAAGTGAAATGTCCTCGGAACTAGAATACATTTCGAGACCAAAACCGGGAACCAAGTGAGCTTCTCTTCTATTTGAGACACAATACCCTTGTCCACCCTTTATAAGCATGAATTTTTCCTCCGTGAATATTGGAATTAGTGAGGCATACGGAGGATGAATAACCATGATCATCTTGAGAATTTTTTAGATAGTTATTATTTTTAGTAAGCTCTTCCAGGGTGACTAGTTTTTGCAATTTTGTTAAATGATCACTTTTTAGTGTTTTTCCTCCTAGGAGAATAAATTGAGTGAAGGGAATCCATTCATTCTTTAGACTTACTATTATTAGTAGCGGATTAAATAGGAACTTAATAAAAATAGACATTTTCCAAAAATTGTCGAGATCGGAATGAAAATGGTTTTCAAAAATTCTACTTCGCACTGTGGATGTTTTGCTCAATTTTCGGGGTTTCTCTCATCTGGATCTTCATGAAAACAAATAGTAAAATTACAGTTTGTACCTTCATCCTCGGACAAGGTAGAATTTAAAAATAACATTCACCATATATTTAAGCACACTCAACTTCATGGGACAAGCAAATGCTTAAAAGAAAGTTAATTTTTTGTAGATCACATGCTCCGATTTTGAGACAATTTGGATTGTTGTAACTCCGTAGATCTAAGGAGAAATTTTCAATGGTTGGAAACTTTGGGAGAATATAAAAAATAATGAGCGCATAAATGAGGGCATGTAAACACTCTTCTTAAAGGATTTATCATGGGGAAGCCACAATCCAAGTTTTAGGGCCATTGGAGGTGGGTGATTTAACAAAAATTAAATTTATTAAACCCTAATATTGTAGAGTCACATATGATAAATAAATATTAAAATACAGATTTGACACAAGTAATAAGCTAATAAAATCTGAAACCCTAATTGTGAGAGAGAGAGAGAGAGAGGAATGGACTTAGTTGATTTACATGTTGTCGGGAACTAGTCTAATTTGGGAAAACTAATGAACATGAACTGAATAGTGTCGCAAGTGCTTAGGATTAATTACAGACTGTAGGAATATGGCCAGAAAAGGGCACCCATGCTAGGATAGGGGTGCCTAGCTGCCGACGACCTCTAATGGGCACTTGTGACTACGAAAATGGTTAGAACCTGATTTCTGGAGTGTTACACAAGTGTCGCAAGTATTCACTTTTGATCACCTGTGTGTTGCAATATGATTGCTGAGGTACCTATAACCTGTAAAACAAAGATTCACCTATAAAACCCACAATACCACATCAAATCCAAAAAAATAAAGAAGTAATATGGGGATTGATTGACCCGGTGGTCACCGAAAGAGTGATCTTACAACCGAGCATTACACTACATCTCAGACTCCATGTATTTCTTGTGAGTGTGTGAAAGAATTGTGCCCTAGGATGCCCTTATACGACTACACTTCATAACAAAGCTAGCTAGATGTAGCAATGTAAATAGAATGTGTGGATGAAAAATGAACTTCCCCTACATAGAAAAAATGCGAGTCCCTTATCCCTTGATTAAATGCCAAATGAATGTTTTGAAAAGCTTTAGGTGTCTTTTGAGTGCAAGCTTAGGTGATAGTAATGATGTTTAGAGCTTAGTTCTTTATTTTGAACACATAACTATGTATTTATATTATTCCCTTGTTTGAATTTTGTAATTGACAACTGGAAGGCCGACCCATAAGAAAATAAGATGCCCAAAAGATAAAAGATGCCCAAAAAGAGTGAGTAAGGTGGAAAGAGGTCGGGGTCACCCAAAGGGGATGAAGGCGCCTGGACGCTGATAAGTCGCCTGTGTCGGGCGCCGGTGTCCAAAGTCATAAAATATAAACAAGCATAGTTTTGACTAGGTTGTGGGGTATGAAAGACCAAATAGAAAGCAAGAAATAAAGACAAAATGCCAAAAAGAGTCGTCAATTACTAGTTTTCTTGTGTAGGAATCATATGAATGCTAGTATGTATTTAGGACCTAGAATGTACCCAAGTGCATAATTTTTGTCTACATTGGGGTTTAAAAGAAACAAGAAAATGAATGTTTTGGCCATGGTGGATGTCTAGTTTATCTTGAATGGTATAACAGATCACAAAATAAACCAAGGGTGGTGAAAAACAAAGGGAAATATGGAGGAAGCGACTAAGTTCAAATTTTAAACTCACCTTTTTCATTCAAACATGTTTTCCCCATTTTGTTGCTTTTAAATTCAAATTTACTCACCCTAAACCAAACCCAAGTGAAACCACACATTCAAGTTTGTACCCTAAAAATAGAGGGAAAAAGGACAAGGGGACACTAGATCCTCAAAAATGTGCCATGGGTAGCCTTCAACATGAGAAGGGGGCATGAGGTTTTGAGTTTGTGATGTTGAAACCACACCGCCTAACCACTAATTTATGAAACTTAAGTGATGGAGGATGGTCTCTCATGTGGTGGTGCACTTTTTTGTCCTCCATATTCCTTTGGAAAAGGGAAAAATGGAAATTGAGGCCTCCAAAATGTTCCAATGGGTGCATGCATCATGAGGAAGGGGGTAGGTGGGGTTAGGTGAGAGGAAGACTTTTCCTAACCACCCAAGTTGTCATTTAAGTGATGCAACTTCTATTCCTCATGTGGTGGCACATTCTTGTGTCCCCCATGTCCATTTTTACTTTTTTAAAATGGAAAAATGGACATCATGGGTCTCCAAGTGCGCATTTTCCATTTTTAGAACTTGCTCTCACCATTACACTACTAAAAATAGCCTGTCAGAGTGCCTTTTGCCCCAAGAGCTTCCCTTGGTGTTTCCTAGGCCAACCTTATATAATTTTGAGTGAAACCACCCAAGGACTAAAATTCAACCATTGTAAGGACTTTATTTTGGCTTCCATTTGAAATTTAACACCATTTTCAATTCTGTACACAGTGCATTCTGGAAGCTCAAACTACCACCAAAGAAAAATATACCTTTTTTTCAACTCAACCTATGGAAAATGTATAGGGTCCCATTTGATCCACTTTTTCCTTTGAATCAGCTTCTAACTCTCCTTGGAACTCCCATAATCCTTAGTTGAA
This sequence comes from Taxus wallichiana var. yunnanensis, assembly GCA_018340775.1. NCBI lineage: Eukaryota > Viridiplantae > Streptophyta > Pinopsida > Cupressales > Taxaceae > Taxus > Taxus wallichiana. Next base: position 515,862,264 of record CM031244.1, read on the forward strand.
TCTTCACCAGGATCGAAGGTCTTTACCCTCATTGTCATGTCAATATCTACAAATCCGTGCATGTAAACCCTTGAAACCTTTTACAAAATGAAGTATACACTCTTATATTTCCAATTCCTATATTATGAGATTGTAATGCCTCTTAACTTCCAAAACCATCTGAAACTTGTAAAGTTTCTTTTTAGGAAAAAAACATCCCCATCACTGGTTAAAAATAGCCCGATTTTGGAGAACATTTTCCCAACTTCCAAATCTTTCCTAAAATTTCATAAATCAATTCATTTCATCTTGTAGCTCCTTTTCACAACTCTCCTTTGGGGTATTCCTCAACATCCAGCTTCCGAGGAGTGTCCACCAGTGTGAAAAAACATAAAAATAAGCCTTTTTGGGCCTCTGAGAGTAATTGCTTCTAAATGAATCCATGAATCACCTCCTACACATGAAACACACTTGAAAATCACATTAGCACATTCCTCCTAGCCATTATGAGGGTAATACAATAACTGATTTGGTCGAAGGATAGGTTATATTAACCAGAAGAGGGATTTTTAAATGTGAGCTAGGTTGTCATGACAATTTTTTTAATTTTTCATGCTAAAAATTTTGCATGACATGACAACAATTGGCTCTAGCTTGGGGACTTGTTATGGATCAAACACAATGAGGACATGACAACAAGGAACTCTAGAATCTCAAGACACTACGTGGACTAGTGCCTTATCCATTGGGCTTATATAGAGTCACAACAGAGATATACAATGAAACTTCATTTATTAAACACACACACACACAAAAAAAAAAAAAGAAAAGGGAAATAAAACAAACAAAAAGAAATAAACACAACATGAAAGTGAAACACTCAACCTAAAATCACCTATGGTACATGTGGGGGATAACCCGCTTTCGTTGAAGCACTTTTCATCTTTTTGAACATGTTACTTGTGCACCAAATGCAGTTGCTCAATGAACCCATTCACTGATTCAACAAAGTATGAACCCTTCCTTAGTTATTTTAGAAAATCTAGGGCTATAAGAGAACTCCATATATCAGATGAATAAAAGGTAACATCTCTCCTCCTAGAGAGGAAAAAATAACCATCCATGTAGTCAAATATCAAATTGAAGAATTTGTTATCCTCGCCAAACTAGAACTCTATTTCAAATGGCCAATCCATGTCTTCACCGATTTGTGTAGGTTCTCTTTCATCCGGTATCTCGTGACTTCAACAGACTAGTTTCTAATGATGTTGATCTCATCATATTCTTCGTTAGGCCTATCAATGATCATGTGATCTTCACTTTTTATGTACTTCATGATTATTTCTTCCACGGGATGATCCTTGATAAGCATTGCATCAACACCATCAATGAATTCCCACTTATTTACTCTACTTGATTGGTCCATTTTTTTACTTCCATTACATGAATTAACTTATTGGGACATTCATTAATTGTAAAAAACTCTCCGTCATGGAGACATGGAGCTTATATATGATATTATCTAAATGAGGCTCCAACAACTCATTTTCTTCCTTCGATGCACTGTGATACAATTTTTCCCGATAGATGGGAAAGAGAAAACATTAGGCTCACATCCATTAACCATTGTATTAAGAGAGATATCATATTTTTCATCATGACAAATTTTTGAATCAACAGAGAATTCAGAAATGGATTCATACCTATCTTGTATTTTTGTGGCTTACATTAGAAGTTTAAGGTTGATCGGGGATCTCTTGTTTCTTCTGCAACTCTCAAAATTTCTGGCACAAATTCCTCTTTCAAATATTCCAAAGGCTCATCATGAATTGTCCTCTCTTCTTCATGGACTCTATCTTCAATGAGAAAATTTTGTTTTATCAATACACTGATCACCAAGAGAATCTTCTTCTCCGAATGGAAATAATAACACCTCTTCTTCACAAAAAAATACAGTGGCTAATTTTTCATTTTGGAACTCATCAAGAATCACTTCATCTTCCTCATGGCCTGCATCATTTGGAAATTTTAGGTTGTTCTCTTGCAATTCAAGATCTTTCCACTCTTCATCATTACCAATACCCAACCGGAAAGGAATTCTTGGTCCTATCAAGATAGTAATTTCAGCCTCATCTTCAAATGTTATGAAATGATTTCCATTCTCGTTGTCCTAGTACAAGATATTAGCTCTTGGATCTTCTGAATTTTGTACCATGTATTTCATCTTTCTTACCGGAAGAAACTTCTTCATTTGTTCCACCCAAAATGGAGACCAATCCATTTGGATTTCACCTCCCAAGTCCCAATAGAAACTTCTACTTAGCAATATTCCAAATGATGCCTAAATATATGCTACCAAAATAATCAACGACACTTTATTATCCAGAAATTCAGCAAGATCCACTTGTTCATCCTTGATCCTACGCACAAGTGGGACTTCCTTTGACACTATGGAGTAGCAATGACCATTGGTCCGATTTAAGGTAAGTCTCGAGAGCATTGGAAAATTTTATGGGCATCACATTATCAAAAGTTCTGAATCTATTATGCAATTATTCAATTGGTATCCTCCAATGAGAAGGGAGAGATAGAATAGATCAATCTTATTGGTCTTGGATGCACTCATAGCAAGCATATTCTAAGATGGAGGAGTAGGTGGAATTGGAAGAAGTCATTTGGAGCTAGGAGCTACAAAGTATTAGGATTTGAACTACTACATTTGATATAATGAACAAGCTTATCAAATTATACCGGGTGAGTCTGCAAATATTCATATTCATAAATCTGCACTTTAGAATTATTTACATGTTCTATGATGTCAAAGGAGGTGGATGTAGATGAGGTATATACCCCGGGACAACGGGTGCTTTAGGGGGCGAAGGAAGTACTACATTTGGAGTTGGAATAGACTTATCAAAGGGAGCAGATGTTTGAGGGTAGTGGTTGATTTTGTAGGTATACTAGAAGATTTTGAAGGACTAATTTTATAGAAACTAAATTATATCTAAGAGGAGCATTGGGAGACTTACTTAGAACAACAGATAGCCTCTTGATTTCCATGAGATCCGGATTCTCCTTTGCAGACTTTATCGAAGGTGGTAGTGGATATCCTCAATTGATTATTTTATTTTCTTGAGTCACCACTTCAGGATCTTCAATCTTCTTATTTTTAGAGCAGCGGTGGAGGAACTTCCTTTTTGAGATTAGGAGCGGGTGAACACAACACATGAGAAGCTAGGTACATTTTCATCGTCATCTTCTTCACCTTCTAAATATTTGAGGAATCAAATTTATGCACCATCCTCCACCTCTTCAATCTCTAGGACATTTTTGTCCTCACTTTCTTGTTCCGGATCTACAAATTCTTCTTCATCTTCTGTAGTTCCACATATTTAATTTATTGGTGGAGCTACCAAGGAAATCCTTTGGGGTGTTTCTACAATCTAATTCTGTTCCAATTTAGGTGGGATGCTATTGAGAAACTTCCTTCTTCAACACTATCAAGACATTAGCTAACTTCTATAACAATGAATGAGCTTTTTCATCTTTGGAATTATGGGCCCTATCCTTCATTGAATGATTCTTGATCTTTCCTGAAAAATTGAGGTCATCATCCACTTCAATAGAAAGTTCTTGAGTGTTGTCCAAATCTCTTGGTTGGATTCTTCGTAAAAAGAAACTAACTTCAGGAAACTGGGCATTCACAAAGACCATTTTTAGATTATATGTAGTAGGATGAGAAATAATGGGAATCTTGTTGATCAACTTATTAAATTTTTCCACAAAGTCTCTCATGGATTCTTATGGTTCTTTCTTCATTTGAGTTAATTGAGCAAGGAGGGCATGAGCATCTTCTGCAGTCTTGAATCTTTATTTAAACTTATTTTTCATATTACCCCAATCAGAAATTGAGCATGATGGTAAATAGTAAAACCAATCCATAACGACATCTTGTAATGTTTCCATGAATAGTCAGTACTGCAACATCTTCATGTTGTACCCAAGAATGCCACAAGTTGTGATGAAATATATGATATGATCATCTAGTCATTGCTTTCCATCTCTATAGAATTTTGGAAAGTTCTTTCTTGATCATTTTGGAAGTTCATGAAATAGAGGAATCAAAGCCAACATACCAATGTTTTGTTCACATGGCACTTTGGTGTTTATGCTACCATTTATTCCTCTTCCCTTTCTTCTTCTTGTTTTTCCTCTCTTTCTTCTTCTAAAGGAATGAGGACTTGAAATGCAATTTTTCCCTCGACTGAATTCTACTAATTCTTGGCAAAATATCAATTAGCATAAGATTTATACATTTTTTTAAAAATTCTTAATATTATTAAACTGAGTAACTATGTCGAATCATAGTAGATTGTATGCTTATTATACTAAACAAGCTAAATCGATTCTGAGACATGTTTTAACTAATAAAATAGTAAGAACCTTTAAATATGTGGTTACGATTAAGCAAGATTAATTAAGCTTTAAACACAACTTAAAACAAACTTACGGACTTAGACTTGTGAAATTAGCTAGAAAACAATTAAACTTGGAGTCCGAAACATTATGAAGCGAAGAGAGACAGGTGTCGTCATGTTTAATGGTAAATGACGTCTAAGACTAACCTTGTGAAATATGTGTGTATGTGGCTCTTTTCTATTAGTTTGTACTTCACAATTGCATCATAGAAGTCAACAAATTGATTGATAGCAAGACAACGCATTAAACCATACATACGTGGAACTATTTAATTAGTTCGTGTTTCACACTAACATGGCTCGACAATAAACCATATGTGAAGGAACACTGGGAAATTCTATTGGTTTACGGATAGACAAGATAAATAATATGTGAAACAACACGTCAAATTCTATTAGTTCACATAATGACTACTCTAACAAAGGATTATGATATGCAAAATCAATGGCTTAACCTAATTGGTTACAACGGTGGTAGGATTGTCAAAGCAATTGACAATGTGAAATGTGACAGGACTTGGAACAATCCTATTGGGTCAATTTTTCACATTAAACAAAGATCGATTAGCAAAGGTCTAAATCTACGAAGGATGTGGAGTACGATCATTGGTTTGTACTTCGCAAAACTTAGAAAATACTGACAAGGGCCTGACATTGTGAAGCTATTTGTCGTTATCTTATTGGTTGAACTTTCACAATGGTTAGTAAGTTGACAAGTCAATGACATATGGGTCTTTTTGATTGGCTAAGACTTTGAAAAGGTACCAAGACTCTAACCCCGTGAAGCACACATGGATCAAGTTAATTGGCTCAAACTTTACAACTTTATATATTGCACTATGTCAGGGCAGACTTAGAACATAGAATTAACTACAGTTAAGGGGACTTTCGGGTCCAAGGCATAAAATACAATAATACTACTGTGAAGAGACAAAAACATGATAGACATGACTATAAAAATATAAAAGATAGATAATTTAGCTTAAAACGTCATTAAAATTACAATATTACTTCCAACACGATCAATAACATTAATACAGTCTTGTTCCATATCAATTTAAATAGGATTTTCATTAAAAATAGACACAATATCTAAAATTACATATTTTATTGACTTATTTATATAATTCATCATTCTTATTAATCAAATCATGTATTTTTTATAAATATACATAGCCACACATGCAGAATTCATTCCATTTCACGTTTGTTAACAACATAAATAGAATAATTAATCTTCCTTTTATTAGCTTTTGATGTTTATAGAGCTTTACATAAAAATTATAGAACTTTCATAGATAAGAATACTTATCTGAGACAATTCACAGGAATTCTTGTACCAAATTCCAATCAGACTCAAGAAATAAACACCAGACTATGGCCACACTTTGAGAGGAATGTGTTATACACCCCCGTGTATGTTCACCTTGCCTGGTCATGACCATCCAAGGTTGTACTTTGTACCCCTGGTTAGGACACCGTTAGTGCCCCTCTCTCTGCCCACCACTTACATGTACCTAGTCAAGCCTTGGAATTTACTTCCACAGACTCAATTCATAAGATTCTTAAGCATATTCTTTTTAGAATCACAATTACAATTTCTTGTCTTAGAATCACAATGATTCAATAATGTCTCTCCTTTTAGTTTGACATGCCTTTTATAGTTTTTCATTGGCAAGTTAATAACCATCACATTGGTTGTTCACACCTTTTCATAAATACATTAACATCTTTAATCAAAATCTCGTGACATTCATTACATCAATAGCTATTTACAATGTCTTTTTCTTAATTCAAACTTGATCTTTAATAATCCACAAGTCTTTAATTATTTTTAAGCCTTGGGGATTTAGTCACATAACATTTCTCCCCTCCTTGAATCAATACTACTTCCTCAGTAGTGCCAAGTCTATTTGAAAATCACAAAAAACACAAGTCATTAGCTAAACAAATCAGGATATTGCTCTTTCAAGAAATCTTCTCTTTCCCAAGTAGCACTTTCAACATCACAAAAAGTCCATTTTACTTTAACTTCTTTAATTTCTCTATTTCTAAGGTTCTTAGTCCTTCTTTCCAAAATCATTTCAGGTTCAATTTTGAATTCACATGTAGGCTCAATAACTATATTTTTCCAATCAATAACATGATTAGCATCATACACATATTTCTTTAACAAGCTTACATGAAATACATTATGAATTCTAGACAATTCAGAGAGGTAAAGCTAATCTATAAGCCAAATTTCCTATTCTTTCTAGAATTTCAAAAGGTCCACAAAAATGAGGAGCTAACTTAGCATATTTTCCTAACTTCAAAGAACTCTTCTTAGGTTTTACTCTAAGAAATACTTGATCACCTACTTTAAATTCTCTAATAGTTCTTTTAGAATCAACCCAATGCTTATATCTATCTTGGGCAACTTTCATGTTTTGTTTGGCTTTGTTTATGATTTCTTCCATTTCCTTTAAGTTATCATTAGCATACCAAGATCTATGTTTAGGATTAGACCATGAAATAGGAGTAGTACAATTCCTACCATACACAACTTCAAAAGGTGTCATTTTAGTTGTAGTATGATATCCTTGATTATAAGAAAATTCAATCAAATGTAGATATTGTTCCCAATTTCTAGGTTTCTCACCATGTATACATCTAAGCATATCTTCTAAGATTCTATTTATTCTTTCAAGTTTGACCATCTGACTTAGGATGATAAGCAGTACTAAAGCTCAAACTAGTACCCAATTCATCAAACAAGGATCTCAAAAAGAAGAAGTAAATCTAGGATCTCTATCAGTTACTAAATCTTTAGGAAGACCATGAAAAATGAAATATTTCTTTAGAAAACAAATGAGCTATATCTAAAGCAGAGGTTTTGATCTTGGTTGGTAGAAAATGAGCCATTTTTGTCAATCTATCAACCACAACAAGAATAACATCATGACCATTCTTGGTCTTAGGTAAACTGTAATAAAGTCCATACTAATTGACTCCCATTTCCAATCAGGAATAGAAAAAGGTTGCAATTGACCAGGTTTACTACATTGTTCAGTTTTAACCTTTTGACAAGTCAGACACTGTTGCACATACTTCCTAATGTCTTGTTTCATCTAGGCCAGAAATAATTCTTTTAACTAACAAGTAAGTCTTTTGAAAACCAAGATGTCCAACTATAGGAATGTCATGAGAATCTCTCAAAATTTTTGTTTAAACTAGGAAGATTAGGAATACACAATCTACCTTTATAATACAACAATCCATTCACACCAAGCAAATAAGAAATAAGCCTATCTTTTAAATGTACATTTGATGTTCCATTTTTCAAACCAGAATATAATTCAACAAAATAGCTATCATTAGGCAATGCATCTTTTATTTCTTGATCAAATTGACTTCTTTCTAAAGACAAAGCATTTGCAAACATTCTTTTCCTACTTAAAGCATCAACCAAATTTTCTTTACTAGGAACATATTGTATTTCAAAATCATATTGACTTAGTAATTCTACCCATCTTCTTTGTCTCATATTTAACAAGGGCTGAGTAAAAATATATTGCAAACCTCTATGATCAGTTTTAAAACAAATTTACGACCTAACAAATAATGTCTCCAAATTTTCAAAGCATGAATTATCCCTAACAATTCTAAATCATGAGTAGGATAATTATTTTCAGCAAGAAACAATTTTCTAGACCCAAAGCATACAACTCTACCATCTTGCATTAATACACAACCAATACCAAAACCACAAGCACATTAGTAGCAACAATAAAAGGCTTTAGAAAAATCAGGAATACATAATACATAGGTGCACATGTTAATGCTTCTTTCAATTTATTAAAAGCAAATTTCACATTCCTCAGACCAATGATATGAGTTATTTTCTTTGTTAAGTCTGTGAGAGGAGTAGCTATTTTAGAATAGTTCTTAATAAATCTTCTATAAAAACAGATAAACCAAGAAAACTTTAATTTCTTGTACATCTTTGGGTATATCCCAATCTTTACTTTTACTTTAGAAGGATCAAGTGCAATTCCTTTTTTAGAGATAATATGTCCTAAATAAGAGACTTTAGTTTTAAAGAACTCACATTTACTTAGTTTACCATACAATTGATGTTTCTTAAAGTTTCAAGCACTAGCCTAACATGTTTTCATGTTCTTCTTCATTTTTAGAATAGATCAAGATATCATCTAAGAAATATAATCACAAATACATCTAGAAAAGGTCTAAAAACATCATGCATCAAGGTCATGAAAGTGGCTGGAGCATTTGTTAACCAAAAGGCATAACAACAAACTCATAATGACCATATCTAGTCTAAAAGTAGTCTTTGAAATATCAACATCCTTTATTCTAATCTGATGGTAACTAAGAACGTAAATCAATCTTAGAAAAACATCTAGCACCATTCAATTGATCTAGTAAGTCATCAATTCTAGGAAAAGGGTATTTATTCTTAATAGTTAGCTTATTTAATTTCTATAATCAATACAATCTCATAGTACCATCTTTCTTTTTAACAAACAATATTGGTGCACCCCAAGGAGAAACACTAGGTCTAATTTTTCCTTGCTTTAATAATTCAGTCAATTGTATTTTAAGCTCAGCTAATTCAGGTATAGACTATCTATAAGGTGCTTTTGACACTGGTTCAACTCAAGAATAAGATCAATAACATGTTCTATAGATCTTCTAGGTGGTAATTCTTCAACATCAGAAGGAAAAACATCCATAAATTCTTAAACTATTGGATGAACATCTATATCTACTTTAAGTTTATCATTTTGAGTAATCAAAGCACATAAAACTTTACATTTTTCTTTAAGACTCCTTTTAAGTTGAACAACAAAAATAGTTTTCAAAGTTAGTTGTCTTTTTGTTCCTTGCAAAATATGAGTATTTGCATATTGATCTTGAATACAAACTTGTTTATTTTCATAGTTAATGAGAGCATGGTTCTTTTCTAACCATGTCATTCCTAAAATAACATCATATTGACCTAAGTTAAGCACATGAAAATATTCACTAGATACAATATTATCTATTTGAAAATCTAAGTCTTCAACCAAAGCTCTATTTTCCTTATTATTCTTCCATCAACCATTTACATCTATTGGTTCAATTTTTCTGGAAAAACAAATTCAATTTTTCAACTAAGTTAGGAGATATAAAACTATGACTACTACCAGAATCAATCAAGAAAACAAGGGTTGCATTTTTAATAAATCCTTTACTTCAATCAGAGACACTTGCTTATGCATTGTACCTGTATCAACAACAACATAAATTTCATATTTTTAATTTTCTTCTTTAGGTTTATCATCAGTTTTCTGATCTTTTTTTATCCCAAATTTTTTTTTTTCTTAGGAAACCCCTAGCATAGTGGTTATCTCCACAATTCCAACATTTAACTTCTTTAGGTTTTGTCTTAACATAGTCTTGTTTCTTTTGTTGATTTCTGATTTGAGTATTTTTGCACTTTATAGTCTCACTAAATGGTCTTTTCTATCCTTAAAATGAAAATTAGAGTTCTTTTTCTTATAGTCTTCTTTCTTTTGTTGAACTATAGTCTTATATTTCTCAAATTGTTCTGCAATTTGAGTAGCCTCATCTATTGAAGTTGGTTTACCACACCAAACACTAGCTTTATATTCTTCCTTAGACCATTGATGAATCTAACAACTTTATGTCTGTCCCAAAAATAAAAGGCACAAATCTATTTAAGTTTTCAAAGGCTTGTTTATACTCATTTACAGTTTTAAGACATTGTTTTAGATCAAAGAATTCATTTTGTCTTTGTTGTAAGAAATGTTCAGACATATATATTTTTTAAACAACTTCTTAAATTTTCTCCAGGAGACTTTATGGGCTTTAAGTTTCTCAGACCTTAATGTGTCTTCCCACCTAGTTAAGGGCAACATTTTTCAACTAATATGAAGTTATTTGAGTTTTTGCTTAGCTTATTAGTCTTTTGTAATTCAAAATATCTCTAAGCTAGATAGCCAAGTTTTAGCCTGTTCCCTGTTCCTACTTCTCCAGCATATTCAAGAAATTTAATTTTCTTAGCAAAGTTTTGTATGTCTTTAGAATTCTTACTTGAACTAGCTTGATTACTATCAGATGAATCAGAAGAACTAGAAGAATCAAAAGATTCATTTAATTTATCATGAACAAAATCATCATCAGATGAAGAGTGCTTTCTTTTTCTTAATTTCTTTTCAGACTTATTACATTTCTTTTCTGATTTAGTGCTTTTATTTGATTTACTAGACTTATCAGCTTTATCAATCATAGCTTTCTATAAATTTTCTTTTTTAATGTTTCTAATTGCTCAAAAAGATAATTTACTTACTTCCCGCCCAATTGTTGGTTTTGTTGCTCCAATTCGTTGTAATCCATGCCATTTTGTGAGTCTACTCCATTCAAATTTGTTTTGTCTTCCATTTCTTGTGTATATACACAATTTTTATTTTGTGAGAAAATCACCATAATCTTTTACTTCACAACATTTTACTTTCCTTTTACCAATTTAACAACAAAATGTCTTTTAATGAGGATAATTAGCTCTGATACCAAATGAAATGCAACTTTTTCCCTTGACTAAATTCTACTAATTCTTGGAAAAATCTCAATTAGCGGAAGATGATACACTTTTTAAAATTCTTAATATTATTAAACATAGTAGCTATGTTGAATTACAAGAGATTATACACTTATTATACTAAATAAGCTAAATGGTTATTTGTACACATATATTTAACTAATAAAAAGTAAGAATGAATTTTAAATATGTGGCTACGATTAAGAAAGATTAATTAAGCTTTAAAAACATGATTTTAAATAGACTTATGGACTCATGACTTGTGAAATTAGATAGAAAATAATTAAACTTACCAGTGAAAAAGAAAATTCCAAGACAAAAGAAAAACAAGTGTTTTCAATGTTTAATGGTAAATGACGTCTAAACACTAAAGGAAACCCAGGACGAAATATGTGTGTAAATGGACCAAAGATTAAATACACTTCACGGGTGCATCATACAAGTTTTGTGAAGACTAAAAGGCAAAGACAAGTGTCAATAATTCATTGGCGAAGGCATATATGACACTGCGAAAGAAGACACGTGGAACCTATTTAATTAGTTCACATTTCTGAAAGCTGACATAAGGATCAAAAAAGAATAAACCATATACGAAGGAATGTGGGAAAATTTATTGGTTCACATGATTTGATAAAGATAAATAATATGCGAAAAAATGTGGTAAATTCTATTGGTTCGCATACTAACAAGTTTGAAAAAGGATTATGACATGCAAAAATTGGTGGCTTAACCTAATTCTATTATTATTGGCATGCAATTAACAAAATGATGACACGTGAAATGCAACAAGACTTGGCGTAATCCTATTGGTTCGGGTTTCACATTAAACAAAGATAAATTAGCTAAAGTTCTAAATCTGCGAAGAACGTGGAAATGATCATTGGTTGTACTTTGCAAAACTTCAAAAAAAATGACTCGAAAAGGGCTTGACATTGTGAAGTTATTTTTTGTTATCTCATTGGTTAAACCTTTGTAATAGTTAGTAAATTGACAGTCAATATGACATATGGGTCTTTTGATTGGCTAAAACTTCGCAAAGGTACCAAGACTTTGACCATGAAGCACACATGGAATGTTTTTAATTGGCTCGAACTTCACAATTTTATATATTGCACTATGTCGGGTGGACTTAGAACATATAATTAACTACATTTAAGGGGAATTTCGGGTCCAAGGCATAAAATAAAATAATATGACTATGAAGAGATAGAAACACAACAAACACGAACTATAAAATACATAAGATAGATAATTTAGCTTGAACACCATTAAAATTACAAGATTACTTCTAACACGATCAATAACATTAATTTGGTCTTGTTCCATATCAATTTAAATATAGATTTTGATTAAAAATAGACACAGATATCTAAAATTATGTATTTTATTGACTTATTTATATAATTCATCATTCTTATTAATACAAGCATGTATTTTTATAAATATACATAGCCACATATGCAGAATTCATTTCTTTGCACGTTTTTAACAACATAAACAAAAGAATTAACTTCCTTTTATTAGCTTTTGATGTTTACAGAGCTTTTACAGAAAACTTATAGAGCTTTATAGAGAGAATACTTATCTGAGACAATTCACAAGAATTTTGTACCAAATTCCAATCCAGACTCAAGAAAACAGACACCAAACTATGGCCACACTTGAGAGGAATGTGTTATACACCCCATGTATGTTCACCTTGCCCTAGCCAGACCATCCAAGGTTGTACTTTGTGTACCCTGGTTAGGACACCGTTGGTGCCCTCTCTTCCGCCCCCGCCTGCATGTACCTAGTCAGCCTTGGAATTTACTTCCACAAACTCAATTCATAAGATTCTTAAACACAATTTCAATTTCTGTTCTCAGAATCACAATGATTCAATAATATATCCTCCTTTCAGTTTGACATGCCTTTTATAGTTTTTCATTGGTAGTTAATAACCATCATGTTGGTTGTTCACACCTTTTCATAAATACATTAAGCATCTTTAATCAAAATCTCGTGACATTCATTACATCAATAGCTATTTACAATGTTTTTGCTTAATTCAAACTTGATATTTAATAATCCACAAGTCTTTTTGGTGAAAGAATTTGTTGTGTTACAAAATATGTGTTTCTAACAACATGATCACAAGGCTAAGCCCCTCCTTCTTGGGTATGGGGAGGATCCCATTATTGAATGTAAAAACCTAAATCTATGGGGTGGGCAGCAAAGCTAGGGATCACACAGAACACTCCACTAAGATGGAGAAATAAAGAGAGATGGTTAATGTTGTGAGTAGGCACTATCAAATTCTCACCAAAAATAACCATAGTATGTCCACATTTAATTAGAAAATATAACTTATGCAAACAATAATGGGATAAAAAATAAAGACACAAATTTCCATTAATTTGTTCCTCAAAAGTACAAAGCCTTTTCTTGGTTGTTCAAGATCACTATGCTTGTAAAGCTAGGAAATAGAGAGAAAATAGAGGAAAACATAAAAAAATGGAAGAAATGTAACTCTTATTTCTTGTGTAGTTGTGATACAAATCTCAACAACATATAACAATCCAAAATTACTAGCCAAAACTTCAAAAACTCCTTGGAATGGAGAATCCATTCTAATTTATAGCATTGCAAATTGTCTTCTCATCTACCCCCACATGACCTTTCAAGTTCTTATTCCACTCGTGGCGCTTCATCTTCCTTAGAAGTGAGGAAATAAATGCACTTTTAAAAATCAAAAGGTAATTTTGCAATGCAACATTAGAGAGTCTATTAACTGAAAAATACAAAATAACATGATCATACATAATGAAGGATTAGAAAGGGGGAAAAGAGGAGAAAGAATGAAGATATGGGAGAAAATATGTTCCCAAGCATGGATGGAGATACCTCCACCCTTGATGGAGATCAGATCTGATGATAATGAAGATAAAATCTTGATATATGATGACCCTCCACTATGGTGCTCCACTGATGAAGATTGGTCCTTTTAAATCTTTACCCCTTCAAGAATTCCCTAGAATGATGCAGCTCTGCAACACATTTGGAATCATTGAAAAGAGAGATGACGAACATTTGACCACCATGAAGAAAAAGAAGGATGCCTTCCCTCACTTGAAAAAACCATCTATTCCAAAGAGGAACATCCATGCTTTCTTGAAAAATTGTTCCCATGATGGGAACCTAAAACAACTTGCTCGCACAATGCAATCATGATGATCCTTGACTCTGTCACCTTGAGAACATTGATGATAAATGAAATTTAAGACCCCAAAACCTTCCAATCCATAGGTGGGTGAATGTAGGAGAGAGGGACTAAATTCAACTCCCTTCACCTTATGATCAACATATAATGGGGTGAAGTGAAATGTCCTCTGGAACTAGAATGCATTTTGAGACCAAAATTGGGAACCAAGTGAGCTTCCCTTCTACTTGAGACACAATACCGTGTGTCCAGCATTTGAAATAAATTTTTTTCCTCCACGAAGATTGAAATTAGTGATTCATGTTGAGGATGAACAACCATGACCATCTTGATCATTTTCCAGACACTTACTATTTTTAGTAAGTTCTTCTCGGGTGACTAGTTTTGGTAATTTTTCAAATTATCACTTTTGAGTGCTTTTCCTCTTGGGGGAATGAACTGAGTGAAGGGAATCCATTCATTCTTCATAATTACTATTATTAGTAAGTGGATTGAATAGGAACTTAATAAAAATATACATTTTCCATGAAGTGTCGGATCGAGTGAAAATGGTTTCCAAAAATTCTACTTCACACCGAGATGCTTTACTCGAATTTGGGGGTTTCTCTCATCCGGATCTTCGTGAAAAAAAAATTAAACTTGCAGGTATATACCTTCATCCTCAAACATGTTAGAATGTAAAAAATAATATTCACCATATCTTTAAGCACACTCAACTTTATGGGGCAAGCAAATTCTCAAAAGAAAGCTGATTTTTGTAGATCGCATGCTCCAATTTTGAGGCAATTTGGATTGTTGTAACTCCGTAGATCTAAGGGGAATTTTTCAATGTTTGGAAACTTTTAGATACTATAAAAAAATAATTATAGCATCAATGAGGTCATTTAAACACTCTTCTTAAATGATTTATCATGGGGAAGCCACAATCTAAGTTTTAGGGCCATCGGAGGTGGGGTTTGCAAACAACTAGCAAATGAGTGTTTTGGCTATGGTTGATGTCTAGTTTTTCTTGAATGGTATAATAATCACAAAATAAATAAAGGGTGGTGAAAATAAATGGAAATATGGAGGAAATGACTAAGTTCTAATTTTAAACTTGTTTTTTTCATTCAAACGTGTTTTCCCCCCATTTTACTCCTTTTAAATTCAAATTTACTTACCCTAAACCCAACCTAGGTGAAACCACACAATTAGGTTTGTCCCATAAAAATATTGGAAAAAGGGACAAGGGATGCCATCTCCTCAAAAATGCACCATGGGTAGCCTCAACATGAGATGGGGGCATGAGTTTTCGAGTTTGTGAGGTTAAAAACACCCGCCTAACCATCATATTGTGAAACTTAAGTGATGGAGGAGGATCTCTCATGTTGTGACACATTTTTTTCCCTCTTGTCCCTTTGGAAAAGTTAAAAAGGGACACCAAGGCCTCCAAAGTGTGTCAAGGATCTGCATGTCATGAGGAAGGGGGTAGGTGGGGTTAGGTGAGAGGAAGATTTTTCCTAACCACCCAAGTTGTCTTTTCTAAGTGGTGTAGCTTCTATTCCTCATATGGTGGTGCATTCTTTGTGTCATATATGTCCCTTTTAAATTTGTTAAAAGGGAAAAAGGCACATAATGGGTCTCCAAGTGTGCATTATCCATTTTTAGAACCTGTTCTCACCATTGCACTGTTAAAAATAGCATGTCGAGTGTTTTTTCCCCCGAGAGCTTCCGTTATTTTTTCCTAGGCCAACCTTATATCATTTTGAGTGTAAAACACTAAATAAATAAAATTACAACATTCAAAGGAATTTATTCTACCTTCTCTTTAAAATTTAACCCATTGTTCAATTTTGGTCACGGGCGATTTCGAAAGGTCAAAGCGCCATCTAAGTTTTTTTTTTTTAAACTCAACCTATGGAACCTATAAAGGGTCCAATTTGATCTACTTTTGATTTTGAATCAGCTTCTAAATCTCCTTGTAACTCCTATAATCCTTAGTTGAATCTTCACTAGGATCGAAGATCTTTGCCCACAATCTTTGGGCCAATATCGCAAATCTACTCCCTCGGAATCCCTTAAAAAAATTCATCATGAATTAGAATCTCCGAGATTTCCAATTACTATATTATAAGCTTACAATACATATGTAACTTCTCGAACCCATCGAAAACCTAAAGCTATTTTTAGGAAAAAACAATCCCCATCACCGACTAAAAATAGCTTGGTTTTTGAGAAGATTTTCCCAAGGTTCTTAAAATTCCTAAAATTTCCTAAATCACTTTAGTGCATCTTATATCTCCTCTGCAAAATCTTGGGTGGGTTGTGCCTCAATCAACTTTCGAGGAGTGTCCACCAAAGTGTGAAATAACTTTGAAAATAGCTCTTTTGGGGCCTCCAAGAGTAATTCCTTCTAAATGGTTCTTAAAAATCCATTAATCACCTTAATACACTTGAAACACACTTTAAAATCACATTACAATATTCCTCATGGCCATCATGAGGGTAACACAAAGTAATTGAGTTGGCTAGAGGATAGGTTTACATTGACCAGGAGAGGGATTTTCAAATGTGGGCTAGGTTGTCATGACAAAAAAAAAAAAAAAAATTCATGCTAAACATTTTGCATGAAAACAAATTAGTAATGGAATTGGTATGGGCTTGTTCGAGAGAATTACAACCCGAAAAAAGGGAGGATAGAGACTCGAGAGAAGTTATTGAGTGTTATAACATGGTCTCTAAGAAAATGGAGGCAAGTAAAGCATTGATTGAGAAGTATCAAGATGAAGTGGAGTATTGGGATGGCATGTTGCCTAAGCTTGAGGCCATTACTGCCATGAATGATGAAGAATTAGAAAAATAAGGGATAATACCCCAAACTACATATGGAGACAATATAAATATGAGGGGGCTATCAAACTGTGAATTAAGACTCTAGAAGATCGCATCATAAAACTTCATAAGATAAGGGAGAAAGAAGAGGAATATGTTGATGACATAGAATCCAAAATTGAAAAAATGCTTCCCCTTGAAGGTGCATACACTCCAGGGACTACAGATGTAGAAAATTTAATTGAAATTCTAAAGTAGCATGTTGCAGGGGAGTTAGGAAGTCCAAAAGATTTTGATTATTATTTTATTCAAAGATTTATTCATTTGGAAGGTTTCATTAATTAGTTGGCCAAGAGAATTAAAAGAAGAAATTTATTTCTGCTAAAATGGACAATGTCTTATCCAAACAAGAAATAATCTTTCTCTATCATACAGGGCCGGATCAAGACCCCATTTTGGGGATGTTTAAAGGTCTTGATGGATATAAGAATAAGTTGGAAAGGAAGGCAAAGAATGAACACATTGATCTCGATCACTCTTGAATTATTCCTTCATTGTTTATTCTTCATCCTAATTTTTATTCTTTCATATCCATCATTCTTCCAAACAAAGGAATGAAATTAGATGGTGATTGTAAGTAACAAACTCTCCCCGAGATTGCACGCTTGATGGTGATAGGGAAGAAAGAGACAAAAATGAGTTTGTTAGCAAAAGGAATATTCTCAACTTATCCTCAAGCTCAGTCATGATCCAAAAAATTTCCATCCTAGAGTATCAACATTGAATCTTTTTAGTTATAGTGGTCTTCCCATTCATTTTGGCGGATTGAAGGCCTTCAACCCTCATTTTCCAACTTTCAAAGATTTTTGGAGGGCATCTAGGCATATTCCCTTAAAGGGAAATTTTGTATAATAATGGAGGTATTTCTTCATTCAAGGGGTTCTTGTTCTAATATATGGGTGGATCTAGTTCTAGTCTTGGGTTTTTTCGAGGTGATTACACTATATAGTCATTATCATGCATTAAGATCATTTTGTATATGTCTCCGCATTGTCTAATTAAAAGTACACATAACCATTTACCATTATTTACACAGGCATTCTAGATTGTAAGCATGAGCATAGTTAAGTAAATGTGATCTTTGCTGCAATCTTTTGTTTATTAAATCAATGTCATATGAAGCATTTCCTCTGGCTATTTCATTGTGATTGGTTACTCGAGAAAACATTGTGATGTAGTGTTACCTTGCAATGTATGTTTGGTTATAAAATTCCTTTCTACAATATTGTCTCAAACTTAAGTGTTTACAACCTTTGAGTATATATTAGGTGTTGTGGAAATGATTTAATAGACATTTTGAATTTTCATGCACAAGTGTTTGTGTTAATATTTCAGAGGTTATATGGTAATGTTTGCATGAACTTGGTATCAATGAATGCATGTGTACCTTTTAAGATTATGTTATCTTGATCTTTGTTTGTGTTTGGATTATGGAAGTAACATAATAAGAAGGAAAACTACGGTATCCCTTCCCATTAGATCCACTACCACCCACTTCATCTAACTGAGTATTATCCCATCTTACCCCTACATATTTCATCTCCCTTTGCATATCCAACATGATGTCTACCTGTAAATCACATTTATCTTGCATATTTTGAGTGAATTTGTTGTGAATTGTAAATATCAACATCTCAAGTATCATTTCACCCCAAGTTGTCAACATATTCCTTTCAAATGATGCTTGTGATCACATTTTATCTGTCTTCGATGACTTGTTTTCGGTGTATCGAGTGTCCTGCCAATGATTGTGCGGCCATTATTTTGAATGAGCATTACATTTAGTGGTTGCACTTGATCTCAAATTGAGGTTCTAATAAGTCTGAGGGTTTGAAGCATAATATCTCCCTCACTCTTTCAAGCCACCCTTCAGTTCTCTCACCTTGGTTTAGGTAGAGCCATAAAGTAGTAGGATAATAACCACATCCTTAGTCACGTGCCTCCCTCTCATTCCCATAAGACATGGTCAAGATAGATATATAAATCCATCCTTCACCAAAAATGACACATCAAGAGGTTTATATTTTCTCCTTTCCTAATTCCTCGTTGTTTTCCCTGTTTTGGGTGTTAGATTAGGAATAAACAAAACCAAAAGATCCCATGAGAAAATTTGTGGCCAAATTCAACAAGTTGATTAAATAAATTCCTACTAGTGCCCGCCCTATTGCAGATAATCAAAAAGATTCTTCATAAATGGTTAGTTTCTGAAGTATGGTTCATGTTGTGGACTCAACCAACTACATTGGATAATGCTCAATAAATTATATTAAATTGGAAGATGATCTTATCATGTTAGGGAAGATCAAGAATCATTCAACAAGAAATAAAATCTAGAGCTCCTAGGATGAAAGAAATGATTCATTACTACAGAAGTTGGTCAATGATCTGACTACATTAAAGAAGCAAATGGATTATTATGCTCCATATCAAAACTAAATTTGAAATTAGATTGTTGGATATCATACTACATGTAGTTTTGTGTGTAATGATGCCCTAGAATGCCCTTGTGCAAGTTACACAATGATAGCGAGATAGATCTAGAATATAGAAAATGTATAAAATGTGTGAGATAGAATAGAAAGAACTTCCCCTCCTATGTTGTGTATGTAGAGTGATGCAGCCCTTTTCCCTTGTATGGATGTGTTAGATGGATGCTTTGTAATGTTCTTGTGCCTTTGAATGCAAGCTTAGGTGATAGTATGTAATCATTGGTGCTTGGCCTGATTTTGATTTGAGAGTTATAACTATGTATATATATGATTCCCTTATTTGAATTTCATAATTAACAACTGGAAGGTTGACCCAAAAGTGTAAAAGATTCCCAAAAGGTAAAAGAGGTCCAAAAGAGTGAGAAAATGATAGAAAGAGTTAG
Organism: Taxus wallichiana var. yunnanensis; assembly: GCA_018340775.1. Taxonomy (NCBI): domain Eukaryota; kingdom Viridiplantae; phylum Streptophyta; class Pinopsida; order Cupressales; family Taxaceae; genus Taxus; species Taxus wallichiana. The sequence goes on from CM031244.1 coordinate 515,882,267, forward strand.
GAACTCCCATGAAGGGACAGGGAGTACCACAGGCGCTTAGTGTCCTAACTAAGTGCTAGTGTCTGAGGCCATAAAAGATAAATAAGTTAAATACCAACATGGTTATAGGGTGTGTAAGGTCAATAAAAGTGTAAGAGACAAAGAAAAAGGCCCAAAAGACGTTTGTCAATCGATCACTAATTTTCTTACTTTGAATCATGTATATATTAGTATGTTATAGGACCTAGAAATGTACCCAAGTGCATAGATTTTGTGTCTACATTTTTCCTCCACTTTATGTTGTTGATTGAATACTCAATAGATAAAGTAGATAGAACATGCATACCTTTTAATCATGTAGAGAAGATTGTAACCGAAAACATGTCGAGTGGACAAGTGAAGCATGAAGTGATCACAATGTGAAGCGTGGAGACTAGGAAGGGAAGTAGACCCTAGGGATTAAGTGTATGCATATTAGTGTGTTGTTAGAGTTTGTGCTTGTTGATGTGAGCTACTTCTTATTATGTGTTAAGGATAATTCTACAAAATAAGAGTGAGAAAGTAGTCAAAGTTTCGTATATGAAAAATTAGAGTAATGCATGTATAAGTAAGTAAAGAGTGTAAAAGTGTGTAAAGGAAAGTGTGCACCTGATATGTAAGAGAGTATAAGATAGAAAATTGTCTTTTTTTTGGAGTTCTTTGGATTTGAATGCCAATGGTGAGGTTTTTGGGCGATCTCACACCAAGAGTGATTTTTTTGGGTGATCTCACGCCGAGAGTGATTTTTTTGGGTGATCTCATGCCAAGAGCAAGTTTTTGGGCGATCTCACACCAAGAGTGAGTTTTTGGGTGATATTATGCCAAGAGAAGAGTGTTGGGGAGAGAGGTCTAGATTTTCTCTCCTTCCATAACACTTTCCAATAAGCACCACTACAGATGGTATATCCTTGATTTGTTTTTATTTTTCCAATTTGTAACAATTATACCCGATAGAATGCATTTTTTTAATTGGAGGCAAGTGTTTACTACTAGATAATTATGTTGTAAACTATTAAAGATTGTGTTGAACTGAGAAATTGACTATTTTTGCCCCCATGACACAAGTGCCCAGGGGGACACAAGCACCCACCGCTACTATCAGATTAGGCGCGATTGCTCTATATATTTTGGGCCCAAGTCTGATTCTAAGCTAATCTATAATTGTGTTCCTATGTTGATTATGTAATTTGTTTTATTTTCATGAATATCTGAGCTGTTATAGGGGTGATTTTTTCACCCAATAGATGCCCCCTCATTTGGGTGTATGCGATGATTGTAGGAGAATGTGGCCCAAAGGAGAGGACATGATACTAATATGCATATATGAAGTGGATACCTACGGGGGTAGGGGATGTGCATGGTAGAAACCAAGGCACATGTAAACAAGATAGGCTAGTAATAAGTGTTAGTGAAAATGAGCTAGCATGCAATAGAAGACAATGTAACAAGAAACTAGGAAGACAAGATGGACCACGAAAAGTGGGTTTCATACATGGGACATCACTCACAATGTCATAAGATAATCAAGGTTGAAGCATCCAAAACATACAATGATCAAACAAGACATAGGGCATAGCCCACAAAAACAAACAATAGTAAGAAAAGAAGTGACATATAACCATGGTTGTATTGATCTTGCAAGAAAATGCTACACATGAAGCACTTATTAGTATGTTAGAAAGATAAGTAGTATGTCAAAGCATGTATAAATCAAAGTGAAAAGTAAGTAGTAGTAGTAAGAATTAATAAATAATGTGAACAATAAAACTTGTGAATATGTAAGTGTGAGAGTAAAAAGGTAGATGCCCCATGAGGAGCCTCAACAAGACTAGGTAAAGAGTGGTGTCGAGCATTGTACATCATGTAAAAATATATAAGGTCCTACATTCACCTCAAGATACCAAGTGAAATACGCATGTATATAGAAAAAGATAATGACATACTAAGAATCCGGCTAGCATAGTAAGCAAAGTGCAACATGTAAGTAGTATAGGCTAACAAGAGTAAATGTAACCAAGATATGCAAATGTTCTAATGGTGTGTGATGTGATGTGTAAGATGCAAAGGATGAAGAGGAGGACCATGTTTCCCCAAAGTGGATGTGTGAGATGAGGTTCATTTATAAATGCTCCCTCAATAGTCAAGAATGAACCATAGAACAAGAGTGTGTCATCGGGAAATGAATGTGTTGTGTGAGAGTAGATGCTAGAAAAGTATGTATCATGAAGTGTTAAGTATGAAGTGTATAAGATTTGAGGTTAATTTAACAATTGGGCCCTCAACTTTCAAGTGTGAACTATAGTACTAGAGTGGGTCATCGGGAAATGAAAGTGTCTGTGTGTGACAGTAGATGCTAGAAAAGATGTATGGTGAATCACAAAGCATAAAGTGTAGATGATGTGAGGTTCATTTCAAAATGGGACCCTCAATAGTCAAGTATGAACCATGGAACTAGAGTGTGTCATTGGGTATGAGGATAAATTATGTGAATAAAAAATGTGGTGATGCTCGGAAATATATTCATGAAGTGCAAAGTGAGAGAGAGTAGTAGATGTTAGAAAATATGTATCATGAAGTATTGAGTTCAAAGAGTAGCAAGATTAGATGATGTGAGGTTCATTGATGAAGTGTTCCCTCAATATTCAAGTGTGAATAGTAGCAATACTAGAGTGTATCATAGTAGTAATGAGAGAAAGTATGTGAACCAACAATTTGTGATGAATGATGCTGAAAGATAGTCATGAAAAACTAAAGAGAGAGAGAGAGAGAGAGAGTAGAGTAAGTATAGTATATGTTATGAAAAGATTATCATGAAGTATTGATGAGAATAGAAGTAGTGTAGTAGATGAATGAGGTTCATTGATGAAGTGTTCCCTCAACATTAAAGTATGAACCATAAAACTAGATGTATGTGTCATCGGTGTAATGAATGTGATGCAATGTGTGAGATAATGGTCAGAAAGAAAAATGCTTGAGAAATATTAGACATGAAGCGTGTGTGAATGTGAAGTGTAGTAGTAGACACTAGATGATACGACATAATACTATGATGGAAGGAGGGAATGTGTGATGCCCTGAGAAGTGTGTGAGTGATGGAGATCTATGGCATTGTTTGAAATGTTCATAAGAAAATATATGGTTGCCATAATGGTAAGTAGGAGCAAAGGTATGACTAGTATCAAATGGTGGGTCTAATGAAGGAAATGTAAAAAAATGTAGGAGTGAGATATAGATTCTTTTGGATGGTGAGTTGATTACTATTCTTTGGATGTTGGTTGCTTATTTGGGATTGGTAACATTGTAGATGACTTAATAGGAGGAGGTAAAGGGGTAAGTATTTTTAAAGGTGGTATGACACTGGGTTGGATAGGTGGCTCTTGACTTACCAAAGAAGGAACATTAGTAATTATGGCATGATGCTCATTAGACATATGAGAGGGAGAAAGATTTGGGAGCCCAATGGGATTTACAATTGGAGATGATCATGTAGCAAAATGTTGTGTAGAAAATGAAATAAAACCTTGATGCTCAAGGTGCCCAATTATTTGTTTTAAAGCATAGCAATCATTGTCATGATGTCCATTAATTTTGTGATAATTGCAAAATGGGATTTTTTGTATTTGGCAAGCCGATAAGGAGGGTAGTAATGAGTAGGTGGAAAGTTGATCAACTAGTGATTGAGGAGCTCAGAAGAATATCATGTTGCTTAGCATTTAGATCAAACTTGAGAGGTGTGGTAGTAGTGGTAATAAGACTTGGGCTTCACTTATATGAGCACATGTAGTAGACATAGGATTAGGATGAGGTGTAGAAGAAGAACTAACATGGGCATGAGAAGCAACCTTGAGATGTTGGATTTCATCATTTGAGGGATGTAATCATGGTTTCCATAGCTTGAAATTTATCTTAAAATAAATGGTGTAAATGCTTGAATTGAATCGAAGATGGGTTGATTGGTTATGGTATCACGAAGGCTAGGTCGTTGGAGAGACGATCGAAAATGGAACTTACTTGTGTAGGTGGTGTATTGTGAGGGAGGTACATAGTATCTAGGGATTTTTGGAGAACATCTTTGCAAGGTGGGTGCATTTGAAGTAAGTCATGTAAGGAGACTTGAGGAATTTTAGGAGCCATGAAATAAGATATGATAGAATAGGAAAAATAAGGATCCAATTTTTTGATCACTGAGTGGGGTTCACCAAATGATTTAATATAAATTGAATTAAATATTTATTTCAGAGTAACTATTGTACTAATGATATACAAGTGATATAATATAGTAAATAGACAAGTGACAAACATGCAATAATATGAAACCCTAATCAAAAGAGAGAGAGAGGGTGACTTAGCTAATTTTTGCGTGATTTGGGTAGGCGAATATTTGATGGAAACAGTGTCATCAAGGCTCACTGGAGGTTCTGAGACTAGAAATGTACAAGACATAAGCATCCACGGGAGGACAAGAGCACCCAAGTACTAGTGACTGAATCTAGGCACTAGTGTCCACCCAGATGCTCATGTTCTAATATTTTTTGTGCAAGAGGAGCTTCGTTGTTGATCTCTATTTATCACTTTGGATTTTTTAAATGTCATTGTTCATACATGTAACCTACAAAATAGATACCTAGCTACACATACCCACAAACCACATCAAACCTAATAAATAAATGATAATGGGAGTCATACTAACTGACCGGTGATCACCCGAAGAGTGAACTTAGTCGAGTTCTGCACTACACTTAGACTCCATGTAGTTTGTGTGAATGTGTGTGTAATGATGCCCTAGGATGCCCTTGTGTAAATTTGACAATGATAGTGGGCTAGATCTAGAATATAAAAATGTATAGAATATGTGAGATGGAATAGAATGAACTTCCCTCCTATGTTGTGTATGTAGAGTGATGTATCCCTTATCCCTTGTATGGATGTGCTAGATGGATGCTTTGTAATGCTCTTGTGACTTTGAATGCAAGCTTAGGTGATAATATGTAGTCCTTGGTGTTTGGACCCTGATTTGAGAGCTATAACTATGTATATATATGATTCCCTTGTTTGAATTTCATAATTGACAACTGGAAGGCCGACCATGTCGATAGTTACCAAATCTAGTTGCATTCATTATTATATCACACATTAGGTTGAGAACAACATGCAGTTTAGGGTCTCTTTAGAGTAGTTAACTAGGGTGGGGTGCCCATGACCTAACTAATGTATAATTTGCAAGGTTTCTTATCCATGGCTAAGGTTTGAGATCATGTTTAGAATATTCAGAGAGCTTCACAACATGACCGACAACTAAGGTTTGACAACGAAAGACATTTCTAGGGAAGTGACAGTCTCGGGAAATTAAATAACCTTGAGAAACTAAGAAGGTCTAAGATCATATAATAAGGTCAAGACCATACAAATGGTCCTGGTATAGTTGTACAATCATGCCCCATATTAGTTTCCAATCATAAGTTCCATAACGAATAATCATTAGACTAAGATCATCTTATTCTAGCAATGTACACTCCCGAACTTCCCAAAATCATATGTAACCAGCTAAGTGCACTCATTCTTTCATGTTTTCAAGTTAATATATATTTTCGTACATCAATTACAAGTATTAATATAATGTTATGGCATTACATAATTATCTTGTTAGAAGTTAATTAATAAGAACAACCCCATGTAGCTCCCCTTACATCATTTAGTGTAGCTAATTCAAGTAATTCTTATATTTCACATAATCTAATAAGAGTGTAAACTTTTTAGTAAACCGTCATTGTATCTTACATCTTCTTCTAAACCCTAGTTTCCTATGGCTCTATATCTACACCATCTATTCAAATTCAAACCTAATTTTCATCTATCACCTTCCTTAAAGCTAATTTCTAGGATTTTCCCTATAGTTTCATGATCGATTTTATCTTTTGGGTCTCTTTTTAGGATTCATAATTGTCGAATCACCTTGCATTGCATATATTGATCATAACGACTCTATTTTCAAATTCCTTTTAGGTTATTCATAATTTATATATATCAACAAAAAAATCTTTTGGTTTGCCCCGATATTTAACACACTTTCTGGAAATTCAAATTCATATTTTTAATAACTAGGCCATAATAGGAAAAATATACACTTTTGGGAAAATTCCTTGAATTAGATTAAAAATACCTCTATCAAGTTTGTCAAAATTGATTTCTATTTTCATATATGGTTATTTTATTAATTTGATGACGATCATTTTTTCTCAAAATCACTTTTGGGTCTTATCTCCTATGATCTCTTCATTGTTGGTCCTTCATGTGTTGATTAATGTTATATATTATCTAATTGGAGTTTCTTATATGTTTTTATGTCATAATGGCCCATGCTACAAATTATCAAGTCTCCTTATATGTTTTACTTCAACGTCATCAAACATGTAAATATACTCTCACAAAACTAGTGCAAGAAATAATGTTCCCCACTAATACAACACCTTCTTGTGTGGATTTAATTTTGAGATGCATTTCAACTTCTTATATTGGTAATGACGACACCTTTCATAAGGCTATATTAGAATTTATTCAAGCTTTAACCATACTTTTCAAGATAAATTTATCATTAGTTGATATTTGAATAAATGTAATAAGTTAAAGTATTTAATTTAAATACTTTAAACTTATGTCAATAGGTATTAGTTATCCTTAGTTGTTAGTTAACTAAGTGATAGTGTTCTCATCCCAATGTTTGTGGGATCATGTTCTATCTTGCATATTTTGTTCCCGGATGATTTCCATGAGGGGCAATAGGGCGATTAGGGCAATATGTTATTTCTGCATATTTTCTCAGATTAGATGATTTGTTTCCATATATTGTGGATGAGATAGAAGTTGTCCAATATCTATAAATATTGCAGCTCTCTCATTTGTTTGTAATGCTTGATTTTGATATTAATAAAATACACAAAGCACCATCTTTTTTTGTTAAAAAGCTTTTTTCTGTGTCAAATATTGTTTTCAAGTATTCATTGTCAAGATTTGGTATCAGAGCAAGTAGTATTTGATCCAGAGAGGAGTGTAGGAAGTTTTAGGGAAGTTTAGGGAGATCTGGAGAAATTACAGAGCTAGGAGGAGCCATAGATGCCCCAGCCATTTCACAGCCCCTACCCGAATCCACACCCGGTTCATGGTTGATTTGTAGTTGAAGAACACCTGGAGTGCAATCACAGGCCCTTGACTTGAGACTGGATGTAAACTCTCTTGCAAAAGGTGACATTGTTTCATTTTGGTTTTTTTTTTTTAAAATTTTTTAAAAATTACATTTAATTTTAAAAAAATTGGAAGCATTTTAAAAAAAAAATATATATCAATATTTTTGTATTGTGGGGACCCAAGATTTTCAAGCTCCCCACATTACTTCTCCTTCCTCTTCTTCTTTGTTTTTTTCTTTTCATATATTTGGCAAGAAGAATTCTACGAAATGTAAAAAAGAAGAGATCGATCAAATGTGGAAGTTCATCTGTGAACTCTCAATCAATGAGGAGAGCAATTAGAATTCAAAGAAGATTCAAGAGAAGAATGATCTCGATGAATTGCAGAAAAAAAAGACAAATTGAATGTGGAGAAATTTTCAAAATTTGCAAATAAAAAAAAAAAAGTTGCAAAAAAAAGGAAAAAAAAGTTGAAAAAAATGCCTCGAAAAAAAAAAAAAAAAAAAAAGAAAAAAAAAAAAAAAAAAAAAATGCGAAAAGGGTTATTATAATGCTTAGGAAAAAAATGGTTGAACTTTTGCAGTTGCACTGCCCTAAAATGCATGCATACGCATGCATGTAAGTTTTATCTGCGTTTTTTTTTTTAAAAATTTTTTAAAAAAAATTTCCATTTTTGGATTTGTGAAAAAAAAAAAAAAAAAAAAATTTTTTTCCATTTTTGGAAAGGGGCCGGAAAGATATTGAAATCATAATTTAAAAAAGTCATAACTTTCAATTGGTACCTCGGATTGAGGTGTTTTTTTTTAAAGTGTGTGTTTTTGTGAGCTCTACGTCTTGGTCTATTTTTAATAAGATTTGTTTTGTAAAAATTGAACAAATTAGAGATTTTTGTATTTCAAAAGAGGCCAAAGAGTCCAAAAAAATTTATTTTTTCAAATCGGCCAAGAGAGCCATTTTATTTTTGCAAATCGGCCACAGAGCCAAATTTGTAACAGGCCAATAGTGCCAAAAATTCATTGTACATGGCCAAAAAGGAGCCCAAAATAAATAAAATAATATTTTTTGGGGGGGTGTGCATGCTTTAAGGGGAAAAGTGTTCAATTTTTTTCTTCTTTATTTTTATCACTTTTCATAATGGCATGCAATTATGACACCAAAATTCTTTTTCCAGATTCTCAACTTTTGCGTTTGATAATTATCAACATGGAAAACAAAAATTCATGCACAACTTGATTTTGAAAATCTATGGTCCATTGTTTTTGGTACATTAACAAGATCTGCAACAGATGTTACACAACAAGCTACATTTGATTGTGCAAATCAAAAAAGCAAAGTTAATAATCTTGTTTAGTGTTTCAGATGAGGTATAACCTCATATTCGTGAGACCACAACAACAAAAGAATCTTGGGACAAGTTGAAAATAGTATATGAGTCAAAAATAAGAACACAATACTTCATCTCCAGAGTCAACTATTGAACTTGAAAATGCAACCAACTGAGAAAGTTGAAATTTTTGAGAAGAGTAGAAACTTTGTGTGCATCACTTCAAGCTTTGGAAGAAGAAGTAACTGACACATCACTCGTGCCTATAGTATTGAGAGCTCTTCCTCCTTCTTATAGGATTTTTGTGACCACGTTAAACATAACTGGTCAAACAACAACTTTTGAAGAGTTAGTGAATATGCTACAACAAGAGGAAGCTATTCACTCAACTACTGAAACTGAAAGCGAGGCACTTGCTTCTAATCAAAAAAGAAAAAAAATAGGCTAAGTCTAGTAAACAACCTTAGAAGCAAGGTAATACTCAACAAGGCCAAAAGGACCAACAAAAATGTCTTATTTGTGGTGAAAAGGACATGAGTTAAAAAATTGTTGGTACAACACATTCCAACAAGGATCATCAAGTGGTAAAAATATTAATTACCAACAAAAAAAATTGGCCAACAACAGAGTAAACAGGGACAAAATAATCAAAAGTGGAAGAAGAAACCAACTCAACAAGGAAATGTAGCGAACAGGAAGATCAATTTGATGATGATGACTTCCTATATTCTACAGATCAAATGAAGTATCCAATTCTACAAATCAAATTTGGTATGTCGACTCGGGTGTAACTCGACACATGACAGGAAAGAAAGATTGGTTCTTCACAATGAGTAAAACACCCACCAAAAATCATGTCTCTTTGGGTGATGATACATCATAGTGTTGAAGGCATTGGTTCCATTTCACTACCACTTGGGCATCATAATTGTAAAATTACAGATGTTCTTTATGTCCCTGGTTTAACAAAAAAATATGTTATCCGTGAGTCAATTATTAGATCACAATCTCAAAATTGACTTTGATTGTAAAGGCGGTAAAAAGATGTGCCTAATTCGAGATAAGTCATGAAGCTCAAAATTGTTGCAAAAGCTTGAATGTGGGAAGAATGTTTCAGTTGGATTTTGTTCAATGAAATGATCAAGCACTTGTAGCCAAGGATACATCATCAAGCTCAACTATGGCATCGAAGACTTGGACATGTGAGTTTTGGCTATCTTGACACACTTCATCGATATGACATGGTTAGGGGTTTACCACCTCTAAAAAAGGGTACAGATAAATGTCAAGCATTTTTTGGTAGGAAAACAACATAGAGCACCATTCAAACATAGTACATTTGGGCTAAGGAAAAACTTGACTTGGTGCATACCGATTTGTGTGGACCAATGAGACCTAGCCACTCTGGGTTTCAATATTTCATGCTCTTTGTTGATGATTTTTCAAGAAAAATGTGGATATATTGTCTTTCTACAAAATACCAAGCTTTTGAAACTTTCAAGAAGTTCAAAGCCCTTGTTGAAGCAAGAGTTACAGTAGGAAAATAAAAACACTCGCTCAGATCGGGGAGAATACACCAACAATGAGAGTTGATGATTTTTGAAAACACATGGCATTCATCGTCAAATGGCTCCTCCTCACACACCAAAAAAATGGTGTTGTTGAAAGGTGAAATCATACTATCATGGATATGGTGCGATGTATGATTGATGATGTAGGTTTATCAAAAAACATTTTGGGCAAAGCAGCTAAAACAGTAGTCTATTTACTAAATAGAGTTCCCACTACAGCTCTTGATGGAGTAACACCTCAGGAAGCATGGTCAGGGCATAAGCCATCTATTTCACACCTTAGAGTTTTTGGATGTAAAGCAAGTATGCACATTCCTAAGAAACAAAGAACTAAGCTTGATATGAAATCAGAAAAACTTATCTTCTTGGGATACAGTGATGAAGCACTTGGCTATAGACTTATGGATCCAAAAACAAGGAGGGTATACACTAGTCGGGATGTTGAGTTCTTTGAGAAGAAAGAAGAAGATGCTCCTTCCATACACTCACATGATGAAAAAATCATCCCTACAGTGAAAACAGAGGATGGTAATCACTTTGATGATGATAGTGATGATGGGGAAGATGGTGAAATTCAACCTCCCACAAGGAACCACAAAAAGTATGCCTAAATGGTATACAAGTATGATTAGAGATGCAAAATTGGATAGTGTCCCGACACATCTACCATTGGAATGAGGACTCACGTAGTATGGCTCGAAATGAGGTCAATTTGGCCTTAATGGGTAAAGTTGTTGAAACTATTGAGCCATCCTCAGTTTCAGAAGCCCTACTAGTCTAAACCTTGGAAAGATGTTATGGATGTAGAATATAAGTCACTTATGAAAAATAATACATGGAAACTTATAGATCTTCCACCAGGGAAAAATCTGATTGGATGCAGATGGATCTTCAAAATGAAGTACAAAGTAGATGGAAAAATTGATAAACATAAGGCTAGACTAGTTGCTAAGGGATATGCTAAAAAAGAAGGCATTGATTATGAGGAGACTTTTGCTCCCACAACTAAGATAAAAACTTTTCAGGTTAATATTTTCTCTAGTTGCACAATTTGGTTGGAAAATACACCAAATGGATGTGAAAAGTGCCTTTCTTAATGGTGATTTATAGGAAGAAGTTTACATGACTCAACCAGAAGGTTTTGTCATACCAGGTAAAGAGGAAAAGGTATGTAAACTCATAAAATCACTATATGGTCTAAAGCAGTCTCCCAGGGCATGGTACATAAAAATTGATGAGCATCTCATTCAACATGGATTCAATCAGGAGTCCATACGATCCTAATCTCTATCAAAAAAAAAGGGAGGGGAGATAGTGATCGTTGTAGTATATGTCGATGATCTAGTCATCACTGGAGGATCAGTGAGGATGATTGAGTCAACAAAGAAAGATCTAACATGATCATTGACATGACCGATCTCGGGCTTCTGCATTATTGTCTTGGACTTGAAGTTTGGCAAAGAGAAAATCATATCTTTGTGTCACAATTGAAATACGCCAAGACAACGCTGAGAAATTCAATATGATGGATTGTAAGCCATTTTCCACACCTATGGAGACAAGACTTCAACTATCTCGAACAGATCCATCCATCACCAAAAGTAAATGCAACTCTCTATCGGTAGTTGATGGGAGTCTCATCTACTTGACTTACACTAGGTCGGATATCAGCTATGCAGTCAACTATCTTTCACGGTTCATGCAAGAACCAAGGGTTTCTCATTGGAAAGAAACAAAGTGGATATTGAGGTACATCAGAGGAACTATGGACTATGGCCTAGAATACAAGAAGAATAATAACTTCTTCTTGATAGGATATTCAGATTCAGATCATGCAGGAAACATAGATGATAGGAAATCCACTTCAGGATTTGTATTCTTTTTGGGATCTGGACCGATATCATGGGGGAGTAAGAAGCAGACTTGTGTTTCAAGATCCTCCATAGAATCAGAATATCGTGTAGTAGGTGGAGTTTATCTGTGAAGTGATATGGCTCCAACGTATACTTGAAGGATTGGGAATACCACAGAAAGATCCAACTATCCTACATGTTGATAATGAAGGAGTAGTAAAACTTGTTGGAATCCAATTTTTCATGAGTGCACCAAACACATTGAGGTAGGTACATTTCATTCATGAACATGTTCAAAACAACAACATCAGCTCAATATTGCCCAACAGATATGCAACGTGTAGATGTCTTCACAAAGTCACTTGCTCGAGGTAAATTTGAGGGTTTTAGAGAATTTCTCTCTTGTTCACTTGAGACCATGTTGAATTAAGGGGGGAATGTTAGGAATAAAACTTAGCTTAATTCATCATTAGTTGATATTTGAATAAATGTAATAAGTTAAAGTATTTAATTTAAATACTTTAAACTTATGTCAATAGGTATTAGTTATCCTTAGTTGTTAGTTAACTAAGTGATAGTGTTCTCATCCCAATGTTTGTGGGATCATGTTCTATCTTGCATATTTTGTTCCCGGATGATTTCCATGAGGGAAATAGGGGCAATTAGGGGCAATATGTTATTTCTGCATATTTTCTCAGATTAGGTGATTTGTTTCCATATATTGTGGATGAGATAGAAGTTGTCCAATATCTATAAATATTGCAGCTCTCTCATTTGTTTGTAATGCTTGATTTGACTCTTTGAAAGAGATATCACTCCCAAATTTTGTCGAGATATTCAAATGTTTCTTTTGGAAGAGGTTTTGTAAAAACATCAACAATCTATTCTTTTATAGTAATGTATTCTAACTTAACATGTTGATCAACAACTTGTTCTCTCAAGAAATGATATTTAATGGGAATATGCTTTGTTCTAGAGTGCATGAATGGATTATTTGAGATATTTATTGCACTAGTATTATCACAGAGTATGGAAATAGGAATCAAATTCTACCTTGATTTTCTTCAATGTTTTTTTCATCCAAAGAACTTGTGTGCAACAAGACACTACTACAATATATTTTGCCTTTTTGGTGCTAAAGAAAAAGAATCATGTTTCTTGCTTACCAAGATACTAAATTGTTACCCAAAAAGAATGCACCTCCACTTGTACTTTTTCTATCATCAATACAACCAACCCAATATGCATTTGTATATGCTTTTAAAGTGAAATATTTACCTATTTGATACCACAAACCATAATCCAACATACCTTTTATACATTTGAATATTCTTTTGACAACTTACACATGGATTTCTTTAGGGAAACTTGAAAATGTGCTACCATGTCTACTGCTTACATTACATTTGGTCTTGATGCGGTCACATATAATAATTTTTCGATCATTAATCTATAAAGAGGCCGATTTGCATCAATATATTCATCATCCTTACTCATCTTACATCCTGTGACTATGGGTATACTTATTGGATTACAATCTTCCATTCTAAATTTCTTCAACATCTCATTAATATTCTTAGTTTGTGAAATGAACATGCCTTTTTCACATTGAGAGATTTGTAATCCAAGGAAGAATGACAACTCACCAAGCATGGACATTTCAAATTCTTTTTACATTTCCTCAACAAACTCTTGACACATTTTATCATTACTTCCTCCAAAAATGATGTCATCAACATAAACAACAACAATCAATTGATTCTCACTTTAGTTTTGATGGTTTGATTGTTATTAGCATTACCTTTCTTAAGTCCTTATTGTTGTAGATACTTGTCCAAGTATTGAATATTAGGCTTTGGGACTTGTTTTAGCCCATAAAGAGCTTTCTTCAGCTTGCATACATAGTCCTTATCATCTGATAATATGAATCCTTCTAGTTGTTCAATGTAAACTTATTCTTCCAAATTCCCATTCAAAAAGGTTAATTTGACATCCATTTGATAGACTTTAAAGTTTTTAAACAAGAAAATGACAAAAACATTCTAATGGCCTCTAAACATGCAACATGAGAAAAATTTTCTTCAAAATCAATACCTTCAACTTGTGCATAACCTTTGCATACTAACCTTATTTTATTTCTTACTACTTGTCCATCTTCATTCAACTTGTTCCTAAACACCCACTTGGTGCCAATTACATTATTATTCTTAGGTTTTGGGACAAACTCCCAAGTCTCATTCTTCTCTATCTGATCGAATTCTTCTTCCATAGCTCCAATATAGTGCTTGTATTTACTTGATTGTTTGATGATATGATGAAGGATGAAGGATGAATGATGCTAGATTGGATTGAAGATGGATGATTGAGTGCTAAAAATGGCAGAGGTTGGCTATGGATTCTTAAAATTTATCTCATGGAGGAGGAGAGCTTGATTTATAGCTTGTGGGTGGAGGATTCAATGGCTAAGATTGAGCCATGTTGGATTGAAATCAAGGGTGGAGGATGCATGAGAAGAATGGAATTTCTAGAATGGAGAATTCTAGAATTTGAAGAAGCCTCCATTGAATTTTTAATTCAATGGAGGGAGAAGTATTTGAATTTTTAAATATGAAAATCGGAAATAGAGGCTTCTAGAAATAGAAGCCTCTAGATTTAGAGGTGTGAGGATGTGATTAGATTAGGATTAGATTAGGTTAAATAAATATGATTAGGGATGTGATTTGATGGAAAGGCTAGGTGTAGGGATGTGTAGGGTAGGTGGTAGGTGAGGTGTAGGAATATTAAATTCCTATAAAATGTTAATGAAGGATTAAAATAGGATAATATGATATTATAATGAAATAAAAGGGATTAAGGATGAAATGAGATAAATGATAAATGATGAAAGGGTAAATGTGATAAAAGGGATTTTTAATGGGATAAATGATAAAATGGAATATTTAGATAAATGATGAAATATTAGAATAAAGGGATTAATGATGAAATTAATAATAATTAATCTTGCGATTAATTATTATATGGATTTAGATGATGATGTTTTGGGACAAGATTAATCGTAATTGATCATGTCGACATTTTAGATGTCTACATTTTCCCCCTCTTTGAAGTGTTATGTGGGAAATGAAAATTCAAAAAAAAAAAGAAGAAGATGTTAGGATGGTGATATGATGCCCCTCGAGGGGTTAGGTGGGGGGAACGAGGTGGGTAACCACTCAAAAAGAGGAGAGGCCCAAGTTAGTAGATGAGAGAGAGGATAGAGATTGAGGATAGAGGATGATTAGAGAGATTAGGAAGAAGATGAGAGATTAGAGGATTAGATTAGAGGATTAGATAGATTGAGAGATTAGAGGATTAGAGGAGAGAGGATTAGAGATTAAGGAATTTTGAGGATTTTGGATTATATTAGGATGAGGGATCAATGATGAGATGAGATTTAGGAGAGGATTGAAGGATTTAGGATTTTGGATTGAGGATGTTGCCAGATGTTATATTTTGAGATGTGGATTTTAGAGGTTAGGATTTGAGGATTTTGGATTATAGGATTTGAATATTTGATGAGGATGATTAGTTGGATGGATTTTGGATTAAGGATATTTTTGATTTGAGGATGTTGGATTGAGAGATGATTATATGAGATTTTGAGATGCCCCTGACCTGAGGGGTGAGGATTTTGGATGTTGAAATTGATTGATTGATGAGGATTGATTGGATGAGGAAGGATGGGATGATAGGAGGAGTGATGAGATGATGATGATGAGGTGATAGGTATGTGATGATGATGATAAGGCTAAATGATGATGATAGAAGGGGGTGTGCTACCATAAAGTTCCCACTGTTATCATCATTAGTAAATTGATGAATGTGGCATAAAGCAAGATGCACCAAGGTATAAAGACCATGATGATTAAATTGTCAAATGCCTTTTGTCCTCATATCATTGGACAAATTAAATAAAAAGATGGTCCTCATATCATTAGACCATGAAATGAAAAAAAAAAAAAATGGTCCTCATATCATGGACAAAAAAAAAAAAAAAAGATGGCCCTCATATCATCGGCCAAAATGTAAATGCAAAAAACAAAAAACACACACAACAAAAACATACCACATTTTTGAATTTTTTTTTTTTGATTTTTGAATTTTTGATTTTGATTTTTTTGATTTTGATTTTAGATTTTGGATTTTGGATTTTTGATTTTGGATTTTGGATTTTGGATGTTTGGATTTTTTGGATTTTGATTTTGGATTTTGGATTTTGGATTTTTGGATGTTTTGATTTTTAGATGTTGGATATTTTTGGATTTTGGATTTTTGGATGAGTGATGGGGGGTGATGAAGGATGTAATGTGGGATGTGACTTTCTCCTATAAGTCCCAAAGTGTGTTTGGGTAGGATGAAAGGGAAGGATTGAGGGAAATTGGGATATTTGGATAGGATAGGGATGGGATGAGGATAGGATAGGATTAGGATGGGATTGGGATGGGATGATGAGATGATGGGATATGATGAGAGGGGATGATAGGGATAGGATGGGATAAGATGAGGGATAGATAGATGATGATGATATGATGGTATAGGATAAGATGGGGATATGGAAATGATAGATATTGCCCCAAGTAGGGGGGGATGGAGGGATAGGATATGTGGTGTGCCCCCAAGTGTAAAGTAGGGTGGTGTGTGGATGGATGGATGGGTTTGATTTTCCCCCATGTGTAGGGTAGGATGGGAAGTGAGGGTATCTAAAATGGATGATGCCCCAGATGGATGATAGTAAGGTTGCCCCCAGTCATGATGATGACAGTTGAAAAGGGACATGAGGAGGATTGGATGAAAAGGAAAGGATCATCATCTACCCATGGATGTTCGATCTTAAGGGAAAAAGGATGTGGATGTGATGGATGGAAGGAAAATGACATCAGTGATGAACAAAAGATGAGCCTAACAACACATGTTGTAAGGAAAGAGTGGACTAAAAAAAAAGTGTGACCAAGGTCTAAACAATACCTTGGAAACATGTGAGCCCTATGTCTCTTCGAGATCAAAGTGTGTGTGATTGTGATGGTTAATTACCACTTGAAGTGAAGACTTAATGGGTAGTATGTAAAGAAAACTAGCCAATGTATAGGGAGTGATTAAGTCAAGTAGGTTGATGGAAGGTGAATGGAAGGTTAAGTCATGCATTGCTCCGCTGCCAGCCAGTGCATCCATAGCCCCGATGGAGATACATCTGATTCTTGTCACAACATTTCTCTACTTGCCATCCAGAGGCATCCATAGCCCTAGTAGAGTTGTTGGAAACACCCCTAGAGAGAGTCTTGAGGTGGATTTTATTTGATATTTTTAATTTTGATATGATTTTTTTTTTTTTTTTGATATTTTGGATTTTTTTTTGCATAAAGAGCTTCCACTCTCTTGAAAACTCTCAAGGGTTAAGAATCACTAGTGGTTTGATGGGGGATGGAAATGAGTGTAGTGATGACATTGGCTAGAGTGTCAAAAAGATGCACCCAAGGGTCTTCACCACAAGTTGATTAAGTGTGTTAAAGTGTGTGGATCTCTAGGAGGACAATGGTGCTAGAATGTTGGAGGTAATGATAGACCAAGGTCACACAATTGTAGTAGGTACTATTGGCTTACATATGTGTGAGAAAGTTGATCAAGTGTTCAAATGAATGGATTGGAAGAGGATATGAATGGATGTGATGATAAGATGGATTAGATGCAAAGGGATTTGAGATTTGGATGGAAGGAGGATGGGTGGGAAGGAAATAACATCCATGTGCAGGTGATGAATTATGTGCTCAATCCATTTTTAGGTGTTTGGTATTTGTAGGGGATTAAATGATTTGTGATTGGGTTGAGTGGTTGGGATGGTAGGATCAACAAGAGGAGTGGTAGAAATGGGTTGTGATGGAGTAGTGGGAGGGACATTGTTAGTGTTAGGTTTATACCCTAAGCCTAAACGACCTGGATTTTGATGAAGGAGATGGGTTCGTGAATGCCTTGTTCATGGATGCCTAAGCCTTTTCCTCGATGTTTCATATTAGAAAACATATTTTTGGCTATAGGATATGAAGTGGATGGGGAAGATGATGCCATGTGGTCATCATGAGACTGGGGGTTGTAATTTTTCATCTCGCTAAGAGGTTGGACTTAAAAAGGATGGGAGGTGAGATTTGTTTTGATTTTTGGTGGTCGGTGAAGGATGTTTGGATGTATGATGAGATTTGGATGGTTGATGATGTTTGGATGTGAGTGGGGTTTGGATGATGGATGATGGTTAGGGATAGGATTGGGATGAAAAGGTGGTGGATAGAGAGGTACAAGGATAAGAATTCCTTGGTTAATGAGGTTTTGGACATAAGACCTAAATTACATGCAATGATTGGTCAAATGTCCATGGGTGTGATGGAAGTCACAATAATAGTGTTCCCGATACCAAGATGGTTTGGGAAGGTTTTTTATCATGTGATTTGATTGGGGGATGGATGATCATGTTGAAGGTTTTTAGATGATGGAAGATGGTGGTCAAGGATTCTCCTAAAGGAGTGAAGTGGTTTAGGTTAAATGGTTTGGGGGAGTAGGAAGTAATGGTTTGGAGGGAGTAGGAAGTAAAGGTGTAGGATTAGGTGGTGGATTATGAGATGGTTTGGTTGATTTGGATTTAGGATTTGGATTGGATTTTGTGGCTTAGAAGATGAAGGGGATGGATTAGGCCTGGGGCCGAAGTGGATGGTTTGGGCTTGGAGGCCGAAGTAGATTTGGTTGATTTTGGATTGGTTTGAGTATGTGGTTTTGAGGTAGATGGTTTTGGCTTAGGATTAGATTGTTTGGGATTAGTAGATGTAGATGAGGGGATGGGGTAGATTTAGATGAAGGGGATGGTGTGATATGGGGTCACATTAGAGTTGGGTGATGTTGGGGATGAAGGAGATTTGGGAGATGGGTGTGGTGTAGGAACCACATTAGATTTTGAATTTAGGGGATGAAGTAGATGAAGGTGGCATAGGATTTCATTAGATTGGGTAGGAGATGGGTGGGGGAGATTGGGATTGGGATTGGGTTAGGTTTGGGAGTTGGAGACTTAGGAGTAACTTTAGATGTTTTAGGATTGGGGGATGGTGGAGATGAAATAGGATTAGTGGATAGGATAGTGTTAGGTTTAGGTGATGAAGGAGTTAAGATAGGATTATGTGGATGAAGATGATGAGGGTGGTGATAAGATCCACATTAGATGGTTTAGGATTGGGGTATAAAGGGATGAGGGTGACTTAGGAGTCATGGTGGATGAGATAGTTTTGATAGGATTGGATGTAGGTGATGGAGGGGATGAAATAGGCTTAGAGGCTAAATTTGATGATGGTTTAGGGATGTGGGACTATCTAGGAGAAATTCCATAGGATGGATTGGGGGATGATGAAGATGATGAGGATGGAGGACTAAGATGAGATGTGGGGATGATGATTTTGGATGAAGTTGTTGGGATTGTTGTGGATATGTGAATGGGACTCGATGATAGGTTTTATGATGATTGGATTTAGGAGTTGAGGTTTTGGATGATGGTGGATTATTTGCATGAGTTTTGATGGGAGGAAGGTGTGGGTCATGATGATTGATAGGGATTTGGAGGTTGGGGTTTGGATGGTTGTGTGGGTTTGGGATTGGTGGCTAGATTAGCGAGGACATAAAGGAGGTCCTCTTGGTCTAGGTCAAAGTTAGTGAGGTCAAAGTCAATGTAATTAGATTTTGGGATAGTGGTTTATGTTGTTTAGGTCAGGGTGTGGATTGAGATGATTTGGGTTCCTCAAGGAGGAAGTCAATGGGGTGAGGGTAGGGATCTTAGGAAGGGAAATTGTGGATGGGGTTGGTTGAGAGATGATGGTTTAGGGGGTGATTGATTGATTGAAGATTGAAGATTGGATATTTTTGATTAATTTGTTGAATGATTTTTAGGATGTTAGGATGACATGGGATGGTTGATTTGGATGATGAGGAGAGGATTGGTTAAGGTAGGATGTTAAGTTTGAGATTTGTTTATTAATGTGTTGGATGGTGTGTGGGACTTCGTGGTCAAAGTGAGATGGTTGACTTTGATGGGTGGGGGATGATGGGATAATTTGGTTGATGGATTTAGAAAAGAGATAGGGGTTTGGATGTTGGTTTGGAGAGGATGGGGATTGAGGATCAAAGGCCATGGTTAGATAGGATGTGTGGGTGATTAGTTTTGGATTAGGATTTATGGTGATGGGATTAGGATTTGGATTGTTTGATTAAGGATGGTGATAGGATTATGGTTAGGATCGTGTGATTTAGGATGGATGATTATGATAATGTTTGATTAATTAAATTTTTTAAAAATTAATGGGATGGTTAAGGGTGTTTACAAACAAACAACAAACATGCACACACACCCTAACTAGTCAAGTGGGATTGCAATCAAGCTATACCCACTTTTCAATACCACACATTGATGATGGTGCCAAAATTGGCTCTCCACCTATGTGTCAATGTGGGGTCGCTAGTGAGTGATCTTGGGGAGTGTGAGCCTCCTTGCACTATAGCTCAATATGTGCCAAGAGGTTGCCTAGTCTAGGATGCACAAGCTCACTAGGGGAGTCCCCGATATACCTTACTTGTATACGTGGGGCCCAAGTCCATGTTGCAAGGATGTTTTCTAAGGCCTGGGTATTGGGACATGGAAGCCCCTCACTTCACACCGCTCTTAAAAAAGCAAGCAAGCTTAGCCAATAATGACAGTTGTCCAAGAATTTATATACCCGCTGGAACACGGGGTGTGTCTACGTGCGTGGAGATGAAGCCCATGGTCACGAGACCCCTAGGACTATGGTAAGTGTGTGGATATCACTTCCACATCATGTTACCCCTAAAAAAAAAAAAAAAAAGGGAGGGAAGACTAACCACTTTTGATCCTCAAGATCATCCTAGGACGCGAGAGGAGAGCATACACGGTTTTGTCTTTGGGATTTAAAACAAGAAAAAACAAAAAATTTAAAATGAAAGATACACAAAATGATAAAAGATGAAAAATGATAAAATTTATATGATGGGGCCTTTAAGAGGAGGGACCTTTAAACAAAGGATTAGTAGTTTTTTTTAAACCCTAATGTTCTTGGACTAAACTTGAGGCTGCAAAAGAAAAAGGTTAGTAGTTTTGATTTAATCAATATCTTACAACCACAAGTGTTAGGAAAATACTAATCAAATACTAAAATTAGAGTTTCCCCTTGTTTCTAATAGCCCTGAAAAAAATAATATTAAGACCTAAAAAAAAACCATTTAAAAAGAAAAAGTGTAAATTAAATATAATAATATTATAAAATACTAATGCTAAAAAAAAATGTTAAAAAAATGCATAGTTATTTTTAGATCAAAAACGCTATTTCAGGTCAATGCACTTTGAGTTTGATCAAAATTATGCTACTTTAAGTCACAAAAAGTTGTTTTAAAAATGCTAAACATGAAAAACTTTGCACAAACACTATTTTTATGTCACATGTACTTTATACTTTATTGCAAATTGTGTGCAAAAAACTTTGATGGAAATGCATTATGAAAAAAAATGCATTTTTGGGGCAAAAAGGTTAAAAAAAGTGCTAAAGTGTTTACAAAATGTTTTAAAATGCACACGAGGTCTACAAAAGTGTTGTTTTGTCAAAGGTTGAAAAAGCACTTAAAAAAAAAAACAAAAATTTTAAAATTTTAAGGTGTAAATGATAACGAAAAATTTTTGAAATTTGGATAGTTTTTTTTTATAATACTAAATATTACTAAAAACAATTAAAAATTTTGGGGGTAAGCCCACATGGTGGGCACCAAAATGTAGACAAAAAAAATGTTAGTGTATAAAATGCAAAAAGATGAAATAAACAAATTTAAATCCCAAACTAACACTTCTAATTACTACCTCAGATTGAGCTAGATGAAAAGAGGGAGAAGAAATATACCTGCACTTACCTACATTCAAATCCTCCTTCCTTGATGATTTTGATTTGCTCAAATGGATGGATTATTGATTGAACTTGATTTGCTTGCTTCAGATTTTTTTGGAGTCACTTGGGCAGCACCTCCCCTTGATTTGCTTGATGATTGATTGATGAAGGATGATTGATGATGATGATGATCTAGATGATTGATGATAGATGGATGATTGAGTGATAAAAAAAAAGGAGAGTTTTCTATGGATTCTTAATTTCTCTCATGGAGGAGGAGAGCTTAAATTTATAGCTTGAGGAGTGGAGGATTCAATGGCTAAGATGAAGCCATGTTGGATTGGATCAAGGGTGGAGGATGCATGAGAAGATGGAAATTCTAGAATGGAGAATTCTAGATTTTAGAGAATCCATTGAATTAAAAATTCAATGGAGGGGAAGAGCTTCCATTTGAATTTTAAAATTTTAAATGGAAGGAAGAAATTAGAGAGGCTTCTAGAAATAAAGCCTCTAGATTTAGAGGTGTGAGGATGTGATTAGATTAGGATTAGATTAGGTTAAATAAATATGATTAGGGATGTGATTTGATGGAAAGGCTAGGTGTAGGGATGTGTAGAGTAGGTGGTAGGTGAGATGTAGGAATATTAAATTCCTATAAAATGTTAATGAAGGATTAAAATAGATAATATGATATAATAATGAAATAAAAGGGATTAAGGATGAAATGAGATAAATGATAAATGATGAAAGGGTAAATGTGATAAAGGATTTTTATGATAAAATTTAATGGGATAAATGATAAAATGGAATATTTAGATAAATGATGAAATATTAGAATAAAGGGATTAATGATATAAATTAATAATAATTAATCTTGTGATTAATTATTATATAATGAGGCTCTTATCGATTTCCAAACTAACACTATTTACGAATGGTGTATGTTCATTTAGTAATCTTTGGCATGTCTCTAACAACTTGTTTAGAACTGATTTTTACTAAATTATCAAAGTTCATATGACCCATTCTTCTATGTCATACCTAGCTCTCATCTATTTGTCCCATACAACACTTTTCACCTTTAATCTTACTAAGAATCTAAATATTATTTGTTGTCCTACATGCATCAAAAACAACTTTTCTTGTACTTTCCTTTCTAATTTCACAACCTCTAACATAAAATGTTATTATGTATCCCCTATCACTCATTTGGCTCACACTCAGAAGATTATGCTTTAGTCCTTCAACATACAAGACATTTTCAGTTTTGATTTACCATTATTCGATCTAATGGTACCCTTACACGATAACATTGTCTCCAAACTTCACAATACCTCTATTAACCTCTTTCAAACTAAAAATTTACTCTTGTATCAGTCCACATGGCTTGAGCAACCACTATCAATGTACCACTAATTTTCTTCATTTTGTGCATGAAATATTGTTTGAACAATCATGGATTTTTCTTTGTTTATTTCTTTCTCTTGTTTCTCCTTCCAAACTTTTGTAGACTTATCCTTCTAATTGTCCCTGGTTTCCTCATTCTTAAACTTCCTGATAGATTCCACAAACCAACTTCTACAAAAGCGAGCTTTATGCCCAAAGTTGTGGCACTTATAACATTCAATATTAAAATTCATCAAAGGAGAAAATGATTTGTAGTTTCTATTTGAGGAAACATATGAATTCACATTTGCATTTTTATTCCTATCAAAACTCCTTACATGAGATCTACAATCTATTTCCCTGTGACCAAATTGATTACATGAAAAACAATAACCATAAAAAGAGTTTTGAAACCTGATCTTGTAATGTTTCCTTGGAGGAAATGATCGTCTTGATATATCTTTGTTGCTCTTTGGAGGATTATTGGTATTTTGTGGAACATGAATTTCTTCTCTTCTGCTACTTTTATTTGAAGAGATTCTATATTGAGGTTCATGTGATTCTTCCTTCTTGAAGTTCTCATTCATAATAGAACTTTTAAGAGCATCTACATAGATTCTTTCTTTGTTTATATATGTCATCTTGGTTGACTCTTTGGGATCTTCTTTAACAATTTTCTCATTGTATCCAATACCTGTTTTGATAAATGGAGATCTCTGACTATTGATAATATCATCTAAGACTTCATATCTCTTCTTAAATTTGAGACATATGTTTAGTTTAGTAGTTGTTTTCTCAAGTTATTTTTTGAAGGAAACAACACCACATTAAATCTCTTGTAAATATCTATGATTTAATAAAATAAAAAACAAAACATTCCACAATAAAATAATAAAACCAGAGATATTGTAATTCATTCGGGACAAATTCCCAATGGAGAGATTACATATAAATAGCTCAATGAACTCCTATAAGTAAGGAGTCAAGGCTAATCTCTAAGTCCTCTCAATATCCCAAATATCTCTCAACTATGAGTTGTGCATTACAACTATTTTGCACACTCATATATTATTTTATAATTATTAAAAACCTATTACTACCAAATAACCCAAACCATTCCTAAGTGTTCACACTATGAACAATATTTTTGTATACATCACCCCCTTAGTGTAGATATGGGGTAAGCTATCTCCCTGTACTCCGCTCATGATCTACAAAGAAATGAATGTTTTCAATGAGTACCAACAACTCAAACAATATGAGGTTTTCAAAGAGAATCTCCATCTCTTTAAAAGGGTTTTCTAGTGGAACTAACCACTATATAACAAAGCGTACATTATTTTTTCTCACATCATTGTTTCTAACTTAGAGGGATTACAAAATAGAAATTATGCTCATGCAGGAGCTTTGAACAGGAATATTACTTCTGTTCATTATTACAACAGAAAGAAAACACACCACACAACTGAAACAAAAGGTCACCAATACAATAAAGCAATTTGTTGGTTGTGCTTCAACAAATGTTCATACATCCTCATCCATCTTTCTCATTTCTTCCAATTGAATCTTTCGCCCAATGATGATCTTATTAGATTCTTCAAGATCTTGTGTCAGCTTTGATTTTAAAGAATCATACTCATCTTCAAGTTTTTGAAATTGTTGTTTTCATTTTCGATTCTTATTTCTTAGACTCTTGAGCTCTTCTAGGGTAGAAATGAGATATCCTTCAAGATCCAATTCAGCATCAAATTTAGTATCGTGTTCATATTCGAATCTATGTCACCTTTTTTTTCTTTGATCCCTAATGTCATGAGCAAGTGATTCTTCTTTGTCACCGACATAGACACTTTCATCACTATCTTCAAAATAACAATTTTCCTCCTTGGTATACATATTTTCCTACTCTCATACTTTCTTTGCTTATATTTCTTCTTGGACTGATAATACTTGTTACTTTCCTTCAAGTTGCGATTTTCTTTATCATTACTATTTTTAGTTTTTTCATATGGGCATTTGTTGGCATAATGTCCTATTTCACTAAAATTAAAACATTTGAATGGTAACTTACCTTAATATTTTCCATACCCTTTCTCCAGTCTTTCGAAAAAGTGAGATTCTTCTTCATCTGACTTGTTGTTGGATCAATCATGTGGCTCGGGTTTCTTGATTTTCACCTTCTTTGATGCTTTAAATACAACCTCTCACTTTGATGATTTATCATTTTCATTTCTCATCTCATATGTTGTGAGAATCCCATGCAATTCATCCATTGTTAGGATGTTTAAGACCTTAAATTCTTCAATGGTAGATACTTTGGCATCACATCTCAAAAGAAGAGATCTTAGTAATTTTTACAAAACAATTTTATCCTTAATGTCTTCTCCAAGCCCTCTAATGGTGTTGAAAACTTCATCCACACGAAGAAGATAGGTTCGCAATGTTTTCATCTTCAAACTCTCAAATTGACCTCTATGTGTTTGGAGTTTTGCTTTCTTCACTTTATCATCTCCTTCATAAATGTTCTTGAGTTTATCCTAAATTTCCCTTGCTTAACTACAATGCATCACTCGATAAAAAAATTCCTCACACAATCCGTTCAATATTGCATTCATATCCTTTGCATTACTTTCACTTTCCTTCTTTCCAGCTTGATCTGTTGGAGGATTTGTTAGAGTCGTATATCCACTAACAATAGATTACCATATGTCAAAACCAAGAGCCATTAGATAGGTGTGCATTTTGATACTCTAGAAGGCATAATTAGATCCATCAAACAATGGAGATCTGTTTGAGGAGAAACCTTCTTGACTCGTCATGTGTGCTTCGAGATCTACCTTCTAGTGGTTAAGATATTTTGAAGGAACCCACTCTTATACCAATTATAGAACAAACACTTATAATGAGATGGGGGTGAATCAATATTATCCAATTTTTACTAATTTAAACCTTAATATTCATAACAACAATAATAACTCAAGGGATAATAGTTGCACAACACAATATTTATGTGGAAACCCTTTCAAGAGAAAAACAATAGAGAAAAAGATTGTTTGGAGCTACTATCCAAATTCAGCCAAAAAATAAATTGTTTTACAAATGTGTGTAGGCACCAACCTACTAAAGACATTAATCCCCAATGTTGAGCACCAAATCATCTCAATTTGTGAGCACCAACTCAGCTTAATCCGTGAACACCAACTCACTGGAGACACCAATGCCCAATTGTATGAGGCACCGATCTCGAAAATACAAAATTCCACTTACTATAGTTGTTTATTCAACCTAATGATGATAGTTAGATCATTCTTAAATCTCCTTGTTGTTTTTATGCACCCTCGCTTTACACTTGGCTTGTGTTGCTCACTCTTCGTTCTTCTTCAACAACATAGAATTCTAGTTTGCTTGAGTTTGCTCTTCATTACTCTTCATACATTATCTTGATATATCTTTATTAACTTCCTCTTTCTTCTTCTCTAATTTTCTCTCTCTTTATTTTAATTTGACATCATTAATCCTGACAACTCTTGAATATGTAATTGAATCCATTTATATACCATCTTCATCTCATAAAAGGATGTGACATTTCCCATGAGTCGGCGAGATAAGTATTATTTTGAAAATTCAGCTTGAGTTAGCATTTGTAGAATAATATTTGAATATCTAAAATTCATCTAAGCCATTATGACCATTCCTTGCTTTCTTTTGGTCCCGCTTACATTTTATGACCATCGCGGACTATTCTTGACTTTCATGGCAATACTTGACTTTCGTGGAATTCTCTTGAATTTTCCTTCATAATGTAGAATTCCCTTACATTTTCTTTCATAACTCAAAGCATTCCTTGACTTTCATGATTTCTCTTCGTTGCGAAGAAATCCTCCTTTGTATCACTAACGCAGCGCGCCGTTGTTATGTGGTATTATCTTGTGCCTACAAAATACTTCAACCAAATCACAATATGTTGCTAATCATTTTCAAATCTACAACACATCCACGGTACATTATAAAATGCACAAAACACTACAAAGTATTTTCCTTTGTTGCCTGACATGCAAAATTCAAAATGAATCAATTTTTTATAAGTGACACACTCCCAAAAACATCAATGATAGTATTTCTAACTTATGAAATACTTATCAACATTCTTTTGACATCAATGACAATACTTCCAACAACAATGTGATACACACATCATGGATGATACATGTGCCCATACAAGAAAAGTAAAAGTCCTACATAAAGGAACCAATGTGTATGTTCAACAAGATCAATCTCGATTACTTAGGAAATAACAATGATTCAACCTCTTGATTTCTAAGAGATTTGGCATACATCTCTCCTATAGGATTTTCCCACTTTGTATACATATTTAATAAATTTATTTTACTTTTACAATTATAGTTTTATCCCTACAATATAGTTTATTGTTTCTACAATTTCAGCTATTTTCTTATGAATGTATTACCATAACTCATTAGATGCCACCATTAATATGTTGTCCTTTGAATTCCAAAATAATTAAGATCACTTACAAAATTACATAAGGGCATATATTGTGAAAGGAAACCTAATATTGGAAAATAAGGAAAGGATACCTTCATATGCCCCTATGTAATTGAGAAGGGATACCACATTGGTGTATGTAGCCCAAGAGTGAAGATTGAGGTGGTAATTGATAAGCCTCACTAGAAATAGTATGTTATGAGCAAGAATGTAATGTTGGATGCATGAATGGTTGCTATGTTGAATTTGTAGAAATAGTGACACACGAGTTCTACCATAAGAACTTATCAAGAGTATGAGGAGGAGGATTAATTGGGGTGTTATGTTTTGTTAGTTGTGCAACTTTATTCTACAAAACTAGAAGTTGAGAAATATATAATGCTTCTAGTGAAATAGTGTCCTCTTTTTCATCAATAGGCTTGACACTTTTCAAATGCTCATCAGTGTGTTTATAGTCGTCACAAGAGTAAGTAGAATCAAATCCATCTATATCATCAAAATTGAGTAGTAGTGATAAATTAGTGTTATTCATGAGATTATTTTACATGTTTCCCCGATAGGGTTGGGAGTTGTGGTGGCAGAAGAGTTTTTAGAAACAAACTTAGGATTTATCTTGTATGTTCCTATTCCTATAGATATAAACATATCATCATCATCGGTGGTTATATTTGGATAATTCCATGCATACATAATAGGTGTCACCTTACTAGTAATTGCCACATGAAGAGGATCATTTGTATTATTGAAGAATCGATATCATGAGTTGAATTGGAATCTATCTAAGCTTGTGGTGGAGAAGAAAATATATCCACAAAAGGCTCACTTGGTGTATCAATTTTTTCATCATCACTACTATCATAATCCCAATCATTAACCCAACTATCATTTGTTTCCAAATGGATTTGTGTCTGTAATTTGGTATTATCCTTGAGATTTTCCTTTGTATTTTGTATGTGCTTTGAGGCCATGTCCAATTGGTCATGCTTGATGGGTATTGTTTCCATTTTAGTTTGTACAATAATAGAATGTAATTGTCATTGAGATTGGCTTGTCCAAAGGATGTATTGCAATTGTATCCTCTTTGTGAATTGATGAATCTTGTTATATGTGTAAAGGTGTATCATGCACTATCGCAATCTACTTATAGGGTATATGCAATATAAATTTTGGTACCCATTTAGGATTTGGAACTTGAGATGACAATAGTGGATATTTTTTTATATTTAAGGGTATAATGCCCTTATGCTTGAGTTGTTGAATTCATCATTATAGAGCATAACAATCATTGACACGATGTCTGTTAATTCCATAATAATTGCAAAATGGTTGACCTTTGATTTTTGTAAGCCGATAGGGGGTAATGTGTAGGTAAAAAATAATTTAGTGATTATTGAGTAGCTCATATAGAATATCATGTTGTATAACATTATTTTCACATTGAAGATGTTCTTTTGGTTGTTGCCTAAGTAGTCAAGGTTGATCTTGTGGAACATACACATTGGTGCCTCTCGTAGGAATTTCACTTTGCTTGCGCATGGGAACATGTATCATATATGATGTGTGTATCACATTGGTTTTCTATGGTCTTAGAACAATATTGGTCATGATGTGTAGAGATATGATGGATATGAGCATTGGAATAATCCTTTAGATGTGCTAGCTCATGCTTGAGAGATGTGATCTCAGTATTCATAGCTTGAAATTTATCTTGAAAAGCATGGTGTAAAATCTTGAATAGAATTTAAGATAACCTTATTAAAGTTGTTATCATTACTAATTGATCAGGGGATCAATTTTAGTGTCAAATTTTCCCTAAACTTCCCTAAACAATGCCAGTGTAGTAGATCCTTAAGAGAGCTTTCCAACGACTGTAAGAACGTGAAAAACGGACACTCTAAGCTCAAGATATGTCCAGTCAAAGTTTGGTCAACCAGAAGGTCAACATTGGTCAATAGGTCCATGGTGATGTGGACGCATACACAATTGGCCAAGTGGCTCAGTCAACAGTGGGCAAGTGGCAAAAGGAGAAAAATGCCACCACGAGTTTGATTTTCCTATCGAGGATCAACAAGTGGTCTTTATTGCCATATTTCATTAGTGGAATATCATATTATGGTATGGTCGAATTTTATATTACTTTGTGTAATTATTCACCATGTAAATCCATATCACTATATGGTTACACCTCCACATTGGTCGCTTAAGACTTATCTCTTTGAATTTTATACTAAGTGCTTTGGATGATATTATTATCCACGCATTATATTCTAATGCCTTTGCCACACATTATTAGCAAACAACCACACATTATATTCTAACCAATTGCATTATATGCTAAACCTCCTCCAAGTTCCAACTAATCAAATTCCATGGTCTTGTGGTTATCCTTCCAACAAAAATGGCTCTCTAAGCCAATAAACCACGAATATGCCTTACCATATAAAGCGCTCCCTTATCCATAATGCCAAAAATAGTGGATCTTTACCCACTTGGAGGAAAACCGAGCAAAATGGTAGGAGGCGGGATTTGATCCCCTGACCTCATAGTTCTAAGGCAATCCACCCAGCCAATCCGCCAAGTGAGCACAACAAGTTATAAAATGGGTCACTGCAACTTATACAAGGGTGGCAGGTCTGTGCAAAGCAACATAAGGAGGCAGTTTTCAGAAAATGCCATTTTTGAAGGCCCTGCACTCAGAATGGGAACTCAGAGTAAAAAGATGAAATGTAGGGAATTCTGAGATGATTCCAAAAATATAAGATTTGATGTTTTTTGTTGAGTTTTATCCTGTTTTTGGAAGCTTTGAATGCAGTTTTTAATAGGGATCTACAAGATAGCTAGTTGGAAAACATGAATTTCAATGCACTTCTGGTCTGAAATGTGACTTGGTGTAAACATGAAAAGTGTTTAGAATTCAGAGATGATCTCAGATATATGATTTGTTTTCATAGAATGTTTTTAAATCTCCATTTGTAGGTGTTTTTCTAACACAGTTGCAGGGAGATCACATTGTGAAAACATTATAGGAGCCACAGATCGTTCTTGGGACAGTTTCTGCTATTTTTCAAAGTTCTTGGGACATTGATCAGCTCATTTACAGGTTGTGATTCATTATTGGTTGTTTGTAAGAGTTATTGTACTTACATTTCAATATTATTAATGGATCGGTTCAATCCGAACCCAGGGACGTAGGAATTTCCAAACCCCGTAAACAATCTTGTTTGTTATCTGAGTGTTTTCAGTTTTCTGATTATTTATTTGTTACCCAAGTTTTCCACACTTCTATGGATGCATAATAATAAGAATTTAATCAATTTGTGGAGTTTAGAATACTTAAAATTGGTTAAGAAAATCACGATCTTTGGAAACTTTTAAAAGTGAAAAAAATACAACACACGTTTAGATCACTAATAGAAGGAGTTGAAATACGTTTCAAAATTAAATCCTCGTAAGAAGGTGTCATATTAACAAGGAAAATTGTTTCTTCTACTCATTTTGTGGGAGTATATTTACATGCTTGATGACATTGAAGCAAACCATACGGGGGAACTTAAGAATTTGTAGGATAGACCATGATGGCGAAAAAATCATATAAGAAACTCCAATCAGATAATATATAATAAGAATCAACACATGGAGGGCCGGCAGTGAAGAGATCATAGGAGATAAGACTCAAAAGTGATGTTGAGAAAAAAACATGATCATTGTCAAATTAATAAAATGATCATATATGAAAATAGACATTGAATTTGACAAACTTGAGAGAGGTATTTTTGAATTTGATTCTCTTGAAGAAAAACTTCAAGTAATTTTCCCAAAAGTGTATATTTTTATTATTATGCCTTGATTACTAAAAATAGTAATTTTGAATTTATGAAAAATGTGCTAAATATTAGGGAAAACAAAAATGATGTTTTCATTAAATATATTAAAATTAATAATAATCTCAAAGGAATTTGACAATAGAGCCATTATGCTTGATATATGCAATGAAAGGTGATTTGGTAACTAGGAAGCCTTAAAATAGACCCAAAGGGTAGAACTAGCCATGAAACCCTAGGGAAAATTGTTGAAATTAGACTTAGGAAAGGTGAAAGATGAAAATTAGGTTTGAATTTGAATGGACGATGCAGATATAGAGCCCTAGGAAACTTGGGTTTGTAAAAAGGTGTAAGATACAATCTCAAGTTTACCAAATTGTTTACACCCTTATTAGATTATGTGAAATCTAAAAACTAGTGAATAAACTACACCAAAGGATGTAAGGGGAGCTACATGGGTTGTTATTATTAATTAACTTCTAAAATTAATTATGTAATATCATAACAATACATTAATACTTGTAATTAATGTACAAAATATGATATAAACTTGAAAGCACAAAAAAATGAATGCACTTAGGCGATTACAGGTGATTCGGGAATTTATGGGAGTGTAAACTACTAGAATAGGAGGATCTCGAGTCCGATGATACTTCTTTATGGGAATTATGACTAGAAATTGATATAAAGCATGATTGTAAAACTTTGGTAGAATCATATTATTATTTTTATTGTTTCTATTATTTTGTTTGTTATTATTATTACATGCCATAATTAATACCATGCGCAAAACCTTCCTTTTTATAGGTACAAGTTCTTCAATGTGACCACTTACTCGGCGTTCTACACTCTTGTACAACTTTTCAAACATCTAACACATGGGCGCACATCTATTCTTTTGAGCCACATGCTTGATATGGTTTTAAAACATGCCTCAAAAGAGGCTACATTCATATGAGGATATTCTAACCTACAAAAAGATACATACAGAATTTTGGGATAACATATAGGTACAAACAGAGTACAGTGCATGGAAACACATTTAGACACAAAAACCCAAAAATAGGAATAGGTTCAAAACCATACAATTCGGTAAGGACTATATGTATGGTCTCAAACCTCTAACACATTTTTGTCTGGGGGCATTACACATCAACTTCCTCAATAGCTTTGATTTTTACCTACAAGTAAAAAATTATGACACATTTCAAATCTACTTCACTCAATTTAGATCGATTCTTAGGAGCATGAAATACTTCACTCCTTCACTACGACACTCAAATTCTATTACAATTTTAGGAATTTTGGGGATGGGTTTCCTTTCTTCATCTACATTTCAGTACATTATGGTTTTAATTCGCTTTCTATACATTTGCTATTCGGTTGTGCAACACATAGGAAGGGCATAGGGGCACTAGTTCTCTTTTCTAATGTGTGTCCTAAGTTAAAAAATTGGGCCTAAATACCGTGCAATGGTGTGGTCCTTGGGGTTGTGGAAGCTATCAAAGTGGCTAAGTTCTTCGTAGGAAGTATTTCCTTTCCTCTTACATTTAAATGGGGAGAAATAAAAATTACTTGAATGAGTTTGATACATGGTCTTCTTGCTTCATGGGGTGCTTTAGTACCTCACTCTCTTTCTATCTCTCATTTGTTTCCATGTTGGGTTGGATGAACGTAATGTGATCTAGTTCTCCTCGAACATTTGGGGGTTGATAAACCCTAATCCTTCAACAAATTTCAACAACACAAATCTTCAAGTATAAACAACTTCTCCCTCTGCAAAGAAAACATGTTTATTACTTCCTTATTTACATCTCTTTATTTCATTTTAATGAAAATGCAAAATCTTTTGTGTTACACTTTACATTTGAGTTAAAGTTCAATTATTTACTATGAACATTGACTACACTCTATGTTATAGGTTTCATCATGAAGCATGCCAAAACCAAGCACAACGAGACTCTACAAAACAAACTTCAAGCAAAGATAAAGTGTGTCTACAACCTCATATATATTTTCCTTTAAGCATGTAATTTTCATTTCATTCTTAAAGGGGTACAAATGTAAACACTCAAACTTGGCAAATGACAATGCACCCTTACTTATATAAACATAATCTTTTCATTCCCGCTTAGCACATTTTGAGGTCTCTTGTTTAGCTTGTTTATCCTTGCACACTAATATGCCAACACATTCCGAGATTACGATACATAAAATTCATATCCTAAGTTATCATGATAGAATGCAAACTTCATTTAACATGTTTTTCATCCCTGGTCAAGGTCATACAATTTTGTCATAATTTTATATTCGGTCCCGACTTATCTCGTATGGTTTTGCACCAATATATCCTTCATATTTGCTTTCAATTCTAAATTCTTTGATGGGTCCTTTACTCCCTCTGGGTCGACCTTTCTTCAATAATTCATCTATAAACCATATATAAGCAAGTTAACACTACCTCATTTGTTAACCCTGGAAAGTTTATGGCACTACATTGATACACTCACTTCCATTACATGCAAAAGGCACCCAAGGCTCCCTAAATCTCACAAAGGCGTGTCTACAATCATCGGGGTAACAATCTTTATAGATCTAAAGCTTCTTATAGTCTTTCTTATCTACAAGCTCTCAAACATCCATTCTTCATGTATTTTAGCAAGAGCCAAACTCAACTCAACCATTGTCAAAGAAGTTTTCAAATTTAGTTGCATACATTCAGATATAACATGTTAAGTGAAGAAAAATGTGTGGTTTGAGGCTTCTTTGAAGTAGTGCTAGTGTTGATGGTGCACGGGGGTGCCCACAACACAACTAATGTTTTTTTGTATGGTTTCCCATCCATGGATAGGGTTTGAGATCACATTCAAAATATTTAGAGAGCTTCGCAACATGACCAAATAGGGTTTGAGAACGTGTTGGTGAAATAATTTGTCGGGTGTGCTAATTATGGGATTTCACCGCGCTGGGACTAGGTCCCTTTACTTGAATGGGGTGGCTCCATTTATTAAAAGCAAGGAAATAAATGTAAGCTAAACTAATTTAGGGGTGGACCATAGACCGAGTTTCACACAGAATACTTCCCAAAACTTGTGGGTATTTGCTTGTATGGAATACAAGGGAGGAAATTTGTTTAGAGAGGGAGATAGGAAAGGGATTTTAATCAATGAATAACATATTAGATTTCATTACATCAAAATCAGAGTATTTCACTCACATCAATTAGAAGAAACCATTCAAAAAGAAAGAGGAACAATCAACAAGAACACACGGTTTTATTGCATCGTGTTGCACAATTTACATTGCTCATAGAGTACAAGTTGAGATGGAGATAAAATGAAAAAATAAAAGAAAATAGAGAAAATGAAATCACTTTTTCTAGAAATAAAACTTGAGGTAGTAAACGAGAATTAACCCTCATTTACAATGAGGAGTTCATCTCCTTTTATAACTTTATAATTCATCTCTTCATCTACCCCCACATGATTGTTCACTTTCCTATCCAACTTGTGACTTTTTATTATCCTAGGAAAGAACAAACTAAGAACCTCTCTTATAATTTAAGGAATTAATTTTAAATCTTGAAAATATTTCATTATCACTTAAATGAATAGGAAAAAACATCATGATCCCGTACAATGAGGAATTAGAAGGAAGAAAGAAGAGGAGAAAGAATGAGAAGGGAGAGGAAGGAATGCTCCAAAACATGATGAAGATGCCTCCATCCTCGATGAAAATCCACTCTAAAGAGGTTGAAGATGAAAATTGAGCCATGATTACCCTCCATTGTGATGTACTGACAAAGAAATCGGTGAAGAGCTTTGCACACTCGCTTCTCTTTAAAAATTCTTGAAATGATGAACCTTTGCAACACTACTTGAACACACCAAAAAGAGGAGTGATGAACACCTGAGAAGTATACCAATGATAACATTAGAGGATGAATTCCCTCACTGAGAAAATCCTTCTGATCCTTGAGATAGTGCCACAATTATGTGATCAATAATTCATATGGGAGAAATTGGTGTATTTTTCTCATACGAGCACGATCCCGATTTTGTCTTTGCGCAGAACCCCGATGATGAATGAGACATTAGACCAAATCCTTCTGAGTCTAGAGTGAGGAAAGGAGAATGAAACTAAAATAAATTTCATCCACCAATTTATCACGCATCCCATGTGAAATTAATTGAAATGGCCTTTGGGGAAAAATTGGCTTTTTCTCATTTTGACACTTTAGGCTCACCGCATCGGGGCATGCGAGAATTTGCTTGAAATTTGAGTAGAAGACCTTGTGAGTTCCGGAACCATTGTAGGATGAGTGAAGGAATGACATGTGATCATTTTTAGCTCATTTCACCCATTTAATATTTTTATAAAGTCAGTCCTCACCCTTACTTTCTAAATTTAGCAAATTTTTCCCAATTTTGACAATTTGTAGTTTTGGGGTCCCGGACTTGAAATTTGCACAAGGGGTTCAAGATGATTTCTTCTTAATTATCCGAGTTACTATTATTAACAAGGATTCAGAGGAAAAATTACTAAAAATATAAACATTCCTTATGGTTGTCTAATCAGGATGAAAATGGTCTTGTTAGATTAGGAATTTTTGTGATCTCTTGCTCCAATTTCGGGGTTTTATCCTCTGGATTTCTCTGAATCTAAAACGAAA
Source organism: Taxus wallichiana var. yunnanensis (assembly GCA_018340775.1). Taxonomy (NCBI): domain Eukaryota; kingdom Viridiplantae; phylum Streptophyta; class Pinopsida; order Cupressales; family Taxaceae; genus Taxus; species Taxus wallichiana. Next base: position 515,918,546 of record CM031244.1, read on the forward strand.
CTTTTATTGGAATAAAAATTCAGGTGTATTCTATGAAAAATATAGTTTTAATGGGGATGGGGCTCCAAAATCTCTAATTCGCAAACCCACCTTTTGACCCTTATGAACACTTCATTTTTAACCCATGTTGAAGATGAGTCAAGACTTACTAAATGGGCCCGGGAGGATCTCTTGTACCTTATAAAATTTTCTATGAGGTGAAAATCTGAAACATTAATTTAAAAATTCTCCATGGGTCATGCTTATCATGGGAAGGGGGCCATTTGACTTGGTGAGTGCATAACTTGAGCCTAACACCCAAAAAGGTGTTTTAAGCGATGAAAAGGGCTCCTCCATTGGGGTCACACTTTTTGCACCCATTTCAATTTTTAACCATGTGAAAAGGTGCATCAATGATTCCCAAGTGCATCATGGGTGTGCTTGATCATGGGGAGAGGACCATTTTAAGTTGTGAGTTGTTAACACTCACATAACCACCAAAGTTACACCTTAAGTGACGAAAAACTCAAACCAAGCTCTCCTCAACTTAGGGTCACACTTTTTTTTGAACCCATTGTGAATTTTCACAAATTTCAAAGGTGAAAAATTTCATCCAATTTGTGAAAATTTGACGTCGATTCTTTTAGAAAGTTTGTCTTCACTAACAAATTGCCAAAAATAAACATAAGAGAGTGGTTTTCCGCCTCGGGAGCATCCTTGAGAGTTACCTAGGAAAAACCTATATAATTTTAACTCCAAAAGGTCTTCTAAGATCATTTCTATAGGTTTCAGGATCCCATTCTTCCTGAAATTTGAAAATTTACCCCCTTTTTGATTCTCGCTCAAACACGTGTGCTAGTGAAAAGACTACCACCAAAAAGTATGATGATGAAAATGAAAACCAACAAATTATGAGTGAAGACGAAATAGAATAGGTGAAATTTTTATTTTAAATAGGTATAAAATCCCCATATAACTCATGGAATTCTCATTTGAATCTCTACCGGGATCTGGGATCTTTATTTGTCTTGTCGGGTCAATATCTCAAAAGCTGGACGGTAGAATATCCCAAAACCTTTTGGAATGTGAATTAGGAATTCTTATCTTTCCGATGAGTATTTTTTCACTTCAAAATTTTTCTCAAGGCTCCTGAAAAATCCAAAACAAATTGAATAGCTTTTTTACTACTTTCATTTCCCTACACCATGTTATAAGTAGCCCAATGTTGCATAGCTTGTTCCTAAACCTATTTTTCCTTGCAGAACTTTCCTAAACTACCTCTGATGATATCATAGCTCTATCACACACTTCTTGGATGCATTATCTCTTCTTGGTTCATCCCCAAAGGGTGTTCACTAGGTGTAAAATCCGAAAATAGGCCTTTTTGGGCCTCCAGAGTAGTTCCTTCAAAGTGGATCAAAATGAATCCATGAATTGCTTCCCACCAACTTACCTGCACATGAAACACACTTCAAAAATCTATTTAGCACATCCTTCTCGGCCATGATGGGGTTTACATATTCAGAAATTAGTCGGAGGGAAGGTTTACATTACCGGTTCAAGGATTTTTGAGTGTGGGCTTAGTTTTCATGGTAAAAAAATTCAATTTTTCATGTTATACATTCAAGATGACAACACAATGATAGAAATTTCTAGGCATGCAACATTCTTAGGAAGTTACAAAACCAAAATCAAGCAATTCCAAGATATGTACATTAGGGTTGAGACCGTATGGACGGTCCTAACAAATTTGTACGGTTTTGTCCCAAATTAATTTTTAATCACAATTCCAAAAATGAAGTATCATCAAAATCATATCTTCATATTTTATTAGTGTACACTCACAAAACTTCCTAGAATCATTTGTAATAAGCTAAGCGTACTCATTATTTTTGTGTTTTCAAGTTTATATCTTATTTCATGCATTAGTTATAAGTATTAATGTGTTGTACTAACACTACATAATTAATGTTGGAAGTTAATTAATTAGAATAATCCCTATAGCTCCCCTTACATCCTTTACTTTGTACTTAATTCACTAATTCTTAGATTTCATGTAATCTAATAAGGGCGTAAACGGGGATTGGTTTGATCAAATGGGGTTATGTGATGAATAGATGATGATTAGGGTTGATTTAGGAATGTGATTGTTTTCGATATATGTGTTGGTATTGTAAACACACTAGTTTCGTACAACACACAAGCGATGTCACGCATGCCACAATCTCTATCCTAGTAGTAAATGGGTGTGCAACGGGACTAGTAGCCAATCAATATACCTCACGCAAAGTGATGATAGATTGGTCCCCCAACCCTCACTTTACAATGCATAGAGTGGGTAACTTTGGGAGTGTTGTGCTCCCTAATACTATTTATTTGTGGTGAAAGGTCTTAAGACTAAGCTAAGTAGGGCTCGCTAAGTACGTCCCCGTATACTTTGTGGTATGTGGAGCCCAATTTTGTGTTGCAAGGATGTTGTTTGAGGCCCGATTATTATGGCATGAAAGTACCTCACTTCATGTCGCCTTTAATATGGGTCAATGCTTAGTGAATAATGACAAATCTCATTGAATTTATATACATGTCGAATATGGGGTGTGTCTTTGTGTGGTGATGAAATCCACGTCACAAGAGGCCTAAATAATATGGTAAGTGCATGGGGATGAAATCCATGCCATGTTACCCCTAGAAAAAGAAGAAAATGAGGGATTCTAGACTATTTTTGATCCCTAAGATTACCAAGTGACACGAGGAGAACATACACAACTTAGTTTTGGGTATCGTTATCCAATTTCACCCTGTGGTTAAATTGATAACATACATCAGAATTCTCAAGTTCCAGGGCAAAAATCATGTTTCTAGGGCCCCTTCAGAAATTTTTCTAACTCTCTTGTCCAGGTTGAAAAGAACAAGCTCTGAGAAAATGCGAGAAAGTTGCAAAAAATAAGCTTGGGCGAAAAAAATTGTGAAAATCGGCTAAGTCCTAGTCCCGGGACAGTCGGGACATTTGGGACGAAAAGGCGCGGATCGGCCGAAAAGCCTACAGGCCGCCCAAACAACAAAGGGACATCTGGGACAAATGGATGCGAAATGCCCGAATCGACCGAAAGAAAGAAAATCGACCAACTGCTTTAGTACATGTGGGACAAAGGAACGTGAACCGGCCGAATCGAACGAACTGGAAGAATTTGTCCCATAAAGACCTTTGGGACATTTAGAGGCGAGATGGACGCCAAGGACGCGAAATTTTTTTCAACCAAACAGAAACTTCAAAGACAAGGACAAGTGGGACAAAGGGACACGCGGGACGCGGATAGCCGAAGGAGCCGAAGCCAATCAGATCACGCCACGTGAGCCCAACAGAAAAGGGACGAGGAAGCCCATTTCGGGCGGATCGAAGGATTTTGGACCTGCAAGCACTTTGTGACATCCGGGACAAAAAGACACGGTGGACGCGAAAATCCGGCAGGCCCGTGGACGAATCACAGCATGACACGTGTCACCAAGGAAAAAGGTCCAAAAAGTCAAAGGGGCAAGGTCTGAAGCGCTGGCCCAAGCCAATTAGTACAGGACACGTGTCCAATGGAGCAGAGAAGTGTGGAACCACGGAAACATTTGGGAAATTTGGCTAAGTTTAGCCAAAGAGCTAAAAGCGAAAGTCTACTCCGCGCCCCGTCGACCAATCAATGCATGCCACATGTCCCAAGTGGCGAGGGCGCGGAGGAAAAGTAAAAATGTTCTGAATCATCAAAAAGTCAAAGTTTTCAAGGAAAAACCATGGGACAGTCGATGAGAGAATAACATATCCAATCAACACGTGCCACGTGTCATCCAGTGGCAGAGCGGGAAGAAATTTAAAAATCTTTTACTTTGTTTTGTGCCCTAAATCTTCGTGACCTTCATATCTTTCGATCCAGAGCTTGGATTTGCACGTTCTTTATATCAACTAAAGCTATTGAAATTCTCTACATGATTTAGGATTAATCTTGCATTTTGGTGTAGTTCGAGGAGAAAATTAAGAAAATGTCTCTCGACGCGTGTAATGCTTCAACAACCAACTTTAATACAACAGATACCTCGCGCTTCTCGCTAGATAAACCGCCATTTTGCCAGGATCCGCCGCTTCTGCCATAATGAGATGATTTAAAATACGACCTGGGAGTGGTTGGGGCAGATTCGAATTTCTTCTCTCTTCCCTCTCTCATTCTTCATATATATTGTAAAGAGGAGCTTCTTTCAAAGGAGAGACATTACAAGTTGTTCATCTTTTCTGCTCTGCCCTCCCTTCTTTTACTCTCCAGGGTTAAAAATGGAGTTCGAACCTCCTCCCTTGCTCTGTAATGGCATTTTTGCCTTTTACTATTGAAATGATGTTCGTGCAAACCTCTGGAGCAAAAAAACGTGTTTTGTGATGCATCCGTCCATCCTTGCTCGTTTTTGCTTGTTTTCTTCTCGCTCTCTCTTCATTACAGGTGGTATTTGTGCATGTTTGAATGTTCATTGCAGTTCGAGCCGTGTTCATGGAGTTTTGGGACATTTTCGTGTGAAATCTATCCTTGGGTTTGTGATGCATCCCTCCATCCTTCCCATTGATCACCTCTCCTTGTTCCATGGCAGTTTTGATAGATGTTCAACATTCTCCTTCTCTCGGTGTATCACCGTTTTAGTGTAGGCTTTGCTTTTTTTCCCTTTTCTCTCTCTCCCTATCTCCTGGCATGGTTAGATTAGGTTTAGATTAGCTTGCTCGCACCGGAATAGCTTGTGGCGGGTAGTTTAGGAGCAGAACCACCCTTCTCTCGGAGATTCCTCTCTCGATTTTACAAGTCCCACGCTTCGAGAGAGGTTTCCATGTTGTGCAATCACACTGGATGCTAGAGTGATCAACTTAGAAGCCTGATCTACATCCAGGGGTGCTGTGAGTCTGCAACAACAGTTTTGGCACGCCCGGTGGGACCTTAGAGGTCTTCCATTTCATCTTTTGCGAGTTGGTGTGTTCCCGTGAAGATTTCAGCCTTTGGAGGCACTTGCAAACACATCTCTGGCGACTCCATCCGATCAAAGAACTCATTTCTCAAGAAGTTGCACTCCATTTTCCATCCATTTCCTTCCATATTTCTTTCCATCTCTTTCATTATTTTCCATTCCATGAGGTTGTGCAATCATGACTTCATTTCCATCATGGAATTCACATCAACAACAGCAGTATATTCCACCTCCAACATGTTTTACAAATCCTCCAAATCAGCATTTTGAGCAAATTCAAGATCAGTATGCATACCCATATGAGCAGCAGTGCCAAAGTCAGTTTGGATACGAAGCACATCAAGAGCAAGGGTATGCTGGTTATGAAGACTATCAGATGCAAGATGTTGGTCTGTTGGAGAAAATCCAAAAGATGGAGGTAAAGATGGTGCAGTCCAGAGCAACAGCTCAAATGAGAGCTTTCAGAATTGGTTGTAGGACTCCTTGTCCATGGGGAGGCCCTTTTCCAAGACACTTCAGCCCTCTCAGAGAAGCTGGACTTCATGATAAAGATGTTGCCCCAACTTGCACAATGGACAGCAGAGATAGAGGCCTATACACCTGTTGTTGAACAACCTTGTCAATGGGTAAGTTCTACACCATCATCTGGTTTCTCTCTTCCCATTACTCAAGCAGCATCATCTCATCTAGACTTGCAAATTTTGAACTCTCCATCTCGTTGTCCCAAATGTTGATCCCATGTCTTCACCTCTCGCCTTCCACCACACCTCAATTCTTCTTTCCTTTTTCCTTCCAAACAGTCATCCTCTCCACAAGAGCTAAAAGAAATCCCCCTCCTCTAAAGAAACAAGAGCTTTCATCTCCTTTACCACCACAAAAATTGCCAAATCAATTGAGTTGGAACCCACCCCTCCTCTTGCATTCCCAATTCCATGTGGGGAAGAAGAAATTGAAAAAAATCATCAAGGACAGCAAGAGGAAGAGCCAAGAAAAGAAGAAATGATTAAGAGCTTAGTAAGTTTGGCTGCCAAGTTTGGTATGACAAAGATCCCTCGATGGTCAAACCTACTGTAAGAGGCTAAGGTTGAACAAATAGTGGTCAAGTGGCTGATTTTGTTGCAGCAAGAAGAAGTTCTCGCAGTCCCAACTTGTCCTCTGAGCAAAGCTAGATTGAAGAGTTTGACTTGACAAAATTCATGCCGGAGGAGGAGCTCACTCAAGATCAAGATTGTCTTCGAACATGGAGGAAGGAGAAGCTGCTCCAGATCCAAAGCAGAGGAGCACATTCTAGTGTGGAGGAGAAAGTTGCAGATCCAAAAGCTCGAGCACAAAGCAAAGCTATAGGAGAACCTTCGCTTCTTCTTTCTACTTCACCTCTCTCAAGTTCCAAAGGTCAAGAGGAGTTTGACCTCTCAAACTCAATGTTGGAGGGAGAAAGAAACCATGGTGGTCAAGTTACGTGATCAAGAGGACACCATGGAGGAAGTTGAACATTTACAAGCAGACAACCATGAGGCGCTTTATCTCGCCGATTTGGAGGACTGTTTTGATGGAGAAGAGAACCGGTTGAGTTTCCACCATTCTCTCTTCCATCACCCACATTCCAAACACTAGAGCCTCTTTGTCATGGAGGAGAGCATTCATTTGCAGCAGCCCCGCATCTTATAGCAGACTCTTTGGGAACCGAGATCGAAGGTTTTAATCTTTCATGTTCTTCATTGGAAGAAGAGAAAGGACAGAGGAATTTCACTATTTCTTCCACACCATCCATTCAAGAAGGTCTACAAGAAGACTCCATTTTGGAGTTGAAAATCGAGCTATGGGCATATCAAATGGATCGACCTTGCCCAATCGTATTTGGCTTCACTGGAGCCAAAGGAGAAGTTACAACCACCATGCTTGCTTCGAGCATGAGGATGAGCTACAAAGTACCAAGGATCAGTCTTGTCATACCCTTAAATCCAAATGCAGAGCAACTAAAAGAGGTATTGAATTTGTCTTCAGTGATACCTTGATGATTTGGGTGGAATACCCGCTTCTTGTTGATTTTCCACTCATCCTAACAGCCATGATCACTCCAAATCAATTGCATGGCTGCCACTTTTGAGAAAGGGAAGCTATTTCTCACAACCAATTACAGTGGTTTGTTTAGCTTGCCTTTGCTCGTAGTTACTGAGAGAGTAGGTAGGTTTGCTTTCGCAGTAGAAGAAGTGCTTGTGCACACTCGCATGTTCCATTTGGAGCATGTATGATTTTCGATTTCGTACATAGTTTTGGTGTTGCTGGTTCCCGCTCTCGCACGATTGTTTCAAAGTGGCATTTTGGTGAGAACAACTCCATGTCCGATGGGTTTCAAATGGCTCAGAGGGAGGTTTTCAAAGTTCAAATATGTTACAGTTAAAACTCATGACCCATGCCCAATGGATGCTTCTGTGCAATCGGTAACTTTTCATCTAGTAGGCAGATGACCCCATTGAGTCACCAAATTGTTATCCAATTTCACCCCCAGTGGTCAATTGACAACATACATCGAATTCTCAAGCAAGATTGATCGATCCAGTGGCAAAAATCATGTTTCTAGTGGCCCCTTCAGTAAATTTTTCTAACTCTCCCGTCCCGTGTTGAAAAGAACAAGCTCGAGAAAATGCAAGAAAGTTGCGTAAAATAAGCTTCAGTAAAAATTGTGAAAATCGGCTAAGTCCTAGTCCCCAGGATAGTCGGGACATTTGGGACGAAAAGGCGCGGATCGGGCCGAAAAGCCTACAGGTCGCCCAAACAACAAAGGGACATCCGGGACAAAATGGACGCGAAATGCCCGAATCGGCCGAAAGAAAGAAAATCGACCAACCGCTTTAGTACATGTGGGACAAAGGAACGCAAACCTGTGAATCGGACGAAGAAGAATTTGTCCTGCATAAAGACTGGGACAAGGGTATGGCCGCGAAGGACGCGAACCGCCTTCGGGTTCGGCCAAACAGAAACTTCAAGACAAGGACAAATGGGACAAATGGACGCGGGGATGCGGATAGCCAAGGAGCCAAAGCCAATCGAGATCACGCCACGTGAGCCCAAAAAAGGGACGAGGAAGCCCATTTCGAGTGGATCGGAGGATTCTCGCCTCGCAAGCACCGTGACATCTGGGACAAAAAGACGCGGTGGACATGAAAATCTGGCAGGCCCGTGGACGAATCACAGCATGACACGTGTCACCAAGGAAAAAGGTCCAAAAATTCAAAGGGGCAAGGTCTCAAGCGCTAGCCCGAGCCAATTAGTACAGGACACATGTCCAATGGAGCAGAGAAGTGCGGCCAGGGAAAGATTTGGGAAATTTGGCTAAGTTCAGCCAAAGAGCTAAAAGTGAAAGTCTACTCCGCGCCCCGTCGACCAATCAATGCATGCCACGTGTCCCAAGTGGCGGGGGCGCGGAGGAAAAGTAAAAATGTTCCGAATCATCAAAAAGTCAAAGTTTTCAAGGAAAAACCACGGGACAGGTCAGATGAGAGAATAACATATCCAATCAACACGTGCCACGTGTCATCCAGGTGGCAGAGCGCAGGAAGAAATTTAAACATCTATTTTCGCCTATTTTGTGCCCTAAATCTTCAGACCTTCATATCTTTCGATCCAGAGCTCTGATTTGCACGTTCTTTATATCAACGAAAAGTGTTGAAATTCTCTACATGATTCGGGGATTAATCTTGCATTTTGGTGTAGTTTCTGAGGAGAAAATTAAGAAAACATCTCTCGATGCGTGTAATGCTTCAACAACCAACTTTAATACAAAGCAGATAAACTCGCCGCTTCTCGCTAGACAAATTTCGCCGCTTTGCCAGATCCGCCGCTTCGCCATAATGAGATGATTTAAAATACGACTGGGAGTGGTCAGTAGATTCAATTTCTCTCTCTCTTCCCTCTCTCATTCTTCCTATATATATTGTAAAGAGGAGCTTCTTTCAAAGGAGAGACATTACAAGTTGTTCATCTTTTCTCGCTCCGCCTCCCTTCTTTTACTCTCCGTGGTTAAAAATGGAGTTCGAACCTCCTCCCTTGCTCTCCGCAATGGCATTTTTTTCTTTTTATTGAAATGATGTTCGTGCAGGTAAACCTCAGAGCAACAAAACGTGTTTTGTGATGCATCCGTCCATCCTTGCTTGTTTTTGCTTGTTTTCTTCTCGCTCTCTTCTTCACGTGGTATTTGTGCATGTTTGAATGTTCATGTAGGTCTGGAGCCGTGTTCATGGAGTTTTGGGACATTTTCTCGTGTGAAATCTATCCTTGGGTTTGTGATGTCGTCCATCCTTCCCATTGCTCACCTCTCCTTGCTCCATGGCAGCTTTGATAGATGTTCAACATTCTCCTTCTCTCGGTGTATCACCGTTTTAGTGTAGGCTTTTGTTGTTTTTCCCTTTTTTCTCTCTCTCCCTATCTCCTGGCATGGTTAGATTAGGTTTAGATTAGCTTGCCTCGCACCGGAATAGCTTGTGGCAGGTGTAGTTTAGAGCAGAACCAACCTTCTCTCGGAGATTCCTCTCTCGGTTTTACAAGTCCCACGCTGAGAGAGGTTTCCATGTTGTGCAATCACATGGATGCTAGAGTGATCAACTTAGAAGCCCGATCTACATCCGGGGGTGCTTTGTGAGTCTCGCAACAACAGTACACACACATGTAAAACAAAAGACAATAATCTACGAGATTATACGAGCAAATAAAGAAATATAAACTCAAAATATGATATTTATGCTAGCTCTTGGTCCGCTAGATATCAGTAAAACAAAAAATTAGTAGTTTGGATTAAAGCTAGTTCTTTCGCAAGTGAAAAACCCTACAAAAACATGAAAACAACGTTACACGATCCCAAAACAACATTGTCGGGTGTGAAAATGACGTGTCATGCAAAAATATTGTGGTCTATCACAAAAATTATATGGTCACTTACAAAAATGGTAAAGTAGCAAAAGCAACGTGGTTATCCACAAAATGATGCGCTTAGTTGCACAAATAACGCGATTAGTGTGAAAACAACGCGAGTAGTGCAAAAACAATGTTAGGGGTTCTTAAGAAAAAAATTGACCAAAAAAGCAGAAAACCAAAGTATGAAATGAAGATATTTAGCTAGATAGAGTGATGTAAATTGGTGAAAGGTGATTAAATGTCTAAACATATCAAAAATTGAGAAAACTAAATTTTATACCCCCGTCACAAAAATGATGTGACTAGAGTAAAAAATGATATAATTTATCTTAGAAATGACGCAATTAACAATAATGATGTAGTCTTGGTTGAAAATTTTGTGGTTTGGTGTGAATATGATGTTCACACGGGAAATACACACAAGTCATAAAATGATGATGATCTATATGAAAATGAAGTTATTGTGTACGATAACGATGTTACTACTCATAAAAATGTCGTTTAGAAGTGAACACAAAAAATATCAAGAAAAAATTAAAAATTCCTCGATTGTTGGACCCTTTTGATTATGATTCCTTCACAACTTGTAACCCGAGGTCATAACAACTAGAAACAAATGATTAAAAGAGCGTGTGGGTCCTACCAAACATGTCAAAATGTATGTAAGTTTAACTCTAAGCATGCATGTTAGAAGTCACGAAAATTATTTAAACTCCTTACCTAGAATTAAATTTCACACCTCTAATTACACAATTGGAACAATATAATCAAGATAATTTGTCTTCGATGAGATATTACCTCACTTTATCTTGACAACAAATTGTTTCTTCGTTGGAACATATATGCTCAAAGTTGTTTGATGAATGCTTATTTCTTATTAGTCGATGGCTCCAAAACTGCAACACTTCGTTGATGGATGTTTTATGGCTATCAATGGTGCAAGAGTTTGCTTATGCTTATTCTTTATGATTTGTATGGAGGTTAGTGGTTGTATTTATAAAGGAATGAAGGGTTGAGATTGATCCACGTATAGATTTTAGGGGAATTTCCATCAATTTTTAATTCATGGAAGGTGATAGAATTAGAGAGTTCTAGATTTAGAGAAATCTAGAAGGTGGTGGAGAGAGGGATTAGATTACGCTTGTGAGATTCTAGATTTGATTAGTGGCTAATGAGGGATTAATGAGGGTAGTTAGTAGGAGAGGCTAGTTAGTAGGTAGGGTAGGTGGTTTAGGGAATATTAAATTCCCAAAATATGTGAGGGGATTAAATTAGTTGTTAAGTGAATGATTAATTAAAGTGTTAGTGGGATGGGATAAAAGGTAAGGTTAGCATGTAAGATGAAATATTAGTAATATTAGGAGGGACTAATTATTAAAATCGGTGATGATTAATTTTAAGTGTATACGTTTTCTATACAATATTAATTAAAAATGTAAAAATGTCATTAATTTATTCTAACACTTTTAATGTGTTTTTGTATATTAGTATGATTTTTATATAAATTTAAATAAAATTGCCCAAGGAGAGGAGCCAATATTTGTGTACCCTAATTTTAAGGGTGCACATAGCCACCTAAACACTATATAACCGAAAACAAAAATACCCTTTACTAGTCGATGGTCTCCCCATTATAAATATTTGTGTAAGTTTTTAATTATGTGGAAGAGAAATTTTTTAATATTTAAATTTGGTGATTTTAACTAGAGATGTTCCTAAATTTGAAAAAAAAAAATCATTAAGGGCTCATTGTACCTCTAAGCGAAGAATAGGTGGTACCAAAATATGGACCCTAGATGTGCTAGCTTCTCGTTGGCTTCTTCCATGGCTCATTTAGAAATATTTAAAGAGGCCTCCATGATGTTAAATGGTTCAATTACATGTTCACCTCCTCTTGCTTTTTTTTTATAATCCCATTACATCTTCCTCTATTCAAATCAAAACCTCCCCGCCTTCACGGTTACTTTGTTTGTATTTACCTTTTGTAACTTCTTCTCTTTCTTGTTGTAATATAGAGTGATCTCAAGATGTTGACTGAAAAGGGCCTAAGATCATATGATCACATGTTGTTGTTTACATTATTGTTTAGATTGTTGAACCATTACTTGAGAATTAAGCCATATATTTTCGTTTACCTATTTGTCATCATTTAATTGGCTAATTTGATTGATATAACTTGATGTGACCTATTTTATAGGGTACTTTGTTTTCAAAATTTAAGTGGGAAAGTGACATGTACTAACTCCTTCATTTTCATCTACCCTCATGAGTATTGGTCCATGTTTAGGGTTTGGATCCTCTCCCTCGGTTATATTTTAAAAATGCAAGTTAGAAGTGATGATGATTTCAAAAATTTACAAGTATTTTAGGTCCGAAAACACAAAAATGATCTAAACAGTCACATTTAAATATTGGTTTCTACCTTCATTCCAATTGCCAAATAGATATAATCACTTTAAATCTATACGTGTCAATGTTTGTTGTGGTCTTCCATACATAGATGTACTATGGCAACACACACCCCAACGTACAACCACAATAGTTCTAACAAACGTCATGTCCTTACTCCAATTCTATTTCTATTTGGGTTTTTGAATAACATCATATAGTTACAACTACATGTAATTTATTAAAGATATTTACAAACCATGAAAATGACATTAATGTTAAAATGATCTACGGCCATTATTACAATTGATTATTTTTCAATTATTTTGTAATTACAAACTCCAATATAAATCTTTATCATTACAAGACATTTATAAATAGTGACTTCATTATGATGGGAACATATTGTATAGTTTATTAAGTTTTATTTCGCAAAGGATAAAAAATATGGGCACCATAAACAAAGTATTTAAGAAATGTAAATAAACTTATTTATGGAAAAAAGTGGTCAACACAACGAAAAAAATACTTACACAATTCAAAGTAGGCATCAACATACCTTGTGTAACTACACTAGTTACTCATTTACTCACAAACCTTGAATTGTCGTGCAATACACATAAATCTTGAATATGATCTACTTATGCATGTTTATTCATCAAAGATAAAAATACAATATCATCTACATTGATATTTATAGTTAATATATTAGAGTGTAATGCATGTTTATAGTTATATCATCTACATTTATTTTGGAGTGTAATGCTTACAATGACATCCAAATCAAATATACAAGTGTTTTAATAGTAACTTGGTTGCATGATATGTTCACCAAGGAGAGGGTGGAGAAAATGGGGAATTCATTATCAATTTGAACAACAAAAGAATAAAAGATTATAAATTTAGAAAGCAAAAATGACAAGGTTTATTACCCTCGTAGACTTTTTTGGCCTTGTGGATGTGATAAGATATTTATCTATATTACAAAGAGAGTAACAATATGAAACCTAAAGTAAATTAGGAATTTATTGCAATGTTAAATTGAATATTGGAAAATGTTATATCACACATGGCAACACGTACAACCACTGTGAGATGATCCCATTCTAGATCAACTTGTACACCACTATGCTTTAGTTTCCATGTAGCTAACACCCTACCAAGTGTACCATTTTGTGTGGCTCACCCCCTAAAGTTTGCATCTATGCCCAAAATTCACATCATCCCGTAGTTCCTTGTGATATAGTGTCTTGACAACCAAATGGAGGTCGCCCTCTAACTCAACTTTGTAAATAACACCTTGTTCACCTCTCTCGATACATTGAGACTTGCCGACATTATCCACAACTTTGGAAATATTGCATACGTAAATGCACCATGTGCCAACTAAAAGGAGTAATTCCATTCATATGAAACCCTAAACCAAAGAGGGAGATAGAAGAACTTAGCTAATATTCGTTTATTATGGAATTGATATGGGAAAGGAGAAGTGATGAACAAGATGTAAGTAGCATCATAATTAATCTCTCGTAAAATTTTCAACTCATGAACAATGACGGAGGGGCGCCCACGGCAGACAGGGGCGCCAGGCACCGGTGACCGGATCTGGCGCCCGAGACTATGCAAAAGCTCTAGATAAGGTTTATGTTGTGTCATTAGGGTGTTGAAATTGTTCCCTATTGATCACTGGTAGTCGTGACTATGATCACCGAAGATACCCAGAACGTGCAAAAGAGAAAATTCACCTGCATAAGCCCACAAACCACGTCAAAGCTAAAAAGGAAAATGGTTAATGGGGAGTTGGACTAACCCCAACAGTCACCTCGAGAGTGAACTTATGATCGAGCAGCATCGCACTACATCTCGACTCCATGTAGTTCTTGTGTGTGTGTAAGAATGATGCCCGGGATGTCCTTGTGCAGTAAGTTGCAATCGACAACGAGTCAGAATAACTAGAATGTAAAGAATGTAATAGAATGTGTGGATGGAATAGAACGAACTTCCCCTTCCTATGTTGTGTATGTAGAGTATGCATTCCTTTGTCCCTTGAATGGAATGTTAGATGGATGCCTTTTGAGTGCTTTAGGCACCTTTTGAGATCAAGCTTAGGTGATAGTAGTAATGTTTAGTGCTTGGTCCTTGATTTTGAACACATAACTATGTATTTATATGATTCCCTTATTTAATTTTCATAATTGACAACTGGAAGGCTGACCCATAAGTGAAAAATATTCCCAAAAGATAAAAGATACCCAAAAGAAGCGATTAAGGTCGAGAAAGGGTCGAGGGTGCAGGCGCTTCTATCCTCGGCTAGGCAATCGTGTGTCGAAGCTATGAAAGATAAATCAATAAAGTTTTTTGTCTCTGGGTGTAGGGTGTGTAAGACCAAATAGAAAACAAGAGACAAACAAAAGAGGCTAGAGATAGTCATCAATTACTAGTTTTCTTTCTTAGGAATCATGTAAATGCTAGTATACTTTTAGGACCTAGAAATATACCCAAGTGCGTGATTTTGTGTTTACATTTTCCCCCACTTTATGTTGTTGAGTGAATACTTGATAACATAAAGTAGATAAGAGATGCGTACCTTATGATCCTGTAGAGTGTGCGGCGAATAACATGTCGAGTGGACAAGTGAAGCGTGGAATGATGGAAAGTGAATCGGGGAGATTAGGAAAGGAAAGTGACCCTAGAGGTGAAGTGTATGCATTGCTTTGTACTTGTTATTATGTTAGTATTTTTGTTGTAGGCTTTTGCAAAAGAAGAGAAAAAGAGTAGTCAAAGTCCTGTATATGAAAAATCTTAGTAAAAAGTATGTAAAAGTATGTAAAAGTGTGTAAAAGTAGTAAAGGAAAGTGTGCACCTGATGTAGAAGAGTGTAAATGATATAAAAGTGTCTTGAAATGTTGTGAAGAGTGAGTTTTTTTGGGCGATCTCACGCCAAGAGTGAGTTTTTTTGGGTGATCTCATGCTAAATTTGAATCTTTTGGGTGATCTCACGCCAAGTGCGAGTTTTTTGAGCGATCTCATGCCAAAGAGCAAGTGTTGGGAGAGAGGTCTAGTGTTACTCTCCTTCTGACATGACTCGCCTAACAAGTACCTTTATAGATGGTGCATTCCCGATTTGTTCTGCTATTCCCGAATTATTTTGATTGACTCGATTGAAGGAGATTACATGCATTTTGTAACTGAAGGATTGTGCATGTAACTATAGAATTGCTCTAAATGATTTTGTGAACTATTTTGATCTCGATAAACTAATTGTGTGTGCCCCCAAGACATTAGCGCCTAAGGGAGGACACAGTGCCTACGCCTATTGTCGAGTGTGGGCATTGGTGTGTGTTGTGTTGAGGACCCAAGTCAAGTTTTGGGCCATTCTATGACTATGTTCTTGTATTGTTCTATGATATGTTGTAGTTGTTGTAGGGGCGACTATTTCACCTAATGTATGTCCCACCTTGTTTGGGGTACATGCAACAACTGTAGGAGTGTGTAGCCCAAAATAGATGACCTAATGCTGAGTTGTATTGTATCTGTATAGGGGTTAGGGGATGTGCATGGTAAAAACTAAGGCACATGCAAAAAAGTGGCTAGTAACATGTGTTAGTATAAAAAGTAACAAACATGCAACATAATATAATGTAATCAAGCAAGTGTGTAAAAAAATTGTGGACCGCGAAAAGCAAGTTTCAAACATGGGACATTGCTCACAATGTCATAAGACAATCATGGCCAAAATGACCAAAAGAAAGCAAATAGTGATCAAACAATACAGGGCATAACCCAAAAACAATAACATAAAAATATTAAACAATGACAAGCAAAATGTATTAGACAACCATGGTGGCATATAGTCCTACAAAGAAAATGCTACACATGAAGCACCCATTAGTATGTTAGAAAGATAAAAAGTATGTCAAGACATGTATGTATTAATGGAAACTAACGTGTTATAAAGTAGAAGTAGTAAATGATGAATCGATAATGTACTTGTAATGTGTGAGAGTAGTAAAAGGTAGATGCCCCCAGGAGCCTCGGTGGGACTGGCAAAAGGTACAGGGCTAAACATCATGCATCGTGTAAGGAGTTGTAAGAGATATGCATTCACAACTAGAGACCAAGTGAACACACATGTGTATATGATAAAGATAATGACATACTGAGTATCTGACTAGCATATTAAGCAAAGTGCATCATGTAAGAAGTATAAGAAAAGCAAGAATGAGTGCAAATAAGATATGCAAATGTAGTGTATTAGTGTGATGGAATGGTATGCAATGTGTGATTATGATAGGATCAATGTGCCCTAAGTGGATGTGTATGAGATGAGGTTCATTTATAAAATACCCTCAACAATCAAGAATGAACCATAGAACAAGAGTGCATCATCGGGAAATGGTTTGAGAATGTGTGCTAGAAAGATAGATCATGAAACATAGAGCGTGAAAGGTGAATGTGGTGAGGTTCATTTTAGATTTAGACCCTCAACAATCGAGTATGAATTGTGGAACTAGAGTGTGTCATATGGTAATGATGATACAAGGTATGTATCAAAGATGCATAAGAGCATTGAGAAAAATAATCATGAAGCACGGGCGCTATCTTAGATAATATATAAAACTTATGATGCTAGAAGGAGGGGGAAGTGCATGCCCTCAAGTGTGCGATGATGGAGAGCTATGTGACGATGAAAGAAAGACATTGCGATGGTGACGGGGCTTGAAATGTATTATAAGAAAGCATATTGTCACAATGGTAGGTAGGAGCAAGAGTAGGACCAAGGTGTTGGACTTTAGGTTGACAGAGAAGGCCTAAAGAGGTGATCTAGAGTTTGTTGGTCTTGCTTAGAGATTGGTTGTTGATTTGGAATTTGTAACACCATAGAAGAATTAAGAGGAGGAGGGGATGGACTGATTTCAAGATGAGGTTGCCTAGTTGGAGTGGGTAATGATGTAGAAGGCTTGAGAGGAGGGGATAGACTAGTTTTGAGAGGAGGAGGGGATGGACCGATTTTTAGAGGAGGTTGCTTAGTTGGAATTGGTAATGTTGTAGATGACTTAGTAGGAGGAGATAATGGGGTAGATATTTTTGAGGAGGTATGACTTGGGTTGGATAGGTGACATTTCATTGATCGAAGGAGGAACATTAATAATGATGGAATGATGCTCATTAGATATGGAAGGACCAAATTTAGGAGGCCATTGGGATTTAGCAATTGGAGATGTACAGATGTTGTGAAGCAAATGAGATAAAACTTGATGCTCAATGTGCTTAATTCTTCATTTTAAATCATAAATCATTGTCATTATGTTCATTAATTATGTGATAATTGCAAAATGGAAGACCTATGTACTTGGCAAATCAATGAGGAGGATAATAATGAGTAGTTGGCAAGTTGATCAATTGATGAGTGAGGAGCTAAGGAAGAATATCATGTTTCTTAGCATTGAAATCAAACTTGAGAGGTGTGGGTAGTTGAAAGACTTGGGGTTCAGCACAGATTGGAGCACATGTAGAAGTCATGTAGAAGAAGAAAAATGAGAACCATCCTTGAGATGTTGGATTTCAGCTTTAAGAGATGTAATCGTTGTTTCCATAGCTTGGATTTTGTCTTGAAATAAACAATGTAAAGCTTGAATTGACTCTAAGATGGGTTGATTGGATGAAGGATTAGGAGCGATAAAGTCATCAAATAGACGATAAAAAATGGCACTAACTTAAGTAGGTGGTGTATTACAGGGAGGTACATAGTGTCTAGGGTTTTTGGAGGACAACTTTGCAAGGTGGGTGCATTTGAAGTAAGTCATGCAAGGAGACTTGAGGAACCTTAGGAGCCATGAAAGAGAAACCGATAAAATAGGGATCCGAATGACCGATCACAAGTGGGGTTCACTAAATGATTTAATTTAATTTGAATTAATTCTAATATTATAGAGTAACTGATGTATAAATGATAAAAATATAGAAATAAGACAAACAAACTAAGATTTAAAATATGAAACCCTAAGAAGAAGAGATAAAGCAAGGATGACTTAATGATATACACACAATCCGAAGTGATCTAAGCAGGGAGAAGTGATGAAAAAGATGAAAGCAACATTGTAATTAATCTCTGTAAATTTTGCAACTCACGAACAATGACGAGACAGGGGCGCCCATGGTAGGACACATGGGTACTTGGGCGTTGCAGTGACTAGATATGGGCACCCGTGATTCGCACAAAAGATCTAAATCTGATTTTTTTTTGTTGTGTCATAATTATTCTCTGTTGATTGCTTGATAATCACTCTTAGATTATTCAAGATACCTATAACTGCAAAAGAGATGTTCACTTGCACAAGTCCATAAACCACATCAAACCTAAAAAGGAAAATGTAGAATGGGGAGTCAGAACTGACCCCGACGGTCACCCCGAGAGTGAACTTACAACAAGCATTGTACTACATCTTAGACTCCATGTAGTTCTTGTGTGTGTGTGTAAGAATGATGCCCTAGGATGCCCTTATGCAAGTTGCACTTGATAACGGGTTCAGTAGCTAGAATATAGCAATGTAGTAGAATGTGTGGATGGAATAGAATGAAATTCAACTTCCTATGTTGTGTATGCAGAGTATACAATCCCTTGTCCCTTGAATGGATGTTAGATGAATTCCTTTTGAGTGCTTTAGGTACCTTTTGAATGCAAGCTTAGGTGATAGTAGTAATGCTTAGTGCTTGGTCCTTGATTTTGAACACATAACTATGTATTTATATGATTCCCTTGTTTGAATTTCGTAATTGACAATTAAAAGGCCAACCCATAAGTGAAAAAGATGCCCAAAATATAAAAGATACCCAAAAGAAGTGAGTAAGGTGAGAAAGGGCCAGTGGCGCGGAGAAGGGCCATGGCGCCTAAGGGGACAAGCACCTCGACACTTCGTCCGGCTAAGGCTGGTGTTTAAAGCCATGAAAAATAAATCAAGTAAAGTTCCGACTGGGCTATAGGGTGTGTAAGACCAAATAGAAAACAAAAGACAAAGAAAAGAGGCCAAAGATAGTTATTAATTACTAGTTTTCTTGCTTAGGAATCATGTAAATGCTAATATGCTTTGAGGACCTAGAAATGTATCCAAATGCATGATTTTTTGTTTACACTAAGTCGCCCTTATGTTTAAACAAACCCATTTGGAGAGACTTAAAGCAACGTCTTTGGTTTGACAAAGGAAAAATTCCTAATGTGATAATTAACACCATAGCCACAATCGTGAAAATCGACCTATTGTCAAACCTATAAAAGGTTTCGAACAAGAGACACGTACGGTGTTTGTAAGTATTATTGGTCTACTCACGACACATGGCATACATTCATTTTAGAGACATGACCACGTCACCCATGTATGATTGTGGGATGAAGCTAAACCTTTCACGGGCAATGGTCCTCAAGGGTTTCCTTTCCACACCCACCCTCCATTTTTATATGTTGAGTTTACGTTTATAGATTTTAGATTTTCCAATATAAGAAAAACAAACCAAATAAAAACATAGGATAACACTAAATTTTGTTTGAGTGATTCCGGGGGCTAAATTTGTTTGAATGATCTCCTTGAATCGCTTATAGATATGCTCAAATTCATTATGATTCTACTCTTGCCCATCCTTTCGACGCACATCAACCTACTGGATGATCGAGCGAGTCTAGGCCATGCAATAACTCCATCACCTTTACCATCATCGACCTCTCCTACATGTAACCCCTATATGTGCACATTACAAATCGTGCATCGCTCCTTGCTACTTCTACCCATATTGCTCTATAGTAGAGGGCCCACATGGCATAGAATGAAACATGCAAAAGAAGATCACCAATTTGTTAGGGATCTCGCCATGGCCCACTCTCTCACCGGTGGCGTAAAAATGGTTCCTTAAAAATCATTTTTGCCCATCACTAAAAGTCAAAACAACCACGAACATGAATTTATTCCAACCACAAACATGAATTTATTCCAACCACAAACAATGAAAGTAGAAAATTAGAACACAAATCATGTCATCACCTATATATGAAATAACAACGTTAGAGATGTCAGAACGGATGCGAATGAAGTTAAGGCGTCAAATGCGAGAGATCCGTTCTTTCTGCCATCGACGTGATACAAAATTAATTCTTCAATTAGAATGACAACATCGTCAGTAGCACTTCATAAAAGTTTTTAGGGAAAATTGTTTATTCGAATGCAACAATTTGGAGAGGTAGAAAACCATTGTTGAGAGCTAAACCTAAAACCGCCATAGCCAAAATCTCCTAAAAGACTTCCCAAATAACAAAAACCTCACAAACTCCATTACAAAATAAAAACTTCCATTATTTAGTATGAAAATGAAACGAGTAATGAGAAAGCTTGATCCGAAAATGATCAAGTTTTTATTTACTTGATCTCGGACCCTATAGGCTTATTTTATTTGTTGACAAGTTACTCCTTTTAAGTAATCAATTTAAAATAAATGCAAGAATGTAATGACAATTGCACATGATTGATTACAGAGTTCGGAAATAGCCTACGTCTCTCGGGTTCTTATCGAACTGTTCCACTAGTAAAAATTTGTAAGTACAATGTTATTTCTTACAATACAATCTAATGGAATTTCACTTGCCTATTAGTACTCCAGTTCTTCAAAGAACTTCCGATGATCAGTCGAATCATTCTCCACCTTCCTAATGCACAACCTCCTTCGGAACTTGATCGACCTTCCCAACGCTTCCCTGCATCCTTCGGCACTTCGGTCAATACTCCAGACGTCGCGAGTGAAAAATATTGTGGCTCAATGGGCCTATTGGGTAGTTTATAAATACTCCCAATCACAAATATTTCATCTACTATTGCCTAAAAATAATAGGCCAATAAACAATATTTCATATAGTAATTTTAAAGATTATAATATAGTTTGAATACTATATTAAAAATCCCTAAAAAACTATTAAAAATGCCTAGCCTGAATAAGCTTAACAAATAATAAGCTCGGTGTCTCCATGTCTTGGTGTGTTTTTTACAATGCAAGGGGTCCCCTATTTATACCCAAATGGGGCCCTAAAATAATGCTAAATTATTTATCCTTAGGCTAATATTAGCCTCACTGTAGCATTTGGATGGGATAAATCCCATGGTGGGCGGCATGTATTTTTAGGTGGGTTAAATCCCACATGACACCTAAGTTTTGATAAGGTTTTTAAAACCTTAGCCCCCCATCCTTCACATGGATCTTTCCACGCATGGGCCTTTGCCCCACCGCTTCACCCACCACATGGAACTTAGAATATGTGTGGGGTTGGTAGATTTACATGGCCGAGTCTTCTTCGCCGAGTTGGTAGTGGGATGAGGTGTGGGCCAAGTTGCATGGTTGGGATGTCTATCCACGTGGGTGGCAATGTGGTAATGTTTGACCACCGGGTTGTAAGTGGTCTCACCGAGATAATAGAAATTCAACCCATACATTGTGGCATAGAATGTAATCAACTCGGTGAATAGCTCGATGTGTAACTTAGTCCATAACTCAATGAGCAACTCAATCAACGCATAGTCCACTGGTCAACTCTCGATAGGAAAATCGATCGTTTTCAATTCGTGGCGGTAAGCCACGTGGTGGCTTGAGGACCCACCACGTTGGTGATAATACCATAGTCCTCACAATGGCCGGGCTCCCCTCCGTAACAAAAGTTGAGCCTCTTGCTCCCACGAGCTATATCATTTTACAATCATCAAAGACCGGGGAAAAAACCCCTCCAATTTTCCAATGCCTTTTTGCCATGTGTCGCAATGTTATTGGTCCACTATTGACCTGTTGACTAGAGTTGACTTTCTCGTTGATTGAACTTTTTAATCGACATAACTAGAGCTCCCAATGTCTATTTGTCGCGTTCTCATAGTCGATGGAAAGCTCTCAAAAAGATCTTATGCACTAACACAATTTAGGGATGTTTAGGGAACTTTTGATATCAAAAATGATCCCTTGATCACACCTCCCTAATGAGAAAGACTTTTGTCCCAAAAAGCTTATATTGGAACATTTTGCCATCCTGTCCTGAATCTGGAAACTCTGCTGCCACCTCGGAAGTATTATTGTAGTAGACCCTTGGGTCTTTTCCTCTACAACCTTCTCACTTCGACAACTTTGTTCTGATCCTAGACCTATGGGTTATGGGCCCACGACACTTCTGTTGCGCCACTCTGATATCCAAAGAAGATCTCCACGCCTCTACGGTGTGGTGCTTCCTGATATTTGACAACAAGGATCTTCTTTGACTCTATAACATAGTTCCGGCTCCTAGTTGATTCCGCATAATCCAAACTGGTTGAAGGAACTTCATGTTACTTAGAGTTGTGATTGATCCGATGTCGGTGATGGAAAATGACTTGTCAAGTACCATCCTGCTACATGGTCATAAGAGACTCTACATAGAATGAAGTTCCGACTTGATGTCACATCCCTTTCTAGACTTCAATGCCTCCAATGCACGATGTTAAGCCTCTTTCAAGACTTCAAGCCTCTAATGCATGATGCTAAGTCTAATGATCAACTACCATTCGAATGTGTAGTCGTAATGCCTTGACACCGAATGAAGTTCGAGCTAATCTTTTGAGAGCTCCTTTCCATACTTCAATGCCTCCAATATATGATGCTAAGCCTCTTTCAAGACCTCGAGCCTCTAATGCATGATGCTAAGTTTGATGATCAACTACCATTCAAATGTTTGGTCGCAATGCCTTGACTCCGAATGATGTTTCGAGTGACGATTGTCGAAGATTGGCGGTAAAAACCCCTCTAATTTTGCCAACGCCTTTTTGCCATGTGTCACAGTGCTATTGGTCCACTATTGATCTGTTGACCAGAGTTGACTTTCTCGTTGACTGAACTTTGACCGAACATAACTAGAGCTCTCAATGTCCGTTTGTCGTGTTCTCATAGTTGTCGGAAAGCTCTCGAAAAGATCTTCTGCATTGACACAATTTAAGGATGTTTAGGGAACTTTTGATATAAAAATGATCCCTTGATCAATGCTTTCGCCAAAATCTATTTATGTAAGAACCCATGACGACATTTGACAAGTGGACGACATACATTGAATAGTATGTCATGACTTACAATCGACCAAAATGATTGGTCAGTTGGGCTCTCTAAGAGCATGGTCCCATGGACCTGCTCCAGCTCCTATTTTCCTGTTGCAGATGGTCCCATGTTGATTTTTTCAACCAACTACAGGAAAAAACCGAATCTTGACCTAGAAATTAGGAGCTCCACATTTTTTTCCCTTAAAACTTCGTGAGGTCACTGGGAGAGGGGGTGAGAGTTTTGCCCTACTATTTAGGCCATTTTGTTTCCATGTGGCATAAAAATGCATTATGGCCACTATTTTTTGGTCATTTTTGGAGGGAAAATTACAATGGGTTCGTAAAATATCTCAAAGTAGAAATTGTAGAGGAAAATGGTAAAAACTCGAGACCTTAAATTGACTAACTCAACAACGCTCGTTGAAATATTTATGGAGCCCCCACTCCACGAGACCATGCCCTAAGAGAAGGACCCTTCCTTCCATAGAATAGCACATATCAGCGTAAAGATGAAAAAGAGGTGCGGGATTGGCGGAGCTAGGGTTTGTACATATTTTGTTATTTTTCCTCTAAATCGGGGCTTAAATGTATAGACGAGTCAAATAACTCGTAATTCCACACCCGCTGGAAAGGAAGACTCTGTAAATGTGTCGCTGACTATGTAAAAGCGTAAAGACAGCCAGCTGAGACTCGAACCTGCGCCGCCCTCGACCATTTCAAGGCCTTCAAACAGTAAAAGGAGGCTAAGCGGCGCAGGATGCAAGCTATAGTTGGCCGAGTTAGTATATATCTTGTAGCTGCTGAAACGTTTCTTTGCTGTTTGTTTATAGAGAAGGTCTTATTACTTTGCTTGGAGATACCTGGAAAAATAAATTTGATGTTTGCTCTGACATAAGGACCGTTGGGATTTCTTTTGCCGAAGAAAGGACTTAGTATTTGTTTGTTTGAGGTTAGCCTTTACGTCTCTGAGCACTAATCTTAATGCCATTGGGCATAGGAAGGCCGAGTTTCTGCTAACTCAAACTATTTAATACATGTCAAGGATTTTGAATGAACTTCAACGATGTTCCAGCTCTTCCACATGTGAAATATATGCTCTGAAATGAATATTTAACAACTTTGCAGCGTACCTTTTATTTAGAGCAGTTATGCTCAAAGTAATTATATTTATATTGTATTGAGAGGTTACTTTTCCCGAACAATACGGAGATAGTAACAGTAGTCCGAAGTATTTTATGAGTTTGAAAATGGTGAGATTAGGGTTTTAAAAACTATGTACAATATCTTAAACGAAGTGACACCAGAAGAACTTGTTTCACCAAGTGCATAAAACTTCTACGTCCCCGTTTTTATCAGGATGCCTGGGTCAAAAGCTTGGCTGCACAGAAACTCTCCAGCAAGGGGATACATATGGGTCACCGAAATCAAGCGACGCCGGCGACCCCAGGGAGGTATTTTAGGAAGAATCATCCCAGCCATGGGAATGCTAAAAGCCTAATAGTCTCACCTGTGTATACTCTACCATAGCGTTTTACCTAATTGAGCGAGCACTGACTTGAAGGTTCATGTCACCAAGTATTCTATTAAATCCTCCATTCCGGTGTGCCAAAGTTCTTTAAGATGAAGAAGATGCTTTTGCTGGATCATTGATGGTACAAGTATGGAAATGATGGAGTGAAGAAACTAGTACCATTGATTTAAATGTGTTTCTTACAAAGCGCATTTGTTGTCTCTTGATTTTGGTTGAGAACAATAGATGAAGAGGTTGGAAGGGTGCTTTTGCGTAGCTAGAGACACGAATGGTAGTAGTATATCTTCATTTGCACCCAATTGCCCTATGTGAACAAGGCCAAAGTAGTCTCTGAATTTCACCAAACAGGAAGTAATATCTACCTTTTCTCAAAATGCATTGAATATATGGAGTTGTTTCCCTTCTTTCCCCCTTGAAGAAAGTTTGCGTATATTTTGTGGTCTTGTATAATGTGGTTTACTACAGGTTTGAAATTATTTGAGTCCTCTTGAACTACATTGAAATATCAGGCTATATGACAATTGCTGCTAAACATAACAGGAAGAAAGTTAAAATAAAGGGCTCAATTTTAAAGATCTTTGTAATCTGAGAGTTGGTGGTTCAATTTGATTGATGCAAATGTAATCTTGATAACCGTCATCTTAAATATCACCTCATTCCTGCTGTTTTTCTTTACTTGGAAATGAGTGGCACTTGGGGAGAATTCGTAAGGTGATGGATTGCCCTAGTAGCTACTAGTAGCTTTTAACATTTAAAGCACTAAATAGCAATAGTGTTCTTGGAGTGCTGGTCTATGCTAGATAGGATTTGAGAGCAAATATCCAGGTACTAATGCTTGTGCCTGACTAACATTTGGGCGAGTTGTACTTTGTAAGTTGAAAATGACAAGAAATCTTAAACACAACACCTCGTTGCATAAAGGACCATTTTTGGCGATAGTGAGTGGTGTGGGGCTGGGCTCTGCTTTGCCTGCAATGCATAATTTGAGGCCACATGCCATGCTGTATATGATTAGGAAAAATGTTCCCCATAAGCTAAAGTTTACCTCGAAATCAAGCCTCCCGAATTCATTGTAAATTCTGGAGGGCAATTTGTCACATACTATTATTTTCTGACAAACAAACAGATGTTAGTTGCTGCACATCAATTGGGCCCTTGACCAATCTGGATTGGATCTTTACTTTTAGTCCTAGGTAGCTGGTACAAATATGGGTACGGGGACCCGGTATGCCGGTATGGTAATTTTTTTGTGGTTGGGTGCGGTCAATATATAAAATATTAAACATACCAAAAATAGAGCTAAATAAGCAAATTAACCATGTAATATGCATAGAGTAAACAAAATAAGCTAAATAACCACAAAACATATGGATAATTCAGGCTACATTGAACTACATTGAAATATCAGGCTATATGACAATTGCTGCTAAACATAACAGGAAGAAAGTTAAAATAAAAGGGCTCAATTTTAAAGATCTTTGTAATCTGAGAGTTGGTGGTTCAATTTGATTGATGCAAATGTAATCTTGATAACCGTCATCTTAAATATCACCTCATTCCTGCTGTTTTTCTTTACTTGGAAATGAGTGGCACTTGGGGAGAATTCGTAAGGTGATGGATTGCCCTAGTAGCTACTAGTAGCTTTTAACATTTAAAGCACTAAATAGCAATAGTGTTCTTGGAGTGCTGGTCTATGCTAGATAGGATTTGAGAGCAAATATCCAGGTACTAATGCTTGTGCCTGACTAACATTTGGGCGAGTTGTACTTTGTAAGTTGAAAATGACAAGAAATCTTAAACACAACACCTCGTTGCATAAAGGACCATTTTGGCGATAGTGAGTGGTGTGGGGCTGGGCTCTGCTTTGCCTGCAATGCATAATTTGAGGCCACATGCCATGCTGTATATGATTAGGAAAAATGTTCCCCATAAGCTAAAGTTTACCTCGAAATCAAGCCTCCCGAATTCATTGTAAATTCTGGAGGGCAATTTGTCACATACTATTATTTTTCTGACAAACAAACAGATGTTAGTTGCTGCACATCAATTGGGCCCTTGACCAATCTGGATTGGATCTTTACTTTTAGTCCTAGGTAGCTGGTACAAATATGGGTACGGGGACCCGGTATGCCGGTATGGTAATTTTTTTGTGGTTGGGTGCGGTCAATATATAAAATATTAAACATACCAAAATAGAGCTAAATAAGCAAATTAACCATGTAATATGCATAGAGTAAACAAAATAAGCTAAATAACCACAAAACATATGGATAATTCAGGCTACATTGAACTACATTGAAATATCAGGCTATATGACAATTGCTGCTAAACATAACAGGAAGAAAGTTAAAATAAAAGGGCTCAATTTTAAAGATCTTTGTAATCTGAGAGTTGGTGGTTCAATTTGATTGATGCAAATGTAATCTTGATAACCGTCATCTTAAATATCACCTCATTCCTGCTGTTTTTCTTTACTTGGAAATGAGTGGCACTTGGGGAGAATTCGTAAGGTGATGGATTGCCCTAGTAGCTACTAGTAGCTTTTAACATTTAAAGCACTAAATAGCAATAGTGTTCTTGGAGTGCTGGTCTATGCTAGATAGGATTTGAGAGCAAATATCCAGGTACTAATGCTTGTGCCTGACTAACATTTGGGCGAGTTGTACTTTGTAAGTTGAAAATGACAAGAAATCTTAAACACAACACCTCGTTGCATAAAGGACCATTTTTGGCGATAGTGAGTGGTGTGGGGCTGGGCTCTGCTTTGCCTGCAATGCATAATTTGAGGCCACATGCCATGCTGTATATGATTAGGAAAAATGTTCCCCATAAGCTAAAGTTTACCTCGAAATCAAGCCTCCCCCGAATTCATTGTAAATTCTGGAGGGCAATTTGTCACATACTATTATTTTTCTGACAAACAAACAGATGTTAGTTGCTGCACATCAATTGGGCCCTTGACCAATCTGGATTGGATCTTTACTTTTAGTCCTAGGTAGCTGGTACAAATATGGGTGGGGACCCGGTATGCCGGTATGGTAATTTTTTTGTGGTTAAAAGTGCGGTCAATATATAAAATATTAAACATACCAAAAATAGAGCTAAATAAGCAAATTAACCATGTAATATGCATAGAGTAAACAAAATAAGCTAAATAACCACAAAACATATGGATAATTCAGGCTACATTGAACTACGTTGAAATATCAGGCTATATGACAATTGCTGCTAAACATAACAGGAAGAAAGTTAAAATAAAAGGGCTCAATTTTAAAGATCTTTGTAATCTGAGAGTTGGTGGTTCAATTTGATTGATGCAAATGTAATCTTGATAACCGTCATCTTAAATATCACCTCATTCCTGCTGTTTTTCTTTACTTGGAAATGAGTGGCACTTGGGGAGAATTCGTAAGGTGATGGATTGCCCTAGTAGCTACTAGTAGCTTTTAACATTTAAAGCACTAAATAGCAATAGTGTTCTTGGAGTGCTGGTCTATGCTAGATAGGATTTGAGAGCAAATATCCAGGTACTAATGCTTGTGCCTGACTAACATTTGGGCGAGTTGTACTTTGTAAGTTGAAAATGACAAGAAATCTTAAACACAACACCTCGTTGCATAAAGGACCATTTTGGCGATAGTGAGTGGTGTGGGGCTGGGCTCTGCTTTGCCTGCAATGCATAATTTGAGGCCACATGCCATGCTGTATATGATTAGGAAAAATGTTCCCCATAAGCTAAAGTTTACCTCAAATCAAGCCTCCCTGAATTCATTGTAAATTCTGGAGGGCAATTTGTCACATACTATTATTTTTCTGACAAACAAACAGATGTTAGTTGCTGCACATCAATTGGGCCCTTGACCAATCTGGATTGGATCTTTACTTTTAGTCCTAGGTAGCTGGTACAAATATGGGTACGGGACCCGGTATGCCGGTATGGTAATTTTTTTGTGGTTGGGTGCGGTCAATATATAAAATATTAAACATACCAAAAATATAGCTAAATAAGCAAATTAACCATATAATATGCATAGAGTAAACAAAATAAGCTAAATAACCACAAAACATATTGATAATTCAATGCCAAATGTCATGATATTCATTGTTTGAACTTAGAACAAGTACATTGTGCAAACTTTACAATGTATACACAAAAATCAAGACAAAACAACATATTCATTATATTCATAATCATAATGCTCTCTAGTGTATTCGGTGAGAGCATCATTAAAACCATTATGTGGTTCAAAAGAACTATAGGGAGTAGCAGTGCCGCTTCTGCTAGCTCGATCATGTGAAGTACCCTCTAGTTCCGGGTCTACCAATGAAAGGTGACCTATGGATGCTTCCAAGTTTAGAGTCTTCATTTCAACACTTTGTCTCACCTTGCTTGTACCCATTTTGCTTGTGTGTTAGAAGGTGCAGGTTGGATTGCATGAAGATCGAATCCTCTGCCATTTTCGCTTTCGACTTGTTGCGTTTAACCAAGTAGATAAGGAGTAGCTACACAAGTTCTGCTCAGCTGAAGAAGAACTCACAACCTATTGAAGCAACTCACAAGTTAAAATGAAATGTAGGAAAAAAATGAATTGAAAATAAAAAATTAAAATCTTACTTGGCACATAACTCTTATTGCAAGTGTTTGGAGATGGGAACTCGGGAATTACAGCTTTACAAGGGTTAGGGAGGCAGCTTGATGGAGTTCTACCTGGTCCAAGAATTGTTGTTCAAAACAAAAGCTTCTGAAGATTGTAATTCTATCTTCTTTCTATAGTGTAAGTCTTAAGAGGGGGTATTAAAATATAAGACTTATAATTTAGTATTAGGTTAATATTAGTTAAGTATTAACTAATAAATGGTTGTAACCACTTCAACCATTTTGTAACCATCTCTCACATAATAAATGATGGACACACAATGATAATGTGTGCATTCTGGTTTCTCTTCATTTCTTCTTTGTGCACATATTCTAACAGCCTGTTTCTGTTAATGATGTTAAATTGTTGAGGAATTCTTCTTTTACAAATTATGTGAAGTTGGGAGAGATTAAATGGTTGATTAGTTTCTGTTGGCTCAACAACCATGAGAGAATATAATAGTGGTGATGGTGGTTAACCTCTATTACCATGGTTAATCACACCATTTTCAGGTGCTCTAACAAATGAGCAAAGATAATTTAACTTGAAGTTGTCCTGAATCAGTATTGTTGTTGAGTGTGCATTTGGAAGATTGAAGAATACACGGCGAATTTTACATTTCATGATATACCAACCTGATTTGAAAATGCTACCAAAAACTATTATTTTATGTTGCATTTTACATGATATGTGGACATTTGAGGAGGGCTGCATTGATGCAAGTGATGCCAACGAGAATGAATACAATATGCCAAACAATGAAGAAGTTCTAGGTGATCTGGCTCCAACACAAGCTTGAGTGGCTCTAGTGGGATTTGTTGATGGAAGGAATGCCATGATTCAATCAGAGTGATGGGGTCCCTAACTCGTCCATGTTGATACTTACTAATGATATGTCAGTTGTAGCATGAGAAGCTTCAGACATGTTTCAAAAGTGAACATTCCTTGAGAACTTTCATCCATTTGTTTTGTTTAGTGGGTTCCAAAATTGCTTTACAAGTATGGTTCATTATTATTGGGTTGTATGGAAATATTTTCAGTGAAAAACCGAAGGAGATTGGATTGGCAATGTGATACTCAGCTCCCTCGCTTATTGTTTATCCAGGGTCTTTATGCGATTTATTTTATATTTAAATATCAAACTGCCCAGCCCAGTATTTTTAAATCTCCAACTACTGAAGTGAGTTCAACCCAGCCTTGTTACTTTTAAATAAATTTGATTATATAATGTGCTTGAAACAGATTTTATATTGGTATAAGCAGATTTAATGAAAAATTAAAATGCTGTAAACAGAAAAATGTAGAATCTTTAGCTGGTGAGTTGGTTTTAAGGAATGAAGTTGAGAATTTAACATAATTGGTCACGGACGGACATTAAATCCAAAGCTCAAGCTCAAGGCCTAAGATTCCAAATTGCAATCAGTGTATGGTTCCATGAGGTTTTTATTTCTAAATGTTTCAATCAGTGGAGAAAGCTATTGCAGACGACTGCTACTATTTATCATGTCCTATGGTATCTGTTCCCTCTGTCTCTACTAACAAGGTCTAGACTTAGTTTGTAACTGTAACTGCTATGTAGTTACTAGCATCTATCTAGATATGTTTGAGTCTGCATGGTTTCCAAAGGTTGACTGACAACTAACTACCTATTTATTTATCTGCAAAGGCTTAGTGAGAGAGGGAGGCCACAATCTTTTGTTTGAAATGTGGAGTTCCGTCTGATTATAAGAGAGATTGTAAGTTGCTTCTGTTAAGGGGGCTGGGTTTAGCAGGTACTCTGACTTGCTCCTTGGCATTAATCAAGGGATTGGTATAGGTGTAAATTAATCATTTTTTGGTAGAAAGTTGATTCCTTACTGCAGTTTTTATTTACATCATTCTGTTTTTGCTGTCTTCCTGCTGAAAAATGGATGCTTGTAGGACCATATGTTAATATTAGGTGCTTGTGCTTGGATCAATTACAGAGTTAGTGTCCATTCACTTTAAGTGACGTTTGAAGGCAAGGCCCTCTATGCTGCAATCATATAATTTGATGACCGTATTATAACTAGGTTTGAATCTTATGCCACTTGTAAAGTGTAAAATTTAATTCCATGGATGTCTTATGATATAGAAACTCTCTCTATTTCTTTTGATGTGAATTCTTGGTCGTGTTAGAGCAAAAATGTCTCAGACTCTCAAGTAATTAAAGTTTTGAGATTTCCACTGGTAGGCATTTCTAAGTATGTATTTGGAATTTACTGTGTTTTATCCTCACTTGTTTCCAGCGTTTTGGGTATAACTTCTAGAGGGCAAGATCCCACCACGCCCATATACATGAACTTCAATTTCTGCATTTAGTTTCTAGTTTTATAGAATGATTCTTCCAACTCTTATATTGTTGGGATTGGTCTCCTGATTTTTGAACTGTGAAATTTAGCCTTGGTATTAAAGGAAAAATAAAAAGAGCTGGCTTGAATTTTGGATTGTAATGTATGCTAACAAGGATGAATAACTTTTGCAAGGACTTTATTAATGGCGAGGCCTAGCTTGTCAAACAGATTCCTTCAGATTGTGCAATTGCAGTTACTTGGATTTCTTTCTTTCTCCATCTTCTAGTTTCACACTTACAACTCTACAGTTCATAAGAACTTTGTTGTGTAAATTAGTCCTTCTTTGATGGTTTTGATACTATTACTAGGTTCATAAGATTACGGATAATTGTTATTAAGGGAGGCATTGTGCAGCCCAAAGTGATGAGTACAGATGCTCTGTACTATAATGGATATATGGCTCAATTATGAGTGTATAACGACAAAGAAGATATTTTGCATTCTTTAAAACCTTAGCTAAGGCAGTGCCTGATATATCTCAAACATGTAACGTAATATTTTCAGAAGCTCCCTTCTATTTATCCCGAGGACTGTGAAAACATCTGTTATCTAATATTTCAAATAACAAGTTCATAAAAAATGGATTTTTTCATAATCTCTAGTGAACCGGAGATGTCAGACTACATTTTTTTTTCTACCAACTGTAAATTCTGCATCATGAAATCATATGAACAGCAGTCACTGGGCTATCAGAACTCTCATATATTTGTGTGAATGATAAGAATTTGAGATTTTCTTGGGCATGTTGGTGGTGGGTTTGTTTCAACTGTGATTTCTAGTTGTATTCTCCATCATAAATTGGTGATTTAAAAGTATAATCGATGGACCATTCACTTGCATAAATTCTCAAATATTCTCAGCAGCACTGTTTGAAAAAAAAACTTCAAAGAGCAAGGGACAACAGGCATGCAAAATTTTCCTATAATTTCTCTGCAGACCTGCTGAGAAAATAAAGCTTGCCCCCTTAATGAGACCTCTGCCTTAGGAGCAGATTGTATGTTCAAAGATTAACATGTAAAGTAGACACATAGGAAAGCATATGACGTTATAGCAAGACAATCTCGTTGTCTAGAGGTAATATGAAATCTATAGATAAGGTCTCTTGATTGTTTTGAAAACTACAATGTCAGATTTGTATGGACTGAATTTCAAACAACAGAGAACACAAATTTGAGCTGGACACTATAGATTTGCCTATAGTTCTTGTGGAGAGGAAGATAAAGGATAATGACATATGCAACCAGGGGGTTGATATTGATCTCTCATATGGTAAACACCTATCACTCAAATATGCATCTTTTTTGATTTGCTACGTTGTCTTTGTATATTACAAGGAGTGTAGATGATATGCGGCATCTATGCTTAGCTCTAGTACTTTAAATATCTGCAAAAAGCAATAAAAGTTATCAAATGCTGTATATAAATCCATGGTTGTTTGGGTGCGCAAGTGTGCGGGTATGCAAGGTGCGGAGCACCCAGTGTGTATGAAATTAAGGGAAACACACCCGGTGCGTTAGTTTTTCTTAGGTGTGGATCTGGGTGAGGGTGAGCTTCTGGTGTGTGTGTTTCTCTGATGCAGCCCAAATATGGTCCCGTGTGAGCACCCATGCAACCTTGTATAAATCCCTTTAGTTATAAATGTTGAGAAAATAGTTGTAGAGGGTTCAAATTATAATCTTTTTCTGAAGCACGCTTCTATCTTTTATTTTTAAAAATTAAGAGTACGTATATTTCAAGGTAGCCAGAAACCAGAGTAATCTGTTCTCACTCATAATTTCCTTCTACTGAGCAGAAATTGTATCTGAACCCTATAGTCTGCAGGCAACAGAGCTTTCACATACCCACATATAATAGACGGTACAGGACCACTCACGTAAAATACAATGGAGCACACCAAGTCTTCCTGACCCCTTTCCAGCTCAAAGAACACGGGAGAGAGCATTGGAGAAGCTTCTGGCAACGGGGCTGCTAACTGCCAAAACAATATACAGTGGTCAAAGTGAACCAAACAAGAACTATTTTCATACCTATACTAACACAAGATGTATGTTCACATTGAACTTTTGAAGCATCTCGAGCATTTCTTTGAAGTTGAAATATTTTAATTGGATTCCAATGTTTGGCAGGGTGAAGAACATAATTTTTTTGCATTTTGTTGATGGCAATTTATATTTATGTGAGATGCATATACAAATTTTCACCTTTTGTTGAAAGAATTTAATATTACAAAGAAATTATTCTCTTAGAATGATATGGCTAATAAATCAGACTTGTACATTCTTCAAACATTAAGTGTCTGTCTTTCTCTCACTTTCTCAAAGTTCTTTGAATGAATATATTGGATTGAATTTAGTCCTTTGACAATTCCTGTTTGAATTAGTGCTATTATGACTGTAACACTCTCTTGGGAGTTGGATATTCTTGGTAAGGGTGATACATTAGTATGTAGGCTAAGTCAATTGGTACTTTTCAGGGGAAAAAATTGATATCGTTTTGGTTTGTTTCAAACATGTAAGCTAATTTAGGTATTCTCTTGACATACATGGGTAGGAAAGTCAATAAATTAGTCATATGTTAATTTCTTTGTTAAGGCAGTAATTAAAGAAATCGTTTTTGGTTCTTGTTCCTATTGTGTAATTAAAAGTATCAAAGACTTGAAAATTATCTTGTGATTGTACTTGTTGTTTCCAACACGAGCTTTGCATATTGTTTACACTACTCTATTTAATGTTAATATGATTGCTGTTGTTTCTTAACAAAACATTTTCATCTTTTGCATAACAGGTAGAAAGTTCTTGCATTGACTGTTCCATGGCATTACGGTTTGAGGTACATTGCTTTTACTAGATTTTGTAGTTATGAAAAGAAAGCTTCATTACAAACACTATTTTACAAAAATGTTGTTCAATTGAGAACCAAGTAAAACCCATATAATAACACCCAAAAAGAATTTTAACAAGGAACTCTGGTAATAGGTTATAATATTTGTATATATTGAACTTTTCGATGCCGCCCTTGATTGAGATTTGATACACGTAAAGGAGAAACACTTGTCATAGTTTATTGGCAATAGAAGTTGTGCTTACTTGAAGCCAATGCCTTGAGAAAATTGTTGAAGTCTTTCTTTAGGGTACCAAACTTGACTTTTTCAAGGCCTTGGACATATTGTAATAACCCTTTTGAGGGTTTTATCAAATATTATATATGCAGATCTGAAACTGAAAATTGCAGCAGACTAAACACTAAAACCAACGACTTATACTTGCTCGAAAAGATGCAAAAACACCAATAAAATAACACCACACAACTCGCCAATATTTTATATATGATATATGGAATTTTTAGAAGCCAATATAACCAACAAACACTGAAAACACACTGCTGGAAATGAAATACACACTGGAAATTGCAGCCACGAATTAATTATAGAATATTGATATAGAAGTCCTCAAAAATCATGCAACTCAAGATTCCGGCCTTTAAAAATATGGCAAATCAGATTACAAAACCAGATTTATCAAATTCCTTGCCAATGTCTTCAAACCCTACCCAAGGTAGGTCGCTCCACCCTAGAAAAATAGTATAACAGCTGGAAATGCCAAAAGATCTTCAAATCAGCTTTCTTCTTCAATGCCAAATGGTGATGTCCTTCACCCAAGCCAAATGAAGGGTTTTCATCCTTCAACAAGGCCTCACAAGAGGGTTTTTGTCCCCAAGTGGATGACTAAGGAGCAACAAGCTCTCTTTGCCAAAGTATAGAGAAAATACGCCAAGCTAGATGCAAATGATCCTCTCACTCCTTTTATATCTTCCTTTTTGGCGCCAAAATTTATTTAGACAAGGCCGATCTATATAGAACAAAAGAACACTAAAGAAAACATTATAATATTAGATAAAATATATTATAAAGTGCTCAAGGGTCTTCTCCTTCATTTCTTCTTCTTGCCATGGAGAAGGGATGGCAAGAAGACCAATTTCCAGCTCTTAAAGGGAAAAAAGGGACATTACAGTCCTCCCTTCCCAAAATTGCTTGTCCTCAAGCAATTGTCAATGCCCGGATCCCAAACAAGTTTCAGCTGCTCATTCTTTTTTGTTCCTGCACAACTCTCATCCATACATTGGCTATCCCAAAATATCATCATGCTGCTCCCAACTCTGCTGAAATCATACATTTTCCACTCAGAAATCAGAATTAGAGTGGCTGGAATCCACCTCGAAACAACCTTGCTTAAAGCAACATTAATTATCAACAACAACCCCTTCAACTGTATGGCTGGAAACCCAACTGTGGAAGTGATAAGGGGGCCGGAAAAATTTATGACAACGGTAAAAAAATCATGGCAGCAGCTGTCATTCTTCAAAATCCTTACAAAATAAAAAAATGGCAGCAATCTAGGGGCTGGAATCTTTCTTATAACAGTTGGAAACACATCATCAATGATAATAGATTGCAAACCTTTCATTCTAATGGCTGGGCACTCCTCCTTCATTGTCAAAAGAATGGGTAGAGAGCTGGAATTAATGCGGGCAACGTATAAAACAAAGATATAATAGCTGTCATGATGATTACCTTGGCCTCTAAAAGATGCTACCAAGCTGCCCCAAACCCATTTTTGCAAAATTTGACTCGAACCATAACTCATGAGAGCTGGTATGTAAATATAACAGCCATACCATGCCCGGAATCTTGCCCCAAATGACACCAAGTATGAGTGAACCCACTTACCCATCATTTTGTATAAAAGGATGCCTTCAAATCTGCCCCTCTATTGCTTCCCCAAGAAGATATCCACAAATCAACAAACAAAATTGGGAGAAACACCTCATCTTGGTTGTAGAATTGCAAGTTTATAAGTGAAATGGCCACAAAACATCTTATGAGAGTAACCCTTACCTTGCCCATGATGCTAGAAGAAGACACCACTTCCTTGTAATCAAAATCCACTTGATAGCAAGTGTGAGTAACCTTTGATGTGGAGGGTTTCCTGATTGCAAGTGCCTTACCCGCTGTCCCAAAACAATTGTCATAGGTTGTTCCTTCATGCAAACTTCTTCTATGATGTTACTAACAAACTGATTTTTGACATCCTCATCTATAACAATATTTTTCCAATCAGCTGTTATGATGGAAAGCAAACCACAATGTGAATACCAAGCATTCCCCAATGTACTCCCTTCATCCTTAATACCTTGAATTCTGATTTCTTTGTCTTTGTCATAGAATTTCACTTCTTTATCATGACAATTGAGGGTGAATTCCCTCAAAGATTGCAGCCATTGAATTCCAAGAACTACTTCATCATCAACTAACATAATCACAAGGAATCCATCACATACCTCATCTTTTCCTAGGAGAAGTGATAGCTGCCCCATTTTCTTTATGCAAGGTACGGTAGTGTCACTCTCAACAAGCCTAGTGACCACTTGGTTATAAAGAAAACCTTTCACCCTGAATGAATGAGAAGTTGGTGTGCCATACATTGAAGAAAGGGTGCTGCTCTTACTCTTTTTACAACTCAGAATTTCTGAGTTAGAATCAGCCCTCCAAAAATATATTAAATGTACCTTACCTTCATGGACTCCTAGCAAATCTGATTTATCTTGCGGATGGTGGAAGAAAAAACATGATAGGATCATAAGAAAGTGTATGTAGTCACCATTCCATACCAATGTAACTTCAGCTGGCTTAGTTTCAAAAAAATCATTACATACCTTGCACATTTCCACGAAATTTGACAACATGAAGATGCTATGGGTGACCGTGAAGCCTTTGAAATCATCCTTGCTTGACCCCAACCTTCTTTCCCATTCTCCTTTGTCAATTTGATGCATATGGCTGCCCAATCCTCCCAACTCTTCCATACTGATTTTAAAATCAGATATTCCTCCCTTTGAAGGACTCATCATAGCATCTATATGCCATTTGTGAGAACACCATAGAAATTGAGCCCAAGTGTCTACATGTCCTTTGCAAAAAATAACACCTCTTACCTCCTTACCCCATGAAGTATGATGTGCACAAAGGTGTTCAATCATTGGTGACAAAAGAGGACACATCATATATGGAACATGAGTATTCCTAACCATCCACTCATGGTAGAAAAACTGAAATGATGCATGGACAAAAACTGAAATACCTTATGCCCTTTGGCTTTCCGAGTGCTTACCTTCACTATATCTTTGTCGATGCTTGCTTGACAATTCTCCCATGTCCTTGAGCTTTCATTAGGCTGAAATTTCCCTCAAATGACCTTCCTTTCACTGCTGTTATGTACAGACCAGCAGCTCCACCTTTGTGATTCTCGGTCCTTCATGGAGAAATTCTTCCTCTTCGATATTTGGAGCTTTCTCACTTTGCACAACTATCATACCTTGTTCACATGTACTTGGAATATCTTGGTGGCTCTTACCCAAGTTTAATTCTTCGTCTTTGGGCTCTTTTTGTCCTGCTGTTATAAACGGACCAGCGAGCTGACTTTTATCATTTCCACTTGGGAAATGGGTTCCATCCGTCCCTATCACTACCTCTTCTTGTTCACAACCCCCTCTTTCATCTATAAATTCATCAAATGCAAAAATATCATCATTATTTGTCAAACAATGATCAATACTTACTTCACCATGTTGACCATCCGAGCAATAATGGAGGTAGGGGCTGAATCATTCTTCATGGCTCTTTTTCCTCCATGGTGCAAATCTGGAATACTGTGTTCCTCAATTTCATTAAACCCTTGTGTCACCAAGGTGTTGTTAGAAGACCCATCCAAGTGATCAAGTGTGGCAAGAGGATTGGAGGTTTTTAACCCTCCCAAGGGCTGCCCCTTCTCAATGACCTGCTGCTGCGATTTAACATCCAATTTCTTGTCCTTAGGGCAATAAGCATGCCCATCATCTCCCAACGAACTTGGGGTTATGTTCTCTTCTTCAACAAGCTCCGTAGCCACTCCTTGCTTGGCCAACAAGGTGGAGCTCTTTCCCCTTAGGGTAGGGTATTTTCCCCAAAACCCTTGTGCATGCCATGGGGCTTGGACCGAGTTCCAATGCCCACTCTTTCTGTTTCCAAATTTATGAACTCTGAAAATGTTAGGGCATCACGGATCTTCTCCGAAGAGCTTGATATTCCTCAAAGAGAGTTACCACCTTGTTGACTTTCGAAACCCTAGGCTCTTCTTTGAAAATACTTTGTTGCACCTTCATCCATCTGTCCATTGAAACCCTAGGTCTTTGAGAATCCGTGCTCTGATACCACTGTAATAACTCTTTTGGGGTTTTATCAAATATTATATATGCAGATCTGAAATTGAAAATTGCAGCAGACTAAACAAAAAAACAACGACTTATACTTGCTTAAAAAGATGCCAAAAACACCAATAAAATAAGACCACACAACTCGCCAATATTTTTATATGATATATGGAATTTTTAGAAGCCAATATAACAAACACTGAAAATAAACACCGAAAACCATAGTTACAAAAGCAGGACACGTCCCCCTAAATTGACATGTTCGGACAATTTCCCGGGCGTCCCCTAGGTAGGGGACGGGGGCTGGGGAAATGTTTCCCCACGTTTCCTTCTTTTGCCAAAGTGGTGATGAAGGGACGTCGCTGGAAATGTTGGGAAACGCTTCTGGGGACGGGGGACATGGGGACGTGGGGGGACATCCAGAGCGTCCCCCATGAATTCTCTTTCCTTTTTGGCATGTTTTTCCTTTTGGTGAAAAAATCACAAGGAGAGAAAAAAATTTGCCATTTTTGGAAAGGGTCCGGGAAGATGTAGCAGAAAAACTTGCATGTGCCATAACTTTCAGGTGGCTTCGTTTGGTGCCATTTCTCTAAAAGTGCATATTTTCTTGAGCTCTATGCATTGATGGCAATATTTTTCTTATTTTCATAAAATCAATTTTTGACCTTTTTGGACCAAGCAACTTCTTTGCAGACTTCGAAAGAATCATGAGTATTAAGGAATGTATTTGATGTTTATGAGTTCAAGTTTCACCTTATTTAAATCTCAAATGGTTTTATTTCAGCTTATTTATATAATTTAGTCAACTATATCTTTATATTTTAAATATTTATATATTTTTAATTAGCCACCGTCCCCAAAATTTAGAATTTTTTTGCCGTCCGTCCCCGTCTCGCCATCCCCGTCCCCCATCTCGTAACTATGCTGGAAAACACACTGCTGGAAATGAAATACACACTGGAAATTGCAGCCACGAATTAATTATAGAATATTGATATAAAAGTCCTCAAAAATCATGCAACTCAAGATTCGGCCTTTAAAAATATGGCAAATCAGATTACAAAACTAGATTTATCAAATTCCTTGCCAATATCTTCAAACCCTACCCAAGGTAGGTCGCTCCACGCTAGAAAAATAGTATAAAAGCTGGAAATGCCAAAAAGATCTTCAAATCAGCTTTCTTCTTTAATGCCAAATGGTGATGAAGGGTTTTTGTCTTTCACCCAAGCCAAATGAAGGGTTTTCGTCCTTCAACAAGGCCTCACAAGAGGGTTCTCGTCGCCAAGTGGATGACTAAGGAGCAACAAACTCTCTTTGCCAAAGTATAGAGAAAATACGCCAAGCTAGATGCAAACGATCCTCTAAACTCCTTTTACATCTTCCTTTTTGGCGCCAAAGCTTATTTAGACAAGGCCGACTGCATAGAACAAAAGAACACTAAAGAAAACATTATAATATTAGATAAAATATATTATAAACTGCTCAAGGGTCTTCTCCTTCATTTCTTCTTCCTTGCCATGGAGAAGGGATGACAAGAAGACCAATTTTCAGCTCTTAAAGGGAAAAAAGGGACATTACGGTGGTATGTGAAAGATCCAAGATAAGAACCTCGAGATTGATATCCCTTGGCATATTTCTGATAGATGTATTTAAGATATTTGTACTAGTTATTGTCATTCTTAAACATTGGTTTTAGCTGAATTGAGTCCTTGATTTATTATCTCTGTTGGGTTGATTTTCACTCCAAACATCCTCTTCCCAATTCTTTGAAAGTTTTGTATCATTTCCAATCGAGATGAAAAGCCATGATGAATAAGATTTGATATGGCAAAGAACAATATTTATAAAAAGAGTCAAGCATAAGAGTTAAGATGGCATTACAAGTTACAAGTTAATCTTAGAAGAAGAGATCCTATAATATTAGGGTAAAACTATATAAAAGTTATCTAAGATGATTTATCTCATAAGCAAAAGGAAGTGTGAGTAAGAGGAAAAATGTTCAGTAATAGGACTTTAAGCCTTAAAATAGAATGCACTTATTAAGTGTTTAATCACATGTAATTTTTGGTGTGTTTTTAAAAATCATTGGTTAAATGAAACACCCAATTTACTCTTGGAATCATTTTACATCTAAGGCAATAGCCATGCTTTCTTAGAAAAATTCTATGTTTTCTTGTTGATTTTGTTGAAATGCTATTCTAATATGCTTTATTTAAACTTTTAACAATGGTGCTATATTATTTTCTTGCTGCCTAAATAGGTTTGATTTATAGGTTTTATGCACACAAGCCCTAAATTATGAGAATTGGAGATAGCATGAGGAAAGCACCACCAAAATTATCATTTGTATTTATCTCATGCTCATGCGAGGACATGGAGAGACCCCTATAAATACAATGGCATGGGTAGGTAAGGTAGAGAGGTATACGACCCAACACTTAAAACTTAGCCGCAACTTGTCAAAACTGCCATTCATGCATCGACAATATGGTGTATAATAGTTTGATATAGATATATTATTTAGATTGTGAGGGCATTGTGTTCGACAAATTTAGGAAAGTGAACAAACATACTTGAGTCTTAATAGTCCATGTCATATATTATGTTTGGTTCGGATGGGGTAGACTGGATGTCTTGAAAAATTTAGAATGCGAGGAAAAAAATTCAATTTCTATAAATTGGCTATTGATAGGTGTTGGACGGGGAAGGAAGGCCACAAATGATCGAGGATCACATGGAAGACAAAGGCACACAAGGAAGATTCTACAGATTTGGAGTGCGTGACAACTCAACGTCAACCTTGCTTCCTCCAATGAATCAAATGGAATCTAGGAATATTTGCGTACAACGAATAAGACCAGTGGTCCACAAAAACTTATCTCACTGTGCTCTCATTTGAAATATCTCTTATAGGAATAGGGGTAAGGTCAAGACGAAGGTGGAGCAAGCAAAGGCTTAGGGCTTCAATGAAGTTTGATAAATATTCCTCGTGTATGAGTTATGCATCAAAGTTTGTATATGTTGTACTCCTATATTGTTGTAGTGCATGATGCCCAAATGTATATGGCGTATAAGCTTTGCCATGATGAATAAAGATATGTTTCTCATGCAATCTAATTGTTCATAATGAGTAACATTAGAGTGATTTGTATTTATAAATGTGCTACGGTGATGATAAAGTTGTGCAATTTTGTATGTTTGAGAAGTTAGGGTTTGTGATATTATTTCCATATTAACTTGCATACATTGAAATGAATTTTGTGGTACTCTCCTATAATGAGGAGTTCAGTTTTCTCATCCATGTTTCGAGTGAGATGCTTTAGGACTAACTTGAGTGAAAGTGGAAATGAAGGCAAAGTCATTTTGATGCTTATTTGTTATCATAGTGTTTGGTCTAGTTTGAGATCGGGATAAACCTAGAGTGCTTTGAAACACTACAATTTTGGCGACAATATTTTTACCTCATTGCATTGTGTCATGAAGGTTTGATGAGCGTATGACACACAATGTTGAGGATGGGATGACTCGTGAAACGATAAAAAAAGTTGTTCGAGGGAAAGACATTGGGATTTGCGGTAAAGGTGAAAGTACAAGATAGAACAACCTTTGTTGTGGTTGCAAGATGAATTGTGTAGCGATTTGTATAAGGTGTTTTTGTAGAGTTGCTAAGCGAGATACATGCATTGATCACAACATATGATGTTGGGAAGAGGTGTAACTCTGGACAACCATGTGGTTGAATGAATGTGAGGTTGAAGAAATTAAAGTAGATGGATGAGGTGTGGACTCGATCCATTAATGTGTGGTGGAGAGGTGTGTTAAATAGCTATGTTATGTCATTTTTTGTCAACATATTCATGTCTTGAGCAGAGTTTGAATTTCGTGAGAGCCTGGGGATCATTTATCGTGGATTTCCTATGGGATTAAGATACTCCTTGTTGACCTCGAACTTGAATCTATGAACACAAAGATCTGAATTCTTTGTTGTGTTTTAGTTATAGGTGGTTGAAGGTGAAAGTTTGGGTTTGGATTGTAGAAGGTCAAGTATAAAGATAATGGATATAGGTGTGATTGATAGGAAATGAGATTGTGAAGATTTGTAGAAGCCTTCAGAAAGAGAGTTCGAGTCTAAGGACCCTAGAAATGTGAAGCAATTGGGCTAGATGCATGGTGATAGTACTTGAGGATAGAGAGGGTACACAATTGATTTTCATATGGGAGAATGCTCCAAAACAAAAGAGGAACCATGTAGTAGGAATCCCTAAATTGTGAATATCTAGGAGTCTAGAGTGAGGGTGTCCCCGTAGAAGAGGAAGAATATGTGGATCTAAAGAAAAGCCTAGTCGGAACCAACAACGTGCTTGATGCCCTGTGCATTCATATTTTTCAAAAGGGCATGTGATGTTGTTGATGCAAGAAATCAAAAGGTTTTTAAAAGGTGGATCAGTTTTGTGTTTGAACAATTGTCGGATTTCACATTTTTGGTAGGAGAGGGTTGTGCATTTGTAGTAGGGGAGAGCTTCGTGCAAAGGAGTGTAGTTTGGATATGTAGAAGCTTGTGAAGATGCCTTCAATTACTATTAGGGTTGGAGCATTAGTAGTTGTGTAGACTAGCAATGCAAACACGGGTGGTGAATATACAACAAAGTGAGTCCTACCATGTCAAATCAAGTAGTTATGACTCAATTATTTTAGTGTATATCCATCATAGGTAGTGTTTTTAATTGTGAGTGGATTAGGGATTGTGGTCATTCTTTGGAATATTGTCCAGCGGTAGTCTTGATCGTATCGCAACAACAAATGTTTTATGAGTTGGATATGAAGTTTCCGAATATTGAGGACTTGAGGATGTGGCCGAGCATGTTCACATGTCTTAGTTGGCTTAGCGCACGAAATGTGTGACCCTATCAAAACTGAAAACAAGTTTATTTTGCCATGACTTTGGTGGACCATGCACATACTTAATATCGAAATTTTGATCCGAATTAGACTGTGGTGGATTTCAATGAACTCAAGGTTGCTTTTTTAGAATAATATATATTGGAGTTTGAACAAGAGAGTATTTTTGCACTAAAGAAGATCAAGTAGGAGATAACGTCAAGCGTGTGTGCGTATGATGCATGTTTTAAGACACGACTATCTAAAATTTCTCAAGAGATTCATCCGTTGTAGCACGTTTAGTGGTTTGTCATGGGGTGTTGCTACACCTTTGTTCGAAAGGTATATGGTCATGAAGACATTTGTAGAGCCGCGTGAAGCCTTGAATGCTACACTTCAGTTGGAAGTTGTCGGAGATTTTGAT
This sequence comes from Taxus wallichiana var. yunnanensis, assembly GCA_018340775.1. Lineage (NCBI taxonomy): Eukaryota > Viridiplantae > Streptophyta > Pinopsida > Cupressales > Taxaceae > Taxus > Taxus wallichiana. The sequence continues at coordinate 515,962,978 of CM031244.1, forward strand.
TTGGGGATCAACTTGTTCCTAAAAGTGCATATTTTTACAATTGCAATGTAGTTGCAAAAGTTTTTTTAAGATAATTTAACGCTTTTGATGGAGCTTAGAACCGGGGATTGGAGGGATCCCACTGAGTACAACCGAAACCATAGACCAACAACAAACGAAACAAACCAATCTGAAACACAAAATCCTGTAACCACGCAGGGGAATGAGAATACCCAACAACGATAATAACAAACTACAAAGACCAGCCCAAAACAAGATGCTAACAAACAAGAAACCAAAAAATACATTTGAGTGATAGGATGGCTAGGGCTAGCCGACATCCTACCACCCACATAGCGCCCGCTTTAGTAGTCCTGAGCAAGAAGTTATAGGTAAAACCCAATTTTCTGCGAAGGCCAACCACACCGCCGATACAAGACCACAAGTGCAATCGATCTCTGGCAAATCCAACTTCTCGAGCCTTTTTCCTTCTGGAGAGTCTCGCAGAACACACTTCGTGGACATCCGAGGCAAATTTCATTAGAACCGCATTCCTGATAGATAAAACCGCAATCACCCTTCGAGCTTCATCCATGGCCTGCCCCTCCCGAACCGTGTTCGACAATGGTTGGGCCCTACCGAATGCCTCCAATGCTTCTATCAAATTGGCATGGTGTTGGGGCTTGATGAAACGAAGGGCGTGTCTCGACCTCATCGACGTTCTGCTGCCGCACCATAAGCAACGGGACACGAACCAAGAAGCAACCTCCGAATTCACCCGAGCCCTCGCCAAAACCTCTATATATTCATCCCCCAAAATCCTCACGATAGCCCATGAAATGGACCCCGACTCGCTCGGAAAATAATTCTGATTCGAGCCTATGAGATATTGCAAAGAAGGCCATCTCACGCTTCGCCCCTTGCAGAAAGCAGAGATAAGGCAACGAAGGGCTCTCCATGTCCGACACCCGAAACCATTACATCTCCACCACCACCCACTAAACAACGGAAAAGTGAGAAGAAAACCAACATCGCTAGGAATTTAATGGCACCCAACTCCCCTTCCCGAGAAATGATTTCGTGGAGCTCCTCCCACGCGTTCGCATGCTCGGAGATGACCGGACCTTCTCTCTTAATAATACCTTGATTAGCCAAGAAATCGGCGGCATTGTTAGACTCCCTATAGGTATGCCTTAAGTCCCACGTTGGAATCCTAGTCAGCCAATGCAAGATATTACAAATAAAATATTCCAACTTCCAGGACATCGCTTTGCCTCTATGAACATCGTTGATCACAACTTGGGAGTCGCCTTCAATCACCAACGCTTCGCATCCGATTCTAACTGCCAATTTGATTCCCTCAAGCAGAGCTTGAACCTTCGCTTCGTTACATGTTTCATCTTTAACGGAAATGAACCTGCTTATCACTAATTTGCCTTCCTCATCTCAAATTAAACACCCCGGTCCCGAAATGCCCGGATTGCTCTTTCGAAGCACCGTCAAAGTTTAGTTTGTGAAAAGCAGTGAGAGGGTGGGAATGTAGTTGTAGAAGTTATAATTGTGGTTGTTGTGGAGAAAGAAGTACAAAGGGGTTTGTGGTGTACGGTTTGTGAGATTGAGGGTCATATGAAATATAATTGTACTCGGAGGAAGGTACAATTAATGAGCTTGCACTATGAAGTGCGTATGTCAATGCATGAGACAAAGACTTGCTCGTTGCTATGGTGTGTGAAACAGATGGAAGTGGTGTGTTGGAGTACAATGTGAGTCCAACACCCATGATACTATTGATTGTAGAGTTATTGATGAGCTACATGATGCAAAAGTGCAAGGGTTAAGACAATCTCACTTTGCTTCGCCAAGTCGAAACATGTATTTAGAAAAGGTGTAAGGACAAGGATGGAGTGATGGCCGCTCATGGGGCCTTTGGTTTTAAGTGTGGCAATATGGATCACTATCAAAGGCAATGGCCAAATTTTCCAACTTGTGTGGGGTGTGGAGAAGAACTTAAGACCAAAGATTTCGTGGAAATGAGAAAGAAGATCTTGTAGAATGAATCTCGCACGTAAGGGTGTAGGCATGCCGACAATAGTGCAAGACCAATTTTGGGCTCCTCGAGGGAATGGAAGATATTAGGAACGAGGGAAGAATGTGAACATAACTACACGCAACAAAGTTGTATGTCGGGGCCATGGGGTCTAACATAAGTGCAAAAAAATGCAATATCAATAGGCTAAGAGAAATGATGATTATCCTAATGCCATGAAGTAGAAGGAAATCATCACAAAAGCAAAGGAGGTGATGCAAAACCTTCATGATAAATTAAGATCTGCTTCGAGAGTGCATGAGAAGGTTCAAGACAAAAAGTCGTTGAGGGCCGAGGTAAGATGAGGTGAAACCATCGGTAGAAGTGCTCTCGTTATTAAAGACGGGACGAGTAAAACTTTTGCTTAAGAATTGGCTTAAACAAAGTATGGGAAATCGAGGAAATGAAACATAGTCGACGTGTGGGACTTATGTTGTGCGAAATACCTCATATGACCAAGAATTGCTAATTGATGCACGATTTAATTCTTGTGAAATGGAAAAGAACTTGATTGATACGTGTTGAGGTGAATATTTTGATGAAAGATGCATGGGTCCGGATGGGTTGACCAATGCTACAAAATTCAAGTAGTTTGTTATATATGGCAAATAAGGCTAACTCAAAACTGATTGGCTTCCCGACGTAATGCTGAGTTCGAAGTCATAGGCATACTGCTTAGAGGTGATTTTGAGGTAATCAAAATGGTTGGGACGGACCACTATCTCGAGATTGCTTGGGAGAGCTTGGTGCGACGGTAATAAAGTGGACTTGAGGTTTAAACAAATACATTTTGAATTTTGAGAATGGAGAGAAGAGAGTGGTGAGCTCTCTTGATGTAGAGAATGTGGAGGAGATCAACCTCTACAAATTAATTCACAAGAGGAAGATGCCAAGATGCCTCGAAGAAGTTTGTTATACATGGCAAATAAGACTAAGCCAAAATTGATTGGGTTCCTACATGAGGTTGAAGTGGAAGTCACGGGTGTACCATTTATAGGTGATTTTATGGTATTCGAAATGGCTGTGATGGAACACTATCCGAAATTGTTATGGAGAACTTGGTGTTACGAGAACAAATCAAACATGAGTTTTAAACAAAAATATATCGGTTTTGAGAATGGGTAGTAGAGAGTAGTGATCCCTCTTGATGTGAAGCTTGGCCCTATGTATGTGGAAAATGTGGAGGAGGATAAAGAAGAGATCAACGTTTACAAATTAACTACATAGGAGGAAAATGTGGAGATGCTGATAGGAGAAGGAAAAATAAATTGGGAGAAGAAGCCTAGTCATCTAGTTTGGCCTACACAAGATGGGTACAAGAATCATATGATATAACAGATCGAGGTTGTGCAAGGGTATGTAGAAGAAAAGAACACCTTGGGTTTTGCAGCGGCAAAAGTAGAGATGGATTTCACGGGTGGTAAAGACCCAAAGTTCAAAAAAAGTAAGCAATAATATTAGCCATTGGGAGAAAAAGGAGATGTGTAGAACGTGAGTGGAGGAAAATGATCGAGGATAGAGATTCTTGTGCATGTAGTGAAGTTGAGATTCATAAACTCCTTCAATCAACACGAAGAGAAAATTGGGTTTCAAGTGAGCAACAAATATGCGTCAAAGAAAGAAATTGAGAAAATGTCATACAAGTCGTGGAGTGCGCCGAATTTGATGAACATCTAGTTGAGACAATGGATGAAGTTAAAGAGACAAATGTAGTGAAATTGAAATGAAGGATAAATCGCCAATGAAAGACTAGCTATAGACAAGCCATGCATGATGCACGAGAGGATAGCTGATCATAGCAAAAATACTAGACATTGGCTACGTAAAATTGTGTTGCCGCATTCACCGAACATCATCCATTAAATTCGAAAATAGCCGAATCTATAGCTGCAGAAAAAAATTGTTGAGATTCGCGAATAAATTCATTAGACTCAAATAACGAAACATGGAAGGTTTTCTAAGTGTTCATGGAGTCTTATTGGCATTGTAAACCCTTCGCGTGAAGCTGTGAAGCCTCCAAAAAATGGAAAATAGGTGCCATGATGAAAATGAGCCACCGTTGTGTGCAAATTAACTAGTGGTAAGCGTGAATGAAAACTTGTGCCATGTGTGAATGAGGATTTGTAGAGTTGTGCAAGCAATTCCAGGGAAAACTATTGTGACAACGTGAATGAATGAGCCTCTGTCATGGGTATGGTGAAGTTTCAAAAGTTTAGTAGGTTTAGATTTTTTTAATGTTTTTGATTTTTTTAACTATTTTATAGTCATATTTATAACTTTAATAAAATCTTTATTTTTCGGACTTTATAAACTTCATAAATTGTTAATTTGTTATAGCTTATTCTTTTAATAATTTCAAGAAATCCTAAAATAATTTAGGATCTTATAATTTTAATGTTTTTATATGCCTATAAATTTAATGAAGTGTTGTAGTTTATAAAACATTATAAATATATATTAATTTTATAGGTTTAAAATATAATTTTTTAATATATGATAATTTTTTTGAATATTTAATTTGAAAGTATATTCCTTTTTAACGAATTTAATCACAAATTTTATTGCGGTTTTTTAGATGCGAATTTTTAACGAATTTTATCCTCGGCAAATTTGAACGCGGAAACTTAGATGTAAAACAAGCAAAAGAAGGTCAAAGTGAAAAGTGTAAGGTACACATTTCACATTGCACACATAGAAGTAGGTATTGAGAGTGTGTAGCTCGAAAGATTGTCATGGAAGCTAAGTGGACAAGGATGGAGTGAGACGTTTTTGTTTTAAAAGCAAAAATATTTACTGCTTTCTAGGATAGTTAGTTTTCACTTGATTTCATGTAATTTGCATTCACACGAATCGGTGAGCTTTGCTCCAAGTTGGCTTTATTTTCATAAATGCAACACAAAAATATGTGAATTATCAAAAGGAACAAGATTGTGTTGTGGGGATAAAGTATTCATGCACACAAGATGCAAAGAAGTGTCTAACGAGTTTATAAATCCAGCTTTGCGAGTTGAGTGGGATGTTCGCGGGTTTCACCGCAAATGTCTAAATTTTTGAGTTAACTGTGTTGTGGATTTTATGAGCGAGGAAAAATTATGGAAAATTATAATGTTATGTAAAGTGAAAAACATTGCTCACGCATGATCAAAATACGATACGACACAAAGTGAAGCCTCGAAACACACAAATGAATAGATTAAGCTGCAATATTTAAATATGTGTGCTCGAGGACATAGTGCATATTTGTGCTGGTAAAGAGGAAGGAAGGTGCATGTGACATAAGGGAATGCAAGGGACATCGCACAACAAAGTGAAACAGAAGGGGGAACCATGCTCATAAAGAGTGAAGTTATACGACTATTAAAAATGGAGTGTTCAAGATGGAAAACATTTTTTTGTAAAGATGTAAGTGGATGAAAGGCTGGAGGGTGGAGTAAATGCGGGATTAGTTATAAGACGGGACATTGTATAGGGAAAACCGTTTGCAAACTTGGGGTTCAAAGACTTAGGTGGATTGTTGAAGCTTGAGTCGAGAGGCTAAAAGAACTAGGGAACGACAACGAGAGTTTGAGAAAATTTGTGGGTTGCAGATTAATTGGGAGGCTTGAACTAGAAAAAGTTGAGGAAAGAAGATGCGGTGAATGCTTTGGATGAAATGTCTCGAAGAGGATGCTGAACTGGGGGACAATTGAGGAGAAGGTTGAAACAAAGAAGGTGGAAGCAATTAATTTGGAGAGTGACTTTGAAAATGAGGGTGAAATTTTTGTCTTGATCAAGACCCCCAAGAAGAGGTGGTGAGATTGGTCGAGAAAGCTAGGTGAAAAGGGAACGAGGAATAAGAGAAAGCCAAGCTAGAGGAGAAAAAAAGGCTAGAAGAGATTAGAAAAATATAGATGGCGGAAGAAGGGCTGAATGAGAATGGAATTCCATTGACGACTTACCTAGATATGGTGAAAGGAGATCCATTAAGGAGATAGGTGGGATTATGTAAGATTAAGGAATGTAATCAAAAAAACAAAGTGCCGAAAGAACTAAAGGCTGATTAAATGTGATGTTAAAATCAAAGGTTAGGATATAAAACACAGGATTATGAGATCTAATAAAGTTTCCTTACCCAGGCAACCCTTTGAATTTGATAAAGTTTTGTCTGTCGCGCATGCATGGGATTCTAAGGTACATAGGTAAACAAGGAATAAAATTGTCACTTGTGAGGCTAAAAAGAGACGGGAATTTACCGAACAAAGGAGAGGATTTGGCCAAGGTGTTGGTGAATGGAGAGAAGTACAAGACAACAATGAAGATGATGAAAATTAATATAGACCACGAAGGTGACATCCATACAATTGGAAATAGTTTGGGTTGTTTTGAGGTTTTCAACATCGAAGATTATCGTGGAGGTATATTGGCACTAAATGCCTCACAAAGTATATATCCAACATACATGATTGGACGAGTAAAGAAAAAGTGCAATTTGGTTATGTATGTTGCAAATGAGCTTAATCGTGCAATAGAGAAAGGCATATGGTGAGGGTGGAGATTTTAGATGGGGCACTTTTTTGGTTGTAATGTCCCTTTCTAGGGCTGAAATAAAAAATAATGGTTTGGCCTCAAACCCAAATGAATCAGATTTGAAAATACACCAACCAACAAGCATCAATCTGAAAATGACTGAAAATACACTTCAACCCTATTTGAATAATCAGTAATCAGTCCTCTAGGGCAGCGAACTGTATAGGGACTTCACATCAACATATAACCATGCAATAAGAGTTGAAAATGCTTCCAAATAATTAATTCAACCACGACAATATTTATCAATCCAAATTACATCAAAATAATAGAGAAAATAAGTGATCACACCCAGCTATAATTAATTTTAGGACAACAACAGTACAGCCAAAACCAAGGGCTAGTAATGATAGATAAACCTCTTCAAAAATCACCAAAATGTAGATTCCAACCTTATAAAATATGAAGAACATGAATATCAGCTCACAAAGCTAAATTGTGCCCTAGAGGCTAGAAGGCACTCAATCCTTTCTTCACCCGAGTTGTTACCCTAGGAGAGAGTGCAAATAAATGTGGAAAACCTTGACAAGTCTCTCTCCTTCAAACCGTAGCTGCAAACTAGAAACATCATCTTCTTTGAAGCCCTTAAAAACCATCAATTGGAGAGTTTTTCGTTCTCTAACTTGAACAAGGGTTTCGTCCTCCTTGTGTTGCACACCAAAGGATTTTTGCCCTTTAGTGGAAAGAAATTAAGCAACCAGTCCAAAACCAAGTATCAAATTATAATAATATGCATGCCCAAAATGAGTCCTAGTGAACCCTTTATATATCTTCTTGGTGGTGCCAAACCCCATGAGGGAGTTTCCCCCATGACTGACCTCATAATGATGTTGTTTTTCTTTTTGTCTTTGGCTTTTTACTCCTCCAACCCAGCCAACCTAGCTTATGAGAGAAACCATGAAAGAAAAGGTAAATGCTCACAAAAAAGACTAAAAACATAAAAAAATACTTCCCTTGTTCACCTTCTTCCGCCCGGGAAGTGGAATGGGCTAGAAGTCTTCAAAATGTATTAGTTTGAAAAAGGGGACATTACAGTCCTCCCTTCCCAAAATTGCTTGCCCTCAAGAAATTGCAAACTCATATGCCCAAGTATCATCATATCAAGGTGAAGGAACATGCTATAGTGCTCCCATAATTTGAATCCCGTGCCTATCAAATGAAGGAGCTTCAACCCAAACAAACTCATACCTCTGTTGCCCCTTTCTTCATTGAAGTCCTCTTCATCTTCCACTTCAAACATGACGACGGCGCAACTTTTGCATACTCAGTTGTACCAAAATCCTTGCAAACTGCTGTAGTTTCCATCATAGAGCAAGAAATGGATGAATAATCAGCTTGACCAGCTATCCCTCTTATTACAAGATGCAAATCAGATTGTGGATGGGTTGGAAACAATTCACCACAGCCATAAATCACATGGAATCTTATCCAAATCAGGGCTATCAAATCTGATTTGTTTGTTTCTTTCAGCTGTAACCTTCTTCCCACATCAACCCATGATGGAATTCCCTTCAAAAATGTAAGTTCACAGCTGTTCATGACTGCTAATGGCAGTCCCAAATCTGATTTTTGCATGTTCAGCCATATGACATAACAACTACCAAACTGAAATCTTATGGAAAAAGGCAAATTCATGAGTAATGTAGGGACTGAAAATTGTCTTACATAAGCTGAAAAATTAAGAACAATAGGTCTACAATTGAAATCAACAGACATATTGGCCCTTAACTCAAGACCCTTGCTTGACTCTATGCATTGAGTGCTCGAGAATATACCTCTTCCTCCTTCGTGGTAGCCATGTTTGGAACTCCATCCACTCTACCTTGAAGTATTGCCTTCTTCTTGAATTCCAACATAAGGTGTGAACAATGCATACCAATACTTATGCTCACCTCTTCTTGATTGTAGTTATCTTGCTGATTTTGGATTCCAATTGTTGCCTCCAAGCTACCCTTGTAATATCCCCTTTAGGGACAAATAGAAATTTGTAGCACTCTCAACACCAATCGAACTAAGAAGGATGAGATCCTCTTAATTCAACCTCAAATAACCCAATGTCAGCGTAATTACAACCCAAATGGGGTTGGAATTAGCCAAGGTGGTGGGTTAGATGGGAGAACCAATTAGAATCACAATCTTTTCCAGTTCATATTTTTTAGCAGCAGTTATAAAATAAAAATGGCACACAGAACAACTGAACTTCAAAAATTAATAACTTCTTCAATACTCAATATTTTTCTATCAAACCAAAGCCAAAAGATTCTTCATATTTTTAGCTTTCCAACAAGCTATAGAACATAATTTTTCGATAAGTAGAAGGCATGCAAAACAACCCACGAAATCTGAAACTGTGTAGATGAAACCCTAGCACATGGAATTTGGGCACAAACTCAGCAGATTTTACTATCCAAATAGCAGCAGCAAATAACAATAGAAATCAGGATTTTTAGAGGCCAAAGGGCCACTCAAACAGCAACAACAAATCCCCAATGAAGTCGCTAGGGTTAGGGCATAAGATCAATTAATAATATGAAGAATAATCCCTTAACAGTTCGCTGCCAAGAGATATTAATTTAATGCACAAACTCAGAAATATATTGCAGCAAGATGACTTCAATGAGATCTTCAAACCAGCTTTAATAGACTTGCAAAATGAGAGTCTTCAACAACAAGAGCATCAACAACCTAGGGCATACATCCCTTTTCTCCAAGCATGGAGTAAAATCAAATGATCAATCCAACATCCCCACTAAAGGTCACACAACCTCCTTTTATAGATTTAAGGTGTGCAACATTCAATGACCGATCTATCCCTTTTTGGAGGAAGCATAAACTCATATTAAAACATAATTAAAATATTTAATACTAAGACTATGTGCACTTTATTTATTTTTTCCTAATTTAATATTAGGAAATTAATTAACCTATGTGCACATAACTAGAGACAACTCCCCCTTGTAGTGCAAGGCATGCCAAGGGGTTACAATGCAAAGTTAGGAATGTCCCAGAAAAGGGGGCATTACAGTCCTCCCCACTCGGAGATTGCTTGCCCTCAAGCAATAGCAAGATCATATGTCTACGTGTTTTGCCACAAAGAGGAGATGTGGGGTGGTGCATCCAAAGCCTCGATCCCGTGCCTGTCAAGTGGTGGATAGTCGGGAAGATCAAGTTTGCTTCCTTCATGTTAGTCCGGATAGGAATATCTTCAATTCTGCAGTAGGTGCTCCATGTTGGGGTATCTTCATCAAAGGATGTGGAGTCAAAAACTGGGTGAGCTTTGCTAAGCTCCAAGGATGCCCACTCATAGATGCCTTCATGAAGAGTGAAGGACAACAACTTCTCTCATATGTCTTCAACCTTGCACATGATGTAAACGAGTTAGAAAAAATATAAGTTTTGAGAAACACTTTTTGGTTTCCCCTTCATGTCTCCATGGCATCAATGGCTCACAATTCATTGCCGAACATGGGATGCCCCCAAATGTCATAATGCTGCCCCAAACACTGTTATAATTATGAATTTTCATCCCACAGATCAGAAATGAAAGAGCTGGAATCCACCACAAAACAATTATGCATAGGCCACCAACATGTACCAACAACAAATCCTTCAACTGTATGGATGGGAACTCAACTATAGAAGTGATTAGTGAGCTGAAAGTATGTATGAGAGTGGTAAAAATGAAAGAGCAACGACTGTCATATTTCAATATTATCATCCAAACATCAATTTCAGTGTGTTGGGCAGCAATTATAGAAAATAGCAAACTGAAAATGGAAGGTACAACAGTCCTAGCTTGCATGGTAGCCAACACTAACAATATATACTCGCGATTTCTGTCATTTTCCAGCAAGTATTCAACACGCATCTGATTTTTCTTGCTTGGGGCAGCAAGATAACATTCTCCTTGTTTATTTTTCAACATAAACTCTATGTTCCCAATGTTTCTTTCAAAGGTTAGAAGATGCAAATTGATGTGGCACAAGGAAGGTAAAAGATCTAATTCCAAGGTGCAAGACATCAAAACATTCTTGTGACGGAATGGCTTACCCCTCATGATGATAGAATTCATGACCGTATCTCCATGCCACCTTCCAATCTTCTTTGCATGTAAAACACTAGTGATAGGCAACACATAATTGAGTTTTACCTTGCCACTTACAAAGTTGCTTAGAAGGTCATTCCTCCCATGTTTGGCTGCCCCTTGTTCTCCTTCATTTGCTGTCATAAAAATTATAGAATACGGATCTGCCCATTGAGGCCATGTATCACCCAACAAAGAACTTTTATATGGTACTTTGTCAAAAACTCCTTGAGGGTTTATTCCTTTAGAAACATGCTTAACACTTATGCAACAGAAATTCTTAAGGAATGATGAATTATCTGAAGATGCATGGGTGAGACTTACCCAATCAAGTGCTGCCCTTTGTAGATCAAAATTGTACCATGGTAAGTCATAAAGCACCAAGCTATACACATGTTCATCCTTCCCTATAAGATGCCCACAAAAGTGGCCTTGAACCTTTGTTTCATCAATAACTCTTGCATATATTTCATGGGGAAGACAAAACTGAAATGAAATAGTGTGTAGCCATAGATTACTCCGTTCATACCTCGGGATGATATTTCATGATCTATCTTTATTAGCTGCCATCACAAATTTTCCAACCTGAAAATCACTATCAGCCCCTTGGAAAATATCTTGCCTCATCATTTTCGAGCCTCCTAGGACTCCATCATGTTTTCCAACATCCGTGCTTGCCATATGTAATTTTGAATCTTCACTTAATCCCAAGAAATCATGTGCAAACAACAAAAAATCAGAATTGATACTTCTTGGAAAAATATTCATTTTCCATACCTCAGAGTGCCCATCATGGATTTTGTGTACCGAGAGAGTCTTCTTGCTCAAAAACTCCATCAATTTCACTTATATGCTCCTTGTCAATGGCTGTCCCGGCATGGACAGCAGGTTGCACATTCATATTCACAGTAGAAATTGGTTCTTCAACCACCAAACTTTCACTCCTAATTTGAGGATCTGAAATTTATTCTTCCTCTTCAACCTTTTGGGCGCCATCATGTTGCTTATTCATGCAACCTTGCAGCTCCAATGTTTCCTTCCCTTTTGGTTCTCCTTCCATGATCCCGCTTTCTGTCATTTCCACTCATGCAGATATTAGAAGATAAGGAAGCATTCTCAACTAATGAAGGAACTTTACCTTGTACATCCTTCTCATCTCGCACACTAAACTTCTCTAGGAATCTTTGTGAGAAGTCTTCACGGAAAGCAACAGATTTGACCCCTGTTGGCTAGATTTTCTGCATAGCATCAAACCTAGGCAGTCATGAGATAAATCTCCCTCATTTAACCGGTGAGGCTCCCGTGTCAGATTTGTCAATATAAATGTGTTTTTATCTATCAGGGGTTTTACTTTAACAACTTAGTTCATGAACCATAACTAAGAAGTTCTGCAGCAAGTAAGCAGCTGTTTAAGAAAGGAAAATTATAGAAGAAGGAAGTAAAGGAATTACAGAGAAGAAATGAGGAAGATGTGCATCCCAATTAGTAGATTGCAGAGCTAATTGCATGCACATAGAAGAAACTCAAATAGATTTGAACACACAGAATTCTAAAGCAAAGGTAGTTCTAGATCCAGATCTAAAATAACACAAAGTCTATTAAGAGATCTAAGATTTAGAAGCAAGAAACAAAATACACCGTGACACAAAGTTCTCCGGAAACCTGCTTCTTTGTATTCCTCTGCAACAAGTGGCTCTCGGGGGTTCGGCACAAAGTCTAGAACACAAGATTGCTTCTTACAAATTCGATCGATGATTAACCCGAGGTTCTTCTCCTACTTATAGAATGTAGGAGGGAAAGTACAAATAGAAGACTCAAACTGAACTAAAGTATGAACAACAAGTAAAGATGACATTTGGCAATCATCCTCAACTAACTTCTTCTTAAGTGACACATGTATCACTTAACTAATAGAAAGGTTCCACATGACTTCAAGTAATGGTTGCAAAACCAATAACTTAGAAGTTTACAATTCCATCAGGGAACATAGAAAATAGAAGAAGAAAGAAATAGAAGAAGTCATGCCAGCTGTAACATCTACATCTTCTTCTTGTTCTGATATCTGATATACTTGTCGAACATATAGTTCAAAGCATCTTTCCATCTGTTTTAGCTCGCTTCCTTTTCGTCATCCGAATTGCAGCAATCCTTCATTCAACACTTTCTTTGCATGCTTCCACTTCTTCCAAACTTGGCCCAAATCTCGAATGCACTGCGGTGTCACCGACCCTCCGATAGAGTTCATCGTGAAAGGCTTGGTGGCTTTATCAATCCTCTTTTGCACCATCGAAGAGAACCCTCCGGAGAATCATGCACCTCGTTAGAAACAATCCGCACGTATGAAGTAATACCTCCATCCACTCTTTCCTCGGTGAAAGAAATAACACTATCCGGCAAATCGATGTTACGCTCTCAAGTGCTCGCATCCTCTTGACAAAACTCGCAGATCTCCAAACGGAAAGATACCGCAAACTCTAGCTGCTTCCCCTTCTCGTGATCCATCCAAGCACAATTTGCTCTGTGACCAATACATCTCCGTGAACTTGTTGATCTCGGCCAAAACACACGGGTTACTCTCTGCAATTGTATTTATTCCTTTTATGCTTTTATCAGTTGCTTTAGTTGATTTTTCGCATCGTTCATAACCTTTAAAAGCGGTGGCACTTCCCAAGTTGCACGAAGCTTGCGAATAATCGAGATCCTTCCATTCGTCAATAGCCTTTACTTGATTGCTTGCATCTTCCATTTCTGCATAAGATGATCACTCACTGTGGCTGAAATGGTGAAGCGGAAGGTTTAGCAACCTTGGCTATGATCTCACATAATTGAGATATTTGCTTCTGCAGCCTCTTCTTTCTCCGCCTTTTCACCGCATCGAGCCTAAGGAACAAAGCATCCAGCAACGTCTGCGTGTCCTGCTTCAATCCTCAGTGGTAGCTTGACCGAGTGGTATTTTGGTCACCGTCACATCTTCTGCCGTGAGTTCCTCTTCTACCTTTCCTTCCGCCGGGATTAATATCTCAGCAAACTTCTCTCCCGAATCCTCGATGATCAACCTAGAAGTTGCTTTAGCAACTTTAGGCCTTCTGTCTCTTCTGCTCAGATCCTGAAGTAGCTGCAAGTCATGTTCCTCTAAGTTCATCTCTATTCTTGCTTCCGGAACCAACTGCAAAGCTAACCATTCCGAGAAATTACTTCTCGGAGAATGAGAAGTTGCTGAGTGCGCTACTATTTCCCGCTCTGCATCCTCTCCATCAGAAAGTGCCACAGTATCATGGCTGCCATCCTCTCGAAACATCCGAGGACAAAGCTCTTTCGAACTCCGTCATCTGCGGCTTCAACATCTCCTGGGCGGGTCTTTGAGCGAAGTGGTGCGGAGAGAAGATGAGCGTTGCTTTGGTTTCAATGAAGGCATGGAAACATCCCTGCTGCGTGGTGCAATAGTTGGTGATCCACTAGGTCTTTGGAGAAGTCTGAGTCAAAGCTATGGTCGTAGAAGTGGTCTCCTCTTTCTCTTGAGATCTTCTGCGTACTTTCAACTTCTCGGACCTTACGCTGCTCTCTCCTTCATGCTTTCGCTTGAGGGAATCTCCTCTGCGCCGAAGTTGCCGTGATTTGATTCATCAATACTTCATCAAGGCAAGTATCCCTCAACAAGAAACATTTCGAAGTACTCACCAACACATGACTCGGATCTTTCTTCTATTGTCTTTGCGGTTTGCCATTGCTATCCTGTAGTAGAGCTTTATCTCCTCCCATTTGATGGTAAGTGTCAAGTACCACGTTCCCATCATCTTTAAGATCCGCAGGTATCCGCGCTAGTCCAAAGTCAAATACTTGCTTTGCCGACAGCCTGCTGAAATCTTTCTTTCGACCTCGTACTCACTTACGCACTTCATCAGAAATCTTCTAGCGAAGGTACATGTGCGTACTCCTGGGAGATTGTCTTCCTGGCTATTCCAAATGGATCAAAATTAAGCCGTGCAGGGAAGAACTCTTGCTCATACTCGGACAACATTTGTGCTTCCATTCTTCGAGCTCTGTGAATGCCGATGATCACAGTGTAATATCCACGGTGAGTGGGAAGTAGCCCGTAGACTTGTGCGCTTCGATGAAGGTCGTGTAACTCCACAAGTTACTGCTTAGCTCCATGGCAATCAATCATCACTCGGGTACCTTGGCATCTTTGTTGGTTCACACTGAAAAGCTCGTAACCACGAGGTATGTGAAATCGCAAATTTGGATGAATATATGCCAATCTTGGACACTTTGCTTCCCATGCTTCCTTCTTACTTACTGTGAGTCTTCAAGTCTTTGTCTAACTGCGCAGATGAAATCGTAGAAGAAACCATCGTTGATCACTTTGAAATCCTTCTCGCACGCAGTGCGGTAAGGTGTGGGTAGCACTCGAAAATGGGATCCTGGAAAGAATACCACATCTATCCGACTTGGAAAAGACACCTGTGAAGGCTGCAGATATACCAAGTATGAAGTCATCTTGAAGGTGAAGGTACGCTTTACGTTCATGATTGCTCACCGATGTGCTTTGCTTAATAATTTCGACTAATGATTATAGAATCAACCTTGTTGATTTCAATGGTCTGATGAAAGCATACATCCATGTCCGGAAAGTGTAGCATTCGCTTCACCATTCAACCTGCATAGCAATTTGACAATATCATCCGCCTCCCGCACCAAATTGGATCGTGGAAGAGTTCTCGGGAACACGGAAGGGGATCTAGGCTTCTTCATGAACCGGTTTATTCATGATGCTCACACAATCGGCTCTATGCTTTTCCCACCTACTGTCAGCATCCTGAATGCTAATAGAAGTCACCACCTTTAAATGCTTTGGAATCTTCAAACAATAATCGAAGAATTCTGCATCCAAACGAATTATTGTCTTTCCCGCTACATCACGCACTGATCTGGATGAAGGATGGTAAGATCTAGCACACTCCATCACAAACTCTGGCAATTGGGCTGTACACGGGAAAGCTGCAGCTCGAATAATTCCACTACTTTTGACCGCACGCATGAGTGAAGTCTTTCCAGCTCTGGATCTGTCAATCAAATCAGAAAGAGGTTCTGGGCCTAGATCCGTGTCTCCTATGTCTGAAAGTTTAGAAGCAATGCATGAATCCATCGTGCTCTCTTTTTCATCTCCTTTCGCCATAGCTTTATCAATCTTTGTCTGAATAATTCTTTTTCTTCTAATTTGGCCTGCTTTCTTCAATACTGGTGCAGATCTGGACAATTCTTCAGATTCGGAGGATATTTGCAATGTATTGGACATTGATAAATACTCCTTTTCTTTTATAAAGCACCTGTAATGAGTTCCTGCAATTTATTCAGACAAAAATGGCCACCGGAGCATGAATAGTGAATTTAAATTATAAAAATCTGCACTTTTCAAGCCTGCTGCCCCAAAAATTGGTGTTTAATTTGCACATAAAGAGAGCATGAATCCTTTCAATCAACACCTGAGCTCCTTTAACACCTGTGAAAACAATTGTGCAGACGAAGATGAACCTTTTCCAAAGCATGCGCCAAATCTGGAAGCTTTTAGCCTTTGTTAGCACTTTGTCTGTGCAAAATCCTTCCTCTAATGGGGCGCACTTTTTCTCCTTGCTGCAATTCTTTACCTGTGTGTTGAATAATAAATCCATATGGCTGCCCATGCTTATATAACCTTCATAATTCTATAATTAATAATTGCCCTAACAATTAAAGGCAATTAATTAATTAAAAATCATGCTTTCCTCTTTTAAAAATAGCATGTTTAAGGACAGCCATCCAATAAATTAAATTAATCCAATTTAATCCTTCACACAGCACTTAACTTTAGCCTCACAGTGTGCTTTGACCATAGCCACTGAAAATAGAAATTAATTTAATGATTTAATGCATTTAAAATCATTAAATAACTCCTAAATGGGGCGCACTTTTTCCAAGGAGAGGGGCAGCCACTAAATAAATTAAATTTAATTAATTTAATTGCTCTATTTTAATCCTCCTTTGACTTTTCAACCTCCTCAAGCTTGGGCGCACTTTTTCCAAGGATAGAATTTATTAAAAATAATCAATTTAATTATTTTTATCCATCACCAAAGGGCGCACTTTTTGCACATGTAATTCTATTTTTAAGAATTTTCACCATAATGGGATTCTTTACCCTATAAGGTAGGCACCAAAATCCCATGATCCACTTAAGTGATTTGACTTTTGCAATGGGATTCTTTACCCTGCAAGGTAGGCACTAAAATCCCATGATTTCACTTAAGTCACTTTCCTTTTATTATATCATGGGAATTTTCACCTGCAAGGTAGGCAATAAATTCCCACCCTCTGACCTCTATTTTTCCCACTGCGGCTTAAGTGACTTTTATAACACGGGAAAAAGTACCCTGCAAGGTAGGTATACAATTCCCATCCTACCTGCGGCTTATATTTTTCCCATCGCAGCTCAAATCCTTTGTTTTCCAAAATGCGCCCATCCCCATGGAACTTTTCCCTGTGCTGCGACTTCGCTTTTTCCCGAGTGATCCGGACCTCACGATGATGACTTCCTCCGGGCAAAATGTGCGTGTATGTTTTCCAGCTGCTCCAGGCCAAAAATCGGGCTTACCCGGCGAAGGAGTTGTTCCAGAGAAATTTCACAGAAAACAAAACGGGACACCACAAAAACACGAAAAATTGCCAAAAGTTACAAATAAAGCCCAAAACTTAAAATAAGTTAAAATCCTTCTGGTACATAGGAATAATAACATATTCGCTCATAATAGAGTTAAAACAGAGCGCAAACAGCCTCATACGGGGCTCAAAATAATTAAATACAAATTTCCCATGAGACAAATCCAACGACATAATAAAACAATTTTGGGCATCCGGGTATTTGGCGAAAAAAAGGGCTAATATGGCTCTTGGGATTATCTTGACCTTAATACTGGGGAACTTTCGGCAATAAAAACAACAAATGACCCACTATTTTAAAAGTACGAAATTTTTTCAAATTGGGTAGTCACAGATTTCGGGGTGAAATCTCGAGTGACACCAACCCCCGGGTCTTCAACAAATGACACCACCACCTGTGTGCCATTCCAATCATGTAGATAGAGATGAGCTCGAGGGCTTCATCTTGACATACCGGATTGACATGCAAATAGGTCTTGAATTCCTGCAACCAAACTTCTGCAGAAATTTTATCTGTGCCATCAAAGAATGGAACTTGATACCATTTCATTTGTTTTGGAGTGAAGCCTCCACTTTCCAATCCCATCCTAGATCATGCAAGAACAACTCCAAACAACTTGATTAGTTTCCCAAAAATAATGTGGATAATCAACAATTGAATGATGCAAATATCTGAAATTTTAGATCCCGTATACAACTGGAATGATTTTATTTTGAAACCACTGAGATGTCCCTTTTGTTAGACAAATATGAAATTTCTGATTGTTCCAATAAATCCCAATAAATAACAGAAAATTACAGATCTGGAAATGACTGAAAATGCACCCAGAAACATGCAGAAATCAACCACACAGCAAACCCTAGTGGGCGAATCACCTTTAGGGTGATATCTCACTCAATATTGCTCCGATTCACCTCAAACAAATTGCAATAAGTCTGAAATATTTTTCCCAATCTGAATATGCAAAAACAATTTTTTTCTAGATCTGAAAATGGGAAACTCACTATAAATAGTGAGTTCGTCACTAACCCTAGCCGAAATTAGAAAAATTGCATAACTTGCTCAAAACACCCCAGAATTGCATGAAACTTTGGGGAATGATAGATAATATTATGGAGCAACTTTCCCAAAAGAAATTTTCTGAAAATAATTGAAATCTGATTTTTAAAACCCGAAATACTGCAGAAAATTATAACAACTTCAAAAATCCATAATTCCTTCAATAATGCTCCAATCTGCCCAAACGAACTATGCCTGGATTCAGAAAAATATAAGGTATTTAATGGTGTTACCCTCATATGCTGGTATTCATCATAGGTGCCTCAAACTGCCAAACACCAATTTGCCCTAGGGTTTTTGGGCTGAAAATTACAGCAAAAGAAGGAATAACCAAAATCTCTCCAACCCCTTTCTTCTTGCATACACAAACCCTCACAGGTGCAGAAGAAAGATGCTCTGATACCACTGTAATATCCCCTTTAGGGACATAGAAATCTGCAACACTCTCAACACCAATCGAACTAAGAAGGATGAGATCCTCTTAATTCAACCTCAAAACCAATGTCGGCGTAATTACAACCCAAATGGGGTTGGAATTAGCCAAGGTGGTGGGTTAGATGGGAGAACCAATTAGAATCACAATCTTTTCCAGTTCACATTTTTTAGCCGTAGTTCTAAAATAAAAATGGCACCTAGAACAATGAACTTCAAAAATTAATAACTTCTCCAATACTCAATATTTTTCTATCAAACCAAAGCCAAAAGATTCTTTATATTTTTAGCTTTTCAACAAGCTATATAACATAATTTTTCGATAAGTAGAAGGCATGTAAAACAACCCACAAAATTTGAAACGTGTAGATGAAACCCTAGCACATGGAATTTGGGCACAAACTCAGCATATTTTATTATCCAAATAGCAACAACAAATAACAATAGAAATCAGGATTTTGGAGGCCAAAGGGCCTTTGAAACAACAACAAATCCCCAATGAAGTCAGTAAGGGTTAGGGCATAATATCAATTAATAATATGAAGAATAATCCCTTAACAGTTCGCTGCCAAGAGAAATTAATTTAATGCACAAACTCAGTAATATATTGCAGCAAGATGACTTCAATGAGATCTTCAAACCAACTTTAATAGACTTGCAAAATGAGAGTTTTCAACAACAAGAGCATCAACAACCTAGGGCATACATCCCTTTTCTCCAAGCATGGAGTAAAATCAAATGATCAATCCAACATCCCCACTAAAGGTCACACAACCTCCTTTTATAGATTTAAGGGGTGCAACATTCAATGACCGACCTATCCCTTTTGGAGGGAAAACATAAACTCACATTAAAACATAATTAAAATATTTAATACTAAGACTATGTGCACTTTATTTATTTTTTCCTAATTTAATATTAAGAAATTAATTAACCTATGTGCACATAACTAGAGACAACTCCCCCTTGTAGCGCAAGGCATGCCAAGGGGTTACAATGCAAAGTAGACCAAAAGATAGCTCTTAGGAATGTCCCAAAAAAAGGGGACATTACGACCTCATTAATTTTCTTCACAAATTGGTTTGGATCACAACATAGGAGTGTGGATGAGTGGATGTAATAGCCATATAGAACTCTAAATCTCTTCCCAAGCAATGCCAAATATGCTTCAGCTGAACTTTGATTCCTAGGAGTAGGTATAGGAGCTAATGTGGGTGTCGGCTAGTGTTTGGGCCCCCTAATTCTACGTATAGAGGCATGGGTGGCCTAGAGCAAGTTTCACGGCTGAATTAAACAATTCTCGGCTCCTATGGAAATCTACAAGTGTAGGTAAGGTTGTACCTCCCACTGACTGAATCATTAAAGCAATATCATAATTTAGAGCTCTAAGAAAGTATAAGAAAACACTGCTTCTGTGGGCCTTACAGCCAATGGAACTCTGTCCCAGGTCCTTTGAAATATGAGGTTGAAATCTGTCAACTGCTCATTAGGAGCTCTTTTGATTATTGTCAGTTGCTCCAACAAGGACATGTTATCTCCCTTTTCTCCAAACTGGTCATAAAGAGCTCTGCACAGATGGTCCCAATTTTGAATAGAGCACTTCTTTAGGCTCCTGAACCATTGTGAAGCTTTGCCTTTGAGTGAAGAGGCTAGCAACTTAACTGCAATTTCCATCTCAGTGATCTCATGGATTGCACAGACATTTGCAATATCTTGAATGTGGTCACTAGGAGAAGTCTGGTTCTCTCCAGTGAAATATGGGATGCTCTTTAATACTGCCATTGAGACTGGATTTTGTGCATTAAGAGCGAGTGGGCTGCTGTTAGTGAAATTGACATAAGGATTTGGTTGTGCCATCCTGATCGGCCTGAGAACCCTGTGTCACTGATTGAAATAATGGCCTCTTAGGAGAGGTGGTGTGACGGGGGCTCTGTTTGGTGGAGATGAAGACCTCTGGGCTTTTCTCCCCCTTCTCCTTCTGTTTGGAGACAAGTGCAGATGTACAAACTGTTGTCCTCTTCTGCGGTTCTTGACCTTGTTTGTATTCTTCTCATGAACTTGGCAAACTTGGACTCGAAACCAAGTGGATTTTGACCCTTTTGGAGTCACCAGGATGTGCGATTTTAAAACTTCTTAAAAGCTAGAATCATGAAGTGCACATGATCTTGCTTGTAATAAAGATGGAGACTTCTTTGGTCCCACCGCGGCGTGCATTAAAATTGTTAGTGCAGAATCACAACACCCTCGAATGGCCTTGGTGTGAAGTGGGACGTTCGGTGTGATTGCACAACATGGAGCATCTCTCGGGGTGTGGGATCGCCGACACTCAAATTTTCTTCTCCATCAATCTTACGTAATTTTTATTTCATTAATGTATGTATTAGGAATAGGATGTTGTTAAGTATAATTAGTAGTAGCGTCGATAGAAGATAACGGCGCCGTCGAGTGCGGTGTGCCTATGATAATGTGGAGTACGGTATGAGTCAAAATCTGATAGGAATGTTGTAAAAGTAAATATTTGTCGTAAGTGGTCCAGGTAATGTTAAAATGTCAAAGTTTGGGTAATTAGAAGTAGGGTCTACATGATTAGGAATTAGAAATATTATATTGGTAATAAGGACAAGGAGTGAGGTCATAAATATTGTGTATTTTATTTGTAAAAAGTCTAAAAATGTGGAACCCATGTAAAATGATAAGGTTTATCTTATCTTAAGAGATAAACTTACATGTACAGATAAGAGTTAAGGTATGGAATATGATTCGTCAGAGTGGATTTCTTATCCTATCTTAGAGATAGGATGGATAAGCCTGGAAGTTCTATAAATAGAGAGGCCACCCCCCTCATTTAGCATAGAAAGAAGTAGTGAGAAATATTGTAGGAAGTGTGCGAAGGAAGCCATCAGTTAAAGGTGTGTTGAAGAAGCCATCAAGAGGCGTAATTGTAAAGTTTCTCCCATAGTCTTGTTGAAGTACCTCATGGGTGAGATTGTAACAATTTCATGTTAATATTATAATTTACTTTGATATTTCAGATTTGTCATCATTCCGTCTTATCATAGTCGATGGTATTCTTGTGTTCGGTTGTTTTGTTTCCAGATTACATCCACCAAACTAAAGGCTGTGCATTAGTAAATAATCATAGCACGAGGAGTTCCGGTGAAGAATTATCATAGTGCCGGATTGGTGATGACATTTTGGTTCCGTTAAGGGACCATTCCTCGTTGGTGGATTTTACGGAGAGATATTCCCACTTAGTCAAAAATCAATTGGAGGGTAACCTTGTTTTTTTTTTGTGTAGTAGTTACCATGGTAAAGTCATTTTTACCGTGAATAGTAGTTACCATGATAAAGTCATTTTTTGCTGTGAATAGTATTTATCACAAGTAAAGTCACTTTTTAAGTGAATAGTATTTACATGATAACTTCACTTTTTTTGTGAATAGTATTTACCAGTAAAATCGAGTTTTTACGTAGTAAGTCAAGTTTTACCATAGTTTACCGTGGTCATTTCTATAGTAATTCCAATTATTTGTGCACATAAGTCTTGTTGATTGTACTTGTGGGTTGGTATTTCACGGTGGTTACTTTTGAAAATGGGAAAGATTCCTGCTTTTTTCATTTCAATCTAATGAAGATGCTTCTTCTTTCATTGAAGTTTAAACGATCTTGTATTTGTAATGGCCTTATAAGAAGGAACAATGGACTGAATTTTTCCTACCTTTTTGGATGGTTCGAGCACTTAGGTGGTTTGAAACACTAGGTGATAATGTGAAAAATTCATGGGATTTATTAAGCGAAAGTTTTTTGAAGAATTTGGTGAACAACAGAATATGCCAGATCTCATGATCGAGATCACAAAGCTATCCCAAGGAGAGAAGGAGAAGATAAGGGATTATCATGCTCGTGTTCTAGAGCTAAGGAGGAAGCTCGATGCCCAGATCCGGAAGGAAGGACTAGCGGATGGGTTGATGAATGGCGTGGATAATCTCCTCTGTAAGCACTTCATTCTTGGGATGAAGCCAGAGATCAGACAACGAGTGAAGTATGACCGCCCAGCTACCATTGAACAAGCAAAGGAGATTGCAAGAAGGCAAGAAGAAAGCATGGAAGAGGAGCCCAAAGAAATTGTTGCTAAAGTAGAGCCTACACCCAGCACCTTTGGTCAGAATCCACAACCACTCCCGGTGAGCACAAATATTTCTCTAGTACATCTCACGAGTATGAAGATCTGCTCGAAAAGATGGGTCGATTAACTATTAATCTTCGTTGAGGAAGGAATTTAGTTCTCATGGAGGAGATAAAGGTCAAAAAGAAATATTTACAAGTTGTTTGTTATGGTTGTTATAAAAAGGGTCATTATAAGTATAATTGTCAGGATAGAGCTTCTACATCAGTACGAGAGATAATGATAAAGGAAAAGCACTGTGAATTCTCTTGATGTAGTAGATAAGAGTAGAAATAATGAAGTAGATGTGTTTGTAAAAAAAAGAAAAAGAAAAAGATAATCAAGATGGGCGATCCTAAGAAGATGAAAGGAGAAATTAGTAAGAAACATAGGAGAAGAAAGTTGGGTGTGCGGGATTTTTGATTTCACGGGGCAAGGACCATACTCCATCTTGGAAGATCTGTCCAAAAGGCCTACAAATATTACATATGGTCAACTCTTGGCTATGTCTTCTGAGAAGAGGCGGGAGTTGCGAGGTGGACTCAATGCTCGAAGAAGGAAGGAGGTTGAGGGCCCCTGTTTTGGAGGCGAGAGCGAGATCCCTATGCTCATGGTGAGGTATTATGTAATGGTATTTCAATTCATGATGTCTTAGTTGATGGAGGTCTTCTGCGATTAATGTAATGACCGAGTCTGTAATGAATATGTTGGGTTTAAAAATTGATCGCCCTTCAACACTTATGTTAAGGTCATTAAATAAGGAAAAACTAAACCAGAAGGTGTAGTTTCAAATGTGGCAATATCTGTTATGGGTGTTGTATGTGTGGTAGACTTTCGGGTGATGAAAAATGGAATTTATTGCGTACCCAATGCTCTTTGGGAAGACCATGGCTAAGGAGAGTTCATAAGAAACTCTTTTGGAATGAAGGTTTCATGACACTTGGACGTGGTAGAGAGAGGGTGAAGATAAACGTGATCCTCGACATCATAAAGTAGAAACTGTGGATTCAAGTGATGAAGCGATGATTGGACATCCTCGATTACTCTAGTACCGGTGAAGTGGACACTTTGAAGATGAAGAAAGTGAGGTTGATGTTTGAGTCATGGATATTCTTCCAGTCACACCAACTCAGACCCCATAAAATTATCGAAGAAGAAGTTGATGATCGTCTCCAACAAATAAAGATTGGTGATCTTTGTGATGGAGAGTGAGAAGGAAACCTACCTCCGGCTCTTTCGAAGGTACATACACCTATTCACTTTTGATTACAAGGAACTCCGTCAAGTAAGTTGGGTAGAACATTGTATTGAATTTGGTAGATGGTCTTAAGCCCATAAAGCAAATGCCATATAGAATGAATCCTAATTTTTCCAAGGCTGCAAAAGAAGAAATAGATAAGTTGCTTGATGCGGGATTCATATTTCTTTGTGGAGAATTCAGAGTGGGTTTCTCCCATTGTGATCTCAATAAAAAAGAATGGGAAGCTACGCATTTGTGTTGATTACAGGAAGCTCAATAAGGCAACAAAGAAGGATCATTACCCTCTTCCATTTTGAGATCAGATCTTGGACAAGTAGCTGGCCGGGAGTCTTATAGTTTCTTTGATGGATATAGCAGCTACAACCAAGTTCGTATAGCGAGAGAAGGATCGGTGAAGACCACGTTCACCACTCCTTGGGAGCGTTTGCTTATAGAGTTATGCCTTTTGGGTTGTGTAATGCTCGTGCAACATTCCAAGCGTTTGATGAATAGGGTGTTCGAACCCTACATTGGGACCTTCATCGAGTATTTCGGATGATTTTTGCATCTATGGGAGTAAGTTGGACCACCTGCACCGAGATGGAGACAACATTTCAAAGGTTAGATGAAGCACAAGCCTCACTAAACCCTACAAAGTGTGTCTTTGGATGTTTAAAGGCGTTTTGTTAGGGCATGTTGTATCGAGAGATGGTATTGAGTGCTGATCACGATAAAGTTTCAAAAATCAAAGATTTACTATTTCTATGAATAGAAGTAAGTTGAGATCATTTTTAGGCCATGTGGGTTACTATAGAAGGTTCATCAAGAATTTCTCAAAGATTACACTGACCACTAACCCGAGTTCTTGAAGAAGGATGTTACTTATGAACCAGGAAACAAGGCGCATGAAACTTTTGGACAATGAAGGAAGCACGATGTCTTCACTGTTTTGAAGAATCCAGATTGGAGCAAGCCATTCATTGTGTACACTTTGATGCCTCGAGATGCAGCACATTAGGTAGTACTTTGAGCCAAAAGGATAAAAATAGGAATGAACATCCAATTTACTTTGGGAGCGAGACAAATGAGCGATCTTGAGGTAAACTATCATAAGCTTTGAAAAAGAGGCTCATTGGCTATCATTTTCTTTGTAAAGAAGTTTAGAAATTACTTGCTTTAGGGCAGAAATTTATAGTTGTAACAGATCATCGAGGCTCGAAATATATTGTCAATAAGCCTAACCCATCGGGGAGAATAGCAAGATGGATAATTTTGCTACAAGAATTTGAATTTGATATTATAGATAGGCGGGAAAGAAGCATGTCAATGCAGATGCACTCTCTCGAGCCTATGATGGTTTAGGATCATCTTGATGATGATGATTTTCCCGATGCAGCATTGTTCTCCTTGACACAATCCCTAGTGAATACATAGATATTTGGAATTATCTGCATGAATTCAAGTTTCTGATGGTGCCAATCAAAGACTAAGAGAAAGATTACTCAAGCCGAGTCGTCCATATTCTATTCTGCATGGAGTATTATTTGAATAGGACACTAATGGGCGTCTGAGAGGCGAGTTGGGCGTGATCAAGAAAAGGAGCTGCTAGAAGAATTCCACAATGGTACATGTGGAGGGCACTTCTCTGGACAACTTACAGCAAGAAGGATCTTGGATGCAAGTTATCACTGGCCCACTCTTTTTAAAGATTGTTATAATTATTGTAAGACATGTGATATTTGTCAAACACATGGTAACCGTAAGACTTCATCAGCTCCATTATGTCTATTCTTCCCTTGGTCCCTTTGAAAAGTGGGGAATAGACATTGTAGGTCCACTTTCAACTACATCACACCAAAATAAGTATATTGTAGTTGCCACAGATTATTTAACCAAGTGGGTTGAAGCTAGGCCATTGAAGACAACTTCTATGGATGAAGTGGCAAGGTTCATATATGAACGTATTGTCACCAGATTTGGTTGTCCATTAGAAATTGTAACAGATCAAGGAAGCCACTTTATTAATGAGGTGGTAGAAGCCCTAGTCAATAAATTTTCTATTAAGCACAGGAAGCAACAACATCAAGCCAAACACAAATGGACGGAGTGGAGCGAACAAATTTTGTCTTTGTGTCAAATTCTAACAAAAGATGCGGCCTTGCAGGTACATAAATGGGATAAGAGGATTCATGCTGACATTGTGGGCATATAGGGCAACATCAAAGTCAAGCAACAGGATACTCCCCATTTCGGTTGGCCTATGGCATTGATCGATTCTTCCTATTGAGTTTGATATTCCCCTTTGTGAGAGTTATGAAAAATGAAAGGATGGATGAAAATGATTGAGTAAAAGAAAGGTTGGTACATCTTCATTTCTTTAGAAGAAATGAGGGAAATAGCAAAGGATACAAGCCATAAGAAGAAAATGAAGCGGAAGGAATACTTTGATCAAAAGATCCGGTGGTCTCCATTTCAGTGAATGACTTGGTTCTAGTATATGATTCAGAGATACTGAAAAAAAAGAAGACAGAGAAAATTTCTTCCAAAATGGATGGGGCCCTACAAAATAGCATTTGTGCATGAAAATGGTACGTCTGATTTGGAGGAATTGGATGGCACTCCCATTACGAAATGGGTCAACCACGACAAGTTGAAGATTTTCCAAGCACCGAGAATAGTCTACTCAGGACGGAGTAGAAGCTAGAAGGGGAAGATGTCGACACTAAAATTTTCTTCCATAATTTTATTTCATTAATGTATGTATTAGGAATAGGATGTTGTTAAGTATAATTAGTAGTAGCGTCGATAGAAGATAACGGCGCCGTCGAGTCACGGTGTCGCATGATAATGTGGAGTACGGTAGCAGATCAAAGTACAATAGGAATGTTGTAAAAGTAAATATTTGTCGTAAGTGGTCCGGTAATGTTAAAATGTCAAAGTTTGGGTAATTAGAGAAGTAGGGTCTATATGATTAGGAATTAGAAATATTATATTGGTAATAAGGACAAGGAGTGAGGTCATAAATATTTTGTGTATTTTATTTGTAAAAAGTCTAAAAATGTGGAACCCATGTAAAATGATAAGGTTTATCTTATCTTAAGAGATAAGCTTACATGTATGTAGATAAGAGTTAAGGTATGGAATATGATTCGTCGAGTGGATATCTTATCCTATCTTAGAGATAGGATGGATAAGCTGGAAGTTCTATAAATAGAGAGGCCCCCCTCATTTAGCATAGAAAGAAGTAGTGAGAAATATTGTAGGAAGTGTGCGAAAAGGAAGCCATCGAGTTAAAGGTGTGTTGAAGAAGCCATCAAGAGGCGTAATTGTAAAGTTTCTCCCATAGTCTTGTTGAAGTACCTCATGGGTGAGATTGTAACAATTTCATGTTAATATTATAATTTACTTTGATATTTTAGATTTGTCATCATTAGTCTTATCATAATTCGATGGTATTCTTGTGTTCGGTTGTTGTTTTGTTTCAGATTACATCCACCAAACTAAAAGGCTGTGCATTAGTAAATAATCATAGCACGAAGAGTTCGGTGAAGAATTATCATAGTGCCGGATTGGTGATGACGAGGACCTTGTGAGTTGAGAGAGCTCTCCGGATTGAGGCCAGTTCCTATCCCTCTATTCAAGTGTACACAAACAAATTGTAGAGGATCTATTCTAAGTTTATTCTATTTACCAAGGAGACAAGGTTATAGAGATGCAAGAAAATAAACCTAAGCTAACGAGGTGATATACCAAAGGAATGTTAGACACTCGTTTCTTTGTTTAACACAACCACAGGAATGTAATACAAACGACATGTATAGATGACCAAATCGCAATAAGAGATCAGAGAGACAATAACGAACACATGAGAGGGTCGAGAAACATCCATAGACATATATATTATTGCTTAGAAGTCGATACAAAGATATTGCAAAGTAGCAAGAGGCAAAAAACTTGCATTCTGACCCGAAGGAGAGGTTAGAAAAGCTTCCACAAATCATACGTGAACAAAGAAGAAGGAGGGCACAAAACAGAAATGTCCAACCTTTTACAATGAGTCCCGATCCGACTTTTATAGATTGACACAGAGGGAAGAAGAGAGAGAAGCGGGAAAACTAGTTGAAGCTCAACCACGCCATCAATGCCTCTGCCAAAAATACTTCGCCCCAAATCGCCTTGACTACATCAACTACTTGTTCGGCGCCTCGGAGGAGGAAGCGGTGGATCGAGATCGAATCCGATCTCGGTTGTTGGGGCAAAAATAGATCCTGTATTAATGGCCCGAAGACGTTTCTTCATTTTCCCCACCTAACCTCTCCAAACTTAAAGTTTCAGATCTCATGGCGTAGACGAGGCCGAGATCTTTCCAACGGTGCCAGATTTGCTGGATTTCGAGCCCCGAGTCGAAAGATATGCCCATTTGAAATTTGAATCGGGTCCGTACAAAATAGCGGGAAAACCAGTTCGAAAATGGGCCCCCTTTTGAAATCGGACACGTGGAGGGCTAGCGCATGTCTGAGGGTAGCCTCTGTATTTTGCTTTTGGAGTGGCGCATGGTGACACATGGTTTCCTCTGCGACTTGCTCAATTTTTTTTTATGTTTTTGGCTAAGTCTTTTGCTTGGCGGGGTCATATATCTGACCAGGGACACGCGGCGGCCTGGCGCTTGTTTGGAAACCTTCCCTTAATTCTGCTCTTGAATTAGCACCGTTTGGACACTTGGCACCCTCCACTGGCCTGTCTCAATGCATTGACTATTCAACCCGACCTTGTCCCTTTTTTAAAACTGGACGTGTGGAGGCTCCACGCTCACTTAAAAGCCCGCTCAGGATTTTGCCTTTGAAGGAGCGTCGAGGTTGACACGTGGAATCCTTATGATGGCTCTTGGACTTTTCAAGCGGCCTAACTTACCTTTTCGGACCACTGGACACGTGGTGAGCCCGTGCTCATTTGGGTCTCCGCTTTTGGGTTAACTTTTGGAGATGCGCCAGTGACACGTGGCTTAACTAAGTTAGCATTTCTATACTTAGTCTTTTTGAGGCCCGCCATGTCCGGCTTTTGACTTTTAGCTATTGACTCTGCTCTGCTTCGGGCCCAGGACACGTCTCAAACTGGCGCTTGTTCAAGTCTCCCTTTTGGATTCAACTTTGGAGGTGCGCCACTTGGACACTTGGCAGCGTTCGTTGTCTCCTCCATACTTAGTTGATTTTTGGACTCGTTTTGAACCGTTTCAGAGCCCGAAGACTTTGAACCTTCGCCGTTCCTTCTCTTTTGAGCTTTTGGCTTCTTTGACACTGTCTCCTCCTTCCCGACCTTGCTATTCCATTTCTCGAGCCCGCATAGTAACTGTTTAATGGATTTAAGGCACAAATTCATTCGACAAAGCCGTTTCTTGAATTTCTTCTTGCACGGGGTCGTTTGATCTTTCGCAAGCCCCGCCACTCCATTGTAGAGTCCCTCTGTAACCTGTTTGCAAGATTTGATCGTGATTTCTTTGGTTCCTTATGTGTGGGATCGTGGCTGATCCAATTTTGTCAGGGGGCAAAATATGGATAACAATTTGGCCACTCGTAGGGGTATCTCGCCCTTAGATGAAATGACCATTGCTTTTGTTATATCCATTGGGCATGGAGTCAAGAATGATGGCTCGATCTGCGATCACCCGCCTCGATCCGCATGAGCGACTATTTGCACTCTCAATTTTCATAAGAAATCTCGAAACAATGGTTTCTGAGAGTAGAAAATTGTCTTGACTCGGGGCTTTCATCTGTCCTTGAATGGATTGTTTTGAAGACGACTTTTTAGTTGCTCTGTATTTGTTTTATTTTGAAGATAGCAACTATTATAGGCAACTATGAGTTTCCCTATCGTGAATACTGAAAGGGATAGCACGTCCACTTGGAGGCACTTGAACGTGTAGCACGACGTAACACTGGAGCAGCAAAGAACTCCGTATGGAGAGTATATAGGTAGGGTACATACTCTTGTGGTTCAACGTATATCCATTGCGAGTGGACTATTCCTCAATGCATCGTCCAAGTTGAGTTTACTGCCTAGCTTGTGCATTGTGAGACTCTTTAGTCTTACTTTCTACATTCACAAACTCATAACCATGGGAGATTCAACTTTGGGACGTGGGAGGTATCTATACTTAGCCCTATGTTCTTTAGATAAGATGACATCATTGGGCCCCAATAGATGTTGATGTTATTGACACTTTGAGACTAGTTCTATCCTCTAATCTATCACCATCTATATTGATAGATTGCATCTTTTAGGTACCATTTAGATGCCTCTCTTGGCTTCTTCCCTCAAATAAGGTCATCGAGTGTCCAACAAGGATATCAATTTGGGTATTCATCTAGGTCACTTGGACCTACCCTCAACCACTTAGCCCCTAGCTCGATTTTTATGTTGAACATTTTTTTGCTGGTGGTGGATGGTGTCATTTATTTCTCTAACTATCTCAATGTCATTGGTATCGTGTCTTGAGGTTTCCTCTCAACCCGTTGAGGTGTGGTTACATCAGTTTTAGGTTGAGGTTGATCATCATTTGCATGGGTATCTGAACTGTCATTATTGCTACCTTCATGAGGTGGAGACTCCCGAGAGATTGAGCAACACTTCATATGTTTTTTGTTATGAAATTGGTGAAGATATCACTATCGCTATAAATACTTGAGCATCTCTTTATCCACTTTCTTTTGATACCGAACCAAAGATGTCGGCTCTTTTTCTTTGGGAGGTTGTTGCCCTTTGTTAGAGGTCCCTACATGGAGTCCCCTAGAGCCCCTAGGCAGATTATCTCTTTCTTTCAATCCTTCTGGAGGTTGGCGGCATTAAGTGCCCTTTTGATATTGTTGTGTCACACACTATGGAGGTAAGTCGGTGAGGCAGTGCTCATCTTGACAAAACACTACTTTGAAAGGTGCCATAGTACATCAGCTTTGACCTTGGATGTTAGGAGGGATTCTAGGGGGAGTGCTTTACTTCTTTGTAGGTTACCCTACCTTGCCCCCTTAGGCATAGACACTCCTCGATGGGCACTCCCAAATCCTACATTGGCTCTTTCATAGTGATAGAGGATGACATAGTGGACTCTTCTATCTTGGACATAGTCATAGATGTTTGTTGTGGCTACCATTATGTCTCTCGGACTTTCATTGGCCCATACTCTTGGGGGGTTCTTGTTCTTGCTCCCCCTACACAACTATGTACAATGACACCCTATCCACACGGGTTGGGGCTTTATTGCATTGAGTCTACCCCTCATTTTCAATGCTTCTATTCTTTTCCTTCGTTTAGTTACTTGTTGTTCTGGGATCCTTTTACTCTAGCACATTCTATCGAAATTGGATGTATTCTGAGTCCTATTGACCAACTTTTGTCATCCATGGACTTTAATGTAATTTCTTTCTTTCTTTCTCGAGTTTTGTTTCTAAAAAACTCCTTTGTGCCTCAATTTTTTTGTTGCTTTAACATTAGACATTTTTCCATGTTTGCCAAATCATTGTTCCAGTCTCCTTGATCAAGTGATAGTTCATGCAATTACGTTTCAATTGTTGTTCTTTTCTCAAACAAATTCCTGAACTTTTTCGTATTCCATTTTTGACTCACTATTTAATGGATTTTAATTTCTGGGTGAGAATAGAGCATTTGGAGCTTTTGACTGGTGTACACCACTTTTCCAAAGTCTCCTTGAAGGAGGGGTTCTGAAATTTAAAGGAATTCCTTTTGGTTTTCTATCCTCTTCAATTGTTAGAAAAATGGCCCAATGATCTGATCCAGATCATGGATCACTTCTGTAGTGAACTTGAAGTTATTAGCTATCAGCTTAGTGTTGACTATGTATCTGTCTAATCTTTCTAAGATTACCTGATCTCCACTTCTCCTATTATAACAAATAAAACTAAATCCATATGGTTAAAAGTCTGTCAGACTTGCCTCTGCTCAAAATTCATTGAAGTCACACATAGCCTGAGTAATCCTATTCTAACCACATTTTTAAAGACATTTTTAGAATGGCATTGAAGTCCCCTCCAAGAATACATTTTGCTGCATTTCCCACCATTTAGACTACAAGGCTCTGTTCAACATACCTTCGTTTCTTCCACCTTGATTGGTCCATGCACATTGGAAAGTAGGAAATTTGCCTTTTCCTTAACTGTTTTAACAAAAGCTTAAATGCACTGATATGAGACTGCATTCGACTTGCATTTACATATCTTTGGATAGTATAGATAAGCCTCCTGCAATACCTTCTTCTTCCTTTATCCACTTGCAATTCCCCTAGATCTGTTTTATTATAGCTTTAAATTACCCTTTCCCAATCTTAGTTTCTTGTAACAGGAGGATCTTCATCTTTGTATACTCAATAAGCTGCCTCAGCAGGTGGCTTTTGTCAGAGGCATTTAAGCCTTTGACATTCCAACTTAATATTTTCATGGTGACTTGGTGAAGGGATTCTCCCCACCATCCACAATTGTTTTAGTAAGCTTATTGTTAGAATATGCAAAGAGAAGAAAGAATACAGAAGGCAAACTGCACTGTACAAATGATACAGGCAGAGGTTTATTTATTGAGAGAGAGGTGGTTGAACAGTTACCAACCGAACAACTACATAACTGTTTTTACATTCTATATAATGTGTTATATTTTAACACCCCCTCTTAATGACTAAACCAGAAACAAGACAAAGTTTGTCCCGAAATTTTACAAATTTCCTAAAGCCCATATGTTTAGTCATTACATCTACAGACTGTGCCATAAGTTGTACTTTAAAATCAGCAGTCCTGACTGTGTTGCGGTTGTCGAATGAAGAACCGCAAAACAAAAATCTGGTCCCATGAACAAAAGATATGGCAAGTGGTCCATTGGTTCTCTGTTTCGTGATTCATTGACCAGTGATGAATCACCAATGGCTGAGAGTGTCAGCCCCATCTCCAGAGTGCTGAAATCAAAACCTCGAAGATGTGGATTGAAAAATCTAATCCAGGACTTGTGTAGCTGTGGAGTCTATACAAAGACTCAATTATCCTGTGATCGAAGTCACCTCGATCACGTCCTTGCACCACCATGTAGTGCTCATCCAACTTTTTCAAGAAGAGGAATGTGACCATCTGTGCAGGAGTTAGAACCAACTCCTCAATAGTAGGAGAAATAACCATCTCCGTCTCAGCAGTGGTCTCCGTCTCAACAGGAGAAATAACCATCTCCATCACAGCAGTGGTAGGAGTGAGAACCAACTCCTCCGTCTTATCTATTTGCTCATCTATCCCCCTCTGTTGGGAAAGATCGTTCACAACACAATGAGCAAACTGGTCATGCTCTACTGTCCTTCGAGCAAGGACCTCTGAGTGAGTGGCTGGGCATGCCATCTCACCATGCACCGTCAATGCATTTGGAATAGTGGAGTCTCCGTCCACAACAAATTGTTCTTCAGAATGAGGAAATCCATCCTCCCAAGGCATGTCCGCCTCCGTACACCTAGTATAGTGGATATTCCCTCCACAATAGGTGCATGTAGGTTGACTATATCTAAGTCAACAGATTTGTGAGGAATGGCTTCCTCCCAAGGCATTGCTGACCTCCTGCACATCTTGAATGGTGGAGCTGTCCTCCACACGTGCATTCATGTTGATCGCAGCCGGATCAACAAGCCGATACTGACCACCTACCCCAATACCAAGGGCAATTATCCATCTCTATTTCACATTAGAGACAACACACTTCTTTCCACAAAATCCACATAAATATTGGGATTTTCAGTCAATTGATGAATAGATAGAAGATTCTTTTGTAAAGAAGGTACATATCTAACATTCCATACCAACAATTTATGAGCATTATTCAATACAATGCATATATCTCCTATCCCTTCTACTGCAAGTGATTCTCCATCAGCTAGTACTACTGATTCAAAACATATATTTACAGTAAATGAAACATACTAGTCCCTAAGACATGAAAAGTGTGCGAGATGCACGAGTCAATGATCCAAAGAATCGGTACCATTATCATTCGAGCATGATGTCGTAAGACAATAAAGAGCATGCCCGTCATCCGAATGCCGTTCTTCATCGCAATTTTGCCACATGTTCCTCATTACATGGCTTTTTGTTCCGCTTGAAAGATCATACTTCCGCTTCCGACAATCCTTCTTGAGGTGCCCAACCTTGTGACTGTAATAGCATGTGACGTGACACCGAGTGGAAGACTCACCAGATTGACGTTTCCACTTTCCCTTTGACTGAGTGACAAGAACACTCTCTCGAATGGTCACAATTAGATTGTGCCTCAAGTTGTCTCCGCTCCTTTTGCAACAGTAGAACTCACCTTGTCAAACGTGAGTGTTTGACTTTCAGCCATTAAATGGAGTGCCTCCACAAATGACTCATATGAAGAAGGTAAGTTGTTCAAAACCAGAGCCACCATATCATCGTCGTCCACCTTTTTGTTGATGGAAGATAACTGGTCTCGGAGGTCTTTCATCCGAAGTAGGTGCTCAGATATCGATCCACCTTCTTGTAACTTTACGGAAAAGAGCATATTTTTTAGGTATAAAACCCGACTCTTCTTTGACATCTGATATTTATCCCACAGACTGGCCCACAACGTGCTTGCCACAGTGGCATTCCGCACTTCCGGTATCAAATCATCCAACACCGATAACTTGAGAAGCAATAATGCTTCCTTATGACGTTTGTCATAATCCTCGAAGTTTGTTTCTGGTCGACTTTCATCACCCTTGATTATTTTATCACAATCACGAAACTCCGCGACTGTTAAAATCTTATGACTCCATACATTAAAATTAGTGCCTGTTAATTTTTGTGTCTCCGATAACGTCAAGTGTGATATATTTGCCATTTTATTATTCCAAAGTAATGGAAAATAATAAAATAATATTAAGTTGCTCCACATTTAATAAAATATCCAATTTTCCAAAGCAAATATAAGTATTTTAATTTCTCCAAAGCATATAATATGAGATTAATTTCTCCACCAAATCGTATGAAATAAACTATATGCAAAGGTGAATGAACACCTTTGTTGAAATTAATTCATCTATTTTTGAGAAGGAAAGAAGTGTGTTGTCTCTGATGTGAAACAGAGACGGATAATTGCCCTTGGTATTGGGGTAGGTGGTCAATATCGGCTTGTTGATCCGGCTGCGATCAACATGAATGCATGTGTGGAGGACAGCTCCACCATTCAGGATGTGCAGGAGGCTGCAATGCCTTGGGAGGAAGCCATTCCTCACAAATCTGTTGACTTGGATATAGTCAACCTACATGCACCTATTGTGGAGGGAATATCCACTATACTAGGTGTACGGGAGGCGGACATGCCTTGGGAGGATGGATTTCCTCATTCTGAAGAACAATTTGTTGTGGACGGAGACTCCACTATTCCAGATGCATTGACGGTGCATGGTGAGATGGCATGCCTAGCCACTCACTCAGAGGTTCTTGCTCGAAGGACAATAGAGCATGAACAGTTTGCTCATTGTGTTGTGAAGGATCTTTCCCAACAGAGGGGGATAGATGAGCAAATAGATAAGACGGAGGAGTTGGTTCTCACTCCTACCACTGCTGTGATGGAGATGGTTAAAAATCCTATCTATCATGCCCGCACTAAACATATTGAGATTCATCATCACTATATTCGTCAATTGGTTGACTTAGGTGAAATCTCTCTTCATTTCTGTCCTTCTCAGGAGCAGTCTGTTGATGTAATGACTAAACCTCTTGGTGCTTTCTTGTTTGTCAAGTTTCGGGATAAACTTGGTATAGTTTCTAGGTTAGTCATTAAGAGGGGGTGTTAAAATGACAATGCTTATATAGCATATTAAACAGTTATACGGTTGTAAATCATGTGCAACCAATTGTAACTACCTCTTACAATAAATACACTCGCTTGTGTGTCATTTAGACAATGCAGATTTTGCCTTTTGTATTCTTTCTTCAAATGAAGTCATTCTGATTTGAATCTCTATGTCAAAAGCACAAATGATGACATTGTGATTCTTATTGTTTATGTTGATGACCTTGCCATCACAGGCAGTGGAGATGCTGCAATTCATAAGGTAAAATCAGATTTGTGCACTGCTTTTGACATGACTGATTTAGGCCTCCTTCATTATTGTCTTGGTGTAGAATTCTGGCAACAAGATCACTTGATTTTCATTTCTCAAGTTAAATATGCCACGAATCTTTTGCAAAAATTTAAGATGTATGATTGTAATTCATCATCTACACCTATGGAGGTCGGGCTGAAACTTTCAGCTCATGATGATTCACCACCGGTCGATGAAACATTGTACAGACAGTTGGTAGGTAGTTTGATCTATCTCACCACTACACGACTGGATTTGTGTTTTGTTGTGAGTTATCTTTCTCGTTTTTGTCTAAACCGAAACTCATTCACTGGGGAGCAGCAAAACGTGTGTTAAGGTATGTCAAAGGAACTCTTGACTTTGGCATCTTGTATCAGAGAGTTGCAGATTTCACGTTGATTGGCTACACAGACTTTGATTGGGGAGGTTCAGTGGATACTCGGAGATCTACCACTGGATATATCTTCTCTCTTGGTTCAGGAGTTATTTCTTGGCAGAGTAAGCTTCAGCCCACTGTGGCTATCTCTTCCACAGAAGCAGAATACAAGGCTGCTGTTAGTGCTGGTTGCGAAGCGGTATGGCTTCGTCAGATTTTGGTTGACTGGTATCCACGATTGTGATCCACGATTTTATCACAGTCGCTGTTCACGTTTGCTACCTCTGCCACGATTTTTGCAGGGTTTGCTGTTCACGTTTTTCCTCCCTGGTGCCCACGATTCTGCCTGCCACGTATTTCCTTCAGCGACTTCCTCCAGCGACAACAACAACAGGACCACGATTCTGCCCTCCAACGTTTTTCATCTTCCTCTGAGGTTTTGCGACTGCCACGACTTTGCTGGTGGCTACACCTTCGAACCACGATGCCCTCAAACCGTTTTGCCAAACTCGTGCCTTGTTAGGGCTTCCTCGAGTTTGCTGTTCGTGCCTCTTGAAGGCTTCCTCGAACTGCAACCTTTGGGGCTCTGATACCAATGTTAGAAGATGCACAAAGAAGAAAGAATACAGAAGGCAAAAACTGCGCTGTCTAAATGACACACAGGCAGAGTGTATTTATTGTAAGAGGTAGTTACAATTGGTTGCACAGTTAACAACCGTATAACTGTTTAATATGCTATATAAGCATTGTCATTTTAACACTTATGATGACTCCCCAGCTCTAAGTCTGCTGGCATGTTTAATTGCAGCTTATCTTTCTTAGATTTCCTTCCACTTGCACTTCCAGAACGTGTAGAGGGTTGAATTTTGCTTGCAGCAGATCCTTGGAGTTTGAGCGGTTGCCTAAATATTTTCCTTTCCTCTTCTCCTTATGTTTGTTTGGAGTTCTTTCTAGTTTTTCCAATGGCTTTCCTATCTTGTCTATTTCTTTTAGAATGTCCTTTGGTATCGATGATCCACATTTTCATCATTTAGATTCTTTGATTAAGGCGACAGCTATTTTTCTTGCCTTTCCTCGGATATTTCTATCTTTCCTTTACGTTCTAAAGACACGCTCTTGCCATTAAAACCTTTTCCTTGTCTGCTATAGAGCTTTTAGCTAGTGATTTACCGTTGTTTCTTGGCTCTGGCTCAATATCTCGGGGATAGGGGCATTCTCCTCATCCCAAGACACCTCTGCTTTGTCCAGATGGGGACCATCTCCATCCTCCACACAACCACTTCTCTTCTTCTTTGGTGAATCATGGATATATTTCCTCGGGAGAAAAAGTTGGTCGTGATTTCTCCATTTAAGCTTGTCCTTCCTGTCTTTGGAAAGCACTTTAGGTATCCATATCCAGTTGCCTTTTGCCTTATTATCATGCCTTAATTTCATCTGTGTAGACCTTTTGATATTCAAGACGTGTATTTCTTATATCTGACCATTCATGTTTTCCCATTTCCTGCCTTACTCTATGCTCACTGAGTTTTTTTGGCAATCTCTCTTTAAATATCCAATTGCTTTGCATTGGAAGCATAATAAGGAAAGACGTTCATAATTCAGTTCCTGGTTCCAAATCCCAGAGGAAGAGGCCAATTTAATTGCTTTGGGAATAGGCTTATTAGCCAGATCAACTAGAACACAAATTCAAGTGTAAGTGCTTAGCTCCTTATTCATGGTAGAATCGGAAATGTAGAAAAACATACCAATGGTGTTGGCATGTTGCTTTAATACCTCATCATCCCAATATTCAGGTGACAGCTTATGCAATCTTACCCATAGTGGTACCTCATGAATCAGTTCTTCCGAGGGATTGAAGATTGGTGTCGAATGTCTCAAAAAAAGCCCTTCATTTTGTAAAATTAAGTTCTGCCTTAAAAATCAATTTATTGGTCTGCATCCTTTTGGAAGGTTACCTCAAAGAAGCCTGCGCAAGAACCAAATTTCAGGACTAGCACAAAATTCCGATCGATCCCCATCCACTGTCTTAATGAATCCATACTTGGCCAGGCTCCAATGAACCTGCATATTAATGCCATATCCATATATGTATGTGATATATATCAAAAATCAGTTAATATGGAATGTTGAGAATAGGTATGTCTTCTGCCACGTGGAAACCAATGCTGTCCTCTAGCATAATCCTTTGAAGGTCTTCATTTGCCTTGTTGTCCTTCCATGATCCCAGTGATCCTACAATTTCTTTCTTCTGATTAATGATTAATCTTGTGTGAGCTCAGTTCTTCCTCCAGCTTGTAAGCTTCCTGGATTATCAAGAGCTCACTGATGGAAGGTTTGCTCAAGCAATTTGCATCCGAAGTTAATCTCAAATTTCTCCTCAATTTCCTTAGCTAACCTCAAAATTTGGTGGTCTGAATAAGTCTGAGACTTCTTAGAATTATCAGATTTTTCCTTCTCATTATCCTGCTTGCTCCACTCCTCAAATTTAGTTTTTTGGTGTGTCCAAGTCTTTATTTGGGTTTGGTTTTCTTTTTCTCCTTTTTATTTTTCTGCACTGCTCCTTTCCTCAAATATGTCCTTAATTGTTTCTTTGCATCTCCTCTTCCTTCATTCACACCCTTTCACTTCGACAGACATTCACCCCCATACTCTGATAACAGAAAGTGATACAGAATTATAAATTTATGTTTTTTAAATTCCAATTCCAGAGATCAACATCTTTACAACTGTTTTTGAAACGATATGTCTTCCAACTTGCAATGGCAGCGATTGTATTACAGATTTATTTCTACCCTTGAATGGGATTTGATTGTAAAACCAGTTCATGAGTATGCTTGTCCTCACAACTTCCCTTGATGTCTTTAATGCTCTCATCGTCTGTTTTCCTCTACAGAAAAAACACTCTTTCCTTCTTGCGAATCTCCACTCCGTCCCTTAACAATGTCATGTCGTCCTACTCTTTCTCCTTGATTTGTGGACCCCCTCGAGCACCAAGGGCTCTGATACCAATGTTAAAAGATGTGAACAAAGAGAGAATGAAGAGAAACTGGAGTGCACACATTGTAAATTGTGTGTCTGTCATTTTATTATGCAAGCCATAGTTACAAAAATGGTTGAGGTGGTTATAACTGAACATTAGTTAATATATAACTAACAGTGACTTAATTACAAAGTTGCCTTTAGAAGACAGCATTGTCTTTACCTTTTAGTCTTTTGTCATTAACCATGTTACTAGAAATTAAGTTTGTTTGGTAAAATCCTTTTACGTATTTCTCGTTTTTTAAATTCTTTCTTTGAAAGTTTTTAAATAAAAAATAGTCCCTTTCGTGATTAAGTTTTGATCCCCATTGTTAGGTTCGAAAGCCTGAAATATGGTTTGAACTTAATTGAAGTGTTTGGAGACTAGCCTAATTCTTTTGCAAATATTAAGACTACATAACTTGCATAATTTATAATTGTTGGCCAACCCCTTCCTAGATCAATTTATCTACTTGTCATCATGGGTTGTACAGTCCTTGATAGTAGCTTTGAGTACCACATTAGGCATGCATAGTTCTCTCTTCACCTCTAGAGACATGCCGTCCTTAATGTTAGGAGATACAAGTTGTTCAACTTGGCCTCCTTAGCTTAGGATATTTTCCTGCCTTGCTAGGGTTTACCCACGATGGGTGTATCCCTTCTGTGCCCCCTCCCCTTTCTCATACCCCCGCCCCTCCCCACACACACTCCAACACCCTGTCCATTTTTTGTTTTGTTTTGACTTTAATATTGTTCAGATTTTCAGCTTCTAGGTTCTTTTCTATAGTACCCCTTTATTGTAACATTTGAAACCTGTCGACCTGCTTTGGTCAATTGTCGATGTTAATGTAATTTCTTTTTTTTCTTTTTGTCTTTGAATTCCCATGAAAACTCAGTGTGTTTATTCCTTGGAGATTCCTACTCCCAATTTGATCAGATTCGGTAGTGCTGTAGGTTTTTATGGTCTATTTTTCAACAAAGATATTTGCTTTTACTTGGAACCTTTATAATATGATTTCATATGGAAATTTCGATATACAACTTAGATATGTCTCTTAATTTTGAATTGCTTCAGTTCTGTCCCTCCTTTAAATTATGAATAACATATATACATAAATTAATGCATTGCAATCTGAAGCTAAGATATTGCAATGAAAATATGTAAAAATTGCCAACAGTGCCAGGACATGTGAGTTTATCCCTGAAAGTAGTGAGTTGTTAGAAATGTTGAGTTCCATGGTAACACAGCCTTAAGGTTTGTTGATGTAATGGAAGGCCAATGATGGTTCTGTTAAGGTAAAAGCTGTAAAATAGAGAGTAGCAGATTATTACATCAACGTTTATGATATTGATTGCACATTATTGGTCTTTTAGCTTATTGTAAGCTACCTGTCTGGTGGACATCTCATGTGCTTGTTAAACTTTATCAATGGGCATTTTCTCCTTGGCGGGTTATTCTTTTAGCTCTGTGATGTCAATATTCACTTTTTCTTGATTCAAAATCGTATTTGAGAGATGAAACTTCCTTGTAGTTTCAACTTTCTATCTCATGCCTATTGAACACAAAATGGGAACATCAGTGAGGATAGATTTAATAGTGAGGAATTCTTTATGTTTAATACATATGGAGTTATGAATGGAAAAATCTTACATAAGCAATTTTTCTTTCAATGCAGGTATTGGGAAAGTTCAATCGAGCTCGTGCATCGCGGCTCACACTTCCTCATTTTGAATGCCAAACTCCTCTATTTATGCCTGTTGGAACACAAGGTTAGATGCTTTTAGCTGCGAATGATGGAATATTGCAAGATGCAAATATGGGAGCTGACATAGATAGAAGCATATTCCTCTGAAATTCATTCACATAAACTCCTCCATGCGATTGAGCTTGACATGGGGAATTGGATAGTTTTATGATCTGTATGAACTCGTGTCATTGCAAATAAGACTATATGAAACACATAAATAGGGAAAAAGGCTAGATTTAATTGTAAGAAATCTGATCCGAGTTTGAAGCTGTCCAAGACTTTTATGCATTTCTGGAAAGTATGCTTAAATAATATGAGAGAGCACGATAGAAGTGTTGGAAGATGTACCTATCTGCCTGGTTACATGAGCACTCGGTGTTGTTCATATTCCTTTAGTAAGAAGTTATTATCAAGCAAAGTTCTGTATAACAAGGATCTCTGACATCCAAAGATGAGAGAATGAATTCTGGTGGAGTGGGGAACCAAGCAATGATTGGTTTCTTCTTTTTTATCCAACCAATGTCATTAGCGAATTATTTGTTCTAAACATTTCTATTTAATTTTTTTATGTTTATGGTTTGATAATCACCCGTTAATCTTCAATAATGCTACATATATCACATATTTGGGCGTGCTCTTTGTGAATCCTGATAGCCATGCTTATTCTTTTATGATCTA
Organism: Taxus wallichiana var. yunnanensis; assembly: GCA_018340775.1. Taxonomy (NCBI): domain Eukaryota; kingdom Viridiplantae; phylum Streptophyta; class Pinopsida; order Cupressales; family Taxaceae; genus Taxus; species Taxus wallichiana. The sequence continues at coordinate 516,005,221 of CM031244.1, forward strand.
TGACGTGTTAGCAACGTGTGTAAGTGATACATCTCTAAATTTTTTTAAATATAATGCAAAGAGGTTTCCTACCAAGAAACCTTCCCAACCCCATCAACTGTTACATTGCCACTGCCTTTTCCATTATTTTCTCATTTTTCTTTTCTGGAAAAATAGCTTGAAGTATGGGGAGGCTAGTTCCTCCCATCTTTCTATTTTCATGTTTTATTTGAACTTGTTTTGTCCATAACATCTGATTAAATATTGATTCGATGTACTGTAAAATAGACATTGCAAGCTTTTCAACTACATGATAGAAGCCATATTTCTTATCAAGACAGAGGTGTAATAACATTGGCTGACATACATACAATCACTTTGTGTTTGGTCATAGGTACACAACATGTACCCTCCTTGGAAGGGTCAATCCCCATGGTATATGACGTGACCAAATAATATGATGTTTGTGCTCAAGTCTTGTACAATGTTTGGTATTCTTGGAATTGTATTAAACTGTTACATTGCTTTTTGACTGACTCTCCATATTGAATGCTTTTTGGTTTTGAAACTTTAAAATTATCCAAAACACACATGACATTTCACAATTGAGATGAGAGTCTCTCGTCTGATGGTCTAGGGCAATGAGAATCTCGAGTTCAGAGTGCAGTAGCAAGGACAAACGATCATATCCAAGTTGGCCATGGTCTAACAATATGGTGGAGCAATTGCAATCGGCTTGTATTTTTTGTTTTATGTATTTTGAGCACAATGACCTAAATCAGATTGTAATTTGATCCTAAGAATAATACAGTAGAAATAGTATAGGACCTGAAAAGGGAAAATTGTCTTAAATTCGAAGAGAAAGTTCAAGAATGCAAGGAAAGACCAAACCAGGTGTTTATGGCCCAGAATCTCACAACATACTCAAAACAAGAGGGTGAGTTGACCCTGCAAATCTGGTGATCTGGAATTGTGTTTGGGATGGTTTCAGACATGGGTCAGGTTCGGCCGCTCAACTTGTCCTGCGTTGTCAAAATTGTCTTGCGCTGATTGTGCAGGCTCCGAATTCAAGCTGGGTGATCGTCCATTTTTGCTCGGCGATAACCTGTCTCAGACTTTCTTGATGATGCGTTAAACTCTAGATTCTACTTCTCCTTTGCAAAGCCCTAATCAGGCCACTCAAGACAAAGTAAAGAAAAGCCCTAGACTTCCCTCCAATGAAAATACCGATGAAACACTGCACTACGTATCTGCTGAATCACAGCATATGTAGTTACTTGCAAGTCCTACTTCCCATTCAAGTGGAGTGTTGGCCCTTCACTCTCCCTATATGCTCAATCAATGCAAAAAAATGACCCCTTCCCTTGGCACAAAGACACTTGGCAACATGCAACTTTGTATTTTCAAATGCTTCAGATTTTATAGGAGGTTCTTTGACTGCTCTCGTGTACTTTGGAGTGTTTTTGGAAATGTGTAGCTTAAGTAGTAATGATCTCCAAGTGTAGTGAATAGCTTACCTTGTGAATGCCTCGTGTATAATGATCTCTAGCGGTATTATTTATGTAGGAGACTCTTGATGGATTTCCTGCACATGCCGACCTTAAATTCAAGCCTAGTCCAACCTCAGGAAAGTTTCCAAATGGAAAAACAACTGTTAGAACAGAGGGGGACAGTTTCAGATGCTGAAACTGACCTTCTGCCAAAAATGCTGGAAAATACTCAGGAAAGGAGTATGGAGATTTGCAGAGATGTGCGGAGTGTTCTAAGCAAACTGAAAATGATCTTGGGAGTGTATAAAGGGCAATTGGAGATGACAGAGGTGATGCAGAGGCAATCGAAAGAGGGAAAAGGATGGAATAAAGAGCCAAATGTGCACTTGAGTGTCCTGAGGGGTATCGAAATTGATGTTGCCACATGCCTTGTACCAAAATTAGGGTACTGCATTTTTCTGTTTTGATGTGGCCCATGTATAATTGAGATCAAAACATGCACGGGACTATTGTGACTCTGACGAGCTTTAATGGTGCAGATACTCTATGGGCATGCCATTTGAATCTATGGATATGCGAGTGCATCAAGTCCCTGATTAGTAAGGGATAGTGTTTCCTAATTTCCTAACAAAGAAAATGAACAAATAATCACAAAAAGTTGTTCAAGAACAAGATGCATGCAAGAAAGCTATCTTTTCCAGCTGAAATGCAATGCGGTGGATTCTGTATAAAATATCATGAGTTATTTTCTAAATTATAAAGTATTTAATATGTGATATATATGCCTCACTAAATTTTAGACTTGACTATGTTTTAGAGAGCATAAAGGCATTTAGTTACATGCATATATTTTGTTCACATTGCTCCTGTTTTGCATTTAAGTTTAATCACTCTTTCTTTCTTAATGATCTCAGGTACAATTAAGGGTCTTGCAAATGACCAGTTAGAGGAAATTGGGTGCCAAATCATTCTTGGCAACACATACCATTTGGCACTTAGACCTGGTGCTGATTTGATTGATGAGCTTGGTGGTCTTCACAAATTTATGAATTGGCAAAGGGCATTGCTTACAGATTCTGGTGGTTTTCAAATGGTTGACTGTTTCCTTCTCTTGATTTTCAGCTTTCTCTATCCTGCAACATTCCCTATTTTGTTGTGTTACTCTAGTCTGACATGATCTTTGCATTGCTTCTCATGTGTTTCATTTGGCACACTTACATTTATTTAATTGTGCTTCCATGACCACAAAAGTAGGTCATAATGCAGGACATGCAAAAGCCAAGTAGATAATAAGATAAATATAGGTCAAATGAGCACGAACATCACAAGCACCGATACAAAGCGGGAAAACCAAAGAGTTCCCGAGAAAGACAAGTACAAAAGCCAAAAGAGGTGGCCAACCGGAAGGAGAAATCACACGCACCCAGAATGGGGGTGGAAATACAAGTGAGAGGAAGAAAGGGGAAAGATGACCAAGGAGAAGAAAAGAGGAAAGCCCATCAAGGAATGGTAGATCCATCTCTCCTAACATCCGAGGCCGACTGGAAAAAGCTGAGGATAGAATGTCGACCCGCCGAAGAGAGAGTTTGCCTACTATGCCGTTGTCTGGACACAATACTATCCCTTTGATGCCGGTGGATCTAGTCTGTCTCTTGAGGCCAGACCTAGTACGGGCATGCTTGTGATGGCTCGGGAACCATGGATGGTTTCCCTGGGCCGAACCAATCTGGAGGAAGAAGCGGGGTCGGTCTCACAAGGGCGCTTAGTGCCTCTCTCCGAAGGTAACACTGTGAAGAAGGAAGTGATCCATTGGGTAGAGTCCGGTCTAGGATGTGGCTGAAGAGTGTGCTCACGAAGCTTCAAAGCCTCTCTGTAAGTATAAAGCCAGCACCTCTGATCCTCAAACTTGAAGAAGTCAGAAAGATCTGCGTCCTCCTAAATAAACAATGGAACCTCCCTTTGATCTCGTAGTAAATGGGGCACCGAAAGATGAAGTGTGTTTCCATCTCGGTCTCTCTGGAGACTACACAACTGGCAAATCTTGTCCGAACGATCAAGGTGGTGATCCGTCTCACAACGGAGTCTATGAGAACCAACCCTGAATTGACCAAGGGGATGCGAAGGGCATGCATCCAATGTCGAAAGGGTGTACTGAGGACGGATAATGAGACCGTCCCTCAACTCCAAGAAATGCTCAGCGTAAAAGGCCATCTTGGGACGTAAACCCCCGAGGATTTACCCAAGTGGTATGGATGAACTGCTGTAAATATCCTCTCTGATGATCTGTTCATCTCCTGTTTAGTAGGCAAAAGGTGGCTTCGGTGTGTCCAAGGAGTACCGAAAAGGTGGAAGATGGTCCATCTGAATACCAACTGCCCCAAAAGTTGGAGACCTCAACATACCAACCGCGATGCCGACGTGGGGAGTCTTGAAAGAGCAATAGCCTCTGATGAATAGTATGCCAAGTACGGGTACCTGTCCCGCCCCTTGGCAATGTCCGTGAAGCCCGAATGCGGTGCAAGAAAGAAACCAAGTCAAATATGGTCTCCAATCTGAAAGGATGGGCTCCAAACTCCGCCAAAATAATGTGTTGGGGTACAATTTGCTTACACCTGATGAAGCGGCGAAGGAGAAGTGTTCTGGACCCTCTCGACGGAGGCCCAATCAATACCCAACAAAGAGGGTCCCCAAGCAATAGAACCATAGAGAACCGTGGGTTTGATGAGGGAGTCCATGAGGGACATTTTGGAGGAGATGTCTGAAAGTGATGGCGGAAGCATTGTCTCTCTAGAAGAACTAAGGACCCATAGCCCTTATTGACACGAGGCTGGAGGGCCTGTCTCAAATTGAAACGAGGGCCAGAGAACAAGAATCCCCAAGTAGGTATAAGAGTTGGTGATCTCAATCTCCTCACCCCTGAAGAAGAAGTGGAGATGTGAGGTCTTCAAACCATTGAAGACCATAACCTTGGTTTTACCCAGGTTAACCGTCAACTGCCGAAGATCACAAAACAAGGCTAAGGCATCTAGTTGTCTTTGTAAGCCCTCAAGAGAAGAAGCTAGGAGAACCACATCATCTGCAAACAAAAGAATGGATATCAAAACCTGGTGCAGAAGGCACCCATCATTGTCTTGAATATGCTCATGGAGAAAAGACTCTAGCTTGTCAATGTATATCCCAAACAGAGTTGGGGATAGGGGCACCCCGCTTTACCCCAATGGTACTCCTGATGAACTCTGACTCTCCCTGGGAGGTGCGGAGGCGGCCCAAAATAGTCTCGTACAGGCATGCATGATGGCCGTGAGAAGGGTCTCGGAAATGCCAATGTCACGGAGCCTCTGAAAAAGTGCATCACGTGGAACCGAGTCAAAGGCTTTCCGAAAATCCACAAAGCAACAATAGACCTTCGATGAGCGATGACGTGCCTCCTCAATGATGGCCTAAAGAGTGAAGATATGGTCAGTAGTTTGGTGATCAGGCCGAAAACCAGCTTGCCCCTTGGCTCTAAGGTTCCTGCGCTCTAACTCCTCGGATAAAGCTGCATATGTAAGACTGTAGCATAAAGTTTGGAGAATGTATGACCCACCATAATGGTCCTATAGTAGTTTTGGGTCAGAGTTGGGACCCGATTTGTGAATCGGGTGAATGATATGACATGACCAAGATAGCGGAAAACCCTAAGCAAACCACGTGATTGAAGAGGTCAGTCAAATAACTACAAAGAACCCCTTGACCAAGTTTGAAGAATTCCGCTTGGAATCCCTCCTCATCCGCTGCCCTGCTATAGTTCATCACCCTTGATGCCTCTCTGATTGTAGTGTAGGTGAAAAGGTGGCACAAGGAAGGTGGGTTGTCAACCTGGATATGTGGTTGTCTGGGAATATCATAAAGACTGGAGGTGTGAGAGAACATGGAATTGGGATTAAGCTCAAAGGGAAGAGATGAATGGTGGGGAAAATGGTGTGCTAGAAATGCTTAGGAGAGTGCCGAAGAGACTCACATAAAGTTCATGTCTACGTTGGGAGATGAAGAGGCATTTTTTTCGGTGAAGGAGACAACGGTAGGAGGCTTTCAAGGTAGGATAGGAGGGATGGGCTTGGTTAAAGGCATGTCAGAATCTGTCATGGAAGATTTTGCACTCGTCATCATACCATTTGTTCATAGGACAAGTTTTCCGTTGGTGGGAGGCAGAGGAAGGTCGGGTGGAACTAGGAAGGACATGAGGGAGGCCTCCCAGATGATGGAGGAAAGGAGGGTGTATTTGGCAACAACATTACCCATAGAAAAGAACTGGGACTCGGGGGGAGAAGTTGTCGAAGAGGTTGGAGGAAAAGGTATTAGGATCCCCTTCGTCGAAACAAAAAGTGGTACGAGGGAGGCCATGAAGGGGGGAGTGACGGGAGGGGGGAATGTCGACACGAGGGACACAGAGAGAAGAGCATGATCGGCAAGGGGAATGGAAGAAATAGAGAAGTGGTTGATCAGTGACAAGGAGCTCTGGCTGGAAAGGACATAATCCACCACACTCGCACCACCACCATGCGGTCGACAAGTGAAGAGATGCGAATCAGGAAAGCAGGTAATCCCATTGAGGATAATTAGCTCATGTGATTCTCCAAGCTGCGTAGGAGGTGTCGACCATAAGCAAGTGAGAGGCCCTGAATCATCCTCTGAAGTCTTGTGCAAGCCCACTGTCTCTGGATCAACTATCTGTTCGAGTGCAAAACATATCCTCGTGCGGTCATGAATAGGAACCTGGAGTGCTCTGGTGCGGGCATTGAAATCACCCAAAAGGATGACTTCTCGACCACTGAGTACTGGGCAATATTGTCATACAAGTCGGTAAAGGGATCACCATCGGGACCATTATGAATGGCATAAAGGGAGGATGTCGAGGGAAGTAACACACTGCAATGTAGATATCCCTACAGTGGGGACCCACACCTTGAATACGAACCCATAAGAACCTGGAAAACTCATCTCTGGCAACCAAAGAGATCCTGCTCTGGAGCGAATCTCTGTACAAGCAAGCCACCCCTCCAAAACCTCTGACACCACCCGAGTTCCTAGTCTCTCTGCCTGTGCGCAGAGTACCAATGACAACTCGTGATATTAAGAAGAGGCCTCACCTGGACTCTCGTGAGTCTCTGTGATGAAGAGGATGTCTGCATGGAACTAAGAGCATCAAGAATAAGACCCGGTGAGGACCAAAAGGAGCCATTACCGTTCCAACATCTAATAGTCATGCCCTTGCCCAACTGCACCCCCTTTGTGGCTCGTCATTTGGAAGACCCAGGATGAGACTCCCATCCAGAGGGAAAGTGTCTTGATTACCGCTCGGAGGTTTCTGATAACTGCCCACTTCCTGCTTTCCGAGCTGCCATAACTAGTTCTCTGGAGTGTTTGAGTTTGGCTACCTGTGACCTGGTAAGATCCTCATCAAGGAAGATCTTATTAGGGAGGGAAAATAACATCCTCTTGGCCCTAAGAGCCTTGAGCCTATTTGTTGCTGATTGATTGAACCGAAGGAAGAGGGTAGACTCATAACCGAGCTAGGCACGCTCTAGGTGAATATCCTGGATACCCAAAGTATCTTTGATGAAAGAATTCCCAACCGTCAAGGGGTCCTGTGATGATTGGGATGAGGGAAGCCCCCTTACTTTGAGATTCAGCTCACGCTCACGCCTAGTGCGTTCCTCCACGAGTTTGGCTTGGACGACCTCCTCAACTGCCGCCATAGGTGGGGAATGTTCCCTTTAACCACCTTCGCCCATGATTGAATATGTGATTCAGTTTCTTGTTTGAAAGAAGCTTGTTGTTTTGATTGCCTCCTGCATATTTTTGAGATCGTGGATCTTTGCTTGTATGGTGCCATTGGGAGAGTGGAGAGTGCTTGCCTTGCTGGAGATTTGTTCTTTCAATAAAGCGTTTTCAGATTCCACTGCTGTAACCCAGTTGGCGAGAACACAAACTTCCGTGTGGAGGGCTTGGTTTACAATTTCCATCCGTTCAACCTTGTTGAGTAGTTCCTGTAAGATATCGTAATTTTCCTTGAAGTTCTATTTTTCTGAATTGGTAGCTTCTGTTAACATTTTAATGTTGCTATCTGTGGGAGGAGATTGTTCCATACTTTCCTGGATGGAAAGTAGTCCTGCTGGAATGAACGCCTGCAAGGGAGAGATAGACAAGGGGTTGAGGGACGAACTGCTAGAGGGGGCATCGAGCACAATAGCCCTCTCCAAAACCACCGAGCTGTGACCTGGCATCTAGATCAAGTCTCGACTGGTATCAACCTGCAATCTGGTTGTTGAATAATTGCTTGAGCCTGCCCTCCACCAAATGCGATTGTCACTGTTTCGTGACCAAACCAAGAGAATGCAAGCACGAGTCGGAGAAATGCGATTTCCAGGAAAAAGATGCGAGTACACTGATGTTTTTGTGTGTAGAGGACGAGGCACAAACATGACGCGAGTTCAATGACGTTTTTCAGTGCAGAGGAAAAGGCACGAGAAGAAGACAGATCACGATTCACGGAAGCAGGGTATTGGTTTGCTCTCTCAAACAACTCTAGAGACTCTAAACTGTTCCCTCTTGACTGTGTAACCTGGTTCCTTCACCACACTCGCAAAATACTCGAGCTTCCCTACTCACGATAATGGCAGTCGTGCTTCATTTAATGTGAGTGTTTTTCGCAAAACTCTGTGCCCTAGTGAACATTACCATGATGGTCGTAACTTGTAGCACAATGGGAATGTTCACTGGAATCTCTTTTTAATTTTCTTTCTAACGTTTCAAAGTCCCACATACTCAGACACAATTCTTATTTGTATTTTCTTCTAGGAATCTTATCATATTCTATCTTAAGCTCAGCATTTTAAGTGCAGATCGGAAAATCAGATTCAGCAATGCATTGTATCCCTAATAAAGCTACTAGACATCTAGACATGTGCAAGAACATGCCACTTACATCATTCTATAGCTATAATGAATTGTCAAAGTTTCGACATTATCCTTCCTACATATAAAAATTCCAATCACTTAGCTTTTTGGGTTAATCAATACATTAAGATGCATTGTCAGTCTCTATGGGTTTCAAGTACTCATGCAGGGTGACTACGGCTTTTTAAAGATGGCTCTCTAGGGTTGGTTACATGTTTATCAAGTTTTTTTGCTTATCAAAAATTGCACCCAAATATATCACTTGTTACTATTCATTTTCAGCACAACCACTTTAGTTTTGTCTTAATGGTGAACTTGGGATTTTATTTTGCTATGCCTTATCCATGATAGAGGACTTAATAGTTTTTGGATTTTTTGTTCTCAAATTTGATTTATTTTACTGTTCGAGTAACTATTATTTTGTGTTGTATATTAGCTACCATGATTGCTTTGTCTATATTCAGTTGTATACATTTATTACAGCAGAAGGGACGGACATTGCTAAGTTGTGTTTATTTTGAATCTTTGTAAATCCATAATTTACCTTTATTGTATTGTTTTAGTTTTTCTGAATTTTTGCTTTTAGCTAATTTCATTTTATTGTCTTTGATAGATTTTACCCCTTTGCCTAGTGTGCCAAGCTACTTATATGAATGTTGCAGTATGCCATTTTTTTTTGTAATTATTACATATTGAAAAGGAAAGACTAAATAAATAGATGGCCTATGAAATGCTAGAAAAGGAGTGAATACTTATATGCATGGTAGAGATGCGTGGATAATAACATATACATACAATACAATTAGTAATAATTAGGTTTATTGCATGCACTTTGTTGTCGGATTATCCAAAATGTTTCTTTACAAGTTTCAAATTTTGAAATGACCTTTAAACAAAAGGATTTTTTTATCTTGAGTCCTAAAATATCTTCGAAAATCCCTCAATAATTGGGCAAGTGGAAATAGGCTGTGAGTGCTCGAGATCAAGTGGTTAAAGCCACCACTCGGGCTGTATCAAACTAAACTTTGATGGGGTAAGAAAAGGTAACTTGGAATTAGCTGGCGGTGTGGAGTTGCTTGAGATCATTTGAGACAGTCTGTTTTGATTTGTGCACTACATAATAGCATGGATGTAAATAATCAAATAGATGCATTGGCCCTCCTAAAGTGACTATTAATAGCTTGCGATAAAAGGATTGTCGGACTTTTGGGTCACATGATGACTAATTATAATCAATGCTACGATTTTTTTTTGTAGAGCCCGATGACAAAATGTAATCATCCTAGAGGTTATCAAGATTGCATATTTTGAGTAAGGTTATATTCATTCACATCAAGAGAAAAAGTAACCATATGGTCAATCTAGCTGCAAATTTGGATAGTTCCTTGTTAACTTCCCATAACTCAAGAATTGGTTTTGGTTCTTCCATTTTATAGCGATTTTCATAGCCTCCTAGTCATGGACTGTCGGGGTAGCTTAAGAGTAATGGACTTAATATATGAGGTAGATTCTCAACTTACATTCAAATTTGCTAAAAATAATTATTAAGAAAGAAAACGAGTAAAGAAGATGAATTGAGAAGATGGGAAGAGAATTCAAATATGATTAAGAAAGAAGAAAGAGATTATATTAATGCCCACTTATGACCAAAAAGGTCAATGGGATTCAAAAAGTGCATCAATTACAATATAGAAATACTATGGTTAAAAACACCTTAAGTTAAGAAAGGTGACTAAAATCGAAGCACTAAACAACTGTAAAAATACAAGGGGTAAATCTCAAGTGGTCAGTCCTTAACCAATAAGATCTAAGTATTAGACATCATTCTCGGATTTTGGGGAGGAGTGTGCTCCTAGGCACATGTTTATTCCCCTATGGACCCTATAGTATAGTACACTCAATGTTTTTCATGCTATAGTGGTAGAAGGTACTTTGAAATTCGTGATCATTGCCCTGTCCTTGCCCTCTTCTCCACATTTTGGATTAATGTCTTTCCTTTGGCGGAGGTGGTTTGAGATTTGAGGAGAGGAGGCTTGTGGCAATGTGGATTTAGTTTAGCAGCCAACATGGAATCGTGTAATTTTGATAAGAGCCTTTCATGCATTACCATATTTAGTCTCATCCATTTTTTCCTTGCTCCTTGGTTGGATTTGCTATGCCTTCTTCTATGTTGCCTGCATGAATGTGGGCTGATTGATGTATATTTTGTAACCATGGGGCCATGGGTTGTTGTTGGGCCCATGTCTATACTATATGCGTGTTTTGAAGTTAAGTGGAACCTTCTATGGGTTATGGTTGAATGCTTTCTGCTCTACCTTGAATTTTCTATGGTTTTTTCTCAAGTTTTTATTCTGAAAAATAAAGAATTGGGTCTCAACCCATTCCTATAGCGCAATTGCTCCTCTATCAAAGTTGTTAGTATCAATTATTTTTACTCTTTATATCGAATGAAATATTTGGAAATTGTGGGGATGGAAACAAGGATTTGGACCAGTGGCTATGCTTGTTGTAATATCCCCTTCTCGAAAATAGTAGGCTGAAGACCCTTAGCCTATTCTTTGTTTCCCGACGGCTAAAGAGGTAGAAAATAAGGGAAACTTATCCTAATAAAGTAATTTTAGTGCATAATGATTTTATTATAAGCACTTTAATTATTTATTAGTGATAAAGTAATAAAATAAAAGGTCACTTTAATTTTATATTTCCCTAAGGAGAAAATGCGACCCATATGGGGAAATAAAGCAAGGGAAATAAATAGTTAAAATAAAATAACCTTTTTCCAAGTGGAGCGAGCTGATTGGATTGTTTGGTGGGCTCATGTGTCAATCGAAATTATAAAAATAGGTTGCCACACTCTATTGAGACATCTTTTTGCATATTTTAATATTTGAACTTTGCTTGAGTTGATTGCTTTCCAATTTTACATTGAAGGACGAAAACCCTTTGATGTGTTTGCATTAGAGGGCGAAAACCCTTTGTTGCTAAGGTTGAAGAACAAAAAATCTTCATCCTTTGTGAGAGAAGCTCTATTTAAGGGTTTCCATTGAGTTTCAAGGATAAATTCTGAATTCTAGCAGTGATTGAAGGCCCTAAATTGCAGATTTATGTAATCTCTAGCTAGGGTTTGAAAAAGAAGTGTTGTGGCTGATTTTGACATACATTTTCCAGCTGTTTTCTAGAGGAGCGATCACTTGTGGGAGGTATTTGAGCACCCTAGGGCACGACTGTTCCAGATCTGATTTCTATCTTCATTGCCATATTTTTAAAGGTCATTTCCAGCTTGTTTGCATGTGATTTGGGCTTGGGAAACCTCTTTTCCAGCCATTTTTGTAAGCTGATTTTCTGCAGACTTTGAATAAAAATACAGCTCTTCTTCTTGGGTCTAAAATTTATATTTTTGGTATTCATGCCTCTATGATAAATTTTGATTAGTATTGGCAAAGATTTGAGCAATTTTAAATCAGTTTTGAGTGTCAATCATCTCTAGATCAAGTCGCACTTTCTAGAAGAAATTCAGATCTGCATTCTTTTTATCAAATATATCTTCTATTAGTTGTTGTTATAAATCAAATTTGCAGGTGTTCCTTTTGGGGTTAGAAATTATCCCATTGGGAAGATTACACTTGTAGAGATTGCTTGTCAACCTATCTCACATTCTCAGCCCTTGCTCGAGTGGATTTGTAGTGGTTTATTTGTTAGAGCTCCTTGATCTTATTCTGGTCTGGGTTGTCCCAAACTATGGCTTGTGCTGTGGGTGTTGGCGATGAGCTTCCTTGTAGATTTTGAACTGATAAACAAATAAACAAGAAGCTATACTTAACAGAATATTCAAGATAAACATAAAATGAAAATGACATACACAAGATAACACAAGATTTATCCTGGGAAACCTTTCTAGGAAAAAACCCAGCACAATAACTTCTCTCTCTTATTGCATTAACTTAACCGTTTACAATACAATAATGTACTTCCAAGTTTTGCTCTACCCTACTGCATGTCCAACTATATGTAAGCACATCAATAGGAAACTGTCAAAGCGGTTTTACAATACAATGGGTACCAAAACCATGGGCTAAGAAAATAACCCATAATGGTTCCCCATAAATCATGGGTTTTGACACTACTCATATACATGTATTGATAAAATACCACATATCTATACTCTCGGAAAAATAGGGATACAAAATTTAGGCTCGTGGTAGAGGTGTACAATACTCCTGGGTGTATAGATGTAAAATATACAACATATTCTAACATTCTTGGGGTAGGGTTTTCAGGATGGCAATTTTTCCCAGGTTTTAAAGACAACCCTCGGGATGGCTATTTAATTAATATATAAAAATTACTATTTGAATATCATGAAATTTAGGGGTTTAAACTTTTTTAATGTTTTGAAGGGTGATTTCAGGATTAGGGTTCAACGTGGTAAAATTAACAATTTAAAAAAAAGTAAAAGTGAGAGTTTTTAATTTTAATTTAAAAATTGGGAAGTCCCCTCCAAGTCCGTGAGTTGCCAAGATGTTTGGGTATCACCAAAATCTAGGGGGCACATCCCCAGATGACACTGGTTTTGAGAGACAAATGGCAAAGACAGAAGTTATTCACAAATGGAGATACAGGAAAGGAAAAGTGGACAGTGAGGAGTTATAGCAAGCTGGTTCCTGAAATGACTGCTTCCCACCTGGAGATGGATACCATAGCTTTTATTAATGATCGTATTACAAACTGCAGACTTCTAACCTGGATGGAACTGGAAGGGCTTGACCTGGAAAACACAATTAGAAGGATTGTGCTGGATTCAAAGCAGCCTTTGGAAAGAGTATTTATGATGGTGGCCAATTTATGTACTGCAGAGTTTTTGTTATACTGATGGAATCTATTTTCCTCAGAAGGACCACAATTACTTGGAGATTCATTTTGTAGACAGACACAAAGAGCTGCATCTCCACGTTCATTTAGATTCAGAGCTGCACGAGGATAATACAGGAGATTCAAGTTGTCACAATCAATCACCTGAATCTGGCTGTACAAATGGATTCTAATGGGTCATATTCCTGCTTAGAAGCTTGGTGCGCATTTTGTCTAGGAAAAACTTACGGAGAGTCCTGTCACAAACCGACTATTTTTTTGCCAGCAGTCAGTGTTGTCTAGAAACACTATTATAACTGTATTATAGTCGGTGAATTCATCCCCTTTTAAAATATAAAATACAATTATTATATGCCAATATTTGCGGAGGCACAAAACTTACTGTTTATACATATATTTTGGCTAGTTAAATTTTGTATGACATTTTGGCTAGTTTTTAGCAGTTGGAATTATTTTTATTGAACAAATAGTGAAAAATTAGTCAATTCATAAAATAGCCCCTAAAATTTTAGCGGGTCGGTGGACACGCTGTCAGGCATTCTTACTCTAGCAGCACAGTAATAGTCTTATTTTCTTTTCCAATACGAAATAAAAATAGAATGCCCACCAAAGGCATATTTTAAAATGGGGAAGGTATATTTCTTGTTTGAAACCTTTAATATATACTACTTTGAATGATTTTGAATGAATGCTAATTTAGAATTTGTGACGTTTAGTTTTCAACTTGTTGCATGAAATTCATGAAACTTAGTAAAGAATGCTTTGGTTGTCAGGTCTCTTTATTACATTTGGCTGACATCACAGAAAAGGGTGTAACATTCCAGGTATGCACTTGTTCTGGATTTGATAATTCTATTATGGAATAGAAACGTTCAAGGTCTTACTTTGAGGGAAGTATTTGTGAGGCTTCTTAAATTAGACATGGACCTTAATTATTGCATTTCCTACTCTCTAAGCTTATATGCATGTATACAAGGTTTTTGTCGATGCAATTTCTATCTCTTTCAATGTTTATTTGCTTGTCAAGATCTTTTGTGGATGATACTCATTTTTAATGTGGTAGTATCTGGTGGATGAAGATGACATTATTCCTTGTGAAGGGAAAATGAAAATTTTAGTAATTATGTTTAGAGATTGCTGTAGGCTATTGTTCTATTGAGTGGAAGGAAGAAGAGAGACTAAATTGCTTATCCTAATTCAGTTAACAGTGCATTTTGTACAAGATTGAATGCATAGTTAGAAATTTAAACTATCGAGCACTTAGGTACAGTGCTTGGATCCCTCAAATCTTCAGGAATCTCATGGGAAACTAATCTGCTGTGCTGTTAATTTGTGTCGTTAACTTGGCATGTATGCGCATTCATCCTTCTGTGAAGCTTATATTGAGCCTGTGTTCATTTTGTTTGCTGATTTGTGTTGTGTACTTACACTAAGGTCTGGCATTAGAGTTTTTGTAGAGAGAAAAAGATCTCTCTAATCCCATAAGTTACAATATGTAAAATTAATGTACCTTAGTGCTGGGTTCTTTAGTTTGTCTTTTATTTTTGTTAGTTGGTCATATGTATTAAAGTTAAATGTAGTTTTGTCTGTTAGAAAACAAAAGTAACTTTAAGGTACTTGTCCCACATGTGTAAAATGAAAAGTTCTACAAAGTGAAAGCAACTTTAAGCCATACAACGTTCACACAGTGGAATCTCTTGAAGGGGGAAAGTGATTATAATTATTAGAATATAAGGCTTACAATTTAGCATTAAATCTCTATTAGTTAAAGTATTAACTGAAAAACGATTGTAACCACTTCAACCATTTTTGTAACCATCTCTCACATAATAAAATGACGGACACAATGAATAACATGCACATTTTGGTTTCTCATCATTCCTTCTTTGTCCACATTTTCTAACATTGGTATCTCGAGCCTCTAATGCTCGAGAGAGTTGGAATTCGAGGCAGGTTAGCAAGAAGTACAAATTTCAAAATATAAGAGATTGGAAGTTCGAGGAAGCCTTGCACTAGTGCATGAATTGAGGAAAAGCATTTGGAGGAAATAAACCAAACAATCTGATCGCATGTTTTGAAGTAATATCTGGCTGCATAATTAAAGAAATAACTTGGTCGTGCTTTTGAAGAAATAAAATAGTAGTTGAATTTCCTCCTTTGGAAGTTCATTATCACTATCATTACTAATTAAGATCCCCTGTAGATCTTCCACAAAGACTTGTGGTGAAAAACTTACTTGGGGCAACCCTTATAGGGTTGAGGGGTTTGTTAAGTTTTGGGAGACACAATGGATAAAAGAACATACCCAGGGAATATTTCATGTAATTGGTGCTATTTTAGATTAGTTAAGCTCTCAATTTCATATCATTTGGTATCAGCGTGAATATGTTTCTTGTGATTAATTAGATGGAAGAATAAAATACTATTGGGCAGATTTGATTGTTCAAGTGCCAAAGCTATGAGAGTTTAGCTATCGGGAAATTTTTTTATGCTATGGGATGCCATTTCATGTTGCTTATTCTCCTTATTACAAAGTGGCTATGGCCAAAGTAGCAAAAATAGGTACAAGTTATGTGCCCCTAGAGACACCAAAGTTAGGACAACAATCTTGGATAGAAACTATTTCAAGGTTAATATGTTAATGGAGGAGATGAAGGTTACATGAGTGTCACATGGATGCAACATTATCATGGATGGGTGGACGGATATTAGACACCAACCACTCATAAATATCATTCTCTTACAAAGATGGACCGTATTTCTTGAGAGCAATTGATTATTTTGGGAAACAAAAAGATGTTGAGTTTCAGTTTCAAATTTTCGGGATGTCTTTGAGGAGGTTAGACCTTCAAATGTTGTACAAGTCATCACAAATGCAATTTATGTGTGCAAAGCAATAAGCAAGCTTGTGGAGGGTTCCTACAATCCTATTTATTGGTCCCCATGTTGCATGCATGCCATGAACAATGCATTGAAAGATATAGGAAAGATTCAGTGGGTCAAAAAGTTAGTGGTTGAGGTTAGGTACGTGCAGATGTTCGTATACAATCACCACACAACGTTGGCACTCTTTTGAAGCTTTTGAGGAAAGAATTCCTCAAACCAATTGACACTTGCTTTGTATCCTATTTTATTTTGTTGGAAAGGATGCTTGAGCTGCAAGAGCCCCTGTAAGTTATGATTATGACACGGGATTGGACAAGGTGGCATGACTCCAAAACAAAGCGAGGGAAGGGAGTGAAGAAAGTGGTGGTGAGGGAGACATTTTGGGTTGATGTGAAATACATCACATCGCTTATATATCCAATTTTAGCGTCACCAAATACAAAGATTCTAATATCCCAAATCTTGGTGAGATATATGAGTGCATTGACAACATGCTTGAGAAAATGAAGGCAACTGCTCGAGTGAGGGACCCCACTCTAGATTTCTAACAGAACATATTCAAATAATCATTCAACATAGATGGGGCGCAGTTGAGCACCCTATCATATGGGTGCATATGCCCTTAATCCCAAATGGTATGCGGAGAGGCCAGCTGTAGAGTTATCCTTCTCGGATGATCAGGTGGTGAAGAAGGGCCTTATGAAGGCCCTAAAATAAATGTATAGTCCAGAGGAGACTTCACAGTCGATTGGAGTGGCTTGACTTCATTGAACTTAATGGGTAGTAAACTTCAACAAAGATGGACGGGTAAATGGTCCATGGTAGAATTCTAATAGGAGACAAACTTATGAAAAGAGGTTTCTATGGACCATTTAGATGCACATTATGTTGGAATGATGAGGAGACTAAACATCATCTTTTCTTCCAATGTTTGTGGGTGATACCTTTATGGCAATCTCTTGCTAATATGTTTCGGATACATTACTATGGAATTCACTCTTTTGAGCAATTGATGAAAGATTGGCAAGAAGGTATACCAAAAGGACAAAATTTACTTCAACTCTATGGACATGCATTTCTTTGTTAATTTGGAATATATGGAAGGAAAGAAATAAAAGAATTTTCCAGCAAGAGATTAAAGATAAGGGGGTATGTGTGGCAAAAACTATAATTAATATGGCAGAAACTATCAAGCAAAAGGTTTCCCTTCCCTCTACTCTTACTCCGGAATGGGCTAATATATGTAAGGTGCTTTCTTTACAGTCTATAAGCTCCACTTTACCTGTCTTTAAAATGACAAAGAGAGATGACAAAAAGCAAACATGGGTTCCTCCTATGCAGTTTGGTAAATTGAATACGGATGGGGCTTCTAGGGGAAATCCGGGAATGCTGCAATGGGGGGTATTGGAAGAACTCATGATGGGAAAGTTGCCTTTATGTTTGCTGAAAACTGGGAACCACTACTAATAATATTGTTGAGGTCAGAGCTGTTTATCGGGGACTGCAAGAGGCTATTAAGTGTGGGTGGACTCAAGTGTAGGTGGAATCTGATTCCAAGATCATTGTTAGGATGTTGACCATTACTGCGAAACAAAGGAGCACAGATTGACAAATCGAGGGAAATAAATAAAATCAAAGGTCTGTAAGCACAATTTCAGACTATGCAAATCAAACATATTCCTAGACAGAGAAATCAAGTGGCAGATGCATTGGCAAATTGGGCTCTGGATAATCATGATATAAGTTGCTATGGTGATCCTCCTCTTTGGTGGCCTCAACGAGATCAAGAAGATATGAGAGCTATTATAAAATTAGACTATCCTCAATGATTTCTGATATGTTTATTTTCCTTTATAATGCTCAGGATTGGACTAATAGCTTCCAAGCTTGGCATAGTCGTAATTGTAAAAATATATTTCCTTTGAAATAATTTTTACTTTTTAAATATTAAAAAAACATTGGCACAAGAGAAGTCGGTGAGTTGGTGGCAACTATATGGGCATTCAAAACCGCGTGAACACTTGCATTCGCCTCCTTTCCTAAGTTTCAAAGAGGAATTGTTCAACATACGGTTGGATCCACTTTATGACGAGGCATAGAATTACCTCTAAGAGAGTGGATAATCTTGTAGTTGTACATAGTGTTTTGCGTCTTATAGATGCGAGACAACTAAGTACATGTAGACCCCAACATTATAGTGGGATGTAGATCCCGAGGAGCCGAGGCAGGTAGAAGAGGACAATACTATGCAACGAGGATTGATTGGGCTCTCCATTGAGGATGAGGATGATAGTTCCAACAACGAGGAGTTCATGGATGTTGTTTCAGATGTTGATTCTGATTTTTGAGCTGAAACTTGTCCTCTTCTTTTTGTAATATTGACAATTGTTGGTGTATTTGAATTTCAGATTAATGATATGAATATCAAATATTGTCAATTGATCAATCACAATGGTTTTATTTCAGCTTATTTAACTTTTAAGTCTCAAATTGAAATGGTTTTATTAAATTATGTATAATTTATATTTCAAATTTATGATTTCAACTTATTTAAATCTCAAATGGTTTTATTTCAGCTTATTTATATAGTTTAGTCACTAGATTTTTATATTTTAAATATTTATATATTACAAATTAAATCTGACTTTTCTACATACCAAATCTTTTACAAAAATATGTATTCGGAGATTCTTTCATATACAAACATTATAATATACTTTTGAGGTACATGTTCTAATAAATTTTAAAGAAACCAATATGACCAAAACTTGTAGAGGAATGGAACTTAGATATAACCTTTCCCTTAAATTTAGAATTAGGCATTAGATATATATGGTTTATGAGGAAATTGTGTCACCTGAAAATGAGCAGTTGTCCTCTTCAATTTTTTTTTTTTTCTAGGTTTAATTTCAAAGCAGTAGCTTTTTTCATCCTTGGCATATTCACACAATATCTCATCTCCATGTAAGTTCAACTACAAAAAGTGTTTGTATCTTTAGCTATTGTGATAAGGAATCTTCACCCACATCGCTTGTGCCCTTCTTCTAATGTATTCCAAAATAAAACCTTGCAACCTATATGACCAACACTTGGAGAGGAATGTTACTTAGAAAGAACCTTTCACCTAAATTTAGAATTAGGCACTAAATATATATGGTTTCTGAAGAAAATCATGTCTCCTGAAAATGAGCAGTTGTCCTCTTGGCTTAGTAACATAGCAATAGTTTTGTCATCCTTGGCATATTCACTCAATATCTCTTCTGTCCATGTAGGTTCAACTACAAAAAGTGCTCATATCTCTAGCTTTCATGATTAGGAATCTGCAATCCCATTGTTTGTACCCTTCTTATAATGTATTTCAAAATAAAAACCTCGCAGCTTGCTTGCACACTTTGCCCTTTTTTGCTAAGGTCTGCTTGGAAAGAAAATACTTTCAGCTTTGGTGATCTGTTTTGATGACAAAATGTTTTCCTAATAGATATGGCTTACATTTTTCTACTGTGTGCATGAGAGCTAGCATTTCCTTCTTATAAATACATAATAACTTCTCATTATCATACGATTATCTGCTCTCAGAAGCAATTGGTTTCTGATTTTGCATAAGAACAGCCCCTACACCTGTGCCCAATGCATCACATCCTACCACGAATGGCTCTGAGATGTCTGGAAGAACAAGTATGGGAGAGGAAGTCATTACCTTCTTCTATAAGTTGGCATGCATCCTCGTCTTCTTTTGTCTATTTAAATTTTCATTTGCTCCTCTTGGTCAAATCAGTGAGTGGTGCATGCCAACTCACTGACCTCAAAGCCTTTAATAGCTTTTCCTAATAACTGCATAGACCATCAAACCCCTCAATTGAGCCGCATTCTTGGGGTTGGGACGGTCAAGGATGGCCTGAATCTTCACCAGATCAACTTTTACTCCTAGTTATTGATATGACATATGGAGGCCAACTCACTTTTTGCAAATTTGCATTTGAACCCCTTTGCAAATAGAGTGCTGAGTCCTCAAATGACACAAACGCTCTTCTATAGACTTGTAAATTAGAATGTCGTCAAAGAAAACAAGACCAAATTTCCTCATAAAGTTATAAGATTCAACTCATTGTATCTAGAAAGGTTGATGGAGCATTAGTGAGCCCAAGAGGCATCACTCGAAACTCAGACTGGCCAAGACGAGTGTGAATGGTTGTCTTGAATTGATCGCATTTTCTTTGGTGGTAACCAGACCTTAAATCTATCTTGGTATACACTGTTGCTACTTGTAATTCCGTATGTATCTATTCTATGTGTGTAACGGGACACTTGTTCATAATAGTTTTTGTTCAACTCCCAATAGCCAATACACCCAATCTTCCTCCTCATCGATACCATGGAAGATGCGTAAGGACTCTTACTTGGCATTATTTGTCCCAATTCTAATAGCTCTGCAATTACCACCTCTATTTGATCCTTAAATAGATTGGGGAATCAGTATGGCGAAACGATGATAGGCTTGGATCCTGGTTCTAATTCATTTATGTATCCTTCTCCCCTATCTGGAAGAAGTCCGTGGGACAATTCCTTGAACACATCTGCAAACTCATCAATCAGTTGGTGCACTTCCTTTTGCTTTTTTGGCTCTTGTATTATGAGCTTACATGCAATTTTTGAAGGAATTACAATCAAGCATAAAACCCAACTCTCCTTTACCGAGTTGCTGCAGTTGGCGGTAGAACTCTAATGGTTATTTAATATTTATTTTTGGGTTTCTCAAATTTCAAGTACAATTCATTGTAGTTCATATGAATCTCGCCAAAGGTCTTAAGCCATTGCACTCCCATGCTCAGCCATAGAAACCGCATTAAAATCAGAATTGAGTTCATATTTGTCACACTATAATTTAAGCCCCTTTACCATTCCTTTTTGGTCCATCGCCATGCTATTGGCATTTGAAACTTGAATATTTTTCAATGGATCCACATTTTGTCCTATAGAGCTTATTAACTTGGTATTAATAAAATTATGATGTTGAGCTACACCCAACATGGCATTCAGAGAAACATTAGGTGATTCTGGTTGGTCTTTGTCTTCTTCATTCATCTTGTGCTCCTCAACTGCTGCTTCTTCTTGACCCGTACCATACCAACTACTTCAAGTTGTTCCCATCCAAAATCCCAATCATACGAATTTTTCGGAGCAACTTGCATTTGTGTCCCTTAGAGTAGGTTTCCTTGTAGGTGATAAAGTCCCTGTGAGCATAGATCAACAGGGGCGGCAGGATCAAAACTCTAGTTTTGGATGGACCCGCTCTAGAGATTATTAAGGTTTAGAGTTATCAATTCCCTTAGGGTCGATACTTGTTAATGAAATAAGTTTGGAAGCTGTAAAAGGGTGCAAACTGAATCCTAATAGCTTCTGAAAAGGCCTATGCTTATTGAATGCCCTCCTGGCGCTAGTCATGACAACCTTGACATAACCACTAAGGAATTCTTCAATCCATCAATTTAGACAGCAACCAACTGCTGAGGAGAGATTCCTTCGATGGACAAACCTGTTGATGAATTTTTTTTGATGCCACTGTGCCTTGTTACTTCATATTTTTAGGGCAAAAACTAATATTATTGAACATAGGCCTCAAAAATAATGAAGGAATATATAATATATTAACAAACTCATCCCAAGTGGTGATCTCTTGGGGACCACCCTCATCTTCATCTACCTTCATCTAACAATCAATCATTTGCCAGCAATCAAATGCTAGTCCCTCAAGGTGCAAAGAGGCAAACTGAAAGTTTTGAAACTTGCCCATACTGTTTAGTCTAAAAATATTTCAGCTTCCCAATCCAATCGAATCCTGAAATTGTCATTCACCCCATTAAACTTGGGAATAGGAATCTTCTCAAGCAACCTTTGATTTATGCAATTCTCCCCTTGATCTTCTTAAAGTTATCTGTCCCCTCTACTATCCCCTACATAAGGGTTCTCCCATTCACCGCGGCATCCATCTTCTCTCCTTAGTAGTGCAGTGCACACTGATCCTCTTCACCATTATGTGTTTCTCTATTCTCTATTTTCTGTTGATAGTACTAGAGCATCTAGAGCCATGTTCATGGCCATGATACTGAAATTAATATGGTTCCCGGTCTCCTTTATTTCATCCATTTAATGGAGGATGACTCCCTCCACAGAAAATGTCTCTTCAGATCTTCTGTTTTCCTCCTCTGGTCTAATGGAGAAATCCATTTTTGTTACTCCCACTAGGCCTGAAAGAATAGCATCAAAGTCTAATCTGTAGAACAGATACTGAATTTTAAATGCAACATAGATCTGACAGTTCTGAATTACAGTTATAATCCTTATTTTTGAAACCGAAAAATCTGAACTGAACACTGAAGTATGACATTACTGAAACTTCTGTAAGTTTGAAACATAGCTGCTGATAAACTTTATCGAAAAATAAATAATGCTGACGAGTACTTAAATCTGGCGGAACCTCGAGTGAAACCATGCTATACTATTACTAAACATGGATGAAATAGTACATGAGAGGAAAAGCAAAACATTCCTGGAAGGGCATGGACGCCGACACAGGCTAAATCCATGATAATATGGGTGCCGCCTTGGCCACAACACAATATTAACCTATGCATAGAATTTCTTTCCTTAAAAACTATCCTTACCACATGGGGTCTTTTATTATTGTTAGAAAATGTGCACAAAGAAGGAGTGAAAATGAACCGGAATGCACACATTATTCATTGTGTGTCCATCATTTTATTATGTGAGAGATAGTTACTACAGTGGTTGCAGTAATGGCTACAACCATTTACTAGCTAATACTTTAGTAATATTGACTTAATGCTAAATTGTAAGCCTTATATTCTAATACCCCCTCTTAAGGATTACACTATAGAAAGAAAATACAAACACACTGACAAAAGATTAAAGTAACAGAACCAAACAAGACCACATATTTTCAGAAGCTTTTCCTTTGAAAATAGTTATTTGACCAAGTAAAACTCCATCAAAATACCTCATAACCTTCATAAAGGTGTAATTTCCAAGCGGAATTCTGAGTTCACAAATTCCACCTCCCCAAACTCCTGAATCACGAACCTCCTGAATTATTGGACAACCATCTATATTTATCGAAAAATAAATAATTCTGACGAGTACTTAAATCTGGCGGAACCTCGAGTGAAACCATGCTATACTATTACTAAACATGGATGAAATAGTACATGAGAGGAAAAACAAAACATTCTGGAAGGGCATGGACGCTGACACAGGCTAAATCCATGATAATATGGGTGCCGCCTTGGCCACAACACAATATTAACCTATGCATAGAATTTCTTTCCTTAAAACTATCCTTACCACATGGGGTCTTTTATTATTGTTAGAAAATGTGCACAAAGAAGGAATGAAAATGAACCGGAATGCACACATTATTCATTGTGTGTCCATCATTTTATTATGTGAGAGATAGTTACAATAGTGGTTGCAATGGCTACAACCATTTACTAGCTAATACTTTAGTAATATAGACTTAACGTTAAATTGTAAGCCTTATATTCTAATACCCCCTCTTAAGGATGCACTATAGAGAAAATACAAACACACCGACAAAATATCAAAGTAACATAACCAAACAAGACCACACATTTTCAGAAGCTTTTCCTTTGAAAACAGTTATTTGACCAAGTAAAACTCCATCAAAATACCTCATAACCTTCATAAAGGTGTAATTTCCAAGCTGAATTCCCGAGTTCCCAAATTCCACCTCCCCAAACTCCCGAATCACAAACCTCCCGAATTATTGGACAACCATCCATATTGAGCTACATCCACAATGCTCCATCAAGTTGTCTCATGACCCTCATAAGGGTATAATTCTCAAGATTCACAGTCTCCCAAACTAATTGGGTAAACAATCCATATTGAGCTTCATCTACACTAGATCCCTTCCTGTCTTCAAAGTGTGGGGCTTCTTTAAAATATATATTCTTCATCATTTTCAGCATCTGGTGGATCTTCAACAATGGCTAGTTTAATTTCATTTAGTATGCATTTGAGTTTTCCTTTGAGAACATCGTTGGCTCGTGTTGGCTAGATTTTATGCATAGCTAAAAACCTAGATAGTCATGAGATAAATCTCCCTCATTTACCGGTGAGGCTCCCGTGTAAGATTTTTGTTAATTATGGATTCTAATAATTATCTGTGGGTTTTACTTTAATTGCAAAACTCATGAACCATAGCTAAACAATTCTACAGCAAGTAAGTAAGTAGTGTTAATGAAGTATTCTCAGAAGGGGAAATAGTGGAATTTGGGAAGGAAGAAAGGAAGATGTGTAATCCAACCAATAGTTTACAGAGTTGGTCTCATACACATAGATAAAACAAATAGATCTCACAATACAAAATTAAAGGAAAGGAAAGTTTCTAATCTAAATCTCTAGATAATGCAAAGTTTATCTAAAGATCTACACAGAAGTAAGAAGCAAATGCACCGTTGACACAAAGTTCTCCGGAAATCCACCTCTGTTTAATTCCTCAGCTTTCACAGAAAAGATATCAAGGGTTTCAGCACAAAGTCTGGAACTCAAGAATGCTGATTACAAATTTTGATCCTTTAACCCGTAGGTTCTTCCTCTATTTATAGTGTATAGAAGGCAATTACAAATAGGAAACAATAACTGAACTGACACATGCAGAAGCTATAAAGAAAACAATTGACAATCTTTCCCCTGGAATTCCTCTCTACATGACATGCACTTGAAGATTAAATCAAAGCTTTGCATGTCTGCCACCTATTCTTAATTAAAGGACCTTTTCAGATAACCAAAAGTAATGGCTTTTAACCAATTACTTTAGTTTTACAATTTTGTCCGAGAAAATAAGAATAAGAGAGGAAAGAGAAGAAGAAAGAAAATATGCCGGTTGCCACACTTCACGCTTTCTCTTTGTTCTGATACTGAATATACTTGTCAAACATATGACTCAGTGTCTTCCCATCTGCCTTGGCAACAACTTCTTTCTCAGTTTTAAACCGCAGCAATCCCCTGGATAAAGTAACAGTGTTGGCCTTCACTTTCTCCAAACTAGGCCCATATCCTTCAATATCTGCATGAAGTCTCATGAGTCGCCGATTGAATCTAACGTGAAAGGTACGATGACTTCCTCAATCTTCTTCTGCACAACTAGAAGAAACTCCTCACGGGAAGCAAGCAACTCGTTTGGAATGTTCTTTGGCACTTCTTCCATCTCGTCTTCCAACAACTGCATTCTTTTCAGCATAAGCTTGAGAATCTCCATGCGGAAAGAAATTGCTATCTCCAACTGCTTCCCCTTTTCTATCAATCCATCAGGTACAATCTGCTCTGCAATTAGCACATCTTCCGACAATGAATTTATCTTAGCTAAGGTATCCAAGTGACTCTCAACAACTATGTTCTCATCTTCTATACCTGTCATTAGTTCCTTTAACTGAGATAATGCCCTGTGCATATTCTCCAAGCTAGTTGGTATTCCTTCGAACTGCTCTGAAGCTTGGTGAATGATTTGCTCTTTCCATTGAGCAATAGCTTTGACTTGGTTTCCTGCATCTTCAATCTCTTCAACCAAATGGTTGCATACTTGTTCCTGCACTAACACGGGCTGAGAAGAAGGTTTGGCAACCTTAGTGATGATCTCACATAATTGGGAGATTTGCATCCGAAGCCTGTCTTTTTCTGCCTTCTCCTTGTCAAGTTTGAGGAATAAAGCGTCTATCAATGTTTGTGTATCTTGCTTTAATCCTTCCGTGGTGATTTTCCCCAATGGTACTTTGGTCACCGATATGTCTGCAGTAGTTAGCTCTCCCTTCTGTTTCCCTTCATTTGCTGGAATTGACAATTCAACGAACTTCTGCCCTGATTCTTCAATAACCAACCTTGAAGTTACCTTGACAACTTTAGGTCTTCTATCTTTTCCGCCTAAACTCATGAGCAAATCCTGTTCTTCCAAGTTGATCTCTTCTCTAGCTTCTGGGACTATTTGCAAAGCCAACTAGGATGAGAAATTACTCTTCAGGGAATGAGAAGTCACTGAATGTACCACCATCTCATGCTCAGCCCTGCTTTGCATCCGAATTCACCACAATATTATGGCTGCCCTCTTCGAATTGTCCAAAGACAATGCCCTCTCAAACTTTGCCATTTGTGCTTTCAACTTCTCCGCAGGAAGAGGTGAAGATCTGGGTGGCTGAGGAACAAATATGAACGATGCTGGATTCAACAACGGAATGATTATGTCTGTCTGAGGTACTAGAGCTGCCGAAGTGCTGTGAGTTGATACTGGAGAAGCTTCGTCTGAAAGTGGCACTGGTATAATGGATGTAGACTTGCCTTTTTCCAATACCGGAGACTTTTTGTGTACCTTGAGCTTCTTTGGTCTCCTGCTACTTTCACCTTCATGCTTTCTTTTGTTGGGATCCTGTAATGAAATTCCCTGTGATCTAGTTCATCAAAGCCTCGTCCAAACAATATCCCTTTGTTAACAACCAATTTGAGGTGTTAACCAGGACTGCGGAAGACCTCTCCTCAATTTTCTGACAACCGCCTACGCTTTCCTAAAGTGCAGCTCTATCTCCTCCCATTTGATGATATGTGTCAAGTACCACATGCCCATCATCTGAGAGATTTGCAAGTATCCCTACTAAACCATAGTTAGAAACATGTTGGGCTGATAACTTGCCGAAATCTCCCTTTCTGACTTCGTATTCACTTCGCACTTCATCCAAAAATCTTCCAGTGAAGGGACATATGAGTATTCTTGGGAGACTGTCCTCTTTGCTATCCCATATGGGTCAAAGTTCATCCGAGCTAGGAAGAAATCATGCTCATAACCATAAAACATTTATGTTTCAACTCCTCTGGCTCTGTGGATGCTCTGACAACTATAATGATACACCGACTAGAAAGCTTCTTGTAGACTTGTGCCGTTTTGACAATCATACAACTCTACGAGCTGCCTGCACAACTCCATGATAACCCACTTATCACTCGGGTACTTTGGCAACTTGATTGGTTCTCTTGAGAAACCACTAATCCTGAGATATGTGAAGTCCGCAAACTGGATGAAGATACAACCATGTTGGGAGACAACTTCCCAGGCATCTTTGCTCACTCCGTTGGTCCTCAAATCATCATTTAATTTGCAAATGAATCCATAGAAGAAGCCATCGTTGATTGCCCTGTAATCCTTGTGGCATTCAAGAATCTCAACTGCAGAAACACTCATAAATAAGATCTTTTGAAAGTATGCCCCGTCTATCTAGTTTGGAAAATATCCCCTGAGAGGTTGCTTTGCATATACGAGCTTTGAAGTCATTTTGAGTTAAAATGTCCGCCTCACACTTCGGATTTGTTCACCGATGTTGTCACCGATGATCTCTCGCCCAAGTAATAATCGAATCAGCTTTGTTGATCTCAAAGGTTCGCACAAAAGCGTAAATCCATGAGTAGAAGTTATTGGTATTAGCTTCCCCATTTATCCTGCAGCAAAGAAAGTTGGTGATATCAACTTCCCGCACAAAATTTGATCGTGAAAGAGTCCTCTTGAATTTCGATGGTGCTCGAGATTCTTCATGTATCTGCTATTCATTCTACCCACACGTTTGCTTTATGCTTTTCCCATCTATCACTAGCATCCTGCATGCTAATTGCAATTACCACGGGCCGTGTCGGAAGCTTGAGGCAATAATTAATGAATTGTGCATCCAATCTAATTATTGCTATCTTTCCTGCAACATCTCGGACTGTCCTAGAAAGAGGATGATAAGACCTTGCACACTCCATAACAAACTCAAGCAACTGGTCTATGATCGGAAACATTGCAGCTTGAATAATCCCACTACTCCTTATTGCCCGCATAAGAGATGATCTTCCGGTGGCTTTGGATCTATCAATTAAATCAAGTGATAGGTTCAGGGCCTATGTTTGTATCATTGATTTCAGTAAGCCTGGAAACAATGCATGATTTTGCTGAACCTTCTCTTTCATCACGCTTCATCATGCCTGAAACAATCTTTGTCTGAGATCTTTTTCTTTTATTCTTGCCAGAAGACCTTGCAATTGGATCAATTCATGCAAAACCTGCAATTCCTCCTGATTCAAAAGATATATTCAATGTATCTGACATTGACTTTGCCTTCTTTTCACCAATATGAGCACCTGTGATGTATACCTGCAAATGATTCAGACAAACATGGAGTCCATGGCATGAATGCCTAATTTCTATCACCAAAATCTGCTTATAAAGCCTGCTGCCCTAAATTTTAAGACTTTGCTTGCATGCCAAGCAAGCTAAAATATTATTTAATTCACTTGTGCACTCACACCAACATGCAAATACTCTGAATAATAAAAAGAAAGCTTCTCCAACCCTAGGCGCCAAAACTGGATGCTTCCCGGCAATAAAAATATTTTTTAATGCTAACAACCTCTTCCTTTGGCGCCAAACTTCCAGGGCAGCATGCTCCACCTAAAAGAATTAATTGCCTTCTCCTTATGGCATCCACTGTTTATATAGGAAACTGCATGCTAGGTTTACCACTTACCTTTTCTTATTTTTAGCAATTCTTAATAATAAGATGTGCTTTTTCTCCTTATTTGGGCGCCCAAGTTTGCATGATTTAGCTTGCTTTTCCATGCAATTCTTTTTCTTTATTTTTAGCATGCTTCTTTGTCTTATTTTTGGCCCACCTATTTGCTTTGACTTTTCACCTATTTTTGGTGCCAACCTTTACTGGGAATAATAAAAATAAATATCATTAAATGCATGCAACTTTGCAAAAGTGGGTCACACTTTTTGGCTAGAAGTTGTGTGAAAAATAAGAGGGCAAGGAAGTGAGAATTTTTATCCTTCCAAGCAGCTTCAAAATTCCCATTTGTACTTTAAGTGATTTATCTTTAAGACTTAGGAAAAACAACTTTCCGGGAAGGTTCCAAATTCCCACCTTCCTTCTAGCTCCAAAATTCCCATTTGCACCTTAAATGATTTGACTTTAATAATGGATAAAAACAACCTTCCAGGAAGGCTCAAAATTCCCACCTTCCCGCCGACACCAAAATTCCCAAAGTGGCACTTAGAAACCATCCTTCCAAAAAGTGCGACTAGCATAAAAATGCTTCTTTCCAAAAGTGCGACTTGCATGGGTGAATAAAACTTCTTTGGTGGGAATTCTTACCCTTCAAAGGCCCATTTGTACTTTAAGTGATTTAACTTTAATGATGGGAAAAAACAACCTTCCAGAAGGCTTCAAATTCCCACCTTCCTGCTAGCTCCAAAATTTCCATTTGCACCTTTAGTGATTTAACTTTAATAATGGGAAAAACAACCTTCTAGGAAGGCTCCAAATTCCCACCTTCCTGCCGACACCAAAATTCCCATTGGCACTTAGAAACCATCCTTCAAAAAATGCGACTTGCATGGAAGAAGCTTATTTCCCAAAAGTGCGACTTGCATCCTTCCTTCTTTGTCAGAAATTAGCACTCCATGATTAATTTTTATCTTTGTCTAAGGCCATGGATGACTTCCAAAAATTCCAGGCAATTAAACAGGTATACAGAACGAACGAACGGATCAAGGGGAATTACCAGACAGACCATGGAGAAAAACCGAAAACAAACACAAAAGAAATAAATAAAATGAAAAACACTGCCAGAAGTTGCAGACAATTGCTTTGAAAATAACCTACCGAATAGTTGGTTAGTAAAAACTCTTCCTTGGTGAATACTCTACTGAGAGGCGGAAATACTGGCGTGAAAATCCTCAGTAGGGTTTAATTGCAGCACAATTTATTTTAAACAAAACTTTATTTATTTAATAAATAAATAAATAAAATTCTCTCAGACAAAATCTGGCGAAGAGATAAAATGAGTTTTAGCATGTGGGTATTTGTCGAAATTGGCTTATATGATTCTCTGGGAATACCTTAAAGCAATGGAGACAATTGTAGGCAATAAAAACACAAAACGACCCGTTACTTTGAAAAGAATGAAAACCTCCAAAAAGGGGTAGTCCCAAATTTCAGGGTGAAATATTGGGGACACCAACTCGAATGGTACAATGCCATGCTATATGACCTCATTTTTTGCAGTAGTAATATTCAATTTCCCCTTTGTCTTTATTTGAACTTCTATGATTATTTCTAGTATAGTACCATCTTAAGTTGAGTATCTTTTGTATCTCTTGCAATTGTTCTCTGTTCTTCAGCTAAAAGAGCTGCAATCATATCTTCTAGACTTTGAGAAGGCAGTTAACTAAGAATAAAAATGACATTGTTGAATTTAGAAGGTAGACTATTTAACAAAATGGCTTTGGCATCCTTGTCATCTACCATGGCATTAACTTCTGCCAATTGTCTAAGGAGAGATCTCGGATTGCTTGTGGTTGGACATAGTGATTCCATCAACCATCTTGAATCTAAAAAGTTGAAGTTTTAGCGAAAATTTTGCATTGACAACTTTTGCTCCAAACAATTTATTTAGAGTTTCCCAAATTTCCTTGGACAATTTTTCTAGGTCTACATGATGTAACTCAAAGTCGAGAGAGTGAGGCCAATACCGGCTTTGACTTTATCATCTCGTGCTTTACCAATCTAATAATTTAGTTGCATCTGTAGGTGATTGCTCTTTCCCACTAACTATTCCCCACAAATTTTTATTCATTAATTGCATTTGTATTTTAACTTTCCAAGTGTGAAAGTAAAGCCAAAATATTTCTCTATTGGGATTTCCATTCTGAAATATTTATTTAAACCGAAAAAATAAGTGAATACAAATAAGTACAAATGCTCTGACCGTGTCCTAGGTCACTTTAAATGTCCTTGAATTTGATCGGGAAAGTATTTAAATGTTTGAGACAATTTGAAACCCTTCGCAATTATATAAAACCCGTGAAACAATTTGAAATCGTATGTAGATTTCATCTCATGCCCTAGCAGAGATTCGGTCTTTTATTTGGATATTAATGGCGGAAATGGAGTGTATTTGTGCAGCAATGTGTTATTCACGAGAAGTGTGGTTTTACAATTCAACCTCATTTTTGGCTCTTCGACCTTGGTTTTTAGCTCTTAGGCCCTCACGACCAATTTCCAAGCCCTCACGAGTTTATCCTCTAGCAAATCGTGACCAAAATATCTCAGGTATTTCCATTATAAAGTCTCACCATCTTTGCTCTTTGATCAAGTGAAAGAGCCTTACAAACACCAACCCCCTTCTTGTAAGGCGCAACAAGTGTGCATTGGTCTTGGTGATGCTGCCATGCCAAGTCTCTGAACATATATTGCACTTCCATAGTTTACTCCCCCTCCAAACTTGGGGTTCACAACTATGTGAGCAAATTGTCTGCAATGGCTTCTTCTTATCAAATGGTCCCATGGCAAATGTGGCCAACATTTGAGAGGGGCAATTGGTAGCACTACCAACTAAACTACCAATTGGTGTTGCCACTACATTTTGCCTCACTTCTTCGTCCCACCCCCCCAATAATGTCATCACCAACACTTCCACCTATCTCAATCCTCTCCTCCTTTGATTCATAATCATACTTAGAAGCATAGTTCGCATACTTGTATTCGATGGACCCAAAAGAAATTGACTTAATAAACTCGGCAATATTTGCGGCAAAGACTGACAACTTAAAAAATATGCAAATTTCTTTAAAAAAGATAAATTTTAGGAAAAATATTTTAAAAAAAGTCTCTCCAAAAACTCGTGAATATTCGCAAAACTTACGTGTATTCGCCAAAGACTCATGAGTATTCGCAAAAACTTGTTTGTGTAGGTTTTGGCAGTTTTTAGGAAAATACTTGGGTGTGGAAAAAATAGCGAGTACTCACCGAATCGGCGAGTACTTCCAAGTATGCACACTATGCTTGAGAAGAACTCATTGTGATGATTGTTGGGGCTGCAATGAATAAAGGAAAAAAATAGTGATAATTATATGCAATGACTACAAATAAGTAAAACAGTCAAACTATATGCAATGAATTAAAAACAACCATAACTATATGAAATTAGTTAAAAAAACAGCGATAATTATATGCAACAAATAAAAAAAAGTAAAACAGCCATAACTATACGCAATGAAAAAAACAACCATAACTATATGCATTGGTAAAAAAATAGCCATAGGCTGTAATGTCCCCTTTTTCGAACTAATCCATTTTGAAGACTTGAGCCCATTCCACTTCCTAGGGGCTGAAAGAATGTGAGCAAGGGAAGTATTTGTTTATGTTTTTAATCTTTTTTGTGAGCATTTACCTTTTTCTTTCATGGTTTCTCTCATAAGCTAGGTCAGATGGGTTGTAGAAGTGAAATGCCAAAGACATAAATAAAAGCAATATCATTTTGAGGTTGGTCATGGGGGAAACACCCTCATTGGTTTTGGCGCCACCAAAAAGGGTATAAGACGGGTCCTTTGGACTTACTTGTGCATGATCTTTTGACATGAAATCATACATAACTTGGTTTTGGGCTGATTGCTCAAATTCCTTCCACTGTGGGGCACAAATCCTTTGGTGTGGCTTCACAAGGAAGACGAAACCCTTCCTTGTCAATTGAAGAATGAAAACTCTTCAATTAATTGTTCCAAGTGTTTCAAAGAGGTGGATAGTGCATATTTTCAACGAGGGTTTGGTCCTAAAGTGAAATTCAGCCCCTCTCTAGGGGAGTGACCCACCTTGGGGAAGTGATTGGTGGTTTCTAGGGCACAACATCACTCAACTCAGCCATCATTGCATTCTCCATATTTTTGGTAGCCGGAATCTACTTTGTATTTCATTTGTAGGGCTTGGAATCATTCATTTCCAACCATTTTGTAAGGGCATACTCTGCTGTCATTTATTTAATTTCCAACTGGGTTTAGAGGTTGATTTCTTGGTTGATAATTGTTCTAAAATATTCCTAAAGTGCCTCTACATACTTCGGATGATGTGAATGGTGATATTTTGATGAATTATTGTTTTTTCCTTGCTGCTGTTCTAAAAATCAGACTGCTGTTCACTGCTGTTTTATTTTTCAGTTGGCTGATATAAAAATCAAAATATTTTCAGTTTGGGTTTTGTGCTATTTCCTTATTTTCAGTTTCAGCCCTAGAAAGGGACATTACGGTGGTATCAGAGCATAGATCCTCCGAGCTTGTAGGGTTTCTTTTAGGAGCATATACATGGCAAACATACATTTTGATGATGTTAGGGTTGAGAGGCTTGTTCTAAGGCAAGAAAGATTGGCGAATAAGATGTCACTGTTGATCCATGCCATGCAAAGCTTAAATGGTGAAAGAAGCTCTTCAAAGGTAAGCATTAATATTCAGCCACTAAGAATAGTGAGTGATTCTTCATCTAGGTCATTCGCCTACTGTCGTCCCAAGAAAGGAAGTCATTCCGATGGTTGAAACCTTTGTTCCAAAAATCGCAATTTATCGGCGATAAATCGTTTGGAAGCATGAAAATGATTTATCTTTTGAAAAATCATGATTTTTGTTGTGCTGATAAATCAGTGATTTATGGCAATAAAACTCCTGGAAAATTGCAGAAAATCGGTTGAAAATTGTTGTTTAGTGTATAAACGTCTAAACAGAAAAAAAACACAGTTATTTTGAAGCGGGTTTTTGTGATTTTTGACCAAGGTTTGTACTTGTCATTTGGGCGGGATGTATTATTGCATCTTGTCATGTTGAATTATTTGTCAGCTAAAGTGCTTTGCAGGGCTGTTTTGTGTATTGTAGAGAAATCAGGATGTTTCAGAGAAGTCAAGTGGGTAAACTAAATGCTAAATGCTAGCGGTAGTGCTTTGCATAAGTCATCTTAATGTCAAAACATATGAATATATTTCCAGGGCTGGCCAAGTTAAACTGCATGTGAGTACTGTCTGGAAGAAAATTACCAGCTCTTAGTCTGCTTTGAAGTAATGTTGAACAAATCATTTTAATGATATTGTTGACAATGACACATTGCAATGCATTATGGTACTGCTTGGAGCCTTGGATTAATCATATTATGAGTTTTTTTGTGGTTATTTAGCTTATTTTGTTGCATATGTGGTTAATTCTTATTTATTAGGCTGGAATTTATTTAATTTAAGTTTATTTTATGAATTTAAATGTTTTTTAAAGTAGCAATAAAGTTGCTGATTAATGCCGATAAATTGTCGATTCCCGATTTCCGAGTCAAAATTTTACTCTTTGATTAATTTCCGATAACGTTTTTTGAACTATGGTTGAAACACGGCATTGAAGAGGTCATAACATTGCGGCCAGCTATGAGGAGTATAGGGCCCTTCTAGCTGAGATTCGTGATGCCCTATCCCTTGCAGAATTCATAGGAGTGAACAAAGGAAGATTAAGGCAAGGACCTAGGTCTCAGGCACCACAAAAGGATCTTCAACATGCTTGGAGAAAGGAAGAGAACTTCCAAATTGCAATGGCAGAGCAAGAAGAAAAATCAGGGCTGCAAGTAATGGAGAGAGAACAGCCCATGGAGGAATCTACCATGCCAAAGGAAAATGGGAAAGATGTTCCAGCCAAAGAGGAAAAGGATTCTCCCTTGGTGATAAGGCAAGAAGAAGAAATCATAAAACAAGAACAAAAGAAGACCAATATGCAACATGAAGGTAAAGATTCTTTGACAATAAATGATGTTTTATTGATTTCCAATGATTGCATGTGGCAAGGAGATGGTGAAGGAAAATCAGATCTACAAGAGGTTCATGAGGTTGAGATTCAAGATGACCCTGTTGAGAGGCATGCCCTTCAAAAGGAGGCCTCACCTAATACTCATGTTGTTTTTCAGTCTATTGGAATTTACATATTAGTAACAAATGGTAAGCAATTTAATTTATTGCATCACCCTCACACTATGTATTTGCAAGGTTTTGATCATCATGAGAATTATTCTAACAAAGATGAGAGGATGAAGGGTATTGTTACCATATTTTCCACATCAAAGATGGGAAAGATGAATCTGCAGTTTGCTAAAAACAAAAGTGCTATAAATAAGATTAGCTATTTTTAGAGTGGCTAAAAATAGCGCGACAAAAATAGCACTTGGCTATTTTTGGAAGATTTGCTAAAGATGGAGCTGGTAAAATAGAAGTTTGCTAAAAATAGCAATTGAAGTGGAAGCGTGGCTAAAAATAGCACTTGGCTATTTTTAAAGAGGTGCTAAAAATAGAAGTCTAGTTCTATTTTTAGGAATACATGGAAGGATGAAAGGAGCATGCTTTTACTAATTTAGCAAACTGTTGGTTCTAAAATAAGACATGGCACCAAAGGAGAAGTCTTTTAACTAAATTTAGCATGCTTTTATTAATTTTAGAAAACTGCTGTTCTTATATGCGGCAAGAGTGATGAAGAGGAGTTAAAAACAGTCATTAGCATGCAACTAAAACAGTCCCTGCTAGCAGCAAGAAGGAAAAAGGATGTATTAGATAAACATGCACTAGTCTGTCTTACCTTTGGCGCCAAAAGGGAGTGAAGCCAAATAGAGTTAACTGAATAAAGCATGCAACTGTTACAGTCTATTAGCATTAACATGTAGGGATAAAATATTAAATAAAATGAACATAGACAACAATCTATTAGCAGCAACAACAGTCGACTTGAATAGAAGAAGGTTTTTGCATTGTAAAGACACTTGGGCTGTTCCGCTTTGGCAATCCTAGCTTTGTACTTACACCTCTGAGTAATAAAATCCATTTTTGCCCTCTCATACTAGTGTTTTTATGATTTTTCGTTGTGTTTGATAGGATATTGTGTTGCTTTAGCGTAGATTTAACTCCCTATACTGCTGTCCTTTGTCCTAAACCCTTGAATTAATTTTGCAAAATAACTTAGAGTTGTGTAGGTGTGTGGATCTTTGATTTCCCTGTGTGCAGAATTACATGCATGTGTTAAATTATTTGTGTATCACCCTTATTTTCCCTTTTCCCGCATTCCTTCTCCCTTTTCCTTGTTAATTTTTTTGTTTTTAGGTGATTCACAAGGGAATCAACCCTCTCTGGAGGTTCACCTCTGACATAGGTTACCCAGAGCCTTGAGGTGTTCCAATTTTGTCAACAGGAGAGAGAGTACACACACCATTCTTTATCAAAGTGGTGCAACTTCCGGGTGACAATAGTTTACGCACGCCAAAGTGGGACAATACAAAAATTTGCTAAAGAAGTTGATGTTTTTCTTAGCAAATATTAGTGTTTTAGACACAAATATATAAAATCTAGCGACTCCATTGGCCCAAAGATCCCTTTTTCTCAATCAGTAGACCATTTCCTCCGTCTTTCCGTCTTTTTATGAGGTTATGCAATCATGACTTCAATTCGTCAATGGAATTCGCAGTTTCAAGAGAATTATTACTCCCCTCCACCTCTTTTTCCCAAAATCCTTCTTCACATCAATACTATAAGCTCTATCATAATGAAATTGCCCATGATCCAAACAATTTGTATGGTTATCCTAACAATCATGGTGTTTTTCGGGTGCGGCAGAATATGTAGATTATGGAAACAATTTCATGCCTAATGATGATTTTCATACACTAAGTACAACACTGGAGGTAAAAATGGTGCAAATGAGAGCAACAAGTACCATCAAGGCAGCCAAGCTTGGATTCAGTGGTACCATACCCATTGGCTGGTCATATACCAAATTGGTATAGCCCTCAAGAGATGATAGACTTTGTGTCTGAATTGATACCACAAATACCAAAGTGGAATGAAGAGATGGAAGCTTACCAATATAGTGTTGAGAAACCTTGTCAATGGGGAAATTCTTCACTATCATCATGCAACCCTCCTACTTCTACTTTCCAACCACTTCAATAGGAGGCCAAGTCCCAAATTCCTAGCTTTCTTAAAGCTTCTCCTCCAAAAGATCTTACACCTCTCCAATCATGACTTCAATTCCTCAATGGAATTCCTAGTTTCAAGAGAATTATTATTCCCTCCACCTCTTTTTTTCTCAAAATCCTTCTCCACATCAAGTCTTTATAAGCCCTATCATAATGAATATGCCCATGATCCAAACAATTTGTATGGTTATCCACACAATCATGGTGTTTTTCAAGAGCAGGAGTATGCAGATTATGGAAACAATTCCATGCCTAATGATGATTTTCATATGCAAGTACAACACTTGGAGGTAAAAATGGTATAGATGAGGGCAACAAGTACCATCAAGGCAGCCAAGCTTGGATTTAGGGTACCATATCCATGGGCCGGTCCTATACCAAATTGGTATAGCCCTCAAGAGAAGATAGACTTTGTGTCTGAATTGATACCACAAATATTAGAGTGGAATGAAGAAATGGAAGCTTACCAATATAGTGTTGAGAAACCCTGTCAATGGGATAATTCTTCACTATCATCATATGCAACCCTCCCACTTCTACTTTCCAACCACTTCAACTGGAGCCCAAGTCCCAAATTCCTAGCTTTCTTAAAGCTTCTCCTCCACAAGATCTTACACCTCTCCAATCATCTCAACCATTGCAAAATCAGTTAGCAACCCAACCCACCCCTCCCCTCATATTCCCAAATCCATTCTGGAATGAAACTAATCAGCAAAATCAGTTTGGAAGAGCAACCAAGTAAAGAGCCAAGTGAAGTTCTCAAACAAAATCTAACAAAATGGAGCCTACAGTTTGAGGACACAAATTTCACAGTTGGTTAAACCTACAATAGAGGAGTGCACGAAAGTGGTTGAAATTACAGAGCAACAGGAGGAATATGATCAACATGCAAAGATTAGACAATGTTTTCTTATATCTCTTGAGATACAACGTAAAGATAATGTTCTCAAGGAGCGTATGAATGTTTCTAAGGATCAAATCAGCAATCTTGAGCCTATATCACCTTCAGATCAGCTTGTAAACAGTCATACAAGGACAAAATCAACAAAATTCAAATTCAAAATGAGTTTTCCTCAAGCATGGAAAATAAAGTGGAGTAGGTTTTATCAGAATTAAAAGATTTTGATGATGAGGAAGAACCAATTGAAATTGTAGATTAGTCTACAAGCATCCAATATAAGCAGGAAAGGGCCTCAAACACTCCAAATGATGAGATTTCACACAAAGAAGAGGGGCAGATCAGGAAAATCAGTTTATCAACTATGAGAAAACCATGTCCAATAAGGTATTTGGCTAGTTTAGAGCCACATACGGAGTTGCCATCAGTTGTGCTCATATTAGAGCATAAGAAAGTGTAATGTCCCCAAATGGGACAATTTGATCCTCACTTGGTTTTTGGCCCAATCCCACAACCAAATGCAAGTCTATCACATGCAAATCAGATTTTTAGTTTGCAGACCTGTAATTTATCCTGAAAATGCGACTTGAATAGTTGCATCAAACTCATACCAATTGCTCACAAGTTAGTAATCCTCACTCCCAAAATATTTTGCAAGTTTATAAAGGCCAAAAACAGACTCTAAGATGATGTCTAAGACCATGCAAGTTCAGTTTTGACTGCTGCAATATATTACCCAGAATGGCGACTAGGGTTTGAGTAGAAAACCCACACAAATAGCAATCAAATCTGTCTATTAATATTCTAAACTGATCCCTGGATTTTTAACAGTCCAAACATGGAGAAAATCTGATTTTTAGGAGCATTTAGGGACTGAAATAAAGTTCGGAAATTTGTTGATGAGAGAGGACTGAAACAGCACTAAAAATCCTTCCAAAATACTGAAAATAATTTATTTTGACTTCCAAAAATTAGTACAATGGATAGCAATACCATACAGACTTGGAATGTCATCAAAACACAAATTAGAATGACAAAAGGGTGGGTCGCTCAACCTTGTACAACTGCTGCAATTTTTTTCTTCAAAACCCTGCTACAAAACACCCTTCACACAACTGCTGGAATATCAAAAATCTGTGTAAATACAATGGATATCCCTGGATAGGAAATCCCCCAACAACTCTAAGAGGGTTTTCGTCCTCTAGAGCTAGATCCTAAGGGTTTTCGTCCTTAGAATATTTCTGCAAAAGCTCAAGGCTTAGATGCAAATTCAAAAATATCAAATAGACATGGAATGAGTCTTAAGCAAGTTGACTTCTCCTTTTAAGGAAGAAGAGACCCAAAATGACCTTCCTCTCAACCAATCAACTTCTTTCCCTCCGTTTCACCACTCTAGGCCAAGTCGCATTTTTTAGAAGGGATACATAGGACTCATGTACATACTTTTCTATTTTTAATTGCCCCTAGGCTAGTCACACTTTTCCCTTTAAAATACAATTAAAATAAAGTGCTTTCTTACTTTTCTATTTCCACTTTATAATTAAGTCAAATAAATTAATATAAGTGCTCTATTATTTTCTTTTTTTCTATTTTGGCACTTTATAATAATTTATTGTGACTTAAGTCACCCTTGTGTTCACCCTTTGGCCATTGGGTAGACAAAATAAGCGAAAGGTTTTCTATAATATTATTCTAGAAAGAGGGACATTTCGAGAAAGAGTTCAAGTTGCCAAAAATCAGCCCCAACATGTACAAAGACAGAGTACATATCCTACAAAGTGGTGTTTAATCTTTTTGGACTGATATTTTGAGCAAATCAATGGTGCAAACCGTGTCTACACTTATAACATGTGATCTAGTTGGAAAATTGATCTCATGTCCACACTTCTCGAGAAAAGGATGTTATTTCTCCCAACTTTGTATGTGGTTTTGTTTAGCTTTCCTTTCTCTTTGTTTAGATTAGGAGTAGTTTAGGTTTACTTTCAATAAGCGCTTGCATGCACATTGTTTTTCCAGTTTTCTTAGTTGTCTTTTCAAGAAATGCTTGCATGCACATGTTTTCGTTTTGTTGGAAAGGGTATTTCAGTGGTTTTGTTTCAGAGGATACAAGTTGTTGAGAGAGGTATGTGATCCCATAGTCCAATGGATGCGAGTAAGGCTACTAATCTCTTTGTTTAACAGGCAAACAACCTCGTGATGTCGCCAAAATGTTACCATATTTTCCACGTCAAAGATGGGAAAGATGAATTCGCAGTTTGCTAAAAATAGAAGTGCTATAAATAAGATTGGCTATTTTTAGCATGGCTAAAAATAGCGTGACAAAAATAACACTTGGCTATTTTGAAAAGATTTGCTAAAGATGGAGGTGCTAAAATAGAAGTTTGCTAAAAATAGCAATTGAAGTGGAAGCATAGCTAAAAATAACACTTGGCTATTTTAAAGAGAGGTGCTAAAAATAGAAGTCTAGTTCTATTTTTAGGAATGCATGAAACGATGAAAGGAGCATACTTTTATTAATTTAGCAAACCGTTGGTTCTAAAATAAGACATGGCGCCAAAGGAGAAGTCTTTTAACTAAATTTAGCATGCTTTTATTAATTTTAGCAAACTGCTGTTCTTATATGCACCAAGGGTGATAAAGAGGAGTTAAAAACAATCATTAGCATGCAGCTAAAATAGTCCCTGCGCCAGCAACAAGAAGGGAAAACGATGTATTAGATAAACATGCAACAATTTGTCTTACCTTTGGTGCCAACTTGGAGTGAATCCAAATAGAGTTAACTGAA
Organism: Taxus wallichiana var. yunnanensis; assembly: GCA_018340775.1. NCBI lineage: Eukaryota > Viridiplantae > Streptophyta > Pinopsida > Cupressales > Taxaceae > Taxus > Taxus wallichiana. The sequence continues at coordinate 516,045,937 of CM031244.1, forward strand.
TAAAGCATGCAGCTGTTACCTGTCTATTAGCAGCAACATGCAGGGATAAAATATTAAATAAAATTAAAATAGACAACAGTCTATTAGCAGTAGCAGCAGTCGACTTGAATAGAAGAATTTTTGTGCATTGTAAAATATGATTAGACACTTGGGTTGTTTTGCTTTGGCAATCATAGCTTTGCACTTGCACCTTTGAGTAATAAAATCCATTTTTGCCCTCTCATATTGGCATTTTTATGATTTTTCATTGTGTTTGATAGGATATTGTGTTGCTTTAGCGTGGATTTAACTCCCTCTACCGCTGTCCTTTGTCCTAAACCCTTGAATTAATTTTGCAAAATAGCTTAGAGTTGTGTAAGTGTGTGGATCTTTGATTTCCCTATGTGCAAAATTACATGCATGTGTTAAATTATTGGTGTATCACCCTTATTTTCCCTTTTCCCGCATTCCTTCTCCCTTTTCCTAGTTAAAGTTTTTGTTTTTAGGCAATTCACAAGGGAACCAACCCTCATTGGAGGTTCACCTCGACGTAGGTTACCCACAGCCTTGAGGTGTTCCAATTTTGTCAACAGGAGAGAGAGTACACACCATTCTCTATCAGGGTGCAACTTTTGGGTGACAACAGTACTAAAGGGAAAAATGATCTTTTCCAAGAGGCCCCTAACCATCTTCCGAGCATTCCGAAGATTGAACCAAGGAAGAATTCAATTTGCATAGTTATGATAATGATCAGCTTGCTGGAATTTTCAAAACAACAGCTCATAAGAGACAAGTTGAGGGTGTTCATGACTTTGGCAAGGACCACGAAGAGGCTCCATGCATGTGCCAACAAAATATGGATGAAGTCAAGGTGGGAAGAGCTTCACTAGTTGAATATGAAGAGATCTCAACCATGCTTCATTTGGCAAAAGAAGATGAACAAGTGAAGGACAACCCAAGGTATGATATTGAAAATTACATTTCAGTTTTTTGGTCTCTTCCTATGTCGCTGCCATACTTGTGTCACCATGGGCAGCTTGTTGAAAAGAATGAGCCTATGTCAAGTTTGATGCTTCATAGTATAATGGGTGGTCATCATGGACAACATAGTGGACACGGTGATAAAGTGAAGAACACTCTAAGTGGTGATTTCTATGTGAATTGTAATGAAGATACAAATTTGGTACTTGGAGTGCCATGGCTACACTCTTTGGGAAAATTTACCCAAGACTACCAAATCATGGAGTTGAGGCTCAAGCTTGATGGCCAAGAGGTTGTGCTTCCAAGCATGACACATGGGATTCCTCAAGTTGCCACAACCAAGAGGAGGGGAAGAACTTCTAGAAGAAGGCAAGACATATGGGCAACACATAATGAGGTAAAACCTACAATTTTATTTTCAAAACAACAGTCATGTTATAAGGATTTTGAATTCCTAATTGATAAGCAGGCTCTTGGAGGGAGTGCTCCAATAAAAGTAGAAGTTAAGTTCATAAATTTTGTGTTTGAAATTGAGCGGGATGGTTGTTATCTTGTTATTCTAAGCATTATAACTCAGCTGGGATTTGGAGGAATGATTGGAAGTAATAAAAGTCTTGATTGGTGGGTTTTAAAACATGTTGCCATAAATGTTTGTACTGCTGTTATAGACATTCCCAGCTTGTCCAACATTCTGTTTGGTGCCACACAAAAGAGGACAGTCATGAGAAGGGATAGTTTCCAATCCTTCGGAGCATTTTTATTCAAAAATGACTCATTCGTAGGCCCCACTACATTGTTTTTGAGGAGATTCATGAAGGGCTTTTAGTTTGACAGCTGCTGTACTTTTTTTTTTTTTCATTTGTTGTCCACAACAGTTTCAGCTCCCTATCCATTTTTTTGACAGCCGGAGATGAGCATCCAGCCATGAGGATGAAGGGTTTCCAATCTACTATCATCATTGATGTGGTTTCAGCTGTCATAAGAAGGATCCCAGCCACTATCCTTCTGATTTTGGGGGACAAAACACATGGTTACAGCTGTGTTTGGGACAGCCTGGGTGAACTTTTGAATATCCATCACTTGAGTGGAGAATATGAGATGATTGCAAGCCATGGAAGAGAGCTAGCTTCCATACCTACGAGGCATGAAGAAATGATATTGAGAGCTCTTGTTTCTTTTAATGTGTTTGTTCTTTGTGTAGGCACAAGAATAAAGAAGAAAGAACAACTGAATTTGTTATCCATCCAAGCATATGGTGAAGAATATGGGACTGCAACTGAAGATGAAGATGCCATAATAGAGGATGGCAAGTTTGTGGATGCAAAAGGTTTCATTTTGCATAGAAATAGAGTCCCTCCAATACTTGGATTGGGAGTGAAACATAAAGGCTTTGAGGAAGGTACAACCCAACCTAGGACAGCGGGAAGAGGGCAGCCTAGACCATCTTTTGGGCAGCCACAAGGCCACTACAACAAGGTAACTCTAGGTGTTTGGATCAGTTTTGCATGATGCTCAAGCTTGCCTTTCCAAGTTTGTTGTTGAGTGAAGAATGTAATCAAGAGTTGGGGAATGAGGTGTTATCTATCCCAAGTGAGAAGGGAAGTATTTTTATGGCAGCCATGAGCCAAACTACTATCATCGATGCTGCTGTCATCATTATAATTTCAGTTGCATTTGTATTTGGGAATATGGAGTGTTCTTCCACCTTAGTTGACAAGGATGGAACGAAGAATGAGGATGCCACATTGGGACATGGATTAGCTTGTCAAGCTGCTGATTATTTATTAATTTCTTGCTTTATGACTGAGATTACAATAGTTTGGAATGTTTTTTTATACAGCTGAGTATGCAAAGGAAGAAGTTGTTATTGCTGTTTTTGAAGTTGAAGATGAAGGGGACTTCAATGAAGAAAGGGGCAGTGGGTGTTTGAGTTTGTTTGGGCAAAAACTCCTTCATTTGACAGGCACGAGATCTAGATTATGGGAATACTACAACATGTTCCTTCACCTTGGTATGATGGCACTTGGGCATGAGAGCTTGCAATTGCTTGAGGGCAAGCAAATTTAGGAAGGGAGGACTGTAATGTTCGCTTTTTCGAACTAATTCATTTGAAAGACTTTTAGCCCATTCCACTTCCCATGGACTGAAAGAAGGTAAACAAGGGAAGTATTTGTTTGTGTTTTTAGTCTTTTTTGAGAGCATTTGCCTTTTTTCCATGGTTTCTCTCATAAGCTAGGTTAGTTGGGTTGGAGAAGTGAAAAGCCAAAGACAATAAAAGCAACATCATTATGAGGTCGATCATGGGGGAAACAGCCTCATTGGTTTTGGTGCCACCAAAAAGGGTATAAGAGGGGTTGTTTGGACTCATTTCATCATGATCTTTTGGCATAAAATTATACTTTACTTGGTTATGAATTGATTGCTCAAATTCCTTCCACTAAGGGGCGAAAATTCTTTGGTGTGGCTTGACAAGGAAGACAAAACTTTTCCTTGTTAATTGAAGAACGAAAACTCTTAAATTAATTGTTCCAAATGCTTCCAAGAGGTGGATAGTGCAAATTTTCAGCGAGGGTTTGATCCTTAAGTGAACTTCAATCCCTCTCCTAGGGGAGTGACCCACCTTGGGGAAGTGATTGGTGGTTTCTAGGGCACGGCGTCACTCAACTCAGCCATCATTGCATTCTCCATATTTTTGGCAGCCGGAATCTACTTTGTATTTCATTTGTAGGGCTTTGAATCATTTATTTCCAGCCATTTTGTAAGGGCATACTTTGCTGTCATTTATTTAATTTCCAGCTGGGTTTAGAGGCTGATTTCTTGGTTGATAATTGTTCTAAAATATTCCTAAAGTGCCTCTACATACTTTGGATGATGTGAATGGTGATATTTTGATGAATTATTGTTTTTTCCTTGTTGCTGTTCTAAAACTCAGACAACTATTCTATTTTTCAGGTAGCTGATATAAAAATCAGAATATTTTCAGTTTGAGTTTTGTGCTATTTCCTTATTTTCAGTTTCAGCCCTAGAAAGGGACATTGCATAGGCCCATAACTACATGCAAAAATATTTAAAAACAAAAACTTAGAAACAATGAAACATTAACTCGTGAATATGAATATTACTTTTTCCTGTTTGTATCTACATTCTACATTCACACGTGTATCAAAGTTTTTGTATTCCTAATGTTATTAAGAATGTGTATCATGGTAAAGCTTGCCAAACCTATTCAATAATCAAGAGATTTATATTTTAAATTTAACCCAGACCTATACGCAGTATGCATTTTGTAAAATCCAAACCCTATGCATTATGTATTTTGTAAAATCCTAAAAACTATAAATAAGATTCCAATGTGAATGTATATACAAAATCTTAAAAACACCAATTAAATAATATAACAACGAACTAAATTTTAAAAAACTAGAGAGGATTATTAGGTATGTAAACAAATAAAATAATAAATACCTCTTGTTTGCTCATGCTCTTTCTCTTACAGCTTGTCCTTCCTCTTCCTCTTGCAATTGCTCTCTTCTTCTCTTTGCTCACTTTGATCAAGTGCAAACATTAAAACTGATATGGAATGAAGCCATAGAGTCATTTATAACATAGAATGTCACTTTTAGGGTTAGGGTTGTGTTATTGTGTTTCTTTTATGTTATTTTAACTTTCCATAAATTAAAATTAGAGAAAAGTGTTTTTTTCCTTTGTTGGAAACGTGAGAGGGATGTTTCTCTGCCATCCCCATGATGTTCTAAACACCTAGATTTTAGGGGGCACATGTCCCTATGTAACATTGTAGATTAATGAGATTGTAGGGAGCATGAGTTAGTAGGCTTCCAACATAACAAGAAGCGACCAAAACTCCAAAGGAATCAAATGTAAAGAAGTTAAAGGAAAATAGGGAAGCAAATATTATCCTAGTTTGGGAAAGTGATCAGTAATCAAGAAGAGATTGGTGAGGTGATAGATTAATGTAGCGATAGGATTAGTTGGTAGTTTGTTCTTAAGGACATCTGGATGGAAGAGGAGGAGAAGGATGCCATTTACAATGAGTAATATGAAAGGCTCAAGTAGGAAGCGAAACACTTCATTCACCCATAGGAGGTGTATCCCTCATGCCGTTGGAATAAGATAGAACACCGAAGTAAGTGATCCAAAGGTTTACAACACATTTGTAAGCAGAGATAGTGGTTGCAAATATTAGAGAGGCATTGGAACGAACAACATAAGGAGAGAAGATTATAGTGAGTAGTAATCTATATGCATAACACGCAACATGAAGCCAGCGATTTACCAAAATTACAAGATCTATGGCCTATCTTGCAGAGCCTTTGAAACATCACAACCATATGATGGTTGTCTTGACTAAAACAATACTTGCAATATGACGTGGGAGGTTAAATAATAGAAAGATGACAACATAAAACATTGTGAACTCATAAGAGCTTTAAGCGGCCGAGAAGTAGAGTTCATTTGTAAATGTGATACTAAAATATTATACCTAGTTGGTGTGAAGAAAACCTTAGTAGCATAATTCAAGAGGCACAATTGTGTGAGCTAGACAAATCAGGGTCTAAAGGACATTAAATAAAAATTGAGGGAATCAATCCTAGAATAGGGTAGAAGATTCTCTAATGTTATGAAGAAAATGAATTTTACATTTGAAGATAAGGACAAGACAACTTGGTTTGTGGAAGGTTTGTAAAGTAGAAGACACTTTACAATAGCTCAAATGAAATTCTGAGCAAAGCAAAAGCAAATCACAATTGCATTCAAGGTTGAAAAGATTGAGGATTGTGGAGAAATCACATGAGGGAATGAAAAGACGAATGCAAAGCTAGATGCGGTGTTGCGAAGAAAGGATGAAATGCATGAAGTGGAAAAGCTAGAACTTTCAATATGGTGCATAGAATGCGGTCGGGAAAGCCACCCGAGCAACAAGTGTGTACTCATCAAAAGAGAATTTTGTGAGATGTCGAGTTTCGGACCACCCAACGTCAAACTAGCACTTAGTGCAACATTATTTCGCAACAACCATAAATCGTTTCTTGTAATTTCTGGATATCAATTGATTATGATGATAAGAATTATGGGGCATTACAGGAACTCAAGGAAGACATCAACAAAAACATGTTCACAATAACTTCACAACAACAACATGCATCATAGGGTATTGAGATGCCACAATAATGAGGATGGGCACCTCCACCTCCTCAAAATCAACGAGTTTGGACTCCACCATCCCTTTAGCATCAAGGATGGGTACTGCCGTCTTTGTAACACCCAACAAAATTGGGCACCCCCATCACCTTAGAGACAATATGGGAGATACCCGATCTAGTTACAAGGTTGGGGATCTCCGCAAAGACAAGGAGGATACCAACCTCATAGATAGGGGAAAAGGCAACGTTGTGCAAGAAATGAACCATACGCATGAAATTTCCCAACCTATCCTTAAAGAGAAACATATTGTGCCTATAATAGAACTTTAACAAGCATAGCATGAGGATTGTCCCACACTCGAGAAGGAATAAAAAGACAAGTAATTGTGAAATGTGGACATGATTTATACTTAACAAAAGATCCCGCTTATTCTTAAGCATTAACAAGGCCACAATGTTAAAGGATTGGGGCCTTTGGAAATGTCCACAAAATTACAAACTCGAAAAGTACAAGACAACAAATATCCCGATCTAAGGAGGGAAATTATGATGGATGAAACTAATGAGCTGTTGAGATCAATCAAAACTAAGGATGGAAGTATGGCCAATGTTGTGAACATAGAGGAACAAATTTATGATAAAATCATGCCAATGCTCCGCAACGTGTGGTTATGGCCTTTACAAATTTGCCAAAGTCGACAAATGTTTTGTGAAATGAAGATATTGTAGAATATCACAAATCTATTGCATAATCTAGTGGAAGGTGCAACGAAAGGGCAAGCTAAAAGAAATAAAATGATTTGGTACATAAAAATAAAGAAGCCTTGGGAAATGGATGTTAGAATGGACATCAAACTCATAACATATGAAGTCCCAAATGCGGTATTTGATTTTGGGAGCACAACAAACACGACATCTCATTAAATGTGGAAAGCCATTGGGAAGCCTATGCTGAGTCAGCAACCTAGTAATATTCAGTCTCATAGACTACGGGAAAGTAGAGCCAATTAGAAGGTTGGAAGATGTGGAAATCAAAGTTGAATTATGTCTCATGAGTAGACTTTGAGGTCTTTGAGATAAAGACTAATGAAACACATTACCTTGTGTTAATTGGAACTAAATGTGCCTATGATGGTTGCATGAATATCAATATCTAGTTGAAAACTAGTTAGAGGTTCATTTGGATGATGCAATAGTTTTCATTTTTATGAACAAGGAAGAAGGAGGCCACCTACAATACCAAAAGTGCCAAATTCCCCAATACACATTAGAAAGTTCGTAAAAAGTGGACAAGAGGCCGAAGCAAGAAGTAAAGTAGGGAAGGGCTTTACCTTAGCTTTTACAAACTAAATAGGTCAGACAGAACCAAGTAGAACAAAGCATTTCGCAAAGGAATATGGTGAAGATCCCTCGATATTGCAACAACGCACCAATGATGGCTTAAAGTCACCTTCTTGTGGTGATTTCCCACCCGGTTGGAGATAAATAAGATATACCATATGTTGTGATTAACAAGGATTACATAGAGCTGAATATGGATAGCAATTGTAGGGCATGAAGTATACTCTTTTGTGGATGGATTCAATTGTTATCATCATATACCCATTGTGAAATGAGGACCAAAAGATAAAACAACATCCACAATACAAAGAGGTTCATTTGTGTACACGGTCAAGTAGTTTGTTTTAAAAATTGCACTCGCACTATTCTCCGAGCAATTGTGTCAACTTTCAAAGGTTTCATCCATGATTTCTTGGAAGTATAAATGAATGATGGGCCATGTTTTCACTTATCAAGAAGCATTTGTCAAAGTTGCGACTTATGTTCAAATGATGTAGTCTTGTGAATTGCATTGAATTTAAAGAGGGGTTTGTTCTTCACGTCATTGGGGTGCTTTTTGGGGCACATGGCCTACAATGATGGAATTTTGGTTGATTGTGCCAAGATCACGCTTAAATTGGGCTTAAATTGTTGACAAATCTGTTAGGAGTGCAATCATTTTTTGGGCATACAAAGCACTACTGAGAAAATCCATTCGTGGTTGTGCAACTATGAAAACTCCCATAGAGAAATTGCTACACAAGGACAACAAATTTGAATGGACTCTAGAATGCCTAATGCATTGACTTGAATTAAAGCAAAGATTGGTTACAACTCCTATCTTGGTATTCCTAGCTTGGAGTTAGAATTTTCATGTTTATGTGGATGCCTTTGGGATCGAGATTTGTGGAGTTCTTGCACAACTAGGAGAAGGAGAGTTGGATCATCCAATTCATTTTGTAAGCTGAAAATTGTTTGTCACAGAAAAGAATTTCAATTATACAATGACAGAAAGTGAAGTTCTTGCCTTTGGGATTGAGATTTGCAGAGTTCTTGCACAACTAGGAGAAGGAGAGTTGGATCATCCAATTCATTTTGTAAGTTTCTAAAATTGTTTGTTGCAGAAAAGAATTTCAACTATACAATGATGAAAAGTGAAGTTCTTGCCGGATGTTCATATTGCAAAAGTTCCATCACGAATCATGGCTACTCCATTTGATTTTTTCACTAATCATCGTGCCTTGCAAGATCTCGTAAACAAGCCACTACTATGTAGAAGAATTTCTAAATGGTTAATGCTTTTCTAGGAGAATGAGTTGGAGATCAATGTTAAGTGAAAAAGGGAACATGTGGGGTCAATTCACCTCGGTAGAATTTATAATGAAAGGAACTCGAAGACATTCGAGAAGATTTAGCCGACGCTCACTTGTTTAGAGTCACATATATTCAAGAACACTTGGAAGAGATTGCTACATTTCTATGCATGTCATACTACCTCACATTACATTGAGTGAGAAAGGAATCAATTTGTTGCAAGAGCTTTGACATTTAAAATTATAAATGGTTTTTGTACAAATGAGGCAAGGATGATGTGTTGCGTAGAGTGGCTCTACAACATAAAAGAGAAACAATTGATGAGGGTCGTCAATCTTCAACATTAATAATGTCAATCCAGAGCTGGTGTTTGAAGGCTATATGCAAAAGGAGAAAGAGATATTTGGCAATGGTCCCTTCTACCAAATCCACACTTACATAAATGTAAACACACTTTGGGGAATTGAAACACACTTTGCATGAAATTAAACACACTTTGCAGAAATTGAAATGTCACACTTGCATAAAATTAAAGCACACTTGCATGAATTAGAAACACACTTTGCAAGAAATTAAATGTCACGCTTGCATGAAAGGAAAAACACACATTGCATGAAATTTAAACACACATGGAAAGGAAATAAAACTTGCAAGAAATGAAAATTACTAAAATGGAAAGAAAGAATAAACATAAAATACACGTGCAGGTTTACAATAAATTGTACATCACAAAAATATTTACATGACACAAAAAAAAAACAAAAACAAATATAGTTACAAAATGGAAAAATAAACATAAATATACAGATTTGTCTTCCTTGGAATGAGTGGCCAGCTCATTCCTCGGAAGAGGATTTTAATCAAGACTATTTACAAATGGACGGAATGGAATCTCAAAATGAATTGATTAGAAAAATGGAGATTACATTATTTGGTGTGGGAGGTTGCATTTATAATTCCATGCTTCCAACCACCTCCTTATTTTAAGGCATACATCTTTATCAACTAAGATTTCAATCTATCCAAAAAGCATCAATCTCCACAAAATATGGAGAGATCTTATCTAATTCTAACTAACAATCGACTCTCTTATTTTATTGTTGAGAATCAAAATGAATATTGATTCTTCTTTTTTACAAATAATAAACACTTATAGAAATATCTATTTTTAGAATGACTTCCAAAAATAGATAACAATGCCACCCTTGGAGTTATGCTCATCTCTGTAACTCTAGTATTCATCCCCAAAGCTCTAATATCCAACTCCGAAACAAAAATATTAGACTCAAAGCAAACTGAGGAGACTCCGAAACAAATTGAGGAGACTCTGAAGTGATACTAAAACCCATTTTTTTGCAAATGATGATAGCTATAGAAAATCGAGAGGTTTTTGTTAAACACATTGTTATGACCAAAACCTCTCTCAGATTTTCCCTTTGACCTTCTTGTTCTTTGATTATGCAACTTTTGGTGTTGTCCTCGATACACTTTTTCTCGGACTACCACATAGTAAAAGTCAAATTTATTCCAAATGGTGAAATTTGTAGAAAAACGGAAGGAGGTTTTTGTTCAACTCATTGTTATGAGTAAAAACCTCTCTCAGAATATCCATTTGACTTTTTGGTTTAAGTTATGCAAGACTTCGTAGCTAGACTTGCAGACTTCGAAGCTAGGTCTGCAAACTCTGAAGTAAAAGTCAGATTTCTTTCAAATGGTAAAAGATGTAGAAAAACGGAAGGAGGTTTTTGTTAAACTCATTATTATGACCAAAAACCTCTCTCAGAATATTTATTTGACTTTTTTGGAGTAAGTTATATAGACTCTGAAGCGTTCTGGGAAGACTCGAAGCATTTTGGGAAGACTCGAAACAATACTAAAACGGCTATAACTTTTGCATATGAACTCGAATCAAGATGATTTTTTTTGAACTTGCATAATTTTTCGAGAGGAATCTGAATATGCAATCAAATTTGGGTTTAGAGATATTCTTGATGATTGTTTTTCACTTTTCCCAAACATATGATTAAGGAGCCACTCATATAACTGCTGAACATTTTTGGAGCTAGTGAAGGAACCTCGGAGCCAATGAAGTGTTGCAATGACAATCTTTGGAGATGATATGAGAGATTTTGAATATCCTCCAAGGCTGGTTGTAGCTGGTGCTTAGTGCTCAAAATCCATTATTCAACAATTATAGCAAAGTATGGACTGCATATGCACAAATTGACATCTTTTCCCAATAATCATTAGAAATAGCTAACAAAAAGATAACAATGAATTCTAAAGAAATAACCATGATATATACTCTCTATTTCATCCTAAATAAACCATAAGTTTAAAGATTACACTTAGATCCACTTTATATATGCAAGGAAAAAGAATGTCAAATCTTGTATAAAATGGGCCATTTTTGGGCTCATCAACAATAATGAATGAATCTCATCATAGAGTCGCAAAAGGCTATTTTGCAAGGGAGGAGCTAAGCTCGCAAAGAAGGTATTACAATGTGGGTTATGGCGTCCCACAATATTCTAGGATGCTTATCGTATTTTAAAACATTGGGATGTATGTTAGTGGATAAGAAAGGAAAACCAAAGAGATGAAAATCCATTGATTGAATCCAATTATTGTAAGCCCAACCCTTGGACCATCCGTTATAGGCTTTATGGGTCTCATTAATCCACCCTTTAAGCGGTCAAATGCTTGATACATTATCACACGACCTAGTACTTCACTAAATTGGTTGAATCGGTTGTGACACCAAATTCTCGCCAAAGGATGTTGCAAGTTCTTACATGAGAACATTGTCACTAGGTCTAAGTGTTGTTGTACCCAAAATTTCACTAAATGGGTTGAGGTGATTGCGACACCAAATTTTGGGCAAAGGATGTTGCAAAGTTTTTATATGAGAACATCATCACTAGGTCCAACTGTTGTTGTCAGACTCGAATTTGACAAAATTTCACTTTATCAAAGTTATAATATTTTCACTTCAACATGTAGACCTTGTCCAAAATTTTCTCGTTGTCTAAAACCCCAAGGTTTGAACTTGAATTGTTTTTGCACAAAGCTTGGGTACGTTTTGAGAGTAGTGTTGAAACTACCCCTTGTACATGCTATGTTTGCTAAAGGCAATGAGGCAAGGTTAATGCTTGAAAGGTATGTATTTGGGGAACTTTTGGAAATGCCATGATGCATGAGAAGCAATGAAGCAAGTGGAGGCGCGTAAGGCATAGGATTGAGGAATTGGAGGAAGTTCCAATTGAGCACGCTAAACATGCTAGGTACACCAAACGCACCAAAGGTCCGTTGAGGCGATCAAGAGCAAAATTAAGAAAGAATGAGAAGTTCATCATGGGCGTGTGAATTGTGCTGACTGCGCCAAACATGATTTTAGGAAAGGCATGTGCGTGTGAATACCATGTCTCACTTCATTCTCAACACACACTTCTTCTCTCACCTCTCCTCCTCGAAAGCTCTTTCCTTTGTCATCCATTTTCACACATTTCCACCATTCAAAAAGTCTGGTTTTTGTCATTTTTATCATCTCTCCATCATTTATTGTGTTATGCTTTACCCAAACTCTCATTTTGTGCAAAAAGAAGCTAGAGGTCAGAAGAACATCACCAATGGCTTCCTCTTATGCTGTTGTGCATTTCCCATCTTTCTTAGAAGTTTTTAGCATAGATTAAGTCCTCTAAAAAGCAAGCGTGTTTTCAAGGTGTCGTGGGCACCCAAAAATTCCACCCAACCATTTGTTGCTCCTAGGAAGGCGTTGGGTATTTTTTGCATTTTCATGACCATTGTAGCTTTACCTTCATAGCTACCCAAACATGTTTTGCCTCCAAATTATTCTGATTTTCCATCTGAGCAAATATGAAATTCAAATATATGGGGTTTGAACCCATTTCTACCCTTGAGACTGACATTCATGGGATTGGTGATTCTATTGTTGGCCATGTCAATTTACAAAATTTTAGAGAGAGTCAATGCAGAGAATCGGTCACGTATGGTTCAGCTCATGTATGATAGTGGACACCGAAGTGCAGCTGGTTTCTCAATAACTATGCACTACGTAGAGCTGGTGCTTTCTTGTGCTAACACCATGATAAAGAAAAATGAGAAGTTTGGATGTTTAGCGACATGCTAATTGCTAGATCAGTCTCTGATTCCATGTATGATGTCATTGGGATCCCACCTCAAGACTCATACGTGGAGATGAAGGCTTCTGTTCATAGCTCAACTGTTCATGAAGGTCATTGGGGCTATACTTGGAAGCCTTGCAAATCTTTGAGCAAAATATAACACAATCTTTGAAGGCATGAGAGAAGATTGAAATGGAACACACCAACTTGGATGAAGAAATGTAGTGTCATGAAAACAATCGAAGCAAATGGGAGACCATGAAACATGATGTAGAAGAAATAACTTTTGTTAATGTGAATTGGCTTGTCCTTGAAAGCATATTAGACAAGAAGGAAGACAAGGATTCTTGAAATTGGGACGAAAGCATCAAATGTTTTAAATGATGCCATGAATGACCTTCATGAACAATTGAGCTATACAACACAACACAATCTTTGAAGCCTTGCAAATTAGAATATGAACTGTTCATGAAGGTCATTGCCCCAATCTTTGAAGCCCGGCAAATCATTTAAGTCCGAGAACGACATGTGAGGATGAACACAACACAAAGCTCTAGAAATGAAAAAGGAGAAGAAGATGGTGCAAATGTTGCTTGCATCCCAAGTTAAAAAGAAAATAATTTCAAAAAGTGTAAATACTAAAAATTTAAAGCTGGTAGTAAAGTAACGCAAATAGTTGAAGACATTGAAGAAAGAACCACAAAAAGACAAGATTTCACCTCTCAAATGGCTAGTGCATTGATTATACCCAATGATAAAACACACACACAACACTTCTATTTACGAACTATCTTTTGTTTTAGGACGAGACAGCTATGTAAGTTTGGGAAAGTGTTAGTGGCACATTGGGACAAGTGCCTCGCAAGTATGTTGTAACATTTGTGTACCAAAGAATCTCTGCGAATATGTAGTTTTATTAAAAGATTGGTACGTAGAAAAGTCAGATGTAAGTTGTAACACTTCCTAATGAAGAAGGGAAGATGAAATGATAGGTCAAGAAGATGAAGTCATGAAAAACTCTATAAATATTGTAGAAGATAGCACAAAGACATGTTGATAACAAATAATTGTTATTGTTGTGAAATGATCTTCCCAGCCTATATAATTTGCTTTGCATTAGATGAAGATAGTTCACATTCCTCTTTTTGTGCATTATCTGTAGAGCAAGTGTATTTATCTTTCGTTTGTCATGGCTTTAATTTATTATCACCTAAAATTATATAGAGGTTATGTGTATGACGAATGAGATGTGAAGATACAATACATGCAAATATGGTATTTATGTATCTATTTTGTTGCGAACAATGTGTAAAACCTTTAGACTACAACTTAAGCATGTCTTGATGAGGATTCCACAGACTGCTGCTAGCAAAAACATTAAATATTGCCTTTTTTGAATGGACTCAAATCAGATGTTAAAATTTTTATGGCATCATGCAAAACTCGTCAAAGGAATAAAATGGAGACAGTTAAAAGTCTTGGTATATTTCAACCTCTACACATTTCCAACCAAAAGATAGGAATAGATTACCATGGACTTCATAACAGGTCTACCACGAGTTGGAGGAAAGAATTGAATTTCGAGAGTGGTTGATTGGTAAACTAAGTACACCCATTTAATTTCAATAGTGGTTGATTGACAAAGCCTTTGTAGTTGCTGAATTATTAAAAATAACCTTTTTTGAAAGGTCTCAAATCAGATGTTAAAAACTTTACGGCATCATGCAAATCTCGCCCAAGGAATAAAACAAAAACATTTAAAATGTAATGTCCCCTTTTCTAGATTAAAATAATTAATAATATTATTTAAGTTGGGCCTGGTCATTTCTAATCTTTGGGCAACTTAATAATAATATTATTATTAAAGTAATTTTTTTAAAAATACTTATTATGATTTAACTAAGTCGGCCAAATGTAACTTTATGTTATATTATAAGGCAACTTATGTTTTATTATTAAAAATAAAAGTGACTTTTAAATAAAGTAAGTCGGCCACCAAAATTGAAAGAAAGAGGAAAGAGAAGTTATAAAAGGAGGATGAAGGGGTTCATTTGGGGATCTATCATCTATTCCTTATCATAATTTTCATAAGGTTTTTGGGCTACCGCTCATTCCTTTCCACTTGAGGACGGAAACCCTCTTGTGGGGCCGCAAGTAAGGATGAAAACCCTCCTTATTCCCTAATTGAAGGACGAAAACCCTTCAGTCCTCGAGGATTCTCCATTCAGGGGTTTCCATTGGGCTTCAATAAACTGATTCAGTGATTTCAGTGAGGGTTCTTGTGATAAAGGACTGCTAGGGCATTTTGAGAATTTTCAGACCCCCTTTTAGGATGGCAACCCCTCATGGGTTGAAGTTTGTTGGTTTCTAGGGCAGGAAACTCACTTTCTATCGGTGATTGGGTTCCTCATATTTTTAGAGGCTGATTGCACTTTCTGGACTCGTATTTGGGCTTTGGAATCATTATTTCCAGCCATATTTGTGAAGTGTATTTGCTGTTGTCATTCATTTATTCCAGCTGGTCCAAAATACAGAAAAATATATTTTGCTGGTGGGCTCTTCTCTTATTAGTGTTCCAGCTCATGAATAAAATATTTTGAAGGGTGTCTATATTTATTTCCAGCTGTTTTGTGTATGTGAGCTGCCATAAATTAATAAAAACTCAGTTGCTGCTAGGGTTTGAAAATTTATTTCAGTTTGCTATTATTGGGGTTTTCTGCAAATTCTGTATCTTTCATATTTGAGCCCAAAAGGGACATTACATAAAAGTCTGGTCTATTTCAACCTTTACCCATTTCCAACCAAAAATAAGAATACATTATTATGGACTTCATAACACGTCTACCATGTGTGGGAGGAAAGAATTGCATTTATGTAGTTGTTGATCAGTAAACTAAGTACACCCATTTGATTTCTATGGATGATGTAGGTATTGACAAAGCCGCCATTGCTGCTGAATTAATCATGCAACATATTTTAGGTTGTTTGGACTTCCAAAAACATGGTGAGTGATCCAAGACCAATCTTTAATTTTTTTTGGGAAGGATTTGTTTAAACAAGATGTAAAAATTTATCTCCAAGTACTAGCTACCACACTCAAACAAATGTAAAACCAAATATTGTTAATGTTGATGGGTACTTGGGAATTGTCTTGTGAATCAGCAAACCTTGTGGCCAAAATGGTTACATTTGGCAGCGAATTTGTATAATATGACATATCATACAATCATTGGTATGCCACCATTGAAAGATTTGAACACCTTATGATCCTCCCTTGTTGATTATTTGGTCCATTGAAGATACCCTAGTGCCAATTGTTTGTGGTTTTCATGAAGAAACCTTGAAGCAACTAAAGGAAAACCTCAAAATAGCCCAAGACATGATGAAATCTCAAGTGAATCAGCATCAAAGTGAGAATTCGAGAGGTGTTTTTAAAAGTTACAACCCTATAGCCAGAAGTGTCTAAAAAGAAACGGGTAGAAAATCTTGGGTGTATATACTATGGGCCCTACAAGATACTGACATGAGTGGGAAAGGTTGCATTCACTCTTGAGCTGCCAGCAAGGACTTATGTGAATAATATGTTCCATGTCTTGCGCTTGAAGAAAGTAGTAGAGGAAAATGTCAAAATATTAGATGCCTTGCCACTTCTAGATGATGGACAAGTTATCATGGTCCTAGAGAACATTTGGGTCTCTAGAGAAAAGAATTTGAGGAGTAAAGTACTATTTAAGTACCTCATCCAACGGAAGGATCAACTTTTGGAAGAAGTAACATGGCAAGGGCCAAAGATACTACAACATGCAACACCACGATTGCTTTGGGGACAAATCAATTCAAGGAAGGGGTACTGCTATGATACACAAAATTAATGTACCTCAGTGTTGTGTTCTTTGGAAGTTGTTAGTCTTTCATTTTGATTGTTAGTCATATGTATTAAAGTTAAATTGTAGCTTTATTTGTTAGATAACAAAACTAACTTTAAGCTACTTAGCCTACATGCATAAAATGAAAAGGTTCACTAAGGGAAAGTAACTTTTTATCCCACAGTCACAAAGTGAAAAGTTCGTAAGGGGAATGTCATAAAAAGAAGATCCCCGGCTGTAAGAAGGATAGGTTTTTCAGTAAATAAATTATGTGCACAGGTTAAGGCTATGTTTTGGCCAAGGGAACACCCATATTGATGCAGGAGCATCAACTTCCTAGTCTGTATATAGGTTAGTATCATCAATTTTGGCTTCCTAGGTGTGTTGTCAAGTCTCAGGAGTCTTCTAGAGTTGTTTAGGTATGCTAAGTTTGAATAAGGCCTTTACAAATTCAAATTTGGACATTTCCCTCCAAAATGCCAATTTGAACCCTTGAAGGCAATTTTGTATTGTAATAGTTGTTTTAGTGAGTTCTTGGAGCCTTCACACATGTAATGTGATGGTGGAAACCATAATGAGGTCTAAAGGTCCTAAAAAGGTCAAAGAATGTGTCCTAGTTCTTAAATCCTAGGGTTTAGACTAGGTAGAGTCATTTATTGGTGTAATGTAACACAATATGAAAATGAAAGGGTCTAAAGGGTAAAAACAGTTACAAAGTTCATGAAGGTATATTTAAAGCTTTTGTAACCATTTTACAAGCCATCATCTGGATGGTCATTGAAGGAAGAGAGCTCCAAGAAGGTTAGAGGTGGAAATTCTATGTATACACAACTAGTAGTGATATTTTCATGATTTAGAGCATTGAGATGATCAAAGACAATGTATGCATGCAATGAATTTAAAGTATTATGATTGGTAAGTTCTAATTCTCATTGTTTTATTTCTTGGAAGTTGTATTTCTGTGATTTATGCAGAGTTCATGCATTACAACAGTAAGGAGGGTTTGTCAAGAGTGTTTCTGAGCCTGTACAGTCAAGGTATAATGAGTTATGGAGTAGAATAGTGAATATAAGTATTTGCAATAGGAGTAACAAGGAGGTCCATGAAAAAGATTCATTCCCATCAGGCATACATATGAAGGAAGGAATAATGATTATTCAGGTAGATTAAGAACTGAGGAATCCTGTTGATGAAGCAGAGTGTTAGAGTATTGAGTTGTTCACATTGATAACTGAGGTGAAAGACTTCTCTGTTAAGATATTCACCTTAAGAATGTTAGATCAGACCTTTGAGAAGAGTATCAAGGTTTGAAGTGAGGTCTTTGCATTTGTAAGTCAAAACTCCACTTCTCGAGTTGTATGGAAACTCTCTTAGGGTTTATAGTTGGGGGCTAGTTTGAAGATTTTACATGCAATCAAGGAGACTGAGGATTGAAGGTATTCTCTACATTGATAATAGAACCCAATTTGTGAAGAAATAGGACTTGAAGCTTTTGTAACCTCTCTTTCTACTTACCAGTAGTTGAAGGACCTGTAGATGCTCATTGAGAACACTAAATGCAACTTTTTCATCTGAATGGAGGGTCTATATGAGGAAGAGCTTGTTCGAGTTTTTCAAGATTATATCTCAGTGATTATTAGGAGCTTGTGGAAGTATCTTGAGGGGTTGGAAGAGAAAAATTTTCATCACAAGAAGTCTACAGTCCTCTAGAAGTGTATTTGGGAGTAGGGTTTGGCATTCAAAGAGGAATGTAGTGATTAAGACTTGGATTTAGCACCCCAAATTTGTAAGTTATAATCATGAGCCTTACCTAATTCATTCTCATGAAGGTGCAGAGTTCAATTAGTCTCTGAGAAGTTGAAGAGTATAACAGTAATCAAATAGGTCTGTAGGATACAAGGAGGTGATGCCTAGGGTATGTAGTTTGAAGCCTTGAACCAATGAATATTAGCCCAATATTTGAAATAAATCTTGTCAACAATATGTCATAACATATTTAATAAGAATTTTGAAAATTTGTGTGTGGAAAAGAGAGATAATCTTGACAGTCAGCTGTACTGTGGAAAGACTGTGCTAAAAGCCTAATCTAGAAGGAGACCTAACAAAGGAAGTATGTCCAAAATTTAGAGTTACATATTGAAACTTCTTGGGTAGAATAAATGTGTTAAAGGGTGCTCAAAATTGCTTTGTTCATGTTTGGGAATCTCAAGGATGGGAAAATATACTTGACAGTGTATATGCACAGGGCTGGTAGGAAAGTTGCAAACTAATAGAGAAGGAAGTGGATTTCAAGGAAGAGGCTTGAGAGTGAGACCCTAAAAATTGACACACACCTTAAGCACTTTAAAGGGTACTAGAAAGTGGAACTAGTTGGTTTTGGATTGCCCTAATTTGTTCTAACCTTGAATGTGACAGTGGCATGTGACTTAAGAAGCCTTGCAAGGTAGTTTTACAAAAGGTAAGTCCAATTGTACTTTTTGGTTGTTTTGATCCATTTCAAAGGATAAATTGGCATGAGTAAGGGGCTATGAACATGTTGAGAAGATTGGTTCAATGGAATGAGATAAGAGTTCAAGAGATTGCATAGTTTAGAGCCTTGTGTATAAGAATAAGTAGCTTGTCTGAGGCCTAAAGGGCAGAATTTAATTAGTGCATCAGTTCTAACATTGTGAATTGAGTTTGATTGACCTTGTGACTACATCACATACAGTCTTGGATTTGGCCTCAGCCAATATCATACCCTCTCAAGAAAGTTTCCGTTTCCTCTCATGTGCTGTTTCATCCTTGTTTAGTAATATGATAGCATGGATTTACTTGCAATTTCACTATATTTAAGTATTCATTAACATTATTTAGTTTGCATAAAAACTATTTCTGGCTGAAAAAATGAAGTATTTAAAGCAGATATATATCAGACTTGCAGCAGTGTCAGTAATTTTATATTTGAGTGTTCGGTTGTTTTTTTGGTTTCAAATATAAGGATTATACTTTATAACTGTTATTCTGAACTGAACTCTTGGATTTGTGTTGCCTTTAGTATTTTTTTAATATCTTCTCTACACTTAATACTTTGATTCTTCTCTTTATGGCCTAGGGTTTCTGCCCTAGGGTCCACGACACACATCACATGGAAACAAGGAGACCGCCTCCTTTCATATTTGTGTGAGACTTGGAGATGTGTGATGCTTTTCCTCAAGGAACAAATTAACTGAAGAATTTGGCCAAGTGGATGCACATAGAAAGTAAGCAGATTATGATGCATGTCATTTTCTATTTTATAAGTCACAAGTAAATACTACAACTATGACTAACAAAATATCAGTCTTGGTGTTAGGACAAGACAGAAACTTGCAATTTTAAAGTTATGATCTTGTTAAGTTTTTAAGTTTTAACTATATTTTATTATATTCCACCAGTCTTTTAAATACTTCAAATATGCGTTGAGCACAATCCAACTAAACAGGAAAACAAACTCGGCATTTAAGTCCATTTTCAGTAATAGATGATTTCTACTTTTGTGATGTGCTATTTAAATTTTTGTTCATGTTAAATTTGTAATCTTCATTTACTGCTCATTGAATGTGTGGATCTGAAGCTTCATATGGTTTGATGTCATTATGCTTATGCACCTTGTCAAATTTTGTGGATTAATAACATATACAATGAGAACTGACAAACATTTGAATGACAGTCACCAGTGGATGGCAAGCCGATGCTTCTTACACCTGAAGAGTCTATTCATATTCAAGTGAGTATGATGGGTGAAATTTGTTTAACTTTTATCTCTTTTTCTTGCCAAGAAGAAACTTTATATCTCTAGATAAAATTAAATAAGTTTGCATAAGTGTAGCACACTCTCTTTAATTGTGTTTCCAACTTTCCACTTTTTACTACCGTTATTTTCTCTAGTAGTGAAACAAGGTACTGTGTTGTTAATGCCATAGTTCACATACTCGAACTTGGGAAAATACTAAACAAACCAATTTTTTTTTAACTCGACAAAGCTTGGCAACTTAAAGTACTTTAACTTTTTAAAAACATGAAATTAATACAAAAAATATAGTTACAAATTGTATCAAATGAGGCTGTAAAATGTTGGGGAAGTGTTTTCTATTAGATTTAAATACAAATAGAGCACAAAATCACATCATCATGTGAATACAACAACCAAATGATAACTGTAATGAATTTATGATGATTGTTTTTACAATTCATCATCATAATTTGAATGTCCATGCAAGTTACAAATTACAAGAACTTAAAATTTCCTCTTCCCGCTCTAGTGAAAAATTTGGAGAGGGTCTAGTGAAGTCAGTCCTTGGACTCGGTTGTGACTCCTCGCTCTAGAAGGTTGCAATTGCGACTCGACCCGGTACTAGACGACAATGACTCCTTTGCCTCATGTTTGACATCATTTAGAATGATGCTCTCCAAGCCAATCCCTCCTACATTTGCTATACCTACATCCTCCATAGCTTCCCTCTCGAAATCAACAATCTCATCCTTTGTGAGCATATGGATCTCCTCTTTTTGTGCAATTCAGTCATTATAGGGATCAAACTCAGCCAAATCAATAGGCTTCTATGACGTGTCCATTATCTTGTGCGAAACCAAAGATTGTATTGCACAAAATTAAGGCATCGAGCCATGATCAAGTCAACTTATTGTGCGTTTTCGTGTGAATGACCTCAAACAAACTCTAGTTGTGTTTACATCCAAAAACACTACAAGGCTTAGAGAAAATTCAGAGGGCTAGCTTTTGAAGATTTGGGGTATTTCCACCCTA
Source organism: Taxus wallichiana var. yunnanensis (assembly GCA_018340775.1). Classification (NCBI taxonomy): domain Eukaryota; kingdom Viridiplantae; phylum Streptophyta; class Pinopsida; order Cupressales; family Taxaceae; genus Taxus; species Taxus wallichiana. The sequence continues at coordinate 516,067,490 of CM031244.1, forward strand.
ATCTTCTCAACAAGAACTTGCAAACAAGATATTCAAAAGTTTGTAAGTAATTAATAATTGTAAATTTATAACTTTTAATATACAATTAAAGACTCTAGTTTTTGTTTTTTAGTGTCTCGGTGGATCTCCTTGTATAACTAGTGGTGAAGAAAAGAGCATCCCCCTAGCCTGTTTGTAATATTACAACTCTAAAATAACGTGGTGCCTTACTCATCCTCAAGTGTCATCCTCTCAATGCATGTCGAGAGGCCCTCTCGTAACCTGCCACTAATATTTATTAAGCCATTAGATAACAAAAACATGGGGTTGAGGTAGTACCTTGTTGTATGAATGAGTTGAGGGAGTTAATTGCCTCATCGCCAATCATTAACTTCCAAATGGGACCAAATATGTATCCCATTAGGTTTGGCTCGCCATCCACCAAGCGTGAATTCCTCGCGAAAGGATCCAACACTTACAAATAAATTAAATTTACAAAGTTACAATTAAAATAAATTATTAAATAGTAATACTTTTAAAAATTGAAAATAAAGGAATTGGCTTGAAATTTAAATTGAAGTTTGAAGTTATCTTGAAGATCTCTCGCAACTCTCTTCGCAAAGGCATCATAAAAAAGTGTCTTTGCGATCCTCTCTCCATCAACTTTGTTTGAATATGTTGAGACTAGTCATGCTTGAATCCCAAATGTCTACATTGATGGTGTCAACAAACTGCAAATACTTTGAAACGTTAGGAAGTTAGTCGCAAACCTTGTGACACCCAATTGCACAAGTTGTTTCCCCGAGTGTGATGGAAATGTATTTTGTGATGTTTCTGGCATCTTCTACTACCGGTGTCACACAATCAAATTTGCCAATGTCCTCGCAAAAAAGAGGTCAAGACAATGTGGCGCGTAAGGGGTCTAAAAGAGTGATGAATGCTTGTCCTAAAGCAATTTCTTAACCACCCCATATGTTGTTGCATTGTTAGTGACAACTTGCACAACATTCTCGATGCCCACCTCATAGACAACCTCCAATATCAGGCTCGATTTTTCTATATTCTTTATTTGAGGCATCAATTGAATTCAAGAAAACCATCTCATGATTTGAAGCCACTAAAAATTGATGAGGGTGTGGTTTCTTCCATCCATCCACCTATCTAAAAGAATGGTGCATCCAAACTTTCGTCACTATTTATTTTGGTCTTCTAAATGTGACTTTCCATCTACAACAACATTTTGGAACAGCCTCCTGCTCAAGTCTTTGGAGAGGGCGCCTCATACCCTCTTCCTACGATTGCCAATGACATCCCCAAATACTCCTAGTATGGGATCTTTGCTGAGTTAAAGGCAAGGTTGTTGTAACACCAAAAATTTGCACGCACATATTTATTTCCTGGTGCATCTCCTTGTTCCATCCTATACCTTCCAACGAAGGTTGTGCTTGAAGTATGCTTCTTGGTACAAAAAGGTCATATGAGTGCTTTAAGTATGTTTCCTAGTACAAAAAAACCCTATGATAGGGATTTGCTCGAATTGGATGAGGAGGATGTGCCTTGTCTCGACTAGAGCCCACAATCTCCGCCATACCTACCTCTGTTTCCGCTGCCAAGTTGGGATTAGTGGTTGCTGCTATGGCTGTTTGTACCTTTCTCTCTCTAGTTTATTCTCATCCAATACTACAAGTGTTGCTTGTATCTCTTGTTTTGCCTTGTTTGTGAATTTGGGATGCTACATGATGTCATGGCAACGAATGCATGTGATTTGGTACTTGAAACGATTGAGCCTCCAAAAACCTTCTTTAAGCATAGCTTGCTAATCACCCTCCCTGTTGTCAGTCCACATATGTCATACTTCCAAGCAGGGTCATTGCTTCTAGGGGGACAACTTCCAGCAGAATGGATTCTACTTGTTGAGCTTGATGTGGACGCGTATGCCATTGAATGCTAACCTGCAATATGTTCAAATACAAAAAAACATTAGAGAGAACCCAAACCATACAAAGTATGCTGTAAATCCTATGTACAGGAAAAAAGCAGCAATTTCTTTTATAAATTATTAAAAAGTAGCATAAATCACCAACAAAAACTACGAGAATCGAGTGGAATGCATTTAAAATTGTAAATCATGTTTAGAAACCTAATATTAACATTTTAGAAAGAATTTACATGCTTGGGAAAAAAACTAACTTGGAAACTTGAAAATTAATATATCTGCTATAAACTTTCTCCAATTCGCTCAAATGCTGTGTGGTGAAAATGTGTGGCTGTGGGCTTAAAAAGTCGCAAAACTATGTTTTTGCAGTGTAAAACTCATAATTTCTGTGTTTTCCGTATATTTTCAGCATCTCACAAGTATTGGACATGAAATCGTTGGGTACTTGTGCCGAGTACTGCCCCAAAACTCGTCACAGACTCAGAGGCTAGTATATTCAAAGAATACTCATTTTAAACAAAATTCTTGACTAATTAGGCACTTGCCGAGTTTTCCAGATATGGTTAATGCGATTTATGTTGATGCCCTAGAGTATGTATGGCATGAACTACAGAAAATCAACACAGCCTTTTCCTTACTCAATATTTGCTATTATAGGCATCAATTTAGTTTTATCCCCATCCAACTGTACCTTTTATTTTCCTCATTTTGGGAGTTAATTTGTCAACTTGTGGATGCATTCTTCTCTTTACATTTGTCATAGGGCTGTCATGTCTAGCTTTGTCGTATACTTTGTATTTGATAGCTTCTCTTATGCACTGATGGCGGTTTTAAACTTTTATGTCACAAACGAGGCATTATCTTATGAATCCTTCTACTTTTGTTAGATTTTAAATACATGACATGGAACAATGTTTTTTTTTTTGATAAGGAAAATGCTTTTTTACTGGAGCTATGAACCGGAGGGTTAAGGGACCCCACCCAGGGTATTACTAACAAAAGGCAGGGTGCCAAAACATAGGAGTTTTAAAACTGCCACCCTGAAGACTAAAACAAGACCAACCCAAAATGCAATTAATGAAACCGAACTAACAATGGAAGGACAAGAGTATCCCTTTATTGTTACCGCTCTTCATTCGAAGGGTAGTAATCTAGCAGATTCGCAAAACACCCCTTTTTGCCCTTTTTTCCTGACCTCTTGCCAATTGTTTTGATCAGAAGCAACCACCATCATGAGATTGTTGGAGGGATCAAGATTTTGTTCCTGATCTGAATCCGATTTGTCTGAATTATCGGATACATGACCCCTTTTCACACCTCCTACTGTGGTTTTATTTTCTTCTGTCCTGATTGAGTGAGCCTTGCTGATCAGACCCTTAGGTTATTCCATGACGTGGAACAATGTTAAAGTTACATTTTTTTAGTATAAAAAGTGGGTATTGTTATACTTAAAAGCTTCAAGGTATGTCACTAGCGTTAGTTTTATATTTTATCCTAGGTTTTTTTGGGGTGAGTTTCAAGCAGCAGCCCTTTTCTGAATTTTCTTATTTACAATTCTATTTGGTTTCCGTTTTCTTAGGTAAATTTCTTCTATCTAGAGCTTGGTTATCTTGTATGATATATTCTTTGCAATCTTGAAATTTATTACTTTATTCTAGGTAAATGGGGGTTTACAGCAGGTCCACCCCCAACTTAAAAAACAAAAAGTATGTAAAGCCAAGTGAATGGGCTGAAACCTGAGAATACTAGTAATGAAAATAAGAATACTTTATTATTTTGAGGTTGGCACAGCAGCATTTTACTATGTGCCTATGGCCAAAATTTCTACCAATTACAAAAAGCTGCCCACCACCTTTGCACTTTGATACATAAAATAATTATATATGGCTGTTATCCATGCAGGATGCCTTCTATCCTGCTGCAGTGCTGGGGTAGCTGTGCCTTTGCAGATTTAGCCTTGCAAATAACTGTGCCAAAGTGTGTTAATCCTCCATCTTCTCTACCTATTTCACACTTATACGACTTGCATTAGTGCTCTTATGCCTAAAACAACACATTACCTTAAAAGTTGGTGCCGAATTATGCTCACTACCAGAACTTTTTTTTTATGATTTCTGTTCAACATGGGTATACCCATCGGATCACACTGCACATTCTCCCGCCACAGCTGATACTTTCTCCTCTATTCAATTGGGATATGAGTGGAGTTGGCACATAGCTCGTTAGGGCCAATTTCCCCCAAACCACTTGCAAATCGAGCCCCCTGTAGACTAGTTTAAGGTAGTGTGTTTTGCCTTTAGACTAGCCAAGACATTCTCCATATAGTTGGTATTGGCCGTAAGAGATAAAATTTCTTCTGTGGGAATGCAAGCAGGTGGATTGCCTCATGGACGTCTCTACGCTTTCCTCACTGCCAGACAATAGATCTTGCCAATAATCCAATCAAATTGGCACATGACAAATAGAGCTTCCACCACGAACTAACTTGGGATTTCCTTTTCAGGATCTGTCATTTAATTTTTTTTTTTGAAATCTGATTGATACCTTCATTATTTAACAGTTCTTAGATGAATATTTATTGTTGACTTGCAATGGTGAGCATGCATAGAATATAATTTTTCCGCAGGAAAAGGAATTCATGTTAAATTTATGTATTCAAGCTGTAGTTTGCTATCCGACCAGTAGTATCTTTCACTCTTCAATAGGTTGATACTTAGTTCTATTTTCTGGGATTTGTTATGGTACCTGTCATACGTTTTGCTAGTTATGTTTGAAGGATTCACGTGGTCTAGATGTGGATACTGCTTCCATTGACAAGTCAATTAGCTTGCTGGAAAGTAATTGGCTTCGGACAAAGTGTTATTCAACTCCCAACTCAAGACTACATCGTTCAACATCACTGGGATGATGATGATATAATCACCTTTGACCATAAGGTGTTTAATTCTGTAGTGAATTGTGATTTTAAAACCTTAAACATCACCTTTGACTTTTCCATATTGTTTGTTCCTTAGGGGATGTGTAAGGAGGAGAAGCCTATCAAATGCCATACCCATTGTGATTACGAGCCTCTTGTACCACCTAATTGAAATTTAATTTTTTACTTTTGACGGATAATTGATGCCTTAATTATTGAAGAGTAGATAGATGAATATCTATTGTTAATTCGTGAGGGCATGCATGTGCCAAAATATTCTTTTTGTTTTCTGCAGCTAATAGGGAGTACAAGGATTAGACACCCATGGCTCTATTCTCACATGGAAAATTTTCGATAGAGAACGATAACATTTGTTAAACAATCAAGGTATATTGAATTCTCCCCAAAATGAGATGTTGAATCAGTCATTTATGATGATCATTAGATATAAATAGAGCTCTGATTGTTAGAAGATGTTAACAGAGAGATAATAAAGAAAGGGCAGATTGCACACTTTGTAGATTGTGTGTCCGTCATTTTATCATGCAAGAGATAGCTACAAAATGGTTGAAGTGTTTACAACCATTCATTAGTTAATACATAACTTATAGTGACTTAATAATAATTTATAAGCCTTATATTCTTATACCAATCCGGTGGAAGATGCACTAAATTGTGAAAACTTAATGTGTTACAGGTGGAATTGATATAATTACAGCAATTGTAGCATAAAATAGTTCTGGAAGACTGTAGCATAATGAACTATGAATGGAAATATGATATACATATCGAGGAGTGATTCTAAATAGAATAATTTACTGGTTCATTGATATGGAAGGTATGAGCTGCTATCTCTAAGAAGAGATGTGAGCTACTATTACACATAAGAGATGTGAAACTACCGCTCTTTGTTCTGCATTTACAAGGTGGCAGCAATCTCTGCGGAGATATGAGAAGCTTCAAGACTCTTAGTCTTCTTACAATTCCTTTCACAAGTTGTGCAATTCAAATGACATCTCCTTTAGAGCTATTTTAGTAGGAAATGAATTGTCTAAAAATTGAAAATGAAATGATTCGACATGCAATGTGAATAGTCACGTGACAAGTGTTCCCCAAGAAGTCGAGAGGTTTTGTCATGACCTGTAACTCGTAAAAGTGCAATTTACTTATATGTAGGTATTTTTATATGTTTTCCTATATATTATGTTGTTGAGGCCGCCCCCAAAGTATTTATAGGGTTCAAACTTAGAAATACTTTTTTGCTATAAGAATAGATAGTGGAGAGGTTTTTAATAAAATAATTGATTGCTTTATTGATGTGGGAGGTTTTACTACGATCTGTGAAAGGAGTTGTGAGTTGCTATATTTGAGAAGAGAGGTGAACTGCTATACTTGAGAAGATGTGAGCTGCTATCTTTGAGAAGATATGTAAACTGCTATCCCTGAGAAGATGTGAGCTATATCTCTTGTGTTATTACAAATGGAAGGTTGCTATTACAAAGGGAAGGTAGCAATCTCTAGGAATATATGTGGAGCCACCAATCTTTGTTCTGTGTGTGAAAAAGTGGTAGCAATCTCTAGGAAGAGATGAGAAGCTACACGACTCCCGTCTTCTTACAATTGCTTTCATGATTCTTACAATTCAAATGACATTTGAGAGGAGGTGCGAGTTGCTATCTTTGGGAAGAGATGTCAACTGCTATACTTGAGAAGATGCGAGCTGCTATCTTTGAGAAGAGATGTAAACTACTATACCTGAGAAGATGTGAGCTGTATCTCCGTGCTATTAGAAATGAAAGGTAGCAATATCTAGGAAGAGATGTGGAGCTAGCACTCTCTGATCTACAAATGCAAAGTTGGTAGCAATATCTACGAAGAGATGTGAAGCTACAAGTCTCTCCATCTTCTTACAATTGCTTTGATGCTCTTTACAATTCAAATGGCATCTCCTTTATAACTTGGCTAGCAAGAATTGAATAGTCTAAAATAAGAATATGAAGTGATTCGATTTGGAATGTGAAGAGTCATGTGACAAGGGTTCACAAAAGTACAAAAACAAAATATTACCATTTTAGGTATTTTTATATGTTTTTTTTTTGTATTTTATGTTTTCAGGTCCTTTAGAGCATTTTTTATGGGACAAACATGGGAAGAATCATTCTAAGCTTTCCAACTCATATTACGATTTACAATTCCCATCATTGGTGTAGGAGATATGACCCGACAAGGGTGATGTATTAGTGATCTACTATTTATTTGGTATTCTATTTCTACCCAAAAGACTATCCCAAACTACCAGCTGAATGAAGCTCAATCCTTTATACTCATTGATTGACAACATGATGTCCTTTAATACCAGCTAGGATAGAATTAGACTGAAAAATACCTCTTGAAACCTCCAAGATTGCCAAGGCACACAGTGGGCGTTCTTTGTTGAGATGACATCCCAATCTTCAGCTATCCTCCTTTTGGAGAGGAAATTTGCTTTGGATGGTATGAGAAATACTTTGTTTTCCTTAGGAACTAATTGGTTGGTACTGAATGTCAACATTGAGCCCTTCACTGGATGGCTTTCTTAGATGGGCAATACTTTATAGTTGTGGATGAGGGAAGATGAAATTACACTTGCTTTAGAAACATTTCTCACACAGCCATGCTTTCTAGTAGATAACTATCGCTTTTTTCTCAATAAATTCCTGCTACATGTTTTTTGTAAGTAGGATGCACCTTATGTTCTCCAGTCATGTATAATTCTATCACCTTTTCCTAGACTGCTCTTTACCAATTCCTAGTCATTTATTTATATGCAGTATAGAAAAACATCGAGAAAAGAAATATTCTGAACACGAAACTGATCTGGAGTGCAGGAGTAAACATGGTGGATAACACTCTAAATTGCTGGAACATAAATGTGATATTAGTGTAAGCATGTAATTGAAACAGACAATTGCATAATTGTAGTTAAATGAACATAGAATGAATGGAAAGTATAACTGTAACATAGTACACTACAACAAAGAGAAAATAATATGTACATTTAATAATCATTACGTGTCACTGTTGTATTAAACTTCATAAAAGAGTAGATCCCATATATTAAAGCATAGTGTATTGCTGTCTCGGATGAGCATCGAGATGGAATGTAATGGCAAGGGTTGTGCTGGACTTTGTGTATGCACCGTTGGGTTCATACCTGTGTGATATGAGTGGATTTATGAACATAGGGAAAACAAAATGCTTGGTGTGTTTCTTATTGACTTTGCATCTGATTTGCTTCATAATCATAGATCTCATCCATCTCCAATTTTGGCTCCGAAATTGGTCTTCTCATTATTTCTGCTTGTATTGCCTCTAAACTATGTATTGAGTTAGCAGTATAGTGTTAAGGAATCTTACTTGCACTGCAGGAACCCTTTTCTTGACTGTTTTATCAGGTTAATGACCGGGGACCACCATATCAGTAATTTATGAAGCAAAGTTAGTGATGCTCTTTATGTAATATTGCAGAATAAAATTGGAGCTGACATAATCATGGCCCTTGATGATGTTGTGAAAACCACCATTACTGGACCTAGAGTTGAGGAGGCAATGTACCGCACACTTAGATGGATTGATCGATGCATAGCCGGTAAGATGTTTATAAAAAGGCTGTGATGTGAGGTTGAATGTAAATATATTACTTTCATTAGGTGATTATCCATGAATGGATATGTTCAAATAACAGCTTTATACAATCTAGGCTTGCTGTGTGGTATATTATGCCATTTTAAGCAATGCATTTGATATGATTTTATTAGGTGATAATAAAACCCTTCTGTTCATCTAAGTTTGGTAATGTATGTTTCAAGGACACGAAGGGGACATCACCCACATATCCCCATTTTCTGCATTTTTCTCGAATCCCTAACATGTTTTGGATTTTTTGGGTGCCCCGGGATGTTTCTTGTTTCAAGGAGGGTGTACTTGAGGACATCCTGACATTTTCAAGACATTGAGGAACATTCACAATCTACTAAAAACGTCCTAGGGACTTGCTGACATCAACAATTGTTTAAAAAAAGGAACATATTTTTAGAATGAAAAAGAACAAAAAGGGAGCATTTTAAAACATTTATTTACATGATTGTTGATAACTTGATAGTATACCAATCAGACATTCATGTTCACAACTTTATATTCATCTTTCAGTGTTTCACTCAATTTTCAAGTTCAATTTTCAATTGTCAATGTTAAATGTTCTTTTGTCGATGTTCTATGCATAGGTGTTAATGTTATTTGAATCTCAGCTGTTTATAATGGTTAATGTTGATTACCAATTTGATTATACAATTGAAAAGCTATAAAATATAGTTTTTTATAACTTTATTGTATATGTGCGTGTATATAAAATTCATCCCCTTTTTATCTTCCTCCATAATTAAACATTTGTGTATTCCGGTTTAGGGTTTACAAGAAAACTTGGATGTCTTGAAACACACTATGTGGAGTGCATTTCTCATTTATATGTGGAAAAATGCATATGGGCTCAGGCATGTTTCATTTTGTATGGGACTGTGGTTTGGGTAAAGCACTTCTTGCTTATATTATGTTCCTGTTTAGAATTGCATCAGGTGCTAGAAATGTATTTTCGATGCATTTTTATATTGATTATGAGAAAAGAGAATGTATACCGAGACTATAATTCTGAAAAGAATGTTCGACTTTTATTTCGTTTGAAACAAGAGGAAGGCAAGTTTCTGTCATTTTGTTGTAGTTTGCACTATTTGGGTCATTGGTATCATTCCATGGTATTCAGGGCATGCTTGAAGGCCTGTAAGACAAAGTTTGTGTCCTCCATTTCTACTTAAACCTCACCTCTGAAAGGCTGCTGGTTATGTTGTTTTTGTCATTTATTTCCACTTTAATCTGAAATATGCAACCTTCTTTTTGTTATATTTTCAAAGTTTTTTTCTTTTATTTATTTATCAAGCATTCTAATTTCTATCTTCTTCACCAAGCCTTATTTAATGCGACAATGATTTAGTACAGTTGAATATCCTGGGGTAAAACTTTCTTACATTTACAAGTACAACTAAGACCAATGTAGAAGTGAGACACAATAAGAATGTCTCAGTTTAGGTCGTTATTTTCCAATATTAGAAGTGGTGAATTTCCCTTTCGAGCAGAATTTGTCTTCATACCATGCTCCCATGTTTCTATAAAATTTGTTCTAACTTTAAATTCATTCCTTTGTTTTGATACTATATAGTTCACATTGTTAATATTTTATATTGCAGCAGTTTGTATTTTTAGGGTCCATGTGTTTTTTTTTTTTTTTTGAGGCAGCTTCAAAGGGCTACATGAGGCATTTTATGCCCTCCATTTCCACTTTGACCGCTCCCTGAGGATGTCCTTATATTTTCAAAACATTGAGGGACATCCCCAATCCGATTAAAAATGTCCCATGATTGTCCTGATCATAGTTACAGAAATTGCAGTAAAATTGCCAAACTCTCGAGTTTTTGGGTTGAGCGAGTAACTCATTGCGAACTCTGTGGAGAATTTCTTGCACTAACAGAAAGAATAAACTACAAGATCTTTACAAATGACATTTAAGCATAAATAAATAAATGCACCAAAAAGGTACAATATTACCTGAAAGCAAGCCAAACCTTGAAAATGTGAGACAAATCGGTGAGGAGGGAAACCATTTCAATGGAAGAAAGCCTCACATGTATTAAGTAGGCTTACAAGCACTATTCTGCAGATTACAATTTTTATCAAGAGATTAGAAGAAATAAGAGAACAGAAAAGAAGAATAAACTTCAATCTTTAGAACAGCGGAGAAGAGAGAACTCTTTAAATATGAAGAAGCTAAAAGGAGTTACAAAGTAACTCCATTGCTAGCTTAGCCAACCTTCTTAGTGTATGCTTAATGTCCCTAATCCCCATGAAGTGAGGGGGAAGTGTGTGGCAAGTGTTATAGGAGTTACATATGACATGAAACTCCAAGATTCCCTTTAAATGGGACAAAAGAGGTGAGGCACCTCACATATTCCCTTAATAGATGAATTTAAAATTCACATGGGATTCTGGGAATAACACCTATATGCATAGACTAACATTAGGATTATAAACTCAACACAAATAAAGAGTAATCGAAACACTAACTTGTGAGTCTGTGCAAAAACTTGCAAGACAACTTCTTTTTTTCTTTTCAATTATGAATTTATATATCTATATATACACACTTTTACTTTACTGAGTTTTTGCCAAGCCAGGAGATTGAGTCAAAATTTTTGGCTGCTGTGTTTTTGCCAAGTCCTAGTTTTTAAATTATGGTCATGACATCAACAGTTTAAAAGGCAATATTTTTGGAAAGAAAAACAAAAACAGAATTGTCAAACATTTATTTTCACAATCTTTGTTAATATAACAATCAGATATTCATGCTTACAAATTTTTGTTCGTATTTTAGTGTTTCGATTAATTTTCAAGTTCAATTTTGAGCGGTCGATGTTGAATGCTCAATGTCATAGATTTTAATGTTGTTATAATTTCTGCTCTTTAGAATGTTTAATAGCATTTACCAATTTGAGTATGCAATTTGAAAGATATAAAATATGTTTTTCAGAACTTGCATATGATATACAATTCACCATTCCAAAATTTGGGAATATTTTTACTCTCCTTGAAATGTGTCACCATGTCCCACCATCTCAGAAATTACGAGAAACATAGGTTTTTATTTAATATTGATTTGTTTTTATGTTTTTTTTTTAAAATTTCATCACCTTTTATTCTAATATTCCAATTAGAAGCTCCTGCTACCCTCCCCTCCCACTCCCACTCCCACTCCCACCCGTCTTGCTGCTTTCTCCCCAACTTGTTATTGGTCTGGTCCATACCTGGAATGCTTGTGGGCTAAGTAGCCGATACGTTTTGGATACGGGAGCGGGTACGGAGTATCCGATACACGGAAATGGCAAAAATATTTTTGGGCTCGGATACAGCGTAGGATACGGCAGTACAAAAATATATAAAAATTAAAAAATATATAAATTTCAGCCTTCTAAATAAGAATTAACCACATATTATGCATATGAAAAACAAAACAAGCTAAATAGCCACAACAAACTACTCATACATTCATAATTTCAATTGTCCCTACCATATCTAGTTGAGGTGTTTATTACATTTATGATTTATCTCATACATGCTATTTTTATCCATGTTTATGATGGCTTGTACTTGGTACCTTCTGTAGAATAATGGTGCTGTGAAAACTGTAATTTCTGCTGTAATGATATATTAAATTTAAAATATACCTTCTGTAGAATAATGGTGCTGTGAAAACTGTAATTTCTGCTGTAATGATATATTAAATTTAAAAATACCTTCTGTAGAATAATGGTGCTGTGAAAACTATAATTTCTGCTGTAATGATATATTAAATTTAAACTATACCTTCTGTAGAATAATGGTGCTGTGAAAACTGTAATTTCTGCTGTAATGATATATTAAATTTAAAATTAAAAAAAAAAAAACACAGTTTTGTGCCAGGAAACGCAGGAAATGGCCAGGATATGGCTGGGTACGTCTGCAGAAGTATCCAGCCGTATCCGGACCTGCCTGGCCGCTCCCAAGCCGTTCCCGTCGCCGCTCCCGCTCCCGAAACGTGCCGTACCCGCTCCAGGGGGTCTAGGGGTGCCGTATCGGCTACTTAACTTGTGGGTTCATCTTCCACTAGATGAATTTGGATGTACTTGTGTTGTCCCAGATGTTTCAGGGTGAATTTGTTTTATTTCATTTAAATTTTTTTATATCAAACAAGGAAAAAAATTGTAAAAACATAATCTAAACCCTAACATACTGCTTTTGGTATGAATGAACATAACCCTAACATAATCATGATGTTGGTATTGATGCTCTCAATGAAGAGCAATCTGACGATGAATACTAATTTTGATGTAATAGTTAATATTGATCATGACATTTAGCATTTATTTTGGATTATCAATTTATTAGAAGTGTTCTGTGGTTATTTGCTTTTTATACGTATAATGTGTGGTTAATTCCTGTTTATTAGGCTAGAATTTTTATGTTTTATATTTTTAAAATATTTTTTTCTATGGCCATAGCCAAATTGCACTTGAGGCAAAAAATGTACTGGAAAACCTGATTGGCCGTACCCGAATGAATCGGGTGCTTAGCTTTTATTTTTCTCTATAATTATCCATTTGAATTTTCCAATTATGGTTTACAGGAAAATTTAATGTGTGGAAACACACATGTGGATTGCATTTCTCACTACTCAATATGTGGAAAGTAGGGTTCCTAGATACAACACCACTACTTTTATGGTGCACGTATCCGTGTACGAGATACAAATATGGGTATGACACCGCTAGGATACAGATTGGATATGGTTTGATACTGTACCTATCCTATCTAATTACAAACCCGTAACTGGGCCGTATCATGTACAACTATATACGGTATGCAAGCCAACTATAGCCATAGATGATTCAAAAGTTAAAACAATCTAGAAAAGAAATCACACGAGGATATGGAGGTGAGAGTGTTGATTTGTTCTTTTACTTCAATCATGATTTCTTTTGGCCTACACAACATTTTCGTTTCTAATCCATTGAATACCCAACTTCTTACCTTTCCCATGGGCTTGGTATGTGTAATTTGTGTGTAGTTTTAATCTAATGTATAAATTTGTTTATAATTTAAAATTGATAATTATTATTAATATATTTTAGATTATTATAATATTTTTAATGCTATATATACATGTTGTATCCATATCAGGGGGCCTTAAAAACTAGCTATATCCACAGCTGATATTGTATTCATACACACCCATATCTGTATCTGATACTGTATCGTATCTGATTCTGTATTCATATCCACATCCATAACTGTATCCGTGCAACTCTGGTGGAAAACTGTTTATGGACTTTGGCATGTTTCATTTTGTATGGGACTGTGCTTCTGGCAAAGTGCTTCTAGCTCATATTATGTTCTTGTTTAGAATTACATTAGCTGCTAGAAATGTGTTTTTGATGCATTTTTATCATAGTTACCATGTTTGTATGAGCATTTTGCAGAATTGGGTTGGACGGTATTTTTGGTCTACCCAAACAAGTTTGGTCAATTTCATTTTTTTAGTTTTCTTTTGTCTGCATTTGGAAATTGATGTGTTCAATCTTCCGTACCCATTCGACCTCCAATTTTTAGGTTTTGTCGTTGCACCTTTTGTTTTTCTGTTTTGCCATTCGACCTATTGTTTTGCTGTTTTAGACTTGCATTCTGGCATTTCAACTTGCAGTTTTTCTGCTTTTGACTTGCATTTTGAAGTTGTAGACCTTTCAAACTGTAATGCATTTTAGCATTTTCACTATTGGCATTGACATTGGTGTTTTATTAGGTAGTATTAAAACTCCTGCTGTCACAGACTCACATGTGGGAACTTTTATTTTTAAGGACCTAGGTTGCATTCAACTCTTCCATAGTATTTACTTTAATATTTATGGTGGATATTAGATATTTTTATTTTGTACTGTTGGAAATGTTGAATAGTTAAAATTTAGTGTATTAAAAATAGTAATATTTGTCATGCATATAATTATATTATTTTATCATTTAATTTGATTTTCTTTGCACACATCACATATGTATGATTATGTATATCTATATTTTGAATTTGTAAATTTTCTTAACTGGACCAAACCTTATGCAAAAATCCGAACTTTCGAACTTTTTGCCCTTCTTAACAACCTGAACTTTTCAAACATGGCAACTATGTTCTTTATATTGATTATGAGAATAGAGAATGCATATGGGAATATAATTCTTAAAAGGTAGTTTGGCCTCTATTTCATTTGGAACAAAAGGAAGGCGAGTTTCTGTCTTTTTGCTGTGCCCGTAGTTTGCATTTTTAGTGTCATTGATTTTGTCCCATGTTATACAGGGTATGTTTGAAGGGCTGCAGGAGGAAGTTTGTGTCCATGATTCCTTCTTTAACCTCACCCCTGAAAGGCAACTGGTTCTGTGACCTTGTTTTTGTCTCTATTTCCACTTTAACATTAGATCTGCAACCTTCATTTTTTTATATTTATAGAGTTCTTATTCTTATATTTATTTATTGAGCCCTTTATCTTCTTCACCCCTTGTTATTTAATGCGAATATGATTTAATACAATTGAATACCCTGGGGTAAAACTTACATACATTTACAAAGTATAAATAAGACAAATGGAGAAATGAGAATGTCTCACTTTTAGGTCATTATTTTGCAATATCAGAAGTGGTGATATCTCTTTTGAGCAGAATTTAAGAAATCTTAACAACCTCCCATGTTTCTTTCAAATTTAATCTGGTTGTAAATTCATACCTTGTTTTTATTTTGATCGATTAAATAAAGGATTGAATGGCCCACGCCCATCTGCGATACAATCAGGGGTTCCTGGGTCTGAACTGCCAATCATCCAATACGCTGGTAAGCTATTTTTTGGTACTGCGCCACATCATCAAGTGGATTTTAGGTATCCATCACTTTTGGTCTCATGACTGCTTGCAGGATTTCAACAGGTTGCTCCAATTCAAGTGTTTCCAATTAACTGTTACATTACAAATTGGATGACAAAGTTCATACTTTGTCTTGATACCATATCTTCCACGCTATTATTTTATGTTTTTATACCATACCTCTGTCTTGCTGCTACATTATTATTTTATGTTTTTATACAATACCTCTGTCTTGTTGCTGCAGTTTGTATTTACGGTCCATGTGTTTTGTCCCATTGCATTTGAGGCAACTTTGAAGGGCTACAAGAGGAAGTTTTGACCTCCATGTCCACTATAACCACAGCCCAGAAAGGCTGCTGGTCCTGTTGCATTTTTGTCCTCTGACTCTACTTTGATCTTTCTTATTTTCCATTTACTTACTCTTTTGTTTATTTACCAATACTATGGTTTTATGATGTTTCAACCACTCCTTATTTGAAGTGACATGATTTAATAAAGATCGAATATCCTGGTGTAAAATAATCCCTTTTTGTAGATTGTAAGAACTGTGATGAAGTCAGACATAATGAGAACGTATCCCTTTATCTTACATTATTAGGAGTGCTGTGATTTTGCTTTTGGAGCAAATATGAGCCTTCATACCATCCTTATAAGATGCAGTAAAATTTGATTGGGCATTAAGCTCACACTGGTTTTGGTACCATATCTCCACATCATTATCATTTCACCTTTGCATATTCGGCACTTTTATTATTACAGTTTTTTTGCTCCTAAAGATGGACTGACCTTCAGCCATCGTTTTTCCATACACTTACAGTGAAATTTATAACTAGAAGGGAGTCCCATATTGTTGGTTAATCTTAAAGGGATTGTCATGGACCACACTCTATATGCCGACTCATGGTGACGAGCTCAACAAAGAATGCAACTACACGGATATAAATTCTCCCTGCGGGAAACCTGAAGACATTGGCAAATTACTTCAAAAACTTGGCTATGCTAGGACTTTCACATCAAGCGTGCTATGCCAAAAACAAAATATGTTAAAGCACAAATAGTAGATTGTCACTAACCGTGCTCAATCGGTCATGGTGCATACCTGCACCTCATTTGTAACAAAACATACAATAGGATAAAGACCATTGCTAACCATGCTTGACAATGGGCATCTCTTGATGTTCATCACCTATCATTAATTTGTGACTCCATCCAAGCCATCTCCTCAGTCTAGAGTTCTAGTCTCAATTCTAATCAATAAACATTTGAACATTTATATGAGTTACTGCTAGGAATATTGTGTTAGTGCTCACATGAAAGTGAGTAAAACAGTAAAATAATTGTACATGTGGAGAATATTGTAATGAGTTAGTAACAACTCATAGTTAGAAATAGTATGTGTGTGAGTTAGTATATATTTATAATGGACGTCACGAGAAGAGTTGTAATAACTCTCAAAATGGTCTAGAGGCGTGAGTAATTGCAGGAGATTACTGTTACAGAGATAGGATCTTATAAATGTAATGTTTGTCACATTGGAATGGAATAGAAGAAGTATTTTGAGTATTTTATAAAGTTACATATTTTTGCAAGCTCATACCAACTTCATCTGGTATCATAGCGGTTCTATTTTCTCAAATTAAAAATTAATTTGTTACGTAAGGGTGTTGATACTTGTCATTGCTTTGAAGATGAGAGATCAAGTAATGCAAAGTCTGTAAGTGTAGTGTGATTTACCTTATTTCTAGATTATAGTAAATCTTATGGGACTATTTTTTTTTTTTTATTGCCATGGTTTAGTGCAGATCCATTCCTCATCAGCTGAGAGAATAGTCCTTATATCCTTGGCAACTAAGTTCATCAGCTGGTAACTCTGATTTCATTTGCATCCAAGCTGTGTTGATCTTCTCTAGACTTGTTCCACCTCTCATCATTGTTTGAAGAAAGGTGCCTTGAAGGATTTCACAACTGTATGGGAGGGATATATAGTGAAATGATGAGAATGAATTTCTGATTGATAAATGCCCCAACCCTAATACAGTCTTTACATTTGGTTGTTTCTCAGAGTTGGAGCACTATCATTAACATTGCATGGATCAAAAACAAGGACGCATGCGCTCTCATCTTCTCAACTGCATTGCATACTGCGTAAGTGGATTGTAATCCATTTCATTGGCCGTATACCATTGCATCTTCATTACCAGCCTGCTCATATCTTGGAGCTTGATCTGCCTCTCTTAAGCTCATTGTTGGTAGACTACATGCAAGCACACGCTGACACAACATGCTGTACACAACCCTGCCATGAAGTGTCAATTTAGTTACAAACCGTATGGTTAATTTGAAGAAGTTGTTGGTCAATATTCTCTTATCTTTTCATTTGTATATATAGTTTTCAATTTTGTTTAGTCTCTGAAAGTAAAGTTTGTACGTTAAGTTTCTCTGGTCTTCAGGTTCTTATAGTCATTTGTATTACATTGGTGTCCAAATCAATGTCAACAAAAGTAATCAAATTGTCTTATTGTCATCATTGTCAATTGTCCAATAAAGTGTGTTGAAGCAGAGTCTTTTTATGGTCATGTCAATGTTAGTATATGTTCAATAGTCAATTCTCTATTTGCATCAATTGCCGTTAAAGATTATTCAAAGTCATCATAAGTGTCTTGTAAGTGAACGCATTCTCGGTGGAAACCAACGTTCAAAACATTTTCCTAGATTGTGGGGAGATCAAAATGGAAAAACCTAAGTGTAATTGAAATATTTAATGGAAAATATTTTCACAGCTGGCAAGTCAGGACACAACTGTTGATGACCAGCAAAGACTTGTGGGAGATTGTCGATGGAAAAGTACTAAAATCAACAAATGCAGACAAAGCAGCCAAGTGCAAGAGAAAAGATCGAAGAGCAACAACAATTATTGGTTTAGGATTATCTGATGCTTATTTGCATCATATAGACCTATCCAAGACTTCAAATTTCATTTGGACAACGTTGAACAAGCTGTTTGGATTCGAAAACAGGAAGTGCAATAGTGGCAGTAAAGCAGAAATTTTGGACTAAAAATGGAAGGTGACAACATGGTGCAACACATCAGTAAGTTTCGTTCCATTTTGAATCAGTTAGCTGGGATAAAAATTGATGTGAGTGATGATGATGCAAAAGCTGTATTACTGAATAGCATGCCAACTAGTTATTCTAACATGGTCTTCACACTGAGTAAAATAAATCCTAGCTTAGAGAATCTGATTTCTTCTTTGATAGATGAAGAAAATAGAGTTAAAAAGATTGATTCAGAGGAAAGGGTAATGTATGGTAAAAGCAAATTCAAGAAGGATAAACCCAAACCTCCTTTCAAGAAGGGGTCAACTTCTAAAGATTTGAAGAAAAAATATGTTTGTTATTGCTGCAAACAACCTGGTCACATTACCGTAAATGTAGACTGAGCACAAGATCTACTTGAAAAACTGTAAGAACATGACATGATTGTTGATGAAGAGAAGGAAGAGAATGATTGGGAAGTAAAAACTACTCACCCAAAAACTCCCAGTGATGAAGAATACCTCTATTAGATTACTATCAACTGGAGGATGGAGGCACAAGAGGTTGGAGGTCAAAGAATGCCTCTCGTCAATCACTAACAATGGGGTCGCATTTCGGTATAATGGCACTTGTTTTCCTTATCGGTGGTTGAAAATAAGAACAAAAGTGCATATTGTTCATGTGTGAAGTTCCTTGTTTTTCTTTTGATGTAAAAATAACAGAGATTTCGATAAGAGTTCTGTAGCATCATGATACTTGTATGAGTAGGTTGTTGGTTGTCTTGTAAAACCATTTGGATGTGTGGGTTGTTGGTTATTCTTGTGTAAAGCCATCTGTATACAGGTTTGGAGAATGAACAGAAGTGCGCGGGGCCTTGTTAATACCTAGGTGGTTGATGTATCCATTCATGAAAGTCGGCTGTGAGAATACAACTTGTTTGAGCTTTGTGCAAGCCCAATTCTGCACATTTGTTGAGCTGTGCACAAGCCCATGTGGTGCACATGGATCACGATCATGAGCAAGTTCCATAGCGGCACGTTGTAGTTCTAGAGTCTAGTGATATCTCCCATGTTTGTACTAATGGGTGGAGTTTTAGGAATATTGTGCTAGTACTCACATGAAAGTGAGTTAATTAGTAAAATAATTGTACGCGTGGAGAATATTGAAATGAGTTGTTAGTAACAACTCATAGTTAGGACTAGTATGTGTGTGAGTTAGTATATATTAATAATGGATGTTATGAGAGTTTTTGTAATAACTCTCATAATGGTCTAGAGATGAGAGTAATTGTAGGTGATTACTTTTACAGAGATATGATCTTATAATTGTAATGCCTCTCACATTGGAATGGAATAGATGAAGTATTTTGAGTATTTTATTAAATTACATATATTTTTGCAAGCTCATACTAACGTCAGTTACTTCAATAGACAATTCCAATAATTGGCCCGCAATTTACTTCGACTGATTGCATTTGTGAATCTAGTCCGCTGTAAGGTGTCCCTATGATAATAGTTTTGTTATTTATGGTACAAATGCTGATGGATGTAGAGGCTCATTCTACTTTCTTCCATGTTATGTCTGATTATGAGAAGCTTTTGGGTCAATGAATAGAGTATGGTTGACTCTTTAATGGTTCCGATGCATAGTTTGGGTGTGGCTTTCTTGAGTTGCAACCATAGATATGGTTATAAACTTATATTGTAATGGATACATGATTTTCTGTTCTGTACGTGGTGATTTGCATGGCATAGGGTCTGATTCAGTATTTTTGCATGCTGCTGCTATTTATGTAATCTCCTTCAAAAAATTACAAAGAATGTATCTTATTCATCTAGCAAAAACAATCATACTCAAGGAATTAAGGATATAATATTTCCTTACAAGGTAAGAAACATTTATTCAGAAGTGCAATGAAAGAAAATACCTTCGTTGATGATCCAAAATTGACCTCAGATATAGTACATCAATGCCATCTCACCATTGTCTTTAAACTTTTACGTCCTGTAATACAACAGTACATAGAATTACTCTGACAGAATGACTCGTGCTTTTTCTTAAATTTTTAATTTATTGATTCAGTCTAAAATCTCAAAGTTTATTGTCTTTCTAACTCTTAACAATGAATCACTTTTGTGATTAGTAATTACTGAAGTTTACCATGAAGTTTTATGGTCTTCAAAATCCATCTTTATCTTTTCTCCATGTTGTGTTTCTATGCTTCCCAGAAGTACAGGTTTAAATATTATAATCTAATGTAACTGCACTTCAAGTGCCTTACTAATAATGGTTGTGGTTTGTGGCAGGGATGTGCTTAGTTTGTTTGATTTCTCATATCCTAATTATCAACCATTATGGTAGCTGAGACATATCCTATGTTTTTCTCATATTACAGCCCATGAAAGGCCAGCAGATCAAAATTTGTTTGGTATAGTACAAGGGGGATTGGATCCCGTTTTAAGGTACAAGATAACGTTCCATTATGTATTTACAAGCACAATAGAGTGAATTCATAATCGGGAGATGTATATGTCCATCTCCCAAAAAATGAAACGAGAGTTGAAACTTGATGGTATCTTACTGTCTTTTATGCTGCAGAGACATTTGTGTCAAAGGTCTCGTTGCACGTGACTTACCTGGGTATGTGTACTTCAT
Source organism: Taxus wallichiana var. yunnanensis (assembly GCA_018340775.1). Lineage (NCBI taxonomy): Eukaryota > Viridiplantae > Streptophyta > Pinopsida > Cupressales > Taxaceae > Taxus > Taxus wallichiana. Next base: position 516,088,531 of record CM031244.1, read on the forward strand.
TTTGTATTCAATTTTTTTATCAATATTCAAAAATATTTGCTAACTGATAGAGGTGAAAATATGATTTATGGTAATGGCAACTCATACTCTATGATGCTGTGCAAACCTTTTTTTTCCTTATGGGTGAAACTATTTTTGTTAATACATAGCAAATCCAATAAAGTTGATGCTGTACGATAAGCAGGATTAAATTGCTTGAAGGATACAATCTAAACAACAGGATTAATGATTACTAATGCATTAGCTTACTAATTAAACAGTAATAACAAGGATAATAGGCATAAATCCAGCTTAACATCTGAGGAAGCGTGGCCCATGTGCCAGAGTGTATGGTTGCAATTATTATTGTTTATATAATTTTAGGTGTTCAAATGCACACTCATTTTAGAGTGCTCATGATGAGTTTCTAAAACCATATCTGCTGTCCTGGAAATATCTATCCACAAGTCCATACATTAGGAGCATTGTTCTCGTTATAGAAAATCATAGCCAAATTGATAACAGTCTAATAACAATTAGTTGTTGAGGTAAACATTTATAGTGATTATTATATGTTGAAAAACTTAAAAGCTATCTTCAGCTCATGCATTGAAAAATAAAGTAATGATAGCACTCCGAACTCTGAAAATGTGCTTGGTTAACAATTCTATTGTCACTAGATAATTGTTTTGAGTGCTTATGTGAAATTGGATACCTAGAACTTGCCCTTAGCTGATATAGAGCTCATTGGTTTCTGGCATAGATATGCTATTGGTGGGCTTGCAGGAGGAGAAGAAAAGGATTCATTTTGGCGTGTTGTTGCACAATGCACTGCTGGTCTACCAGAGGATAAGCCACGTTATGTAATGGTATCATTTCCTTTATAACAGACTTCCAATTGCTTGTAACTTTTTATTCTTTGGCTTTATGAATGAAGCTATTTTACAGTTATGCATTCCAAGTTATGGGAACATGCATTTGATGCCTCTCTTATTCCAGATTCTACTATCTTTTTGTCTTGACAGGGTGTAGGCTATCCACTTGATATTGTTGTTTGCAGTGCGTTAGGTGCTGATATGTACGATTGTGTTTATCCCACACGTACTGCTCGTTTTGGCACAGCTCTTGTTCCCGAGGTCAGTAAACTAGAGTGTTAACTCAAATCTGAAGCTATTTTGCTTTAATGTGCATTCAATACACGCCAACAGTGGTTCACTAAGCTTTCCCTCAAATTCCTTTAATTGCTTGCATAATTTAAGTTATAGTGCCACTCCAAATTTTGTAATTTAATCAACAATATTTGTTTCTTTAGTAATTGCAATGTTAGTATCACGTGGTCTTGAAGATTGGAAGAAAGAGTTCCTTTCTCAAGGTGGCTAAATGTATAGTCAGATTGCAATGGTTCTCTAAGTATTTTTAGCTACACCATCTAGTTAATGAACAAGACTCCAACCCAGTAGTTCTGAATGATTGAGATTGTTGTAAGCATTATAGAAACTAATCGAAGGGAATGAAACCTTGCCTGAGCATGAAACCAACTGGTTCAATTAGATCTCTAGGATAATAACCTGAAAACTTTTCATATTCCAAATAATTATTGTTATTACCTTTTCTATATCAGCTAATAATGTATCATTGAGGGATCAATCCAGCCGTTTCAAGTGGCTAAGAATAGCATTGACGAATTAGAAATTCTTAAGAACGGATGCTTTAGCTGTTACAAATAATTTGTAATGTATTGATCATCAAAAAGATCTGGGCCAAACTAAGAATCAAATTTTTAATTGAGAAGGTATTAATCAGTCTGAATGTGGTAAGGGCATCTATAATTTTTTCAATTTTTTCAATATTTAATGATCCTTATCATATTCCTGGGCATTGGATTTTGCTGGCAAGTTTCATCGAAATCTTAACTGGAGTCATGTTGATTCCTTTGCATCTAGACTTGCATTTTAGTGATTTATTACTGAAATGACCATTTGAAAACTATCATGCTTACGTCTGAATGTTTTGCGGCTGCAAATCAAGGGCTTCATTGGTATTTGTCTTCAATATTAATTGATGGGCCTGTAAATGAAGGTTCTAGATTATGACATTCTATTCAAAATTTATATTAAATAGTCAATGCCTATGACATGGGATATCACCATGGTCATCAGCCAAGTTACATGGCACCTCTCAAGAAAAATTTGGCTGTTTGAAGTGTAAGAGTCGACACATTACAAGCACAAAAGTCAATTTTTTTAATCTTGGAGATTATGATTCTTAGAAGTTGATCAAAATTTTCAACCATTTAGTCAATACAAAGCTTGATTCTATGCCTCATTATGGCCTAAGTTGAGTAAAGTTTGACTAATGAATAATCAAAATTTAAAACAAAATGATGTTAGTATTGTAGCCAATGTATGTCCTTTAAGAATTACAGGCTTTTGGCGAGTCTGACTCAATTCATCCTTTTTTTTTGACTCGCTAATCAATACAACTTGTTGGTTTCTTGCCTTAAATTGATCCAAGTCGAGTCAAATTTGATTAAATAATAAAAATGAAAAAAGAAGTGATGTCACTATGATAGTGAATGCATACATTCTCAACTTCCCGCATTTGATTGAAGACCCCTTAAGAAAATGGAACTTTATATACAATTATAAATATAAAAAAGGCATCAATGTTAAATATGTTGGGCTTGTATGAGCTCCAATACGATAGTTCGTAGTTTTGAAGCCAAAATATTTCTTGGACTGTTTTGTCCCTAATAATGCTAGTATGAAGAATAAAGGTTGTGCTTTCCCACACGACTTCTTCCTCTACTTTTGTTGAGTCTGACTTGGTGGATCCATTTTTGACTCGCTAATCAATGCAATTTTGGTTCCTTGCTTTATTTTGACCTAAGTTGAGGCAAATTTGAACTTTGTAATTAAAATTCAAAAACAAGTGATGTCATTATGGTAGTCAATGCATACATACTCAATTTATGGGAATGCATTATAGGGCAACTGATTTGCACCGAGCCAAGGAGGTTGTGCAAAGGATATTGTTACAACTAGCTTATGTGGACCTGCTCGACCAAAGTTGCCAATTGCAAAACATGCAATGGAAACTAATAAGTAGACGCATAAACAACCATTACAAATTCAGACATATGAGGTTTGCAGAAAGTTCCACTTTTATTCAATGAAAGAATAGGGTAAAGTATTGATGTGTACAATGCACAACAAGACTAGGAGAGTAGGCTCCTATGCTCAAAATAAGAACGCATGCATCCTTTGTGATTGGTCTAGGCTGTAGATAACCAATAAGACAAGGAGAACAAGCTCTTGTGATCAAGAAGGGAAAAACACATCCTAATTTATTTGTCTAGAGTGAAGTGAAATACAAAGTAGTGAGAATAACAACATATGCTTGCAAGTATTCCTACTACCTATTCGGATCTCAAGGGTGTCGATCCTTGGTTAGTTGTGTGTGTAACCTATTTATACAACAATGTCAGGAGGGCAGTTACAACAATATGTGATAAGGGAAAAAATCAGTTACAAGTCGTTCCATCTTCCATGCATGGCAGTTAAATTTTCTCTAGATCTGCTTCGTAGTTACTTTTCTAGCTTTGAAGGTTAACCAATCATATTCTTTAACGTGTCGCAAAACTGGAAAAAGTGCCACATGGCAAGCCACACAAAAATTGGGTGTCATGTCCCTTTTTCGAGATAATTCCGTCTGAAGACCTTGATCCATCTTTCTTCCTCATGGGTCCAAGGGAACAAGCTAGAGGAAGCCAACAATGTCATCATGTGCTGAATTTTGTATTTATTTCTTTAATTGGCATTGTATTTGTTGGTGAGCCTAGCAACCAACAATAAATTAAAATTAAAAGATATTGGTGAGCATGTAGGCTCCAAAAAGTAAAAAAGAAAATAACAATAAAACAAGTCTAATTGTGGTTAGCCTCATTTGAGAGCCCCAAGACTTGGTGCCACCCTCTTGTTATAAATAGAGGTTGTTGGCATTAGTTTGGATCATGTTTTGGTGAATATTCATATCTTGGTTAAGGTTTGCTTGTGAAGCACCTTATCTACCTTTCTCAAGGATGAAACCCCTTGATTGAGGACCTTTCCCAAGGACGAAAACCCTTGGTTGAGGACTTGTGGAGGACGAAAACCCTTCCATAAGGTTTTATGTATGCAAGCTGATTTGAAAGGCAATAAATTATCATTTTCTTGCATGATTTATCTCTTTGGTTCAATGATCTATTTATTTGGAGTGGAGCGACCCACTTGGAAGTGATTATTTGGTATGTGTGATGATAATTTGGCAAATCTGAAATTACCATCTTGTTCTCCATATTTTCTAAGGCCAAGATCTTGAGTTTCGTGAATTTTGGAGGTGTTTTACTATTTTTCCAAGCTTGATGATGTTCGCTAGTTGAGGGTTCCATAATTAATTATTTTTAAGTTCAATTCTGATTTCTAACAGCTGATTGTGTTTGCGAGGGTTTTGTAATAATTTTGGCATAAGATTTGAATGACATTAGCAAGGTTTAACTCCTCTAAGGAAGTCACTGCCCTAGGAAGGGTTTAATTTGCAGATTTGCAAAGTTATATTAGTGACCTAAGAACAACCTAATAATCTGATTTTTAAGCTACATCTCAGATTCGGTCATTTTCGAGTTCGGTGTCCCAGATTTCACCCTAAAACTGGGACTACCCATTTGAAATTTTTTGTTCTTTTTAAAATTTGTCTTTTTGTGTTTTATTGCGAGAAGATGTGTATTATGTTAGGATATTCCCGAGTGTATCATATGAGCCAATTTAAAGACAAATACCCGGATGCCCAAACTCGTTTTATCCCTTCGCCAAGTTTTGTCTGGGAAATTTTTTATTTAATTATTTATTAAATAAATAATGCCCGTTTGAAGTAAATTGTGCTCGGTTGAGTCTGTTGAAGTTTTTCATGCCGAGTATTCACCCATCTCATTAGGGTTTTCACGGGGAATGAATTGGGCATTTCACCCGCAACTTACAGCAACGTTTTTCACTTTTATTTATTTCTTTTGCGTTTTCTCCGGTTTTCTCCGTCTGCTTTCTTGTGAAATTCCCTTAGGTCAATTCCTTCGCCAAGTCTGATCTGTTTTTTGCATGGAGTATGTGGAGATCATTTATGGCTGCCACGCCAGAAGGAATCAGCCTCAGAAAGCAAGCTTCTGGTCAAAAAGACGAAGTCATGCACAAAAAGCCTCTCTGGCAAGTCGCATTTTTGGAATAAATGGATTTTATGAAAATAAGAAAAATATTGCCATCAATCGCGTCGAGCGCAAGAAGATATGCACTTTTAGAGAAAATGACACCTAAAAGCGGAGCCACGAAATGAAAGATTACGACACATGCGAAGTTTTTTTTGCTACATCTTCTCGGACCCTTTCCAAAAATGGCAAATTTTGTTCCATAGTTTTCTTCACCAAAAATCCAAAAAGGAAAGAAATGTTGTTTTTATGCCGATCGTAATATTTTCAAGGCTGCCTTGAGCGTCGGTTTCCACGCTACCCTAAGTGACGAATTGTCACGCAATTTTAAAGAGAGAAGTCAAAATGCAATTTGCACTTTTGAAAAGAGCTATCTTTCATGCAAGTCGCATTTTTTTTTGAAGGAAGACTTTAAAGTGCCGAGTGGGAATTTTGGCGGTGTAAGGTGTGACGAGAATTTCTTACCTGCCTAGCAGGGTAATTTTTCCCATGAAGTCAAAGTCACTTAAGCTGCAATGAGAATATTAGAGGTGGCAGGCAGATGGGGATTTCTTACTTGCCTTGCAAGGTAAAAATTCCCATTATAAAAGAAAAATCACTTAAAGCACCGGCGGGAATTTCTTACTTGCTGGCAGGGTAAAAATTCTCATTATGAAAGTCAAATCACTTAAGTGGAAGAAGGGATTTTTAGAGCTGCAGTGAAGGGTGAAAATTCCCATCAGAAGTTGACTTCTTATTTTTAGAATTCACCCTTGCCAAAAAGTGCGACCCACCTTGGGTGAATAACAATGCATTTAATAATATTTATTCACCCAATTTTGGCGCCATAAATAGAAGGAAAGTCAATGCATGAAGACAAGCCAAAGTGAACTGAAGGTAGCATGCTAAAAATAAATAAATTAAATTTATTTAATGGCAGCCAACAACATGCAAAAATAGGCCCAATTTGGGTGAATAAACATCATTGTTTATTAATTAATTGCCAGGAATAGGGTGGACAATTATTAAAAATAGAATGCTGAGGGTTACATAAGCATGGGCTGCCATAATGAAGATGTAATTAATTCTTTTTGCAAAGGATTGCAGCCCGGACAGTTTTGGCGCCCAAGGAAGGAGGATTTTTGCATCAAAAAGTGTTTTTCATTGCCGGAAAGCTTCAAAGTTTGGCGCCTAGGGTTGGAATGGCTTGATTTTTGCTGTGACAATTATCTGCATGTTGGTATAAGTGCTCTGGTGAATTAAATAATATTTTTGCTTGCTTTGCATGCAAGCAAAACCTCAAATTTTAGGGCAGCAAGCTTTATATGCAGATTTTGGTGATAAAAATCAAGTAATCATGCCATAGACTCCATCTTTGTCTAAATAAATTGTAGGTATTCATCACAGGTGCTCAAATCAATGTCAGATACAATGAATATGTCTTCCGAATCTAAAGAAATTGCCAGATTTGCACAAATTGATCCAATTACAAGGGATTCCGACAAAATTAAAAGAAGAAGAGCTCAGACAAAGATTGTTCCAGCCATGATAAAGCATGATGAAAGAAAAAAATCAGCGAGAATAATGCATAGCTTCCATGATTTGTTGAAGTCAATGATCTGAGACATTGGCCCTAAACCTATCACCGATTTAATTGTGAGATCCGGATGTCATAATTGCAAAGGCTTCCGGCAAAAATTCATCCTCTTGTTTCTGACACAACCCGTGTAGAAGTCAGTGCATGGGAAGTTCCTTCCAAGATTTTGTGCATGTGCTCCCAATCTTCTAGTTGAAGCCTTCATGAATTTACTTTGCATGTATGAAGAATTCAAGAATTTAAAAGCTCATATCACAATTAAAAAAGGAAAGGGAAGAAAGTCAAAGGCAATACCCGGAAAGCAAATCTCGAAGTCATTCATAGCTTAGCAAATCACAGTCATCTAAGTTTCAGATGGTGAGAATCAAAGACAAAAGAGTCAACCGCATGCAGAATATGGAAAAAGAACAAGACTGGAAGTGTTAAGCTTTCTTCTAATTTCTTTTCCTCTTTCTTCTTCTTTTTCTTATTTTCTTCGACAAAGTAATTGAGCAAACAATTAAATTATAAAACTTAAGTGATTGGTTTAAAAGCCGTTACTTGAAGAAGTCAATTACTTGGAGATAGGTGGCATACATGCAAAATAGAAAGTTTTATTTTCAGTTATAAATCATGCATGTCATGCAAAGAGGAATTCGGGAGGAGATTGCAGTTATTTCTTTTACAACTTCCACATGTGCTAGTTCAATTATAGTTTCCTATTTGTAACTTTTTTTCCATACACTATAAATAGAGGAAGAACCTACGGGTTAAAGGATCATAATTTGTAAGCAACATTCTTGTGTTCCAGACTTAGTGTTGAAACCCTTGATAGCTATTTGAAGCGAGAGGAATAGAAAGGAGCATATTTCAGGAGAACTTTGTGTCAACGGTGCATTTTGTTTCTAACTTTCTATCTTGGATCTATTCATAAACTTTGTGTTATTCTAGATCTAGATCTGAAAGTTCCTTTTGCTTATAATTGTATGTTAATATCTATCATTTTGTTTATGTGCATGCAATCAACTCTGTAATCTATTGATTGGGTTGCACATCTTCCTATTTCTTTCTTGTGTTTTATTATTTCTTCTTCTTCATTAGATATTTTTTTCTTTCTTTAACAATGCTTACTTGCCTGCAGAGCTATACAACTATGGTTCATGAGCTGCATGGTTAAAGTAATACCCACAAATAGATATTAGCATATTTAATTGACAAATCTTACATGGGAGCCTCACCGGTAAATGAGGGAGATTTATCTCATGACCGCCACGTTTTCAGCTATGCAAAAATCTAGCCAACAGTCTCCCTAAAAAGGGACATTCTAGTGGTATCGAGCATCATCCTACTAGATTGAAACATGGAGAACAAGTCACAAGGAAGGATAGCGGATACTTTGGATAAGCTTACCCTAGCCATCAAAAATGCGGGGTGGTGGTTAGCTCAAGGAGAAAAGGGTTTCAAGGATTGACAAATGTGGGTAAGAATATCAAGCTCTTCCGAAAGAGATGCATGATGCCCTTTCCTTTGAGGATTTCGTGGAAATAAAAAATTATAGAGTGGGAATTGACATAAGACATAATGCTTGAATCTCATCAATGGACCATGGTATAAAAGGTCTTAAGAATGGAAGAAAACCCTCCATTGCGAAGAAGCAAGTCGAAGAGTATATGGCGGATCAGCTACAAGGTGGAGAAGTCATGATGAAGATCGAAGATACAAATTCCCTTTATAGCAACCCTTCCGAGGTGACAAAAGAGGAAGATATCCTCCATGCTAAGGAAGAATCACCCTCATAGCAACTGCTTATGGTGATGGATCAGCCTTTGGGAGCCCTAGAAGCACCCACCACCATTGTCAAAGGTGATCCCTTGACTGATTTTCCTTACAGCCCTATGAAAGCACAAGAGGATGGAGATAGCCCAAGCAATTCTCATATGACAATAGGAGATGGAGTTGTTGAGAAAGAAGATTTGGTGGTCAAGAGATCTAAGGCCATGGCGCTAACACCCATTGTTGTTCCGGGAAGTCAACATTATGAGGTAATTAATGATCCTTGTTTGGTTAAAACTAATGTAATTTTAGCATGTGATGAGTTCAAGTTGAAAGGATGCATGATGAGCAAGAGGGTGAAGAGAAAGGGATGGTTGGAACCCATTTCCCAAATAGACATGATGACAATAAGCTTGTTGGACTGTCCCATAACAACAATCGATGAAAATAGAATGATGAAAACTAGGCTTTGGTAAGAGCCACAAAGACATCCCAAGCACATGTGAAGAAGGTAGGGAGGTAGTCTAAAAGGGGAAAGCACCAATTGTAGGAGGAGTAAAGTTTGACACAAATGTGGTCAAAATGGAGAGTACATTGAGTCGTAAGGGGTACTTATACCCTTTCAAGAAACCTTCGAGTTATGCATGCATCAAGACAAAGGTCGCTTTATGCACAAGGACTGAAATTGGATTGATAAGAAGTAGCCCTCTTCCCAAGGTCCATGGTATGTGTGCAAAGGTAACTACTTCCTCTTTCCGTTTGGTTTGTAATCCATCTGATATACATGTGTTTGAGGGAAGAATTTGGGGTCACAATGATGGTTGTGTTGATGGCATCTCAACAAGTCTTATAAGGTCAAGAAGATTGGAAGAAGTTCTCCATGAAGGACCAATTGGTGAGGTTGCTGGACTGTTATCAACAACAGTCAAACATGGGAGAATTACCAACATATTCAGCCATAATAAAGTCCCGTGCATGAGTACCATTACTAGCTTGAAGAAGCTAAATGATAAAGTGAAGGTAAGCAGCCCTGGACCTAGAGACAATTCAGATTTATTGCCTATCGTTGTACCATGTTAAAATTATGGATATTATGAACAAGCTGGGGGATGTAATGTCCCCTTTTCAGAATTAATTAATTTGAACACCAAGCCTATTATTATTATTTTCCGTAGGCTAAGGGGAAATTAAAAGAGGAAACTAAATTAATTTAAGTGGTATAAGGATATTGTTATATTTTAATTGCAAAATGACACTTAAATTCTATTTCGATACAAAAAGCATTATTAGAATAAAAGAATAGTAGAAGGTTGACTTCTATTATTAGGCACTTAGTTAGAATTTATAAATAAATAAAGGATGGGGTGTCAAAATTCAAGAGAGAGGTACATGCTTTTGTAAATCCTAATTTTAGGACAAGGGGTGGAGAAAAACATTATTTAATATGTTTGATCATATTCTTAGGATGGGCGCCAACAAGGAGGTGGATAAAAGATTATTTAAAGTGTTTAATCCTATTTTTAGGATGGTGCGCCCACTTTGGAGTGAACGAGAGTTATAAAAGCAGACTTGGGGGTTCATTGTAACACATCTTGGAAATTTATGAATAATATTCTTTGTCGCTAGTAGCTACGCTTCGAAACAACAACAAAGGACGAAAACCCTCACTTGCATACAAAATTGGGGACGAAATCCCCACTTTCTATGGGCAATTCCATTCGGGAGTTCGAAAGGTTTTTAAAAAGTAGTGCAATTGTTACGCTAGTTCAGCTCCGGAATTGTAGTTAGACAATGGATTTAATGGAAATATTCAAATTTGCTAGAAGTTTCTTTGCACGAGTACCATTACTAGCTTGAAGAAACTAAATGATAACGTGAAGGTAAGCAGCCCTAGACCTAGAGACAACTCAGATTTATTGCCTATCATTGTACCATGTCAAAATTATGGATATCATGAACAGTTGGGAAGGAATGATAACTATGTACTCTTTCTTATGACGCTGCCATGTTTTCACCTCCACAATCCGCAAGACCAATCAGGTTTGCAAGGAACCCTCGAGGATGACACTAGGGAAGAGCAAGTCCATGGAGTGCCGATTCTAACTCATAAATTTTGAGTTATAAGAAGGTTAGGGACAGCTCATGGTCCAAAAAGACTTCAATTTCATTGCCTACCAGCATGCCAATACAGTTCGATTTTCACCATGCACAATCGGTCAGGTATGATGACTATGTTGCATTGCTCCACTCCATGATACTGCTGTGTTTTTATCCTCATGATCAGCTTGCGCCAAGAGAAGAGAAGGTAAGAAATGAATGGTGTAGCAAAGGGTGCATGGATGCTTGGGTACAATGCCAAAATTGTTTTAGCATATGTGGGGTTGGTACCATTGTGGGCTTCAAAAAGGAAAGAAGGTGTGATTGTGTGATCAACATGGTTACTAGGTTCGGAAATCCGATTAAATTCGGAGGGCAAAAAAATCCGAAAATTCGGAGTTCTCGAAAAAATTCGAAAAAATACGGAAAAATCTGGTTTGAATATATATACTTATATTATTATAAATTAATATTATTGTATACTTATATCATTATATATAGGCAAATCATACAAAAAGCATCCATCTACCATAATCATCATCATCATAATGATTCCTTCAAAAGATTGCAAGAAGTTGCTTGGTCCAAAAAGGTACAAAAATGGATTTTATGAAAATAAGAAAAATATTGCCATCAATGCGTAGAGCTCGAGAAAATATACACTCTTAGAGAAGACGACACCGAAAGGCTCAAACGGAGCCACAATGAAAGTTATGGCACATGCAAGTTACTTTGCTACATCTTCGCGGACCCTTTCCAAAATGGCAGTGTTTTTTTTCTGTCCTTCACCAAAGAAGAAAAAATGAAAAAGGAATTTTTTTTTCTTTTTTTTTGCTGAAAAAGGCGAACCGAACCGGATTTATTCGGTTGCTTCAAAAATACGGTTCGAACCGGATTTCATACAAATCCGGCCGAACCTGGTAACTATGGTGATCAATATGATTGGTAATCTCAACCTTGAGTGTTCGGGAATGACCCACACCTTTGCATCTTGGTTTAACACTCATACATACCAACTTTTCCAGGTAATTGGTTTCTTATTTGACCATGGAGTAGTAATGCTCGTAGTTAATGGCACCACTCATAAATTCATCAGAGGAGAACTTACAGTTAAGCATGGGCTGAGCATGATTAACTTTGGAGACTTCAAGGTCAATGTCAATAATAATTTCATGCCTTACAAAAAGAATATAGTACAGCTGTCAAATCTCATAGGAAGGTGCAAGGTATGTGATGTTTTCCTTGAAATTAAGCCAGCTGAAGTTACAGTTGTTTGTGGGATGCAATGGATTCAAATTTTGGGGAAATGTAACCTCAACCACCATGATGTAGGACTGAACTTTGGGAATAAAAATAAAAAGTTCAGAATTCAAGATTTGGAGGATGGAGGATTCATGGTAGCAAAGCAAGAGGAATTTCATTATGATTCTCTTTTTCATATATCAGCTCATTGGAAGGACACAATTACAGCTGGGCATGCACAAATTCAGTCACTAAATAAAGTTATAAAAGGAGAATTTAAGTTGCTGATCATGATGGTGAAAATTGACAAGGTTAAGCAAAGGGGAATTGAACTCTATCCCTTACCAGCAGTCCAGGAAGGTGGATCATAGTTGAGTTTGCAAACTCAAGTTTGGCAAGCAACATCATGGGAACGTATGGAGAGAAAGTCAAAAGATGCATGACTGATTTTTCTTTACCAGCTCTCCTATATTTTATTTCAGTCATCATCTATTCCCTTCCTAAAGGGAAATTGATTAGTTACAGCTGTGTCATTGATAGTATGGATGCATATCAGCCAAACAGAGAGGACATAGGTTTGATAGGCATGAGAGGAAGCTGATCATCATGCCTACAAGGCATGAAGGAGGATGGACAGAAGATCATTTTTTCTTGAATAAGTTTGTTTCTTGTGCAGGTACAAAGGAGCAACTAAGATTTATTTGGGATCCGGGTACTTGCAATTGCCCGGGTACAAACAATTTTGACAGGGGAGGACTGTCATGTCCCCTTTTGAGATAATTCCATACGAAGACCATGACCCATCTTTCTTCCTCATGGGTCCAAGGGAACAAGCTAGAGGAAGCCAACAATGTCATCATGTGTTGAATTTTGTATTTATTTTTTCATTGGCATTGTATTTGTTGGTGAGCCTAGCGCCCAACAATAAATTAAAAATAAAAGATATGGTGAGCATGTAGGCTCCAAAAAGTAAAAAAATAACTATAAAGCAAGTCTAATTGTGGATGCAACATGGGAGGATGAAGTGTTCTGCAGAAGCATCCAACGATGGTCGACGTTGGTTTAGAGGGGAGGTGAATTCTATGCCCCTAACCCATAATGTGTATTGGGATATGTATGGCTGACTTGCGGCTAGCATAACCTTTAATTGAGTCATTTGATAATTCTTGTCATATGATAATTCTTTACATCTTTATATTGGTGGTAGACTCAGCCCTTAGAGTAACCATAGCCTAAGGAGGATATACATAGGAGCCAGTGGTTAGTTTTTAATTAATATATTGCATATTTTGTTCTTATTATAAAGTTGTGGAGGTTTCCCTCTCGAAGTGGCTTAGTCATATATTGCAAGTATTCTGCTATCCTCTTAGTTTGGTTTTGTAGATCTTTTCTGTTCGACCATATTATTGCGATTCACTAGTATTGTTCTGCCATTTATATATTTTTTTTTATGTTCATTGCCATGATTGTGTTCAGCTATGCAAGTAATTTTATCACTTCAACGTTCAAATGTTGAGAGTTCTTTTTGCAACACATGGAATATTGAATGAATCTTTGTATGAGGCAATTGTAACTTACATATAAAAATTTTCATCGACTTTTATGTATGGTTGTAAATGGTATTGTAATTGGTAACAATATGGTACATCTTCCTCTAGACACACAACTATTTGGTCTTAACATCAAGTCATCAATATCACAAGATTATGTAATTTGTCACTAATTTGATATAAGTTTTTGTGCTTTAGTTCTTTCCATGCTTTTCTTTAACTTCCTTAACTGATCCTCCATTCTTTTTAATATTTCCAAAGAAACCTTCCATGAACTCTCAAGAATGTTCCATTACTTGGCTTAATATTTTTGTCTTGCAATTGTCCTTCCAAAATTTTCCTGGAAGCATAGAATCCTTGTTCCTGACATTGTTCTTTGGAAGTGAACTTCAACATTTATGATCATGTAATCATATTTAACACATAATAAATGCTGATGCCCAGGACACATAATATGCCTGGATACTAGGATAGTATACTGCTAAGCGATTATTATGGTGGTCTGTTGTATTTGTATTCAAGTTAATAGAAACAATCAACCTCTAAACTCAAGGTCTGGATAGCCTTCTTAGATGCCTTTCATGTAAACGGTAAGATAACTGTAATATCTGGTGACTGAAGTGGAATTTACAAAATACATTGCTCATCAGTAAAAACAGAAGAATTTATCATTCAGGTAGCTACAAAAAGATTGATGGTAAGTCTGATCATCGATTAAATCTAATAGTTTTGACATGGGCCGATTACTCAGCTATCCTATTTTTACTTTAAAAAGGACTTATTTTAATATGCCTTAATAATATCTCTTACCAATAAGTTGAATAAAATAAAAATCGCCTCATATTAAACTGCATACTATTTGGGCAACTGCCAAGACTCAAGATATTGAATTATTTTTCACGCTGCTGTTTTCTTTCAGAGTGCATTTTGCAAGACTAAGCCGATGTCCATGCACTTCATGAATTGAAATGCATTATTGGATGCCAAATTAACCATAAGGTGGAAATGGCATTTGGCTTATAAAATTGTATTTAACTTGCTACATGACGAGGTTTGATATTTAACAACAGGGAGGCTGAGTTTGATGACATTCACTAGAAAACTATTTATGCTTTGAATCTTAATTACAAGGGACTCCTCTCTTGTTCAATTATATGGTGCTTTGAAGGAATGGATACTTATTCCAGCTACTGTTTTGTAGGGGTTCTTAAGTTGAAACATGCAGCAATGGCTTCTGACCGCCGGCCAGTAGATCCCACGTGTTCTTGTATGGTAAGTTTCATGTTTGCAAGCACATTATGCAGTTTTTGTTGTAGGGAAAGTTTGTGGTGGAAACTGAGAGGTTAGTAGGACTAATATTTGCATTTCTTGTCTTCCTTCATCTAAATATATTCTGGGATATGCAGGTTTGCAAACGCTATTCAAGGGCATATATTCATAGCATTGTAACGAAGGATGCAATGGGATCTCAATTGCTTTCATATCACAATTTGGCTTACATGATGAGGGTGGTTTTCTTTGTTCTTTTTAATGTGTGGTTGTTGAGCTCAGGTACATGTTGAAGTAACGGGTGAGCTGAAAATTTGACTCACTGTTTTATTTTGCAGCTTAGCAAGGACTTGCATTCCTCTATTCTTGAAGGCCATTTTCCAGAGTATGTCTGGTGTTTTTGTTGTTCATGATACTAATTAGTTTCTGATTAATGAAATCATATTACCTAATCTGGCTTAATATACAATGATGCATCATGATAAATGCCTATTTCATTCGATGATGTCAAATATCTTTTGATTATCTGATACAAGACGTGCTAACAGAGTTTATTTATCTTTTCTTTATTTTTGTAGGTTTGTACAAGGATTTCTCCGGACCCAGGTACATGGCATAGATCCTCCATTTTAATTGTGTTGTTATGCTTTTGTCTATAAATTGCACACGGCTAAATTTGTCGAAAACATAACTAATAGGATGACTACAATATGCATGATTTTGTGTGCATCTCACCTATACAATTTGGTAATCAGAAATTCCCAGCTATACAGTTCATAATTTTTATCTTACAAGGAAAACATAACTATTTTGTAGATATTGCATTATCTATGTAACCAAACTTTTACCTGCCCAATTTATGGGTTTTTTACTATTTTGACTTTGGAAGTGTTTTTGGAATGAGTTGTTTTGTTCTATGTAAGAAGAAGTCCACTAAGTTCTGGTGGCTCGATGTGGTCTTTGTTTTGCATAAAACATTAACATGGTTTGCATTTTCACGTGGCATTGTAATCATTACTTATAAGTAATTTATTTATTACAAATCTTTGATAATCAGAGTTTTTTAATGTTCGCTAGAGAAAATTGTTTGAAAAGATGTGTATGTTTTCTACAGTTCCCAAGAGGTGATGTTCGGAGTGGGTCTGTAATGCCATGGAGGTTGCAGGCATAGATATTTCAATGTGCTGCGCACCGTTTATGTGTTCTGATGACAACTAATTTATCAGAGTTCACTACTTACAACCCCCATTCCACTTGGTCTACATCAACATGTTAACTTTTATAGTGGTTTTGCGGACAGCAAATTGATCATAGGAATTTTTGTCCACTATTGGATCTCAAATTTGAGGCAACACGGTTGAACGTGATTAGTGATCCTATTGTTGAACGTGTGAAAATATTAGAGCTGTAGAATTTGTTTGGCAATACTTGGTCTCAAACTTGAGACCAAATGGTTGTAATCTTTTTCTTCGTCTCTGCAATTTTGGAAACAAACTAGCCTTTCCAGTAAGAAGGCCTGTATTTTTATTCTCTCTCTGCATAAGTGCTGTAACAATAGAGGTTCTAAGCTATGTCCCTAAAAACCATTAATGCACGAAATATAAACATTTAGGTTGTAGAAGAAAAGGGCATCTTAATCCCTTATTGTATGTACTCTTATGTGCTGGTGAAAAGATGCTGAATTTATGATCTTACAAAATCACCATCTTTTGTTGATGTGGCGGCATATTGACAATTGTAACTTAAAAAGCAACAGCTTCCTCATTTTTGTGGATGATGATTTGAACCAAAGTGGATTCATACAATTCATTCATACGTTTTGGAAATAACCTAAACTAAATGTTAAGATGATGGTGCCCTTCAGCCCTGGCTGTAGCAAAAGAATAGGTTGGTGGCAACCTCATATAAAAGTCTTGATCCCTGCATTAATAGTGCAAGTGCTGACCAACTTTAACCAAAACAATATTCTCCCACAGTTGCATAAATCAGACTTGATGAGATAAATTGACCAGAGCATCTGTAAGACTCAACACCAAGAGTTGGTAAGAGACTGAACAAAATAACAAATTGTGAAATATTGATGTATGGGAAAACAGATTTTTTGTCGAAATCAAAAATAATTTATTGCATTCAAATAGAGCAAAATACATGTTAAACCCCCAAAATTTATATTTAATCTCTATAGTCCAAATTCAATGAAGAATGATCACTGCACTGTGAGTTCCTGCTCTCTCTAGGTGATCCGATCAAGTGTAGAAAAACTGTCCTCATATCTTTGTTTTTTTGTAATTTAAATATTGGGCCGTATTCATTAATCCTCTTTGGCAAATGATCAATCTCCAATCAAATACCTTGCTTACCTCGTGTTCCATTTGAAAGGGGCTACTGGAAATTTCTTAGCAGGTTCTGCTGAAATGTTTCAGGGCTGTTCTGCAGTGAAATTGGTCCCATGGATCCTCAAAATTAGTTTAACAGTTGGAGAGAAAAGTTGGGGGCTTTCATGAGAAAGATTTTAAAGAAACTTCCATTGGCACTGTAATTATTCAGTAGGTGCAGGGGCTCTAATGTTTCTGCTGCCATAATATTTATGCTTGTAACTCAATTGGATGGTTTCCATGAAACCAATAGCAGCATGATAAAAGATGGGATCTCCACCCCCAACTCCCGCCCCACTCACCTGACTCCCCCATCAAAGTTTATAGTGCACACATACGAGTCATTCATCTGCATTTCTTTTTCTTGGAGTTTTTGAATGCACATGCAAATCATATTTTAATTAGAGTCGCACCAAAAAGTTGTACATATTTTGCATATGTTGCCGGGATACAAGTATAGGTTCAATACGCAGATATGTCAATTTTAAGAAACCCCTGGGTACGATACGTCTTGGAAACATTCGTGTCCGTGTCCGCGTCCGCGTGCGCGTGCGCGTGCGCGCGCGTGTGTGTGTGTCCGCGTGCGTGCGTGTGTTTGTCCATAAGAAATGCAAAACTTGAAAAATATAGTAGGATTAATGTTTAAAACATTCAAAAAACTTAAGATTTTACATTTTCATTGATAATGTGGCTGCCATACATATGATATATGAATATCATGTCAATATGAATACAAACAAAACTTTAAAAACATAGTAGGATCAATGTTCAAAACTGTAATGTCCCTTTTAGGGCTGAAAACGAAGAAAAGGGGTTTATGACTATCTACAATAGATTTAGGGACATTAAAAAACATTCAATATACTTAAGATTTTACATTTCATTGATAATGTGGCTGCCATACATATGATATATGAATATCTTGTCAACATGAATACAAAAAAATCTAGAATATATCATCTAGATTTTCCTCAAAATCAAATTCTTGCATGCCACTCACACTAGCTCCACTCTCAATAGCTCGCTCTCCACTCTTTATGAACTCCTTGAAACTTCTTAAATGTCATCTTCGCCATCAAATATTGAAACTTGGGCCAAAGTGGTTGCAGAGGCATCCAATTATGTGGTCTTCGGAAGAAGATTCCAAAGTTTGCGAGGACCTCTAATATAGTCCTAAGACTTGTGTGACAAGAGATGCAAATTGGAATGCACATATACCAAATCCTTAGTTTTTTTAGAAGCCAACTTGTTTTGTTTAGTTGAGTGGATAAAGATGTAAGTACTCAAATTCCACTCTACGGAAGATTTACTAGCCACATGTTACAAAAAAGTATGTTAGAAATTTCACATTAGTAACATACTAAGAATGTATAAAAAATATCCTACCAAATAAAATTAATTTTTTTCAATAAATGTTATACATGTGAAAGAATTTTGATGGAAATAGGTCATAGGTACTTGGCATCATGGCTATGTACATACCGCCATTTGATTGAGTTCATAGTGTACTTGTCAAAGAGAGCCTTGACCTCTACCATGTTGCCTTCTAAAACTACAAACATGCCTTTTCATTGCGGACCACATTGGCTATAAATGGATCATGAAAATATCTTTTGAATGTTGCCCCGATTCTATTTGCAACTTCGAAGTCAAAGCATGATGGTTGCTTGTTAGGTAGCCCAAGTATTTGAGCTATAATACTTTGGGTTCAATGCATATGTAAGGATATGTAATGAGGTGGTCATTTTATTCTACCTCTTCATGACCACACTCTTGACCTCATTGTAGGTCTTTTGAGATCTTGCTCTTTTGTTTGTATGACCTCTCTCATATGTTCACGCATATAATCTATTCCATCATAAATCTCTCATATGCATGTTGCATTAGTATCTATGCATTTGATCATGGAGAAAATGAACACCTTTGTAAAATTGAGCAAGTACTCAATCTTGGCCCACCTCTCATCATCAATGACTAATGATTTTATGTTTGCAACCTTCTTTGTGTTTGCCTACCTCCACACTATCCAAATATTGCTGATTACCGTATTGTTTAAGGCCTATTTCACCTTTACAAGTCGTCTTAAAATAAGTGTGCGAGAGGCAAATCTTGTCTCTACGACTTTCAACAACTCCTGCATCAAAAATCTCCTAAATATAGCTTGTTACATGATGGTTTGTGATAAATATTTGAATGTCCTCTGCCTCTATGTAAATTTGTTCAATCCGTGGGATTTTTTCAATCTTTTACAACATCAAATTAAGGGAGTGGACAACATAAGAGGTCCAAAAAATGTGCTCGTATCTGCCCTCTATAATCAATCCCGTAGCTCTACAATTTTTCGCATTGTTCGTGATGACTTGGACAACATTCTAGGAGCCCACCGCCTCAATAGACTGTATTAAAATGTCAACAATAAATTGTGTATTTTGAATCGCCTTTCAAGTCAATGGCTTTTAGGAACCTTGCCCCTTTAGGGCATACTACAACAACATTTATTAGGGGTCTATTTCAAGCATATTTCTATCTATCTAAAATGGGGAAACCCTTGAATCCTTCCTCAAATCTCTAATTGGCCGCAAAGAGATTTGAATGTATGCCACTTCTTTTGCTAAGAGTGTAGTTTGAACCTTTTCGCAACTTGGAACTTTTGTACCCTTGTGGAGTTTCATTAATAGTCTTCACCATTTGTTGCCAATATGGAGACCTCAATACATTAAAGGGCAGCCCACATGCATAAATGCATTGAGCAGTCACCTAATCAACAATGTCCCTCTTGTCATTATTGAATGCTTTTTCAATGCTCCTTTTGGCTTTTTTCGTGAGGTCTCTTGACTCTGTTAATCAAAAGGGGTATCAAGTGGATGAGCATGAGTGTGACTTTGAGTTTGGATAAAAGGATGAATAGGAGATGTAGCTCTGGGTGGTCTTGATGAAGACCTTCTTTGTAATGGAATTGTTTTAGATCTATTTCTTTTATGTTGTCTCTTAGCATCCTCTTGCTCTCTTAAGTACTCTGCCATTTTCTCCTTTGATAGTTTGGGGTACTTCTTTATCCCCACACCTCCAACCTAGTCAAATGGATTTTTAGTCGACTATATGAGGATTTGTATTGAGCATGACAACCATGACATATCCAAATATGACCCCCACCATCAACAAGGTATTCGCCATTATCACGTCTCCAAAGAGAAGAATTATGATCATGCTTCACATGAATCGACGTGCATTCGAAGCTTGTGGGCCGTGCACTCCAACCGAACTTTAATCATGTTTCACAAGGACCGACGTGTTTTCGGAAAGGTGGTAGGCCTTGCACTCCACTTGAAGCAGAACTTGATGCCATCATAATATGTTTTTGATCACCAAGATCACCATAAAGACACGAGGTGAGAGCATACACAAAGTTAGGATGTTAAAAAATTAAAAAAACATTTTGCCTTTACATAAATAATAAAATAAAAATGACAACTTACTAATTATTAATTTAAAATTTATTAACTAATGTCATCCTAATATGTTTTTGATCACCATGATCACCATAACGGTGCGAGAGGTGAGAGCATACACAAAATTAAGATGTTAAAAAAATAAAAACACATTTTACCATTACATATATAATAAAATAAAAATGACTTAGTAATTGTTAATTTAAAATTTTATAAGTGATATCAAGAAATTTGGTAAAGAGTTTACACAAAAATCACATAGAAAACTTTCATAAACTTCTATTACAAAATCTTATTTTTCTATTACACACACACTACATTGGCTATTATATTGCCATGGAGATAGCCAAACAACCTCCTAATAAATAGGAAGGTATAATAACAAATAACCCCCACTGGATTTACGGGTATGAAAAACTAAGTAGTATTATTTGCAACACGGTAAATAATCAACCAATGTAAACACTAATTTACTAAATGATAAATCAGCAAGCACCATGTGAACATTATTTTTTTTTCTAACATTTCCCCCTTTACTGTGAACATGGTAGGAAAACATTTGCTCTCAACTTCAGTATGATCACCTTAGGGGCATGCCCATCTTCGTGGCTCATGACCTTGATATAAATGAGAGGACTAATGCTCAACCTTTTATGGTTGTAAATAGGTTTACAACCTCCTAATAAATAGGAAGGTATAATAACAAATAACCCCAATGGATTTACGGGTATGAAAAACTAAGTAGTATTATTTGCAACACGGTAAATAATCAACCAATGTAAACACTAATTTACTAAATGATAAATCAGCAAGCACCATGTGAACATTATTTTTTTCTAACATTTCCCCTTTCTCGTGAACATGGTAGGAAAACATTCGCTCTCAACTTCGAGTATGATCACTCTAGGGGCATGCCCATCTTCGTGGCTCATGACCTTGATATAAATGAGAGGACTAATGCTCAACCTTTTATGGTTGTAAATAGGTTTACCACAACCCTTGACATGAATAAGAATCCCTTGACCGCCCACCTCATGGTGTTTTTTTGGATATACCACAAACCTTTTCGAGATCCATGAGTTGTGTTACACTGGTGCTTTTATTCCCTACGATATTTTTACATCATGATGTTACATAAGAATCTGCTCATATACAAAAATAAGACAAATACTCACATTACATCCATAAGAACAAAATGTTCTTAAGTATAGTCACTGGAAACTACTACAGCCACTGGAAATTACCCTTGACTTTAGTTGTGTTGGTGCATAATGGAAATTGAACATTGGTGTTATGTTCCTCCCCACAATGTGAAATTTCCATTTATTCATCAAACCAACAAGAACACTGCAAAATGAAAAAGAAGCACACTGGGTGAAAGCAAACTCACAATCGACAAACAAATTGCCACCACCGCTTCTATCCGCCATGTTGTTGGTGATTGATGTGAGGTCATTGATTGGCCTCCATCCTTATGTGCCTCCATCTTCTAGTATAAGAAGTTGCTTACTCGGGAAATATGGCTTTGAGGCTCAACAATTTCCACATTGGGTTTATTATAACTTCCCTTGCGATGTGAAACTAATTGTCTTATGTATTGGCATCTTGTCAAGCGTCGACATTTTTGTGGTTGAGCTTTCTTAGGTTCAAAGTGTCACCTCATATCTTGCTTCTCAACTTTCTCGAATTTAATTTTCTTGGCACTTTACATATTAGACATTGTGTTCCAATGTTAATGTGTTCGTTTGAATGCAGTAATTTTAAAATATTATTTAACATTTCATGATAACACAAATTGATGACAATGAACCTACTATAAACATGGGCACAAAATGATGTAGACTCACAAAACCGAGATTGTGAAGACAAGGAATTTGATAACTATGGCGAAAATCATAAAGTAATTAAAGTTTACTTTTTATTATAGCTAAACAATAATATTTTACACTAGATTACAACAAATAGGACAAACGACTTTATTGACTTACAATAACAATAAACTAGAAAGACTCAAAGAATAATGATAAGCAAACATATACAAGTAAACACACAACAACGCTTATATGATGACCCGATTCACGAATACAATTAATTCCCGTAAAGAAAAACGAGGGAAATCGAGGGCAGAGAAATGGTCACGATTTAACCAGTCACAAATACAATTAATTCCTGTTGTCTCATGGTCTCATCAGACAGGACACACGTGGAAGCTTTTGGCAGACAGGAACAACAACAATGGATCAGAGGAACAACAACAACGCAGACTGGGAAAGCCAGCTAACCATTTGACACAATGCCAGGCTTCAAACTTACAGAAATTATATACAACATTGGATATTATACAAAGTGTCAGAACTCATGAATCTTCAGTGGATAGTCTACAGTGGGTACTAACTATTTGACAAAATGCCCAACATCAAAATCTCATAAATTACACACAACATTGGATAGTCTACAATGTCTACTAACTATTTGACGAAATGCCCAACAAGTAAAATCACAGAATTTACACTCAACATTGGATAGCCTACAATGTCTATTTGATGAATTGCTCTTTAGAAGCTCTCAAATATTGCCTTTCTATGCAATGAAACCAACCAAACCAACCAAACAAATATTGACGGAGCCACTGAGTGGCTGGAGACAAATCAATTGGGCCAAGTAAAAATTGCAGCCTCAGATAAGAGTGGGAAATGGATATGGGTGAATGCCAAACAATATCGTGGCATTTTAAGGCGTAGGGTTTCTGTTTAAAATGGCTACAAACACGAAGAAAGAAATCTCAACAAGAAAGAGAGAAATCTCAACAAGAGACAAAGACTTCACATGCTCAAAAGGTCAAAACCCAACAGATCAACAATAAGGCACTCAAGTTCGAAATGCCCAAGCTACAAGACAACGAAACAAAGGAAGACACAAGCAACTACAGTCCCATTTCTACGCCACTCACTGGTCGGCACCCTTGCTTGTACAGGAGCTCCTATATGTCAAAAACAGAGTTGAGTATTTGGAAAAAATGGAAGGCGAAAAGAATTGCAAGCTACAAGAAAGTATATTAGTGAACCAATCTTTAGCAGAAGATAACAAAGTATTAAAAGCGCAGATGACAGTGTTACAAGAAGCTCTAACAGTAGGAAAATGAGAATGGCAGAACATGAAATCAGAATTGCAAAATATACAAGATTCAATTAAAGCGAATATTGTCACACTACATTCAAAGATAGCAGAAGCAAGGACAGAAACACTTCACCAGGGGTATACTCAGAATTGGATGGTAATAGAAAATGACAAAGAGAACAAGCCAAAAGAAACCAAATCATGGGCCCAAGCAGTCAAAGGCACATCAGACAAAAGTAAAAATGCAAGTCAAAGCAAGGAACAAGAAAGGGAAGACAAAGAAAGACAGGAAAGAGCAACAAACATAATTATCAGAGGGTAAAAGAATATGGCAAGAATGAAAATACCTTCAATATTACAACCAATTTCCTAAGAGACAAAATACAATGGAAAGGTCAAATATATCAAGCACGAAGGGTTGGAAAGATGAGGGAAGGGAACATGCGGCCTATTAAAGTTCACATGGCAAAAATAGAAGACAAACAACAAATTCTAAGCAAGAAGGGACTTTTGAAAGGTTCACGCTTCTTTATAGAGGAGGATTTAACACCAATGCAAGTTGAAGAGACAAGAAAAGAATTGATCAAAGTAAGAGCAACAAGAGATGAAGGTAAAAGAGCATGGTTATATAAAGGAAAAGTTGTCATTGCCAATTTCATGCCTCCAAACACACAACTAAACAAGGTAACAACAACGGAAGACCACAAGAACATATAACTACAAGGAATGCAATAAGACAAGTGTGGGTTGAGAAGCAGAAAGGCTCCATTGTGAGTCATCAACAACAAGATAAATAGCAAACACAACTCCCCCTCACCAAGCATGTTTAAAACTGGTATGTTGGAATTGTAGAGGATATCCTTGGAGGAGGGGACCGGGCCTAGAACAGGTTGCAAAAGGAAGAGACGTGATATGCCTCACAGAAACTCATGAACATGATGGTTGTAAGACTCCTTCTTTTGATGGCTATACAAAGTTCACGGTTTGGAACAATACAATGGGTAAGGGAAAAGGTTATGGTGGCATACATGGTGTTAATAAAAGCAGTAGAGGGCAGGAAGATCCAATTGGAAAAAGAAGACACAAATAAACAATATATATGGTTCAAAATATCAGAAAATGGGAGACACTTAAGAATTGCAGCTTGTTATTTTGCACCGCAAGGCTAAAAAATCTACAAAAAAATGGGTTAAATGGCAAGGATCCATATGCAACTCTAAAAAATGATATAGTTGTGTACTCTCAACTCGGAGAAGTTCTTCTTTTGGGTGATTTCAATGCTAGGACAACGAATGAACAATCTAACATTTTATGCAACAAGGAGGATAACAATCCCATATGGCTCACCGAAGAAGAAACTCATCCATGGAGCAGATGTTCAGAAGACTACAAGGACACCAATCATTTTGGCGAAGAGTTAATTAATGTTTGTGGTATGTTTGATTTGATTATTTGCAATGGTGTGAATAGATGGAAAAAATCTGGAAAATTTACATGCAAAACTTACAATGGGGCAAGTGTTGTTGACTATGTCATTTGTTCCCAAAGCATGATTGATAAAATAATCAATGTTTGGGTCGAGGAACCCATGCATGATCTGAAATCAGACCACAATTCGATGGCACAAGTGATATCTTGGGGATCACAAAATCAATATACAGATAAAAGGCATTCTAGTCACCAATCTCCAACAAAGGGAAGAATTCTCATCACACAGGAAAATCGGGTCACCTTCAAGGAAAATTTAGAATGGCTAATGCAGACAAAAAGAGTCAATGAGCAGAACATCAAAAGTTATGAGTTGACAAACATTATTCAAGAAGCTCTTGGGAGTTGCAAGAGGTCCAAAAACAAGAGGAAAAAATCAAATGATTTCCCAACAAATAAGTGGTTTGATGAGGAATGCAAAGCTGCAAGGAAAACTCTTAAAATTTCAGCGAAAGAGAAAACAGACATAAAGGCATACAGGCAAATTATTAAGAAAAAGAAGGATGAGTTCATGGAAAATAGGAGAGAAGAACTCATATATCTAGGGAAAAATACGCCGAAGTTATTTTGGAGAGAACTCCAAAAAAGAAACAAGCAAACAATAAATAACATTACAATGACTCAATGGCTAGAATATGCAAAAACATTGTACGAGCAAGAGCAAGAGGTTAAGGCTCCACCTCTAGTGTACACCACAACAAGTCTTTTCACGTTACAGGAAGTCAAATCAGGCATCCAAAAGTTATGTGCAGGTAAGGCCAAGGACTTAGATGAGCTACAGGTAGAATACCTAAAATGGGGATCAGATATTCTTGCTCCTCACATTTTGAATATATTCAACAACATCATTCAGTGTGGTTTCCCAAATGATTGGACCACTAGTATGGCGAGTACCTCTTTTTAAGAGCGGAGATGTTGACAACCCAACCAATTATAGGACCATCATGATCAATCCCTTATTTGCAAAGTTAGTTGGTAGCATGGTTGAACACAAAATCAGCAAGTGGGCAGAAGACAATGAGAAGAGAGCAAAAGGGCAAGTTGGTTTCAGACCTAAGTACTCCACCCTAGATCATGGTGTTACACTAAGACATATCATTGAAAAAGCATGGGAGGAAAAGAAAGAAATTTTTTTGTTGTTTTGTTGACTTCAGGAAAGCTTTTGACACGGTCCCTAGGGATAAGTTATGGTGCAGAATGCAAGAGCTTGGTATACCATTGCAGTTTGAGCAGCGGTTCATAGACTTTATGAAAGGGTGCGTATTAAAATCAGAACCAAAACAAGCATTTCAGAGAGCTTTAGGAGTGACATTGGTGTTAAGCAGGGTTGTCCTCTATCACCCACACTCTTTGGCTTATATATAGACCAACTTGAAGAATTGTTAAATATGGAGGGTGGTGAAGGTATCCGGTTGGGTGAGTATGTTATAAGGCTTCTTCTATATGTTGATGACCTTATATTGATTGCTACGTCTGCTCAAGGTTTACAAAAACATTTGCTCACTCTTGAAGCCTTTTGCAAAAAAGTAGGTATGCAAGTTAATATCAGCAAGACCAAGATTATGGTCTTTAGCAATAGAAGGAAAAGAAATCAACAACCATTTTTCTTTGAGGGTAGTATTCTAGAAGAAGTAACCGACTACAAATATTTGGGGATTGACTTCAACAACAAGCTTACTTGGGAGACTTGCAGAAAAAAGAGAACGACATGAGGGTGGAAAGCCCTTTATGCTTTACAAAACAAATGCAGAGAAGCAGAGTTATGGGATTGGAAAACTACCCAAACACTTTTTGAAATATTAGTTATTCCTGTTGTTCTTTATGGGTGTGAAATATGGGCCAACAACATACCATTATCAAAATGGAAGCAAATTGAGAGAATTCAAAAGCATATGATTACCACCAAATTTAAGTTGAAAGTCTCGGTCCCTTATGAGATTCTTTTAGCTGAAACAGGTGCAATTCCAATTGAAGCCATTGCTATGATTCGACTTCTCAAGATACCTCAACAAAATTGAACAGATGACAACAAATAGGTGGCCCAAACTTGTCTTCAAAGAGCCGCATTAGGCAGGAGGAAGAGGTCATGGATGAACCAAAACATCAAGTGGATGAAGAAATGGAATATTGAATGGCATACATGGCCCCAAGGCAATAAAGAAATACACGCATTTGTTATTGATAAGGTCCGCAAAACTTTGTGGGACAATAGAGGCAGAAAAAAGAGATTCTATCTCGAAGAATTTAATCCCACTTGCGACCATCAACAAAAGGCATACATCGGGGCCCTCATTCCGTGGAGAGCTAAGATTCTCATAGCTCAACTAAGGACCAACTCCCACCGGCTTAGATGTGAAACAGGTAGATGGAAAAGGCCTAAAGAAAAATGGGAAGAAAGACTTTGTGTCTTTTGTTCAGATGGGGCAGTGGAATCAGAAAAACACTTTATTACAGAATGCAGTGCCTATAATGACATTCGTTCTAGATATGCAATCAATTTCAAGACTTTGCCATTACAGGTCTTGTTTGATGAGGAGCGGATAACTGGAATGGGAGACTTCATCATCAGGATTAACAAAAGAAGATCTGAATTGGTGAACTGTAAAGAAAGTGGTTTTACCATCTCATAGGCTATTTTTAGCCTCGTGGACGCTAAAAGCTAGGCGTAGACCAACTGTCAGGAGAAGAACTATGTGACGATGGGCCGTGAGCTCCAAGTGTTGGTGATTTTGTAGTCCGAGTATCTGTCGAACTTGCTGTGAACAACAAGTAAAATGCAAATTGCCGATATGAAGAACTTTTATGGCTCTAGAGTGGATGCGAGACAAGAAATTCCTTGACATCCTCCCAACGCTTCTGTTGCGCGTGCACGCCTTATCATATTAAAATGTAGTTGTATATAATAAAGAATCTGACAGAGCATTTAATGCATCGATTCACCGGGCCACATGCACGGAGAATAGAAATACTGCAGAGAATATAATACTAGGAAGTTGTATACTGGTGGTTCGTTGATTTGCTAATGACTCTATGATTTGGGCATTGCCAACGTTGTTCCACACGCATAGGTATACATATTTGGCCAATTTGATTTACGCAGTCAAAATGAAGAACACGCAGAGACCCCTCCAGTTCACATCAGAGTGTTAACTCTAAATATCCACCGGTGAAAGATGTTACTGTTTTTGATAAGCACGAGCCAGGGCCATCAATTAAAATAAAGAGATGGAACTCCACGTTATTGCACCTCTTCTCTGTTATTCTATTGCTGGAATCACACTTGCCCTTTAATGGACGCCTTTCATCCAAAGGCGGATCTTCTAGAATGATATGAAAGATTTGTAGACTGCTGCGAAAAGAATCTTGTCAAAGTGGTCCACAATCGAGGATTGGTACTGGGCATGATCGATTGCACAAAGTAGAAATCTATGTGGAGTGGTGAGATCCAAAAACACTCGAGAGAAGATCATGCATCAGCGAATTAGCCAAAAAAATGCATAGGAGGTTACATTATATAGTGAGAAATTAGGTCACCCAAAAAGGTAATTAACTCAAATCACAATTAGAAAATGACTTAAAGTACATTCCCTAATAACCTATTATTAACCTAAGCAAGCTAATTATATTGTGTAGGTAAATTCTATACCAACACCCACCCTTAAAGCTAATTAGATCATGTGGGTTGAAAAAAAGGTGGGTCTTGACAACAAGGCCTGATGAGGTACCCACGTACAATGCAAATATCTCATAAAGTAGAGAAAAGGAGAAAATCCAATGAGAAAAAATCCTCCCCAAAAGAGAGGAAAATAAGGTAGGACTAGAATGCCCCACTTGAAGCTACAACATGTAGCCACCTTGTATCCAGAAAATGAGCCTCGAAGTGACTGTGGATCAGAAGGAGGAGCAATGAAGAGTGAGTCATATTTTCCAAAGCCTGGAATTATGTTCCAAGACATAACAACACTACTTTCTAGATCACAAGGCCTTTCGGGACAACATTGATATATTTGTTGAGAGGTACAAGGATAAGAATTAGATGTAGTGAGGAGTGGATCACCATGGAAAAGTGAATGAGTCTGCCAAGTGGCTAATGGATCTCTATCCAAGATGTGGTTCCTAGACAAGGAACTATGCTCCTCATGCAAAGTAGAAGAGCCAACTGCTCCATGAAGGGATGTTGTATCTGACGAAACAACAACAAAGAAGGAACATGGAAGGCCCTGCAACTGTGTACTAGATTGCTCATTTTTGATGAGTCTTTAATCAAGATGCATACTCCTGAAAAGTCAATGGTAAACCGAGAAATAGGTGGATCAAGAAATAACTCCTCAAGATTTGGAAGGTGACAAGGAGATGGTGGAGGTGGGTCCCCATCACTATTGTAGTCATCTATGCTAGAAGAGAAGTCCTCATCATAAAAAATGTTCTCAGGATTAGAAATGACATCAAGTGCAGGTGAATCTAAAGAAGAATATAGAGGGATAAAGTGAGAGAAGGAATATAGTTGAGTTTGATGATCGACTACACCCATTGCAATGATAACGTCATTGTGCAACTCTCTGACATACATTGAATCTGGAGTGAACTCAACATGCAAGCCTTGACCAAGGTGAGTAATCTAGTAGACTGATAGGATATTAGTTGACAATGAGGGAATATTGAGAACATTATTGAATGTTCCTCCACTCACTTCAACAGACCCTCTCCCAAAAACCTGTGTAGAAGAGTTGTCACCCAATCGTATAGAGGACATGTCACATGGCTCCAAAGAAGTGAACTCCACATGTGAAGAGGCCATATGATGTGATGCACCAAAATCAATTACCCATGTAGGAGTTTGGTGGTACAACTGTAACTAGGGCTCTCCCCTTTGTTTTCTCCTTTCTTGATTCTTTCTCTTTCTCTTTTCCATGGTCATTTTCCTTGGAGGATTCATGGGTTGATGAAGATGGTTTGAAAGACTCAGAACACCTATGTTGTTCTTCTCAAGAAGACTTGTGAGGTGGTCAATTTGCTTCTTCATACATTTTCTTTCATCATGCTTTCCCTATGCAATACCCACATTTGATCCTCTCTTTCTTGGACTTAACACTAGAAGAGGAAGTTTGGAGTTTGATTTGGAGGTGGGATCATTTTGATCCTTCTTGTTCTCATGATCCTTGTTATTTATTTCTTCTCTTTGTTTGAAGCCTTTTGTTTCTCATGTCTAGCAAGTAGAGCATGGGGTTTAAAGGACTTCAATGCACCCATTTGAATAAGTTTGTCTTGTTCCTGAGTTAAGTCAACAACAAAATTGTCAAGGAAGATATGATCATGTAGCCCCCATGGCACTTCTTGGTGGCATGAAAGGTAGAGATGAAGACATAATAGTTGGAACCCAATTTGGCAAGGATGGAAAGAACCAATTGCTCACCCGTTTTGTCTATGTCGCACAATTTCAACTACAACCTGGGTGATTTAAATTTGGTGAAGAAGTCCTGTATTGTGTCAAAGTTACCTAGGT
This sequence comes from Taxus wallichiana var. yunnanensis, assembly GCA_018340775.1. NCBI lineage: Eukaryota > Viridiplantae > Streptophyta > Pinopsida > Cupressales > Taxaceae > Taxus > Taxus wallichiana. Next base: position 516,119,161 of record CM031244.1, read on the forward strand.
TCAAACTGATGAGCTCATTTTCCAACTCGTGACCTCTCATTATGTCTTGCTTCCCAAAGAGTCCTTCTAAAAGTGGTCCATACATCATTAGGAGTATTTGTAGATTCAATATGAAAGAGCAAGTAAAGAGATGTGGTCATGCATAATAGACCGTAGGCTTCATCAATTGTTGTACCATTTTACCTTCTCTACATCTGGTGTCGGTTATGTTTTTGTACACATGGTGATCTGATGTAAGCCTTTACTCCTCAAGAGGATTTGTATTTTGAATTTCCACTCGTGATAGTTGAATGGTGTAAGAAGTGGAATAAGGGACAAATCCATTGCAACAAGTGGTTGTATGTTGAATTGAGTGTGCTGAAAAGACGTAATTGTGCAACCCCCTAAAACTATAGAGGTGAAAAATTTACAAGGAAAATGACTATTACTAATGTGTAGAGCTCGGAAAAACTCACACTTAAAAGAAACGACTCCTAAAACCGAGATCTCGGTGGAAGTTATAGAAGTTTGAAATTTCTTTCTCGCCACAAATATTCTCCTCTTTGCTTTAAAAATTGGGTTGTAAAAGACCAAACTTTATGAAGAAAACTTAAGCACCCTTGGGTTTGGTGGGGCTAAGGGCTTAACTCCCATGCGACCAAGGGCTTAACTCCCATGCGACCAAGGGCTAAGGAATTTGTCGTGCACACTCACATCGTCGAGAATATTCACCTTGCTTTGCGCCTTGCTAAACTTGAAAAACTACAAACTGTTGGGGTTTTTGATTTTCAAACAACTTCGTAAATCCGACACACACAGTCATAGTTCTAGGCCTATCGAGCGCCTTTGGAATCCCGACAAACACTTTGTTGGGGTTTCTCGCGTGTCTAACACCTCCCGAATACCAACATCGCGTCGAAAATATGCAAGCTTCGAACACCTAAGAAAACCCGAAACAAGATGTCGGGGTTTTGGACTTGTCAAACAAGTTACAAATTCCAAATTAGATCATGGTTTTGGAGTTGTTGAGCAAGTCGTGGAACTCGAAAAGTGTTCAAGAAGTGGTGGACGCGAGAGTGTGTCAAGTAGGTGTTAGAACCTAACACATGTCAAACAAGTTGAAAAACCCAAAACACGGAGTATTGATTGAGAGTTAGAAATTTGACACAATTTGCAAGTGCGTGTTGAGTTGTAGAGATGCTTGAAGTCTCGAAAATACGATACACTAGGCATTGATTGGGGTTCAAAGCTTTGACCACACTTCACAAATTTGTGTTCAAATGTAGAGATGTCTCGAAGTCTTGAAAAAACCCACACTTTTGACATGGCGAGTTTATGACATGTCGAACGCCTTGAAAATCTTGAAATGCACTTGGGCGGAATTATTGACTTTAGTCAAACACCCTACAAATACCGAAACACATAAATGGTGAGAAAAATGCAAGGAAAAAACCTAGATCTTGAAAAATTTGTACGTCTTCCACAAAAACGTCAAATACCCACCAAATGTTTGAAAAACCTAGATAAACCTAGAATTTCTTTTCGATTTTATTTCAAAGCTTGAGACACTACAATTTTTGTAGATTTCAAGCAAAACCCTTAAAAAAACCTCCAAAAAGGCCAAAATCACTTGTCATTGAATTAGGTCAAGTTTACAATTGAACTAAGGTTTTGACCCCTTTTGAATTCAACGACGTTGGCTATTTTACATATCGAGACTCCAAAGAAGATGTTTGCATGGATTTTTTAAAATCCCACCAAACCCTTGAAAACCAAAATCTATGAAAAAAACAAACAATAAATGAGCTAGAATGCTAGATCTTCCAATAGAGGCAATGGCATTTGGCTACCAGATCAACTTTGATACCATGTTGGAGTGGTCCACAATCGAGGATTGGGACTGGATAGGATCGAATGCACAAAGTAGAAATTTGTGTGGAGTGGTGAGATCCAAAAACACTCAAGAGAAGAAAAAACTCTTCATTCATTCATGCATAAGCCAATTAGCCAAAAATGCATAGGAGGTTACATTATATAGTGAGAAATTAGGTCACCCAAAAAGGTAACCAACTCAACTCACAATTAGAAAATGACTTAAAGTACATTTCCTAATAACCTATGATTAACCTAAGCAAGCTAATTAGACCGTGTAGGTAAAGCCTACACCAACAAATCAAGCTTCCCGATGCGATTATATGTTGAAAACAAAACCACAAAACTATCTAGACTTTTCACAAATTTGATCATCTACATGAAATTAAAAAACAAATCTATTTTTTCTCATCACCAAGGGCAATCGCAAATTTGGAGAAGCCCCTTAACAATTTTAACATTCCATGAAGGAATATCACCCGCTCTAGTACTAAATGAAAATTTGGCTTAGAGTTTACACAAAAATCATTGAGAAAACTCTCATAAACTTCTATTACAAAATCTTAATTTTCTATTACATATGCACAAAACATTGGCTATTAAATAGCCATGGAGATAGCCAAACAACCTCCTAATAAATATGAAGGTATAATAACAAATAACCAAGTAATGGATTTACGTGTATAACAAACTAACAAGTATTATTTACTACATTTTAAATAAGCAACAATATAAATACTAATTTACCAAACGGTAAATCAACAAGCACCATGTGAACACTACTTTTTCCTAACAATATCATCCTAATTTGTTTTGATCACCAAGATCACCATAACGACGTGAAGTGAGAGCAGACATAGAGTTAGGATGTTAAAGAAAATACTTTTGCTTTTACATAAATAATTAAATAAAAATAACAATGACTTAATAATTATATATTTTATTTTCTTCTAAGAGATGTCAACCTAATATGTTTGAGATCACCATAAAGGCGTGAGGTGAGAGCATACACAAAATTAGAATGTTAAAAAAAAAAAAAACATTTTGCATTTACATAAATCAAATGATAAAATGTTAATTATTAACATTGAACAATGCTTTTAAAAATTAAAAATAACGATATTTACTAATTATTAATTTAAAATTTTCTAACCAATGACATCTTAATTTGTTTCGATCACCAAGATCACCATAAATGTGCGAGGTGAGAGCATACACAGAGTTAGGATGTGTTTAAAAAAATAAACAAAATAATTTTTTCAAAAAAGTAAAAAATAAAAAATAGAAGACTGAATTAAATAAAAATACCTGTAAACAAGGGTAGAAGTAACAAACAATGGTTTCCTCCAAACCGCAAATGTAGATCCTCCTTCATCTTGCATAAAATTCAAACAAAGGCTATCTCCAAACATGACGTCTTGTCCTTTGAATGAAACTTGAAACAATGTTTTCCTCTAAACAATTGCTTCCTCTAAACAAACTTGAACTCCTTGCAAGTAATGGATGCCCTTAATCTCGTCCTTGCGAAGGTTACCTCCAAACAAATCCTCCTTCCAATGTTTGCCTCCTCTTCAATTCCTCTTTGGCTCTTTGCTCATACACTTGCAAAAACAATAATGAATTGTTTGTGTGATTTCAAATGAATGGTTGAGTGTTTTTATAGATTTTTGAGGAGTTTAGGGTTTATTATTTTATTAATTTGAGTGTTAGGGTTTGTTTTTTGGTCATTGACCAAGTCAAAATTAAAAAAATCACTTTATTTTAGCCCCCACTTTCAAAGCTTATGTAAACGTCCGGGTATGTAACAACGTACTTGGGATGTACCCAAATGTACCATGTGTTGTACCGTATGTATCCATACCGGAGTACGTATCGAGGGGGTACGGGAGGGGGCAACAAACCCATGCATCATAGTATTTTTCTCATATCTATTATTGCAAGATTATGTAGCTTAAAAGTTTTGACACTTATATAGTTGCACAATTACCATTTAATCGAATTAGTTAAAAGACCTAGCGGGACTATATTTACTTTTGATGAAAAGATCAATTTTTAAGAATTTGAAAGAGAATAACCTTGTATATTTTAGTGACATTGGTTGCATGTGTCTATTCACAACTCAAATTGTCTTTAAATTAAAATTTTGGTTTGATGTCCAAAGAGATTTATTTTATGGAAAATAGTGTAATATGATTCCAAAAAGCTACTTGTAAATTTAAGTATCAAGTTGGAGACTATAAAAACATTTGTAAATATATTTGTTGGAGTATTTATCTTGTCACTCAAATGTCTTAAACTAATTGCATGTGTTTTTTTATAAAAACTTTGGACAACACATAATGACAAAATGATGGTGGGCCTTTTTCCATATAAACAACTTTCAATGGAAACATAGGAAAGATTAATGATCATTGATCTAGGTTTCGAGGGGATACTTAAGCGGACCTCATTGAATGGGAAATTTAATGTATTGTGGCATTATTTGGTTGCACGACTCTCGTTATCTGGTCCAATAATGAGCACTGGTCATGGAGGAGTGATTCATATTATTTTCACTAGAGCTTGTACATGTTATCATTTTGTGAGGTTGATCCCACCCATTGGGTGGTGTAAACCCTTTTTTATTTCGAAGGTTGTTTGGTTGGGCTTCTTAACTTATATGCCTCTAATGATGCAATGAAAATAGCTATAATGTTGAGGTGGCTTGTTGACTCACTCGTAGATGCTCACCTTTGGATCCTATGTGACAATTTTAATATGGTTAATCCACATAAGACAAAGGTTGCATTCTTATGCATTGGTGTGTTAGTGAATATGGGACTTGGTTCAATATACAAAACAAGCTTGGCCTTTTAGACTCCAACCATCATTGGTGTGTCTTGTCATCACCAATCCGGCACTATGATAATTCTTCACCAGGGAACTCCTCGTCTTATGATTATTTACTAATGCTGACCTTTAGTTTGGTGGATGTAACGGAAACACAACAACAAACATAACACAAGAATACCATAGACTATAATAAGAAGGAATGATGATAAATCTGAAATATCGAGTAAATTATAATATTAATATGAAATTGTTACAATCTCACCTATGAGGTACTTCAAGTGTTATTGACTTCACTTGCCTTTCACCAAGACTATGGGAGAAACTTTACAATTACACCTCTTAATGGCTTCTTCAACACACCTTTAAAGCTGATGGCTTCCTTTGCACACTTCCTACAATATTTCTCACTACTTCCTTCTATGCTAAATGAGGGGGTGGCCTCTTTATTTATAGACTTAGGCTTATCCATATTATTTCTAAGATAGGATAAGAAATCCACTCCGACGAATCATATTCCATACCTTAACTCTTATCTGTACATGTAAGATTATCTTTTAAGATAAGATAAACCTTATCATTTCACATGGGTTCCACATTTTTAGACTTTTTATAAATAAAACATACAAAATATTTATGACCTCACTCCTTGTCCTTATTACCAATATAATATTTCTAATTCCTAATCATGTAGACCCTACTTCTCTTCTTACCCCAACTTTGACATTTTAACATTCTTTGGACCACTTACGACAACTATTTACTTTTTACCACAACATTCCTATTGTACTTTTGACTATTCTTTGTACTATACATTATTGGCGGCGTCAGATCTTGTGGCGCCGTTATCTTCTATCGACGCTACTACTAATTATACTTAACAACATACATTAATGAAATAGAAATTACGGAGGAAAATTTTAGTGTCGACATCTTCCCCTTCTTAGCTTCTACTCCGTCCTCGAGTAGACTCTTACAGTGCTTGGAATATCTTGACTTGTCGTGGTTGACCCATTTCGTAATGGGAGTGCCATCCAATTCCTCCGGTCAATACGTACCATTTTCATGCACAACTACTATTTTGTAGGGCCCCATCCATTTTGGAATAAATTTTCTTTGTCTTCTTTTTTTGTATATGGAATCATATACTAGAACCAAGTCATTCACATGAAATGGAGACCACCTAGGATCTTTTGATCAAAGTATTTCTTACGCTTCATTTTCTTCTTATAGCTTGTATCCTTAGCTATCTCCCTCATTTCCTCTAGCAAATGAAGATGTACCAACCTTTCTTTTCTTGAATCACTTTTATCTAGTCTTTCATTTTTCATTACTCGACCGTGGGAATATCAAACTCAATAGGAAGAATTGGATCAATGCCATAAGCCATTTGAAATGGGTAGTATCCTATTGCTTGACTTTGATGTTGCCCTATATGCCCACAATGCTGCATGAATCCTTTTATCCCATTTATGTACTGCAAGGCCGCATCTTTCGGTAGAATTTGACACAACACAAAATTTGTTCGTTCCTTTGTCCATTTGTGCTTGGCTTGTATGTTGTTGCCTTCCCGTGCTTAATAGAAAACTTATTGACTAGGGCTTCTACCACCTCATTAATGAAGTGGCTTCCTTGATCATTACAATTTTTAATGGACAACCAAATCGGTGACAATGCGTTCATACATGAACCTTGCCACTTCATCCATGGAAGGAAGTTTTGTTTTCAATGGCCTAGCTTCAACCCACTTGGTTAAATAATGTGGCAACTACTGATATACTTATTTTGGCATGAGGTAGTTGGAAGTGGACTCTACAATGTCTATTCCCCACTTTTCAAAGGGACCAAGTGGAAGAATAGGACATAATGGAGTGATGAAGTCTTACGGTTACCATGTGTTTGACAAATATCACATGTCTTACGATAATTATAACAATCTTTAAAAAGAGTGGGCGGTGATAACTCGTATCCAAGATCCTTCGCTTTGTAAGTTGTCGGAGAAGTGCCCTCCACATGTACCATTGGGAATTCTTTAGCAGTTCCTTCCTTCATCACGTCCAATTTGCCCTCTTTGTCTTGTCCATCGAGTCCTATTCGAAATAATACTCCATGCGAGAATAGAATATGGACGACCAGGCTTGAGTAATCTTTCTCTTAGTCTTTGCATTGGCACCATCAGGAAACTTGAATTCATTCGAGATAATTCCAAATATCTATGTATTCACTAGGGATTGTGTTAAGAGATAACAATCTTTGCATCGGGAAATCATCATCATCACAAGAGGATCCTAAACCATCATAGGCTCGAGAGAGTGCATCTGCATTGACATGCTTCTTTCCTAGCCTATCGATAATATCAAATTCAAATTCTTGTAGCAAAATTATCCATCTTGCTTTATCCTCCCGATGGGTTAGGCTTATTTACTGATATATTTTAGAGCACGATGATGCATTACAACTAGAAATTTTTACCCTAGCAAGTAATTCCTAAACTTCTTTACAACAAAAATGATAGCGAGCCTCTTTTGATTCTGATATAATTTACCTCAACACTTGCTCATTTTATGCGCTCCCAAAGTAAATTGGATGTTCATTCCCATTTTCATCCTTTTGGCTCAAAGTACTTCTTAGTGTTGCATCCGAGGCATCGAGTGTACACATGATGAATGGCTTGCTCCAATCTGGATTCTTTAAAAGCAGTGAAGACACCGAGGCTTCCTTGATTGTCCAAAAGCTTCATACGCCTTATTTCTAGTTCATAAGTAACATCCTTCTTCAAGAAGCTGGGTTGGTGGTCATGCAATCTTTGATAAATTCTTGATGAACCTCTATAGTACCCCACATGGCCTAAAAATGATCTCAACTTACTTTATTCAGGAAATGGTAACTCTTTAATTTTGAAACTTTATCGGGATCGAGTACCAATACCAACTCTCTGGATACTGACATGCCCTAACAAAACGCCTTTAGAACATCCAAAGACACACTTTGTAGGGTTTAGTGAGGTTTGTGCTTCATCTAACCTTTGAAATCTTGTCTCCATTTGAGTACAAGTGGTCCAACTTGCTCCCATAGATGCAAAAATCATCCGAAATACTCGATGAAGGTCCCAATGTAGGGTTCGAACACCCTATTCATCAAACGTTTGGAATGTTTTGGAGCATTACACAACCCAAAAGACATAACTCTATAAGCAAGCGTTCCCCAAGGAGTGGTGAGCGTGGTCTTGGTGATCTTTTTCTCGCTATATGAACTTGGTTGTAGCCGCTTATATCCATCAAGAAACTATAGCACTCCCGGCCCGCTACTTCGCCGTCCAAGATCGATGCGAAAATGGAAGAGGGTAATGATCCTTATTTGTTACCTTATTGAGCTTTCGTAATCAACATAAATGCGTAGCTTCCCATTCTTTTTATTGAGATCACAATGGGAGAAACCCATTCGAATTCTTCACAACAAATATGAATCCCGCATCAAGCAACTTATCTATTTCTTCTTTTACGAGTCTTGGAAAAATTAGGATTCATTCTATATGGCATTTGCTTTATGGGCTTAGCACCATCTACTAGCTCAATAGAATATTCTACCCAACTTACTTGACGGAGTTCTTGTAATCAAAAGTGAATATGTGTATGTACCTTCGAAAGAGTGGAGGTAGGATTCCTTCTCACTCTCCATCACAAAGCATCACCAATCTTTATTTGTTGGAGACGATCATCAAATTCTTCTTGAGATAATTTTATAGGGTCATGAGTTGGTGTCTGGAAGGATATCCATGATTGAAACATCAACCTCACTTTCTTCATCTTGATGTCCACTTCTTTGGTACTAGAGTAATCGAGAGGATGTCCAATCATCGGTTTCATCACTTGAATCCACTGAGTTACGCCTTATGATGTCGAGGGATCACGTTTATCTTCACCCTCCCTCTACCACGTCCAAGTGTCATGAAGCCTTCATTCCAATAGTTTCTTGCATGAACTCTCCTTAGCCATGGTCTTCCCAAAGAAGTGACATTGGGTGCAACAGCAGTACCATTTTCATCACCTAAAAGTCTACCACACATACAACACCCATATGAGATATTGCCACATTTGAAATTACACATTCGGTTTAGTTTTTCCTTTATTTAATGACCTTAACATAAGTGTTGAAAAGCGATAAATTTTTAAACCCAACATATTCATTACTGAGGACTCGGTCATTACATTAAGCTGCATGAGCACCTCCATCAACTAAGACATCATGAATTGAAATACCATTACATAATACCTCATCTTGTGGAGCATAGGGATCCACCTCTGCCAAAACAGGGACCTCAACCTCCTTCCTTTGTCGAGCATTGAGTCCACTTCGCAACTCCAGCCTCTTCTCAGAAGACATAGCCAAGAGTTGACCATATGTAATATTTGCAGGCCTTTTGGACAGATCTTCCAAGATGGAGTATGGTCCTTGCCCCTGTGAAATCAAAAAATCCTGCACACCCAACTTTCTTCTCTTATGTTTCTTACTAGTTTCTCATTTCATCTTCTTAGGATCATTTCCATCTTGATTATCTTTTTTTTTTTTTTTTGTTACAAACACATCTACTTCATTATTTCTGCTCTTATCTACTACATCAAAAGAATTCAGAGGTGCTTTTCCTTTATCATTATCTCTTGTACTAGATGTAGAAGCTCTATCTGGACAATTATACTTATAATGACCCTTTTTATAACAACCATAACATAGAACTTCAGAAATATTTCTTTTTGGACCTCTATCTCCTCCCTGAGAACTAAATTATTTTCCTTGAAGAAGATTAATAGTTAACTGGACCCATCTTTTGAGCAGATCTTCATACTCAGTAGATGTACTAGGAGAAATATTTGTGCTCACCGGGAGTGGTTGTGGATTCTGGACCAAAGGTGTTGGTGTAGGCTCTACTTTAGCAACAATTTCTTTGGGCTCCTCTTCCATGCTTTCTTCTTCTTGCCTTCTTGCAATCTCCTTTGCTTGTTAATGGTAGCCGGGCGGTCATACTTCACTCGTTGTCGATCTCTCGGCTTCATCCCAAGAATGAAGTGCTTACATAGGAGATTATCCACACTGTTCATCAACCCATCCGCTAATCCTTCCTTCCGGATCTAGGCATCGAGCTTCCTCCTTAGCTCTAGAACACGAGCATGATAATCCCTTATCTTCTCCTTCTCTCCTTGGGATAGCTTTGTGATCTCGATCATGAGATCGCATATTTCTGTTGTTCATCAAATTCTTCAAGAAAACTTTGATTAATAAATCCCATGAATTTTTCACATTTTCACCTAGTGTTTCAAACCACCTAAGTCTTTGAACTATCAAAAAGGTATGAAAAATTCAGTCCATTGTTCCCTTCTTATAAGGCCATTACAAATACAAGATCGTTTAAACTCTTGAATGAAATAGGAAGCATCTTCATTAGATTGGGTGAAAAAAGCAGGAATCTTCCCCATTTTAAAAAGTAACCACCGTAAAATACCAACCCACCAAGACAATCAACAAGACTTATGTGCACAAATAATTGGAATCACTTTGTAATAGAAAGTGACTTTATACATTTCTACGAAGAAACTAGAAATGACCATGGTAACTATGGTAAAACTTGACTTACTGCGGTAAAAACTGACTTTATTGTGGTAAACACTATTCACGGTAAAAAGTGAAGTTACTGCGGTAAATACTATTCACGGTAAAAAGTGAATTTACTATGATAAATACTATTCATAGCAAAAATGACTTTACCATGGTAACTACTATTCACGGTAAAAATGACTTTACCATGGTAACTACTATGCACAATAAAAATAAGGTTACCCTCCAATTGATTTTTAACTAAGTGGGAATATCTCTCGGAAAATCCATTAATGAGGAATGGTCAGCAACGGAACCAAAATGTCATCACCAATCCGGCACTATGATAATTCTTCACCAGGGAACTCCTCGTCTTTATGATTATTTACTAATGCACAACCTTTAGTTTGGTGGATATAATCTGGAAACACAACAAACATAACACAAGAATACCATAGACTATAATAAGAAAGAATGATGATAAATCGAAATATTAGAGTAAATTATAATATTAACATGAAATTGTTACAATCTCACCCATGAAGTACTTCAAGTGTTATTGACTTCACTTGCCTTTCACCAAGACTATGGGAGAAACTTTACAATTACACCTCTTAATGGCTTCTTCAACACACCTTTAAAGATGATGGCTTCCTTTGCACACTTCCTACAATATTTCTCACTACTTCCTTCTATGCTAAATGAGGGGGGTGGCCTCTTTATTTATAGACTTCTAGGCTTATCCATATTATCTCTAAGATAGGATAAGAAATCCACTCTTACAAATTATATTCCATACCTTAACTCTTATCTATACATGTAAGCTTATCTTTTAAGATAAGATAAACCTTATCATTTCACATGGGTTCCACATTTTTAGACTTTACAAATAAAATATACAAAATATTTATGACCTCACTCCTTGTCCTTATTACCAATATAATATTTCTAATTCCTAATCATGTAGACCCTACTTCTCTTCTTACCCCAACTTTGACATTTTAACATTCTTTGGACCACTTACGACAACTATTTACTTTTACCACAACATTCCTATTGTACTTTTGACTATTGCCGTCTTATACATTATTGGCGGCGTCGTCTTCATTGGCGCCGTTATCTTCTATCGGATCTACTACTAATTATACTTAACAACATACATTAACGAAATAGAAATTACGGAGGAAAATTTTAGTGTCGACAAGACACTATTTCGACTAGGTTACCGTAGTCTAATCTTAGACAAGGTCAAGACATAGTTATCAAAAGGATGGATAGTGCCCTACTTGCAAAGTTATATCTTTTTCCTTTTCTTAGCTCTAGTGATCAATTTGTTAGTGTTGCTATTTTTGACCATCTCCTATTTACTTTTACTTTTGCATGAATCATCCACTTTGCATGCTAAACTAATTAAAACACAAATTTATCTCAAGTATGAGATAACTCTCACATATTAAGAGGATATGGATTTTGGTTTCTGATCTTTATCACTCAAACTACCACCTTCCTTATAATTTATGGCAAGTTGGCAACCATCTTTTGACAATGGGCTCATGATGTCTCACCACATGAATTAACTAAAATTTCACAAGAAATTAATCTCTCTCCTTTTAATGCAAGTTTACAAATTCAAGCCACTCAATGGAGACCTATGTCCAATGTTGAGGAAGCTCACAAAACTGGGGAGCTCAACTTAGAGCCAAAATGTATTAGTTGAGGGTGGGTGATAGGTTACCAAAGAATTATTTTCCTTTATATGCTCTAGGTAATCTATAGACAAATCCAAAGCCATTTAGGATGTCAATGATTATATTAGTAAGCTTCTTGAAATCTTTTTGGGTTTTGCATGATTACCATGGAGTGTTGCTGCACCAAGCTTCCACTCTTACTAGAGAAGTTGTACCATATGCATAAAATGGCCCATGCTAATTTAAGCTAATGTACCATATACACAAAATCAATTATTATTATTAATTAAAAAAGGCATGTACTAAATTTGGGTATCTACATAAATGCCTCCCTTTAATTTAAAATTGAAAATGCTAGGTCAAACAAATAAGAAGTGTATACCCGGATGTATGTGTTGTTCCTGATTGATCCTTTGTGTCTTAGTATGCCATGTGATTTGTAATTTAGTCAAGAAATTGTAGATTACCTTTGACAAAAAGATATTGTGATAAACTTGCATGATCTAAAATGAAAAACAAAATAAATATCACATGGTAGTAAATGATCTTTGGTTGCATTCTACTGATGTGCGATACTTGTTTGTGGAAAGAAATCTATCATGGATTTTGAATGACTACTTCATGTGGAGAAGGCATGACTTCATCTTACTCGCTTTTTGGGTAGAGAAACAAACTTGACTTTGTAAAAAAGTACATTGAAGTGATCCCTCAAAGTGACATGCCAAGGGAAATTGGTGTTTTTCTCCTATCACAGAGAGTCAGTGAAAAGTGTCATCAACTGTGATAGTGGTAATGGGTACTTGCCATAAATTAACAAACCCAAACTATGCCATTGTGAAGGTAAAATGTTAAAAAAATTGTTGAAGCTTTGTAACTTACTACCCTTGTTAGTAATTTCATAAAGTATGATCATAAGTGCCATATAAAACCAACTTCATAATTTTGATCATAGAATATAACTAGTTTATGTGAGTAATTCTTGTTTGAAAGACACTACTTGGCACCCCCTTCTTGAGGGGCATGATGTGTATCGTGCATATCACCCTTCTCAAAAGAAAGGGATCAAACATATCATGTGTAAAAAATGAAATAAAATTTGCATTATAAAGAAAGCCTCATAGATATCTTGGAATAACCATTGCTAAATGCTCATTGTTTGGCATAAAGAATGAGAACATATGTTTTTGATTTGGCATTAGATTTTTTTGAGATAGTGTCGATAAAAATCGTCTTTGAAAATGTTGTTTGTAATAATACATTGTAATTGGAATGATGCCCCTTTGTAATAATATTTTATGATTAGAATGACACCTTTTACGTGTGTTTGTGCGAATTTGATTGTTGTGATCTTTAAAATATAAGTTTTCCTAGGTATTTGGGAAAATGTGATTGTGTACAACAAAAGTATCACCACTTAGAATAGTCAACATTCGTATTGTGTAATATATTTTATTGAAATACTTGTAAGAGTTGTCGATTGATTAGAATCCATGTGCACCTCCATAATTGAGGTGTTTTCCTTAAATATATCAATGGGTGTTGTACCCAAGAATAGTGATGGAATCATGTGCTATCTAGAATGTGTAGGGTAACCATTAGATAGTAGAAACCGGTAGATGTGCCCATGCATGGGGTGACATGTCCGAAGAGACCATTATATACTATATTTGAGCAATGTACCTTTGTATACATTTAGGATCATCGTGAGAAGGAGATTGTCGAAGGCAATATAAGTAGTTATATATTGATAAGTGTTATTTCGGGTGCCACTAGTAGCAGTATAAAAGTTTTGGATTTAAGTTAATGCCCCCAAGGGTTGGGGCATGTTTAAGTTGTATATCAAGAATAACTCATGTTTTCCATTTTCCAAGAAAGTAGTCATGGGAATATATTTGATTAATTAGTGTCCATCAAATGAAATTTCGTTGTGTTGCGTACTATTTGTTATATAAATGCTTTAAACATGACAATTTGAAAAAATATGTGTGATTGAATTTAACAATACAAAATATTTTAGATAACATCCTCCTAGGCAATGCCTTTTAATGTCCTCCTTGGGAGCACAGGTCTGCAACATTAAAGGTATGTGGAAGGGACTGTGTGGGTCGAGAAGAATTTATAACGCCTCTTACAATCGATTGTCCTTCTCTACATAATGTCGTTATGATTTCAAGACTTGAGAGTGGTACTAGACAACAACACAAGGAGATGAGATTATCTCCATAAATCAAGGAGTGGAGAGAATCTCTCAAACAACTCCAAGAAGTTATGGGAATTACAATATCTCCCAAAATAACTTATTTTGCAAATAAAAATATATGTGCTCCACAAATGAGCTTATTAGGTGTAATTAAATAACTAGTTCACATGACCTAGTGTGAACATGTTTACACCAACACCCTCCCATAAGCGAATGCCAGGAGTAAAACAAGAAGGGTCCCAGTTACTATGCCAAATAAGGTACCCATTTACAAACAAGAAGAAAAAGAAGGAAGAAGGACTTCATTATGATGAATCCCCCAAGGACAACTTCCTTCACTCCAAGCTTTTCTTTAAAAGAAGATAACAAGGAGAAGCAAGGGGTTTAGTGAAGATATCCATAATCTGATCAGTTGTAGATACAAACTTCAAGTCAACAACATCATCTGAATCAACTTCGAATGAAGTGCATATGAATTTCAATGTGTTTTGTACGTTGATGTTCAATAGGATTATGTGCTATTTGGATAACACTCTGATTATCACACCATATGATAGAAGGATATTCTTGTGGAAAGCCAAACTCATCAAGTATCTGATGAAGCCAAAGAACTTCTTGACCTGCTTTTACCGCACCTCTGTACTCAGCCTCAGTGGATGACAAAGCAATTGTAGTTTGTTTTTGCATGCCCATGCAACTGGACCTGATCCAAGGTGAAAAAAGAAGCCAGATGTAGATTTTCATGTATCTCAACAACCTCCCCAATCTGAATCTGTATAGCCTTCAATATCACAAGATCCATGTGGTGAATAATGGATGCCAAAATTCAAAGTCCCTTTATATATCTCAAAATACGCTTTGCTGCTTTCAGTGACTCTCATGAGGCTCATGTGAAAAATGAGACACAAGGTTAACAACAAAAGTGATGTCGGGATGAGTATGAGTGAGATACAAAAGAACTCCTAACTAGTTGTCTATACAAAGTGGCATCAACAAGGTTAGACTTACAATCAATAGTCAATTCAATACCTGACTGAAATGGTGTGGGAGATGGCTTACAATCAGCCATTTTGAACTTTTGTAACAATTTTGTAGCATACTTCCTTTGTCCAATAGAAATTCCTTGTTGAGGATTGATGAACTTGGAGACCAAGGAAAAATGCAACAAACCCAAATCTATCATATCAAAATTGATTTTCATCTTTTGGAATATCCTGAATCAAGTGAAACTGAGCTGCCTGTGAGGATGAGATCATCAACATATAAAACTAATATCAACAAATCATCACCTTGATTTAGTACATATATTGTATGATCAGTTTCACATCTATGAAAACTAGTAGACAACAAAAAATCATCCATTTTCTCATACCAAGCTCGAGGAGCTTGTTTGAGACCATATAGAGAATGAAGAAGTCTACAAACCAATGAAGAGTCCTGCAAAACCCTGAGGTTGCTCCATATAAATCTCTTCATGGAGATCACCATGCAAAAAAAGCACTCTTCACGTCCATTTGAAAATATTGACCATCGATGAGAAGCAACGAGGGATAGAAAACAAGGTGTACAAAATCCATCTTTGCTACAAGAGCAAAAGTCTCAGAGTAGTCTACTCCTTCAACTTGAGAAAATCCCTTAGCAACAAGATGGGCCTTGTATTTTTCAATTGATCCATCAGGAGCATATTTGGTCTTATAGACCCATTTACATTTCACAAGTTTTCTTCCTTTAGGAAGAGGCATCAATTCCCAAGTATTATTCTTCAAAAGAGAAGAATATTCCTCTTTCATAGAATTTTTCCATTCTTGATGACTAGAAGCTTAGAAAATGTGACTGGATCATTAGAAATGGCTTGACTTACAAGAGCTATTCCTAAAGGCATAGATTAGTTCGACGAACAACATTCTTGAAGTTTCAGCTCTTGTACGTCGAGGATCACTAGGATCACCAACCAAGTCACCAGCAGATTGAAGAGTGGATTGTAACCATTTGGATGATGTTGTGTGAGGAGGAGAAGGTGGAATTGGTGCTGCAAGCTCTTCTTCAGAATCATCATCAATAAGCATATCAACAGATTCAGGAGAAGATGAAATATGAGACAAATGTTGATCAAATACATGATCCTCATTGGTAGAATCAGTCTCATCAATACAAACATCCCTTCGATAAAGTACCTCAAAAGTAGTTGGATCTAGAAGACGATATGCCTTCACATGTTCACAGATGACCAACAAATATGAGTTCTTTACTTTTGGGTTGCATGGATTTCCTTTTTCATCAGGTACAAAAGCCCAAGATTTACTTCCAAAAACATGGAAATCAGATACATGGCTTCTCACCTGACCATGCTTCCTCTGGAGTTATCCCTTGAACTGCTTTGTGTGGCATCCGATTTTGAATATAGTTAGCACAATTTATGGCTTCAGCCCAAAATTTTGGTGCTAAATTCTTTGACTGAATCATGCAAGTAGCCATCTCTTCAGTGTCCGATTCTTACGTTTAACAACTCCATTTTTTGAGGGTGTAAGGCATTATATACTGATGCAAAATACCATGATTAGTACAAAAATCTCCAAATGCATTACTTATATATTCCCCCATTATTAGTGCAGAGTTTTTTAATACAATGTGGTGATTGTTTTTCAACAAAGGATTTGAATTCCTTGAAACAATCAAACACATCACTTTTATAATGAAGGAAATACACCCAAGTTTTCCTTGTAAGATCATCAATGAACATCAGTACATATTTGCAACTAGAAAATGAATGAGAAGGAAGAGTCATGAGATCACTATGCACTAACTCCAAAGGAGCCTTAGCTCTCTTAGCTTGTCCTTTTGAAAAGGATCTTGATGTTGCTTTCCCAACATACACCCAGGACAAATACCATCATTGAAAGAGACTTTTGGAAGACCAGTTACCATGTTTTGAGAAAATAATTGCTACAAATACCTGTAGTTGAGGTGACCAAACCTTTCATGCCATAACTTACTCACAAAATCTGAGTGAGCAATCAGAGAAGATCCTTTTGAGATCTCAAACTTGTCAAAAAGATACAATCGAGAATCAAGGTCTACAACACCTATAGCTACAATATCATCAAGATCATTCAGTTCTCTTATTACAACTTTATCTGGAGAAAATTCAATAGTTTTCCCATTACCTGAATTACAGATCTGATATATTGACAACAAATTATTAGAAATGTGGGAACATGGAGAACATCATGAATAGAACCATTTGGCATATCAACAATCCCTGAACCCTCAACATTCAATGATGTAGAGTTGCCTACCATAATCTTAGAAATGTTGCAAGGAGAAACTAAACTCAATAAACTTTCAGAAAAAGTTATGTGATGTGTGGCACCTGAATCAAATACCCATCTATCCTTCAATGAAGAGAAAGCCCCATGTAGAAAGAGCTTTTCCTTTACCAGTATTAGAAGAGGATGATAAAGGATGGAACAAAAAGCTTATGTTGTTTTAACATTTTTTCAAGTGCTTCAATTCTCGCAAAACATCTAGATTCTGGATGATTTGTTTTGCTACAAAAAGGGCATGGATCATACACTTTCCTTTTGACAATCTTTTTCCCTTTCCAAGACTAGAAGACTTAGGAGCATCAAAAGTTTTATCAGTGGTAGTAGGAGATGATTTAGTAGATTTTGTAGTCTTAGGTCAGATTTTTGCTTTGGTTTCCCTTTACCCTTAGGAGAATTTGCTAATAATGCCTGATTTGAATGTGGTAAGGCATCAAGTGACATCAATTTTGATTATTCATGAGATAACCTATCACAAAAACTTCAAATGAAGGTACTTGAAACTGGTCTCCTAGAGCATCCATGGTGGAAAAGAAAGTAGAAGTGAAAACTGAATAGGGACCTTTTAACTTTGACAAAATTAAGAAGATGCACTCATTATCTTTTTTCTCTCTACCACCAGCTTTCAATTTCTTTCGAGTTCCTTAAATTTAGTCAAAAATCTTCTATGGAAGGAAAATTGGAAGGTGCAATTTGTGTAAACTCCATTTCCATTTGTAATAATTTAAACTCATTAATCTTGGCAAATAAGCTTTCAAATTTATCCCATACCTCTTTTGGAGATTTTGTAGTTGAAATATGGAACTGTAGACTATCGTCAACATTTAGAGAAATAAGCCCCAAAGCCTCATCTTGTTTACACGTGTAACCGTACTTGTCTTTTTCACTAGTGAAGGTAGGTACTGAGTCTTGAAAAATGCTTAAGACCCCATGATTTTAGCAATTGCTCCATTTTCAGCTTCCATGCATGGTAGTTTGTCGAATTTAAAGGTTCGAACAAACGTAAATCCATTATGTTTGTGGGCACATAGAAGAAGGCACTCCCTTTGACATGGCGGAAAATGCACTATATCCCACCCCCCCCCCCCCGCCCCCCCCCTAAAAACAATAATGGAGAAAAAAGGCTTCCTAGAAAAAAATATCATTCCAAAAAATTATGCCACCTTCAAATTTTAATTTTTTCCTGTGAAAAATTAATTGAAAAAATTAATTTTCAATAAAAATTCACCTTGAAAAACAAGACTAGCTGGAGAGCTAGAGCGAGCTTGATGGTCGAGAGTTAGAGCGATGGCGAGGTGTGAGAGGGAATTGGCGAGTTGAGTATAGAACTCGGTGAGAGTGTGTGTAATAATCGGCGAATGGCTTGAGCTCGAAGATTTGAGGACTGAGTGATCTAGCCAAAACCGATCTCGATTGGTGACTTTTAAAAAATTGAGTTAATGAACAAGTGACCTCGTTTGTGCAAAAGCGAATGGTTTAACTATTGCGCAACCTTACTTGCTCATACAATACAATATAAAGTTCTGTATTTATTTTTTGTTGTTTACAAAGAAAAAAACAAAAAAAAGAATGAATCGAATTAGAGAATAAACCCTAATTGGACCAAACAAATATGAAAAACAGGTCAACTGGAAGTTTAAGAAGCTAGGAGCTAAGTCATTACACCTTCGAACACACGTAGACCATCACCAATCTGTGAGGAATCGAGGATTGTGAGGTAACCAGGAAGGTGTAGCAGTCTGAACCACCACCAAGTCGCCACAGAGCACAAAGAATAAATGCCAAGCAAAAAGAGTCCTCAAAACAACAACACCTGATAAATTGAGCCACCATGGAACAACTAGACTACACAAATCCACCAAAATGAGCCAAGCATAATACGAATCGAGCCAATGGAATAGCTATGTTGAGTTAATATAGAAGCAGGTCGTGATCTAGCCGAGTAGGAAAAGAAAAAAAAGGCCACAGATTATTCGAGCCACCAACAATCACTCCTAGTTCCAAAAATGACCGCAACGGATCAGATAACTTCCCCAACAAGTCAAAAATAATCCAATGCAATAAGAAAATCAGTTCAATGTTCAAGTAGACATCGATCCGAGCGAATGAAAAACAAATCAAGCCTTGCAAAATAAGGTAGGACGAGTAAACGAGGAGGCGGATCGAGTCACAGAGGAGGCTGGCCGAGTCACATAGGAGGCAGACCGAGTTGAGCCTTGACAACGAGCTATGTAAGAAGCAGACCGCGTTGAAGATCAGAGGAAAAGGCCTCAAAAAAACCTTTCCTCAAGAAACCTTCAAACAAGACAGGATCATAAACCAAAAACCAGAGAGTATAAAAGCAATAAAATCTATACTGCAACAAAATTGCACAACAAAGGTTGAGACTGAGAATTATGCAGCAACCATATTGCTCTGATACCATGAAAGTGTGGTTAAACAGATCTTAGCATGGAAACTTCAGCACACAACCAAACAGAATAATGCAAGTTGCAGACAAAAATGAAGATAAAAATTATTATTGCAAACCCCTGTTGTTTCACACACAGGAAACACAAAATAAATAGGTGATTACAACACATATCCTCATCCAAGTAATAGGTGGGATTTGCTAAACAAGGAGATGAGATTATCTCCATAAATCAAGGAGTGGAGAGAATCTCTCAATACCAAGAAGAATTACAATATCTCCCAACATAACTTATTTTGTAAATAAAAATATATGGGAGTGTTAAACATACCTGCGGGACAACTATTAAAGTTACATGTTGGTTGCCTTATTGTAACCAATTTCCCAAGTACATTGCAAGATAAATGAAGTATGCAAGTGGTTCCCTTGTCCCATGCAGAGTTCGACAATGTTCATGTTCCATTGCGCAAGCAGCGCTTAAGACAGTGTTCGAGATGTCTCTTCCTAGATTGCCTCCTTGAATTTTAAGCATGGGAAATTTATTCTTTTCTAACTTTGTTTATCCACATTTATTTATTTTGGATGTTCTTTGATGCGGAGCTCAACATTGGGCATTAGAAGTTCCCAATATCTCATGAACCTATTCTTTATGGAAGAAAATGTCAAGAGATTTCCGTCGCCTATTAGAACACGTAAAATGAATACCATACGATCCAAATGTAGTCTACATAAGAACATGTTGTTCGCAAGATAGAACAAGGCACATGGACACAGAGAATGGGAGCGTTGTGGAAAATTGAAATGTGTCATCATGACATCGAAGTGATGTAGAGCAAAAATAAAGTTTGTGAACATAAGGTCTTCGACAAAATGGGAAAAGGGTTTGCAATAGTGGGGTCCACTCTTGTTTCGGAAGGGACCCAACCGTCATAGATTTCAAGTAGCTCATTGAGCTAAGACCAAGTTGAGGTCAAACTAGTAACCAAGCTAGTCGGCGAGCTAGAATCGAGTCGAAGGAAAGTTGATCGAGCTACAAAGCAAGATAAGCATCGAGCTCATGGCAAGCTAGCGGCGAGTTCAAACCAAGCTATATAAGCTCCACGTGGCGATCCATAAACATGCCATATAACCACCAATCAAACCAAACAATAAGCACAAAACCAAGCAAGCGGTCAAAGACCGAGTCTAAAGGGCGAGATAAAGCCTTAAAAAGGATAATTCAAATCCTCTCGACCAATTTGGGGTTAACCTCACACCAACAAACTTAGCCCAACGAATCGGTAGCCAACTTGGGAGGATGTGGTGAGCTCGGACACAATGCAATGCAGAAAAGGTGATAGTGAGCGATATAACGTGGCAGTGCGATAGCAGACACGAGCTCGGGCGATGTGGAAAATAACTAACAGCGCAGTGGGAAAAATTGAACGAAGATAGAGATGGGGACAGGTATCGACCCACCAACCCGTCGCATGCAAAGTGGTCGTCGTAACCAACTCGACCAATTGAGTTGGTTGGACATGAGTTGGATGATGGAGGTTAAATACACCAATTTCAGGCCCAACCCCTAGTATAAAAGGGGGTCGAGGCCATACCTCTCACACAACACAACAAAGTTTAATTTTTCAAGCTTAGTGTAAAGGAGAGAGAGGAAGCCTTAGGAAAATAATTAGGCACTTAAAGTCCTTATTTAAGGCATTGTAATTGAGTTGATAATTATTTAACGTAATCATTTATAGAAGGCAATTTATTCCTTGGTCTTCTTGTGTGGGGCGAAGCTTAGGAGTGGAGCCAATGAGAGGTTATCAAGCACCGTAGAAACACATTATAGAGCTATGATTATTCATACGGTGGGATTATATCCAAGTTCGTGTTTCTTGGAGGCCACAGAGGGGAATCATATTGCTTTGAGATTATCGACAACACCAAATCCAACTTAGCTTTGTGTAGAGGTGGAGGTCCTGCAACAAAGGGAAGTCTACATGAGGGTGGAACTCATTGACAGCGACACTATTTGAATTAGCTCTGTGTAGAGGCCGGAGGCTATGCGATAGGGGAAGTCTACATGAAGTTTAAATATGGAAAGTAATGCCGAAACATTAAGCAAATTTCCAAGAAGCGAGTCTACGTTTTGTCGAGACCGATTGGCACTAGAGTTTAGGTGAGCGAATATTCATTAAAGTATTATAACTTTCTTTGTATTTATGATTGGAATGTTAAAATGAATCGATTCAACATTTAGTAAACCCGAGAGATGTAGGGAATTCACGAACTCCATTATCAAATCATGTGCATTGTTGGTAATTTTACATTTACATTGCATTTTATTGAAGTTGATTTATTTTGCGGGGTTAAAATGGCATTAAAATAATTTTCCTATAAGAATCCGTTGGTTGAAATTTTTTTGACCAGTTTACGGATCAAGTTTGGTATCGAGTAGGTTTTCTTGCTGCAAAATTGCTATCTACGAAGCAAGTTTGGTATTAGATATATGGTTTGTTGCCTATGGTTGCGGTGAAATGGACTTCTATCGGTTCATTCGGTGGCATGTTGTACTCACTATACAAGGCACCATAATGCTGATGGTGATACTACATCGACGAGTTTAGGCATGCCTAATTGTTGAATTGAGACAAAGTATGAAACTCCCACGATCTGCGTTGCAAGAAGAACGTCATCCCAAGGGACCCAAGAAGAATGGTATGGTCCTCATGTATGTGCACATTGCTCTATGAATGGGCATGATATGGAATAATGTTGTTATCATTCCTAGACCGAGCACCACAGCGGTTCCAATGTAGAATGGTGGAATGTAGAAAGGCATTTACAAATACCATATCAGCTAACCTATCTGTAGATACACCTCGGTACACACCTCATAGACTAGAGAATGATTCTCAATTGAGGTGATACCTACAACCCGTGGAATCAGAGAAGCAAGAGCTACAAGACAGGTTTGAGTCTCAGGAAGAATTCCTTGGAGGAGTAATCACATAATTATAGCATGAATTACAAGCTAAGGAAGAGTTCCTAGAAAAATTGTAGGATGGTGAAGAGGTGGTGAAGCAAGTACGCCCACCAATAAAAACATTGTAAGTGATTCATTGAATTTTCCTTCCCGTGAAGCTGTAAATCCTACTTTTGGTGAATTTGAAAAGCACACTAGAGGTATAAGATCAAAATTTCTTTTTAAAATGGGATATGAAGGAAAATGCCTTGGTGTAAATAGCAAGGTATTACTAACCCTATCTAGGTGGAGGAAGACCTCAATATGTGGGTCTAGGATACAATAGTGAAAAAATGAGGCATGAGAATGCTCCAAGATAGTTGAAGCGAGACAAACATTGAGTGTAGACTCCAACCACCGATCCTCTTGAAATAACCTACGGCGGGGAACATACTAGACTCTCTCGAAGAATAGTGAGAGCAAAGGAAAAAAAAAAAAGTTCCAAGGAGAGATCATCTCGTCTAGAGAAGAAGATTTCAAGAACGCATGAAATATCCTGAAGCCAACATAAGAAGGCTTGTTTCTCGCCGTAAGTCTTTCAAAGTTGACAACCCTAAGAGGTATGATCGTGTCTTCTTTGATTACAAGAAAGATCTTATAATAACCCCAGAGCTATTGTGGACATATCCATGTGCTCACTGTGGATCTAATAGCCATTGTGTGATTTGGTGTGGAAAAAAGAAAAATGCCAAGAGGTTTATGGTTAATGAAGACAAGAAAACTCTACCTCGTCTTAAGGAGCTGATACAAGACTAGAGCCACCAAATAAGGGAAAAATTTGTGATAGGTTTATCGTGCATAGTATTTCTCTTACAAACATTGGTAATTAAAGCTTTATTAGGAAGTCCTCATAAAGACCAAACAGAGATTCTCTATCCCGATTTTGGAAATGTCAATATCATAGTGGCACAACAAAAAGTAGTGGTCCCAAGATTGAACCGTATGGTGATTTATCGATTTAATGAGTAATAATTTGAATACCATCGAGTCAACCCTGAGAGATATCTTCGAGGCATCACAAAGTTCCAGATATAAAGGGGAGGAAAAAAAGCTTTTGGTGGACCAAAATCCTCTTTATTGTGGAGGTGTGATATGGAGGTCAACATTGGGCATTAGAAGTTCCCAAGATATCCATGAACCTACTCCTTACGGAAGAACATGTTAAGAGATTTCCTTCACCTATAGAACACATAAAATGGATATAGTACACTCAGATGCAGTCTACACAAGAAGAAGGTGTTCATAAGAAAGAGTAGGGCACATGGAAATAGAGATTGGACTGTTGTGAAAAATTGACAAGTGTTGTCATGGCGTCGAAGTGATGCGGGAAAAATAAATTTCACGAACCTCCGGTCTTCGACAAAAAGGAAATGGATTTGCAACAATGGGTTCCACTCTTGTTTTGGAAGGGGACTCGCCGTAGTAGAATTCCAAGTAGCTCATCAAGCTAAGACCAAGTTGAGGTCAAGCTAGTAATCGAGCTAGTCGTGAGCTAGAATCGAGTCGAAGGGTGAGTTGATCGAGATAGGCATCGAGATCATGGAAAGCTAGTGACAAGTTCAAACCGAGCTACATAAGTTCCATGTGGAGATCCATAAACATGCTACGTAACCACCAATCAAACCAAGTGATGGGAAAAAAACCAAGCAAGCGGTCCGAAGACCGATTCTAAAGGGGAAGATAAATCCTTAAAAAGGCTCATTCAAATCCTCACCCAATCAATGTGGGATTAATCCTATGCCAAAACCAGCTCAGTCGGATTTAGTAAGCTCGGGCACTACACAAAGAGAAAAGGAGACAACAAGCGATGGCGTGGTGGGCACAATGGCAGACATTCGAGTTCGGCGTCATGGTAGACAACTCGATGCATTTGGTAAAACCAAATGACAACATAGATGAGGGCAGGATCAACCAACCAACCTGCCGCATACCAAGCGGTTGTTGTAACCAACTCACCAAGCCTGAATTAGTTGGACATGAGTTGGGTGATGGAGGTTAAATACACCAATTTTGGAGCCGATCCCTAGTATAAAAGAGGGTCGAGGCCATACCTCTCACACAACACAACAAAACTTAATTTTTAAGCTTAGTGTAAAGGAGAGAGACGAAGCCTTATGAGAATAATCGGGCACTTAAAGTTCTTATTTAAGGCATTATAATTAAGTTGATTATTATTTAAATCAATCATTTGTAAAAGGCTATTTACGAATTAGTCTTCTCATGCGGGGCCGGAGATCAAGAGTGAATCCAAAGGAGGTTATCAAGCACCTTGGAGAAGCACATTATAGAGCTCGATTATTTATACGATGGGAATAAAGCCATGTTTGTGTTGCTTTGAGGCCGTGGAGGAGAAGCTGTATTGTTGAGCTCGTTGATGACATCAGATCGAATTATCTCTATGTAAAGACTAGAGGTCATGCAAGATAGGGGAGTATACAAGAGGGTGGAACTCATTGACAACCGATACTATTCAAATCAGCCCCTGTGTAGATGTTGGAGGATTTAAATGAGGGAAGTTTACGAGGAAGTGTAAAATCGGAAAGCAATGTCGAAACATTGAGTAACTTTCCAAGACCCATCTAGGTTTTGTCGGATGATCGGCACGAGTTTGGGTGAGCCGAAATATTCATTATAGTATTGTAAGCTTATTTTTACTTATGATCGAAACACTATAATGAATCAGTTCAACATTTAACGAACTTGGAGGCGTAGGCAATTTACGAACTTTGTTATCAAATCATGTGCAATGTTGGTTATTTCTCTTGCATTGCATTTTGTTAAAGTTGATTTATTTTCGAGGGTTAAAAATGACATTAAAATAATTTTCCTATAAGGATCCATTGGTTGAGAAAACATTTGACCACGAGTTTACGAGATCATTCTAGGAAATAATAATTTTTACTAGTATATATGTTACACATGTGAAACATGAGTGATTATGGGGATGTGGTTGTTTGAAAGAAAAAAATTGTATTGCATTAAATATTTTGCTAAGTGAAACATTTCCTTGGTGGACCTCTTGACCACTCGAACACTTTAGGTAGTCATTTGGGTCGGGTTGGTAATCTCAATGACCTTACCACTCATGTACTAGCTCTAAAAATATAAACTTTGTTTCAAAAACTTGGGTAAAATTACTCTTTGTTGTGTTAAAATGTCTTCTTTCCACCTTACAAACCCAATGTGGAATAGGTATGCATGAAATTCCCATGATTTTTTCTTGTACAACCAATGATTGGAATGTCATACCCTTAGCTTAAGATTGTAGATCAACTATTAGACGAAGATTATCCCGAGGGAGGATATTTTTCCCATCTCGTTTTCAAATTAATTTTGTAAGTTAAGTAACAAAATCACCTCTTCTAACCACTTAAAACCTATTTGAAATGGGTAGGCCAAAATCTATGCGATCCATTTATGTGTGACCTAACGACTTGAGTGTCTTATCTTAGCTTTAAGTTGATGGATCAATTAATAAATAAGTTTTATCCCTAAGGTGGATATTTTGTGGGATGGTTTCTAACCCAATTTATAAGTAATTTTATAGAAGTGCCCTCGGATTCTTTAAATTTCATCGGATTGGCATACCTAGGAGGAGCACACAATGGAGCAAAAATTTTCTTTTTGGCTTCCATGCTACCTCCTTGATAAGAAAATATTACAAAAATGACTGAATTGGATTTCAATATTTTTGGAGGTGACCCGTAGGTGTCTTGTTTTGCTAAAATTGGCCACTTCCTTAAGCTGGTTGAAACTAACTTTATTTTCCTCAAGTCAATCTTTACCGAGATGTTTGAGTGGAATGGCGTAAGTGATTGTAAAATTTTGTTAGTGTTGGGATCTTTTTAGGACTTTTCCTACAGTTAGTAACCCTTAGTTATTGTATGATTTTTTAGTTATCATATAGAATCATGAAAGTGTAGTTGGTGTAATGTCCTTTTTGGGCTCAAATTTGAGGAATTTGGATTTTCCCCTAAACACTAATGGAACATTATTAAAAATGATGCCAACGACATGTAGAAAACTTGATTTTTATGACAACAAACTGATTTTATGCAAAAATTAGGAAGTGAGCTATTTTAGGTCCACAAAACCCTAAACAACCTAGGTAGAATTCTGATTTTAGCCTTTCCCACACACAAATCTTCAAAAATACATCAACAACATGAAACCCTTGGTGAAGTCATACAAAATAAATGCTTCAAAAATAAATTACAGACTCTTGTCCAATTAATTATTGCTAAAAACAATTGAAACTTCATTATTCCATATCTTCATCAATAGTTGAAGATAAAATGCAAATGATAGCTCAAATTGACCACAAAATATCAGCTATCCAATAAAATTAGAATAAGGTTTTTCCAACTACGAAAACCTACTGAAAATTGATCACAAAATCTCCAAATGGGTAGATCAAGATGGAAATGAATGTGGCAGCCCCAAAAATGTGCCCTAGTTGGAATGTGTGCCCTAAGACCGATAGAAACCCTTTCCATTCTAAAATTTTTAATTTTGAAGCTCTAATGTGACACCTAAATGAAGTCACCAATGCAACAAATGAGGCTTTCCATCCCCAATTGTTGTGACTATTGAGGGTTTTCGTCCCCAATAGGATCCAATGAGGGGTTTAGTCCTCAAAAGGTGAAAATGAGAGTTCAATGCTCCAATTTCTAAAAATAAGTATGTAATTCACAAGATGATTGTAATGCAAGAAAATATACGTGAGTTGAATGCGAGAAAACAACTAAATTGCTTCCCTAATCTAATCTTATCAAACAAAACCTCAGATATAACAATGGATGGAAAGAGATGAGAGATTCACAATACCTTTAATTACCTACAATTTGGACAACTCCTTCTTTGATGTGTTGGATTTTCTCTTGCATTTATTGTTGATTACACTTACTTGGCTCCAGATTTTGCGGATTCGTTTAGACAACATCTCCCCTTTGATTGTGCTTGGATTTGCTTAATGAAGATGAAGGTTTTAATGATGATTGATGGATTGATTGGGTGATTGAAGAAGATAAAAATGACAAAGATTTGTTAAATTTACAAATAAATTTCTCTCATGTAGGAGGATAGCTCAATTTATAGTTTGTGGGTGGAGGATTCAATGGCTAAGATGAATCCATTTTGGATTTAGATCAAGGGTATAAAATGCATGTGAGGATTAAAGGATTCTAGAGTGGAAGAATCTAGAATTTGAATTCAAAATTCATGGAGAGAAGAAGCTTCCATTCAATTAAAAATTCAATAGAAGGAGAGATTTAGAGAGGATTCTAGAAATATAAGCCTCTAGATTTAGAGGTGAGGATATGGTTAGGATTAGAATTAGATTAGGTTAATAAAGATGATTAGGGGTGAGGTTACATGGAAAGACTAGGTGTAGGGATGTGTAGAGTAGGTGGGTAGGTGGGTGTAGGAATATTAAATTCCTATAAAATGTTAATAGGGGTTATGATAGGATAATATGATATAATAATGAAATGATGGGATAACAAGGTAAATATGGATTAAAATTTATTGAATAATAATAATTAATCTTGCGATTAATTATTATATAGATGATGTTGGGATATTTACGGGACAAATTAATCGTAATTAATCATGTCAACATTTTAGATGTCTACATTCTCCCTCTTTGAATGGTTATTGTGTAGCAATGACCGTTCAAAGAAAAAGAAGAGAAGATGTTAGGATGGTGATATGATGCCCCCTCGAGGGGTTAGGCGGGGAGGAATGAGTCGGGTAACCACTTGAAAAGAGGAGAGGCTCAAGTTAGTAGATGAGGGGGATGAGAGGATGAGAAGATTTTAGGATTTAGAGGATTAGAAGATTTGAGGATTCAGAGGATTAGGATGAGAGGATTAGAAGATTTGAGGATTCAAAGGATTAGGATTAGAGGATTAGAATATTGGAGAGAGGGAGATTAGAGGATTAGGAGATATTGGATTTGATAGTGGAGGATGCCCCTAGTCAACGATGTATGACAAGGGTGAAGATTTAGGATTGGTGGATTAGAGGATGCCCGGTTAAGGGGTTAGGTTTTGAGGATTTTGAGTATAGGATGCCCTGATCAAGGGTTAGGATTTAGATTTGAGGATGTTGGATTTGAGGATGTTATATTTTAGTATTGATTGGATAGGAAGATAGGGTATTGGATGTTGAATTTTGAGGATTATTGTGTTAAGGAAAAACTTGGAAAACTATGAGAAGTAGACTAACACCTAGTAGCCTAAAGTTTGTACCAAATTAATCAATAACCATCATGATAAGAGGTAAGAAAATAAACTTCAAAAACATGCATTATGAATCAAACAAGCAACATACTATGTTTACTCTACTCTTTAGAAAGCTTAATAAAAATGAACCTAATTAGACTCTAAGAAATCAAAGTTGATTTTTTGTTTGCTCCAAAAGATGAAGAGATATCTCTAAGATGATTTATTAGATCATGCTTAGATAACTCTTACTAATCTAAAATGGAGGAAAGATGCAAGATGAAGCTATTTCAATGGTGGATGGCTTGGCTAGTGCAAATGAGCTCTTTAAGCTAGATAATCAAGATGTGATATAAGATCAAGATCAAGATGTCAATAAGGTGTAAGGTTGAAAGGGAGGGGTGACCCCTCTATTTATAGATTTTGGTTTGGAAGAAATGTGAAAATATAGTGCATGTGGGACAAATGAATAAGCCAAAATAGATCTTTTGGAAGTCAAAGTACCTTTTGACTAGGTTAGAAGCTAATTAACCTCTTAAGATTAATTAGGGACTCTAAACAAGATTAGGAAGCCTTCTGAGAGTTCTGGAGGAATTTGGATTAGATTTCAGAAGTGTTGGAAGTGGGAGATAGCCAATGATAAGGTTCATTGATTAAATACAAGATAGAGGACTTAATCAACATAAAACTAGCTGATTAAGAGGAATATCACCCATCAATTTGTTGTAAAATGGCATCCTGAGTGAGTTGGAAGCAGAGTTAGATAACAAAGTGTCGTTATTTGAAACAAAGTGAAAGGAGATGAAGATATTCAGTGCAATGTTAGAATAATATTGCTTTGATCGAAATTTAGGTTTCTACAATTATAATATTGAGGATGTTTGAATGAGAGGATAAAAATTGAGTTTTGGATCGATTTAGATGATAGAATGATGATGAGGAGAGGATTGAGATGATGATTGATGAAGAGATGAGAAATAATGTTGAATTTGATTGATGATAGGATGTTAGAAGATGCCTTAGCCAAGGGGTGATGATTTTGGATGTTGGATGTGAGATGATAAGATTGGGATGTGGATATTGATTGATTGATTAAAGGATTTATTGGATAGGAGTATGAGGAGGTTAGATAGTGATATGATGATAAGGCTAAAATATGATGATAGAAGGGGATGTGATACCATAAAGTGCACTCTGTTATCATCATTAGTAATGTGATTAATGTGGCATAGAGAAAAATGCATCAAGGTATAAAGACCATGATGATTGAATTGATAAATGCCTGTGTCTTCATATCATTGGACATATTAATGTAAAAATATGGTCCTCATATCATTGGACCGTGTGAAAGAAACAAAAGGGGCCTAATATCATCTTACAAGATGTAAATGCAGATAAGCAAACAAAAACACACAAGAAAAAGCACACACATTGAATTTTTGTATTTTTTTGTGTAAATTTGTGATCTTTTGATGGAGTTTTTTGAATGTTTTGATTTTTAAATTTTGGATGTTTAGGTTATTTGATGTTGGATATTGAGGTTTATCATGGGATAGGTGATGGGGGATGGGAAGGGATGTAAGGTGGGATGAAACGTTATCCTAAAAGTCCCAAAGTATGTTTGGGTAGGATGAAAGGAAGGACCGAGTGAAATTAGATTGGGTGGATAGGATAGGGATTAGTTGATATGATAGGGTTAGATGGGATGTGCGATGGGAGTTGGAAAGGATGAGGGATGTGGTATAAGATAAGATGCGGGATACGAAAGATGATAAGATATACCCCAAGTATATAGGGGATGGATTGAGAGATAGATGTGGTGTGCCCCCAAGTGTAAAGTAGGATGGCTGGATGGATGAATGGATGGGTTCGATTTTCCCCATGTGTAGGGTAGGATGGGAAAAATTGATGATGACCCCAATAGATGATAGTAAGATTGATTGACCCCAGTCATGATGATGACAGTTCTAAAGGGACATGATGAGGATTGGATGAAAATGAAATGATCATCATCTTCCCATGGATGTTCGATCCAAGGGAAAAAGATGTGGATGTGATGGATGAAAGGAAAATAAAATCGGTGATGAATAAAATATGATCCTAATGACACATTTTGTAAGGTAAGAGTTATACTAAAAAAAGTGTGACCGAGGTCAAAACAATACTTGGCAACATGCAAGCCCTATGTCTCTATGAGATCAAAGTGTGTGTGATTGTGATGGTTAATTACCGCTTGAAGTGAAGACTTAATGGGTAGTATGTGAAGACAAATTAGCCAATGTATAGGGAGTGATTAAGTCAAATTATGGATGGAGTGTGAGCGAAAGGCTAAGTCGTGCATTGCTCCATTGACAGCCAAGTGTCCATAGCCCTGACGGAGATACATCTAATTCTTGTCACAACATTGATCTACTGCCAACTAGGAATCCATAGCCCCGGTAGAGTTGTTGGAAACGCCCCTAGAGAGAGCCTTGAGGTGGGTTTTATTTGATATTTTTAAGTTTGAGATGATTTTTTGATCTTTTTCTTTTTTATATTTGGATTTTTTTTTGCATAAAGAGGTTCCACTCTCTTGAGAAATCTCAAGGGTTAATAATCACTAGTGGCTTGATGGGGGATGGAAATGAGTGTGGAGATGACATTGGCTAGAGTGTCAAAAGATACACCCAAGGGTATTCACCACAAGTTGATTAAGTGTATTAAAGTGTTTGGATCTCTAGGAGGACAATTGTGCTTGAATGTTGGAGGTAATGATAGACCAAGGTCACACGGTTGTAGTAGGTATTATTAGCTTACAACATGTGTGATTAAGTTGATCGAGTGTTCAAATGAATGGATTGAAGAGGATATAAATGGATGTGATAATAATAATGGATTAGATGCAAAGGGATTTAGATATTGGATGGAAGGAGGATGGGTGGGAAGGAAAGAATATTTGTGCGCATGCAACGAATTATGTTTTCAATCCATTTTTAGGTGTTTGGTATTTGTAGGGGAATTGAATGATTTCTAAGCTGTTTTGAGTGGTTGGGATGGTAGGATCAACAAGAGGAGTGGTAGAAATGGATTGTGATGGAGTAGTGGGAATGACATTGTTAGTTTTAGGTTTATATCCTAATCCTAAACAACCTAGATTTTGAGGATGGGAGATAGGTTCGCGAATGCCTTGTTTATGGATGCCTAACCCTTTGCCTTGATGTTTCATATTAGCAAACATATTTTTGGCTATAGAATATGAAGTGGATGGAGAATATGATGTCATGTGGTCATCATGAGATTGGGGGTTATAGTTTTGTCATCCACTAAGAGGCGGACTTAAAAAATGATGGGAGGGTAGATTTGTTTGGGTTTTTGGTTGGTAAGGGATGTTTGGATGTATGATGAGATTTAGATGGATGACTATGTTTGGATGTTGGGTGGGTTTGGGATGGTGGGAAATTATTAGGGATAGGATTGAAATGGAAAGGTTGTATATAGATAGGTACAAGGATAATAATTCCTTGGTTAACAAGGTTTTGGACATAAGAGTGAAATTACATGCAACGATTGGTCAAATGTCCATGAGTGCGATGGAAGTCACAATAGTAATGTTACCGACACCAAGATGTTTTGGGAAGGTTTTGATTTCGTTATTTGATAGGGGATGGATGATCATATTGAAATTTTTAAGATGATGGAAGATGGTGGTAAAGGATTCTCCTAAAGGAGTGTCTTGGTTTAGGTTAAATCGTTTTGGGGAGTAGGAAGTAAAGGTACGGGATTGGGTGGATTATGAGATGTTTTGGCTGATTTGTATTTATGAGCTGGATTAGATGGTTGTGGCTTAGAATATGAAGGGGATGGATTATTCCTGTGGACCAAAGTGGATGGTTTAGGCTTGTAGGCGAAGTAGATTTGGTTGATTTTAGATTGGTTGGAGTATGTGGTTTTGAGGTATATAATTTTGGCTTAGGATTAGATTGTTTGAGATTAGTAGATGTAGATGAAGGGGATGGGGTAGATTTAGATGAAGGGGATGGGTGTGATATGGGGGTCACATTAGATTTGGGTGATGTTGGGGATGAAGGATATTTGGGAGATGGGTGTGGTGTAGGAACTACATTAGATTTGGTCAATTTAGGGGATGAAGTAGATGAAGGTGGTATAGGAGCCTCATTAGATTGGGTAGGATATGGGGTGGGGAGAGGATTGGGATTGTATTTTTAGGTTTAGGATATGGTGCCTTAGGATTCACATTAGATGTTTTAGGATTGGAGGATGGTAGATATGAAATGGGATTAGAGGATAACATAGTGTTAGGTTAAGGTGATGAAGGGGTTAAGATGGGGTCGGGTGTGGATGAAGAGTATAAGGGTGGCATAGGATCCACATTAGATGGTTTAGGATTGGGGGTAGAAGGGGATGAGGGTGACTTAGGAGTCATGGTGGATGAGATAGTTTTGATAGGATTGGACTTAGATGATGAAGGGGATGAAATAGGCTTAAAGGATGAATTTGATGGTGGATTAGGGGATGTGGGTCTATCTAGGAGAAAGTTCTTAGGATCAGATTGGGATGATGAAAATAACAAGGATGGATGACTAAGATGCAATATGGGGGATGATAATTTTGGGTTAATTTGTTGGGATTGTTGTGGATATGTGAATGGGACTTGATTATAGGTTTTACGATGATTGGATTTAGGAGTTGAGATTTTGGATGGTGGTGGATTATCCACATGAGTTTTGATGGAAGGAAGGTGTAGGTCATGATTATTGATAGGGTATTTGGAGGTTGGGGTTTGGGATGGTTGTGTGGGATTGAGATGGGTGCCTATATTAGCAAGGACACAAAGGAGGTCCTCTTGGTCTAGGTCAAAGTTAGTGAGGTAGTCAAAGTCGATGTAATTGGCTTGTGGGGATAGTGATTTATGTTGATTAGGTTGAGGTGTGGATTGAGATGATTTGGGTTCCTCAAGGAGGAAGTCAATGGGGTGAGGGGTAGGGATATTAGGAAGGGGAAATTATGGATGGGGTTGGTTAGGAGATGATGGTTTAGGAGGTGATTGGTTGATACATGATTTAAGATTAGATATTTGTTGATTGAGTTGTTGGATGGTTTTTAGGATGTTAGGATCAACATGGGATGGTTGATTTGGATGGCGAGGAGAGGATTGGTTGAGGTAGGATGTGAGATTTAAGATTTTTATTAAGGTGTTGGATAGTATGTGGGATTTCGTGATCAAAGAGAGATGGTTGACTTTTATGGGTGGGGATGATGGGATAGCTTGGTTGATGGATTTAGAAAATAGGTAGGGGTCTTGATATTGGTTTGTAGAGGATGGGGATTGAGTTAAAAAGGCCATGGTTTGAGAGGGTGTGCGGGTGATATATTTGGACTAAGTCGGTTGATTAAGGATGGTGATGGGATTTGGATTGGGATTTTTTATTAAGGATGGTTGATTATGATGATGTTTTATTGATTAAAATTTCAAGGTGGTAGGATGGTTAAGGGTGTTTACAAGATAGTAACAAACATGAAACACACACACCCTAACTATTCAATTGGGATTATAATCAAGCTATAGCCCACTTTCAATACCACACACCGATGATGGTGCCACAATTGGATCTCCACCTATGTGTCAATGTGGGGTTGGCTAACGAGTGATCTTGGGGAGTGTGGCCTCCTTGTACTATAGCTCGATATGTGGCCAAAATGTTTCCTAATCTAGGATGTATGAGCTCACTAAGGGAGTCCCCGATATACCTTTTGGTACGTGGCGCTGTGTATGTGTTGCAAGGATATTTTCTAATACACGGGTATTGGGACGTGGAATCCCCTCACTTCACGTCGCTCTTAAAACAAACAAGCGCTTAGCCAATAACAACATCTATCCAAGAATTTGTATACCTTTCCGAGAACACGGGGTGTGTCTACATGCGTGGAGATGAATCCCATGGTCATGAGACCCCTAGGACTATGACAAGTGTGTGGATATCACTTCCACGTCACGTTACCCCCTAAAAATAATGAAAAGGGAGGGAATGATAACCGCTTTTGAACCTCAAGATCGTCTTTCAACGTGAGAGGAGAGTATACATGGTGTTACCTTAAGGATATAAACAAGAAGCAATGTAGAACACATAAAGGATGATATATGCAAAATAATAATTAAAAATTAATGACAAAATATTATATTATATAATGGGGTCTTCAAAAGGAGATCTTGTAAAACAAAGGATTAGTAGTTTTGGTTTTATACCTAATACTCTTAGACCGCTTGGGCTGCAAAAGAGGATGGTTAGTAGTTTCTCTACTTAATCAAAATCCATGCAACTACAAAATTTAGGTAAAAACAAAATGAGTATTGAAATGGACAGAGTTCCCCCTTATTCTGTAATATTCATGCAAAAATAGAATGTGAAACCCTACAAAACACCATGAAAACACCAAAAACATGATCAGATTGATTAGTACCACCATAAAATTTTAACCCAACAAAGGCGCTAATTTCAGAGCAAAGGTGCCACTTCGGGTCAAAGGTGTTAAACTAGCAAAGGAGCTAAACTTTTAGCAAAGATGCTAAACTTTCAGTAAAGGTGCTAAACTACCAAAGGAGCTAAAATTTTTGCAAAGGCACTAAATTTTCAGCAAAGATGCTAAACTAGAAAAGGTGCTAAAATAGCAAAGGAGCTAAAATTTTAGTAAAGGTGCTTGAAACAAGTAAATACAATGTTAGCAAAGTTCAATTTTCAAAGAGCAAGAATAAGCGCTAAAGTAGCCACAAAGGCACCACGAGTTTTAAAAGGCACTAATACATTACCCTACAACCAAGGTGGTTAGTATAAGATGTAAAGGTGTTAAGGTTATGTCAAAGGTGCCACTTCTTCAAAGCATAGATACTAAAAGTCGGGGCATAGGAACCAATATGGAAAACTGTCACAAAAATTCAAAATTTTAAGGTGTAAACGAACACGAAATTCTTTCAAATTTGGACAACTTGTTCTAAATATGAAATGTTATTAAAAACAAGAAATATTTTGGGGGGTAAGACCCATGGTGGGCACAAATTGTAATGCAAGAAGCGACTAGCTTGTGAATGCAAGAAAAACAAACAATTTTTTCTCGTACTCTAATCTTCTAAAAAAAAACCTCGAGATAGAGGAATGCACGGAAGGAGAGAAAATACAATACCTTCACTTACCAATGAAGAGATCCCTTGATTTTTTTGATGTGCTCTTGATGGTGGATTGGATGTTCTTGCTTCAGATTTTGGAGACACTTGGGCAACACCTCCCCTTGGTTGTGCTTAGATTGTTTGATGAAATATGAAGGTTTGAATTGATTTTAGGTTGATGGATTAATTGGATGATTGAAGATAAAATGGATGATTGATGAGACAAATTGGAAGAGATTTATTATGGATGATGTTTAAATATTTGCAGGACATATTAATCATAATTAATCATGTCGACATTTTAGATGTCTATAATGATAATTACAATAATCCCCAACATTTTATTTTATACAATTTTCTTTCGTTTCTTTGTGGAGCACTCCATGTAGGCCTCTTTATTTATTTTTAACATTTTTTTCCTCTTAAAGAAGAATGACCTCTCTCCCTTCTCGTCGATTGAAAATAGGCTAGGGGTCTTTTTTCTACTTTATAATTTAAAAATACCTTTTTATTTTTAATAATAATATTGTTAATTTGTCCCAAAATGAAGAATTGGTGGGCTGACTTAAAATATTATTTAATTATTTATAATTTAGAAAATGGGAGATTACAAGTGGACATGTTTCTTGTTTATCTACTTCATGAATGCTTTTTAAAATTATCACTTTAGGGACTCCTTTGAGTGGCCACATTTTGTGCATGATTTGGAACAAGTTGTGTTGTTTCCCCAAAATGAGAAGTGAGAAGAAGATATGTTAGATTCTTATAGTATGTAATATAGACCATTTGTATGTTCCTCTTAAATATTTTGATAAATATAGAAAGTGCTTGTGGTGAGGTTTTTTCTTTTGGATAGGAGTTCCCCACACAAATTTGTGTTCATTGTGTTATGTGTTCTTATTTAAATTCCTGTTGTATTCAATTGTTTATATACACACTTAATTGTTTATTCACAGTTAATAATTTGACTGTATAATTCCTAATTGCATCAATTATCTTATTTTTATTGTTACGACAAAATGAATGGCAAATGACATGACATGAAGAAATATTGTTTTTCTCTCTCTCGGCCCCCTTGAAATTTCAATGACCTTGAAATTTGTATCAAGAAATATTGTTTGTGGTTTTGGGGCATGCTCTCATACCACCCACTTTTTTGTTGGAAATATCTTGTACCATGTTACAATTAATATAATATAAGATCTTTTTCATAAAAAAGAAAAGAAATGTTTCTCTCCTCTCTCCATAAATTTAAAGGCTATATTTTGTTCTTGGTAAACTTGAAGTCCATGCCCATGTTTGTGCAGATCCATGTTATTGTAGGTTGTAGGGTGTTGAGAATGAAGATTACAAGCAAACAAATCTTCCAAAGAATCTTATCTATAGTTGTGCTCATAACTTGTAATAGTTTCTCGATTTCTCTATGATGTGAAAAAAGTAAATTGCAGAATATTAGAATATGAATAATGTAATTAGTGCAAAGATTTTTAGGATTGTTTTAAAACATTTCTTGTATGGTAGTATTTGAATCCACGAAAATTCATAATGTAAGTTGTTTGAACATCTAATGACTAGATACTATAGTGTTCGAATCTCAAAAAGATAGTTTGTAATTTGGTAGTGTTTATGGAATGGGCATCGTGGATAAATTGTGTTCACCTTGTATTTCATATTAAGTAGGAAAAATATAAGTTTCATATTTGAAATAACATATGAAAATGGTTCTCTAACTGTCGAAATAAAACTTGTTTTTATTAATATGTGGTTACGTGGTGCCCTAACATGCAAAATTACACTGCATGTCTTTAGTGCGAATTTGTAGGGGTTAATGCCTTCATTTATGCTTTAGATTATTTTAGCGGTAGTGAATCCTATGCTTGGCCTAGAAATGTAACTCTTCTTATTTTCCTAGTGGGTGTGTTATGCACTAGTGGTGAAATTCAAAATTGATAAGATAAGATTATCACATGGCATCTATATTACGCTATGCTCCATCTTGTTGAACAAGTGCTCATTGTGGTGAAAAATATCTTGTTTAGCCTCACCAACTTGAATAAACTATTGTAGCATTTAACTTATGTCAATACTCTAAATGAAACCATCAATGAATGTGCTGAAACTTGAACTAAGCTTATTCCTCATTGTCATAAGGATGAACCTTGTGTGTTGTACATATACCTTTCCCTCTAGTGGTGTTTCATCTATTTTTAAATGAGGATTTTGTCCCTTGATATCACTCTTGAACCAAAATGCTCTTTATTCTTAGGAGGAAAAATTGGATGGGAGTTCATTAACATGGAAATCATTTAGCAACTATTGTCCCATTCGTCTCCTTCACTCCCATTCTATCTCCCTCTCTTTATCCTTTGAAAAATGGAATTTACTAAATTCATGTTTTCTTGTCTAGGTGTTGAGGATCATTGTAAACCTTGCTAGTACTAATATGTTTCATATGTCTTCCATTGGTTTCGTGGTGAATGAATAACCGTGTCGGTGAATCTCTTTTACAATCCCCTCTAAATAAAGTGTTTGGGTAAATGAATACTACCTATGACTATTGAATGCAAATTTTCTCTTGAGTATCTTTTCTCACTAAATGTGTATGATTTCCACATTGCAATTTAGTAATGATGTATTACTCAAATATTAGGTGGGTTTTACCTATTTTTGGGTTGAAAATATCAAGCATGAAAAATTGCATGCAGACAATGTAGGGGTTGGGTCTATGCGTTAGACCAAGTTGATCTTGATGTTGTGAGACCGAGTTGTGTTAATTAGTTGAGCTATACTCCTTATGATACTCACCTATTGAATGCATTAATGGAGAGATGGGATTTGGATATTTGAACCTTTTAGATGCCTACGAGAAAAGTCAATATGACATTAGAATATGTGTTATGATGTTGCGTGAAGTTGACTGCACCTCATCACATTGATATTTTAGACTTGTCCGAGGGCTTAAGAGGGGTCGTCGACATGAGTCAAATGTCCTCCTGAATGATATAGTTATCGAACCCATTCTTAGATTGTTGAGATACTTGTGTGTATTGATAGTTTCATTCATTTCTATAGAAACTAGTGGCATCACGATATTCTAAATGATGTGACTAATCATAGAGAGTATAAAGGGACATCCCACCTAGTACTCATTGGGGTGAATCATACTGGTCCACCTTTACATGGATTGGTATAAATTTTGTAAAGATAAGCATGGTGGTGGGATTGCTGTTATCACTATGTTACAAATTTGGATATATGAGCATATTCTTGTCACCAAACCTACGGTGCCATTGATTACTTGGACACCTCATCACAACATTGTTGTCGGATGGGTGGGTGCCCCAAAAATTACTAGTAGGGACATTACTTAGTGTCACTAGCTTCGTGATTGCCTTGCACTATGAGAGGTGTTGTATATAAAATTATTGGGACCATGTTGGGTGGCGGGGAAGATGTGATTAAGATACGTCGTATTCATGTTCGAGAGATGTTATTGGATTTTGGTTCTCTAATGTTCTTGATATTTTCCAGCATGAGAGGGTGACAAGGAAATTTGGTGTTGTACATGATGTGCCCCAACACCTATGTCATAAATGTGGAGTGATAGGTGTACCAAGTGTCTTAAGGAGATATTTTTCCCCACTAATGTTGATTTTGTAGATGCAAATGGAAACATGAGTGAGAAGAGGCTATTGTAGTTCCCAATGTAAATGATGTGGATTTCACATAGGCTTATATTTGATGATAGGATGATAGATGGCGACCACCTTTATGTAGATGTATGTTCTTTAATATTTTTCATCCTATTGTTAGTATAATGATACATTGATCTTGTATTTCTTTTGTAGTTACTTGTGATTGGGTTATGATGATTGATGAGTCACTTCATAGAATCACATGACATGTGGTAGAAATTAGGATAACCAGGTGATTAGAATGTGTGAGAGTTGAGGCTAGAGTATGCTCATTTGTTTGATCCTACGACTCCCACCATTATGCCCTATATGTACGAGGTTGTTATGTTTTGGAGCATGTTTTCATGTGTGGAAGTGTTGAATATTGTACACTAAATTTATTGTACACCCTCAACAGCTTTTTTCTTGCGGGGTTTGAGGCGCAACTCACGAGATTTTTTTGTCCTAAAAAGCTGTGCTTAATACCTTGAGAAACATGCTCTTCTCATATGGGATGGATTTTTGAACCATAGGTTTATGGGGTGGTTTTGGCCCATGGATTTGGTACCCACGGTATTGTAAAACTACTTAAGCAGTTTACTATTAATGTGCTTTTGGGATTTTGATTGGGTAGACATATCATTGTAGGTGGGTGTGAATTCGAGTGTGAATTCAAGAGAGTTTGTTGAGCATAGCTCAAAACAAATTTAGGTATTGTATTGAGAGAGAGGTGGCTTGTAATAAAATTCTGAGCAAGTGATTCTTGGTGGATGTAGCCCAAATCGGGTGAACCACATTAAATATTGTCTCTTTGTTGTGTTCTATTATTTTTGCACTTTTTCAGATCTGTAATATTTTCTGCATATTAGTCTATACTATTGCAATTTTGAGTGGGATTGTTCTACATATTTTATCCCTTATTTCCTAACAATTGGTATCAGATCCTAGTTTGGTTTGCTAAAGTGTTGAATCACATGGAAAGTTTTAGCTTGAGTGGGAGCTATGGAAAATGATGGAAGATTAAGGGTTGATAAATTCAATGGGTAGAATTTTAGTCTTTGGAATATGCAGATGGAAGATTACCTTTATCAAACAAATATTTATATTTTGTTGTCTAAGAAAGGAAATAAACCCTTGAGTATGATGGATGTGGAGTGGGATTTTATGGATAGGAAGGCACTTGGAACAATCGACTATGTCTTGCATCTTTGGTATTATTTAATGTTTTAAAGGAAAAGACTACAAAAGAACTTATGGATGCATTAGGAAGTTATATGAAAAAAATATACCTCTAACAAGATATTATTAATGATTTTTTTAATATGAGGATGTTTGAGAATAGTTTAGTAGAAGAACATTTAAATTATTTTAATATGGTTTTGAATATGATAGCTTAGGTTACAATAGAGTTTGATGAAGAAGTTAGGGCTTTATTAATTCTATGCTCTTTACCTAAGAGTGTGAATATCCCTGGTCATGGTGGTAAGCAACTCGGTTCCATCTAACTCAAAGTTTAAGTTTGAGGACGTTATAAGAGTGATTCTAAGTGAGGAAATGTCAAGAAAAAGCTCTGGGAATCTTCTACTTGAGGAATTCTTAGGCAAAGTGTGAACTAGAGGAGACAAGAATCTAGAAACCATGGAAAATCGAAAGATCGAGGTGAGGTCAAAATCCAAAAGCAGGATGGTATCTTTGGAATTGTGGAATGTTTGGGAATGGAAAGAAGGATTGTTGGGAGATTTAGGAAAAGAAGAAACAACAGGAAGAAAACAAAGAGGAAAATGTGGCAATGGGTAATGTATGTCAGGATGTTGTGATTCTTTCTTTGCATAATATTGTTGAATCTTGGGTTTTAGATTCGGGGGCTTCTTTCCATGCTACACCACATAGGCATTATTTTGTTGATTATGTTCAAGGGGATTTTGGGCATGTTTTTCTTGGTGATGATGAGCCTTACAACATAGTTGGAAAAGGTTTTGTTCAGGTTAAGATGTAAAATGGGAATACATGGCTATTGAAGGATGTCAAACATATGCCTACATTAAGACGGAATTTGATATCAGCGGGGTAGTTGGGAAGTGATGGTTGTATTGTGATATTTACAGTGGACTCTTGGAAGGTTACCAAGGGTTCTCTTGTGGTGGAAATAGGCAAGAAGGTTGGAACCTTGTATTTAACTACTAATAGCACTAATTCTTGTAATTTTGTGGCTTGAGATGAAGATACAACATTGTGGCACTATAAGCTCGGTCATATGAGCCATAATCACAATATTCTACCTTCGGGGTTGGGATCTCATCCCAGTAGAGGTATTTCCAACTGTAAGAAGAAGGGGAAGAAGCGAGGTGGGGAGATAGGAAAGATCTGAAGGGAGAAAAGAAATGAATTCCAAAGCAGAAAGGTCGGAGGGTCTATGTTTTGGGTGGTAGTAAACAGAGCCGAACTTACTCACATAGACGAACAAAGCAATACTGATGAATAAATGACAATAAAGTAGAAGTAGATTCAACAGAACAAACATATAGATCTAACATAAGAAAGCTCTGATGTATAACACAGGTATTCAACACAAAGTCTAAATATTGTATTAATATTTCCTTCTGTTACAAAAAGCTCAAAGTCTTTTCTTCTTACTTCTATTTTTCATCTGAAAAGTATCCATCCTTGAATACAACAAGTATTCAAGTATATATAGAAGAAGGAGAAGAGAGAAGACAAAAAGAAACCAACGACTTAATTACAAAGTATCTACAAAATATCTAAAAGTCAATTT
The DNA here is from genome assembly GCA_018340775.1 of Taxus wallichiana var. yunnanensis. Classification (NCBI taxonomy): domain Eukaryota; kingdom Viridiplantae; phylum Streptophyta; class Pinopsida; order Cupressales; family Taxaceae; genus Taxus; species Taxus wallichiana. Next base: position 516,161,885 of record CM031244.1, read on the forward strand.
GTTGACTTTTGGTGAACAGTGGATGACATCATCCCATGGTGCAACATGGATGATGTCATCATTTGTGCCAACATACTCTTAGATATTTACAAAAAGAAGATCGAGAGGAAGGAGACTATTCATCGTCGTCTCGTGGCCAAAAGGGAGTGTCTTGCTTACTTTGCTCGGGAGAAGTGATGTTAAACTGGGCCCGATATTCCATGAACTTGCTGATCATGGGCTGAAGTTGATCTTGAGCAGGATCCTTGTGGCGATCACTGATAACTTTGCAAGTTTCACGTTCATCCACGAGCCTTTCTGGGAGCTTGGAATATTCATTTCCTGCCTCTATCAGGTACCCTATAAAGTCACGACAGGCCAGAAGGTTGTTGATGCATTCGGTGTCGAAAGTGGCTTATGGCCCTAACCCTTGCGAGACGATCTCCTTAAAGATCCGAATAGTTTGGTCTGCCTTCCTCAGGGTGAAAGAAGGAGTGAGCAAGCCTAGGGACATTCTCAGGATGATTTGCTCCATCTGGTGCATAGCCTCCAAGGCTTCCTCTTTGACTTTATCTATCTTTTCGAGGACAAACTCCAACTGATCGACCCAGTAGTCCAAAGTAGAAAGGATTTTGTTGGGCGCTCAGGGTGATTGAAGACGCCGAACTTGACCGAGATCTTGGATTGAGCAGTCGAGCATTTTTGGAAGGTCTCATCTTTGCTGCCTAGCATGGTCAACTCTTGAGAGATAGGTCCATGATCACTGGAGATCTTTGTTTTCACGATTGATGTTACGATCAACTCGGTGAACTTGATGCGATTACTCCCTCACTTTCCTTGAGGATTTGGTCTCTCAGTGGATCTTGCCATACCTTGCTCACCGATTTTGGCGTATTCATTTATCTTATCCTGGCTTAGGGGCTCAGGAGTTTTGGTGGCAGTTGTAGGAGGTGCACTGCCCATTTTCTGCAAGGCGTGGAGAAGATGTTTATTTTGCTTCTTTAATAGCCTCTTTTCTTCCTTTGCTTCTGGAGCTTCTTGCGAAAGGGCATCATTGCTGAGATAGGGGCTCTCTCCTGAAGGCTTTCAGAAGATGTTCCCATTGTGACTTGGGTCACTGTATAATCTGTCGGAGACAGATCCTTTTTATCCTTTAAAGGATTGGGATATGCAATCTCCATTACTCTTTCTCCGATGCACTCTGAGAGAAGCGGGTTATAGGATTTTGCTTCTTAGCCCCCTTTGCTGGGATGATGGAGAAGTCCATCGGTGCGATAGGAACTTTCCTCTTTTGTTGGCTCAGATGCTGGGAGATCCACGCTGGACTTATGGGAGTGGGACCAGAAGTGGAAGAGGGGGCAGCTGCAGTAGTGGAGGGAAAGTGCGTAGAGACACTTGGTGGCGGCATTGAAGAGAGGTCAGAAAGTGCTCGGGAGGAAGGGACACTGCAGGGGAGGAAGATGTGGGAAAGGAAGGGAGCTGAGAGATGAGAGAAGAAATGGTGGGGGACAGCTCCACGAGAGAAGAGAAGATGGATGACGAGGAGGGGAACAGTAGAAGATGGGGGAGAGGATACGACCAAAGGAATGGTCACTTGGGTCACACGAGGAGGAGAAGGAGGAGAGGGAGAAGGGATAGAAGGGACCTCAGTAGTTGTAGTAGTGGCAACATCCTGAGTGGATGTGCCCATCGGAACATCTTCGGCCGCTTCTTTCTCTGGAGATAACAGGCTTACAACCTGTTTTTGTGCGGTGGAAGGGGACTCTCAGGAGCCTCTTCTCGAGTGGAGCTTGGTTCACCCTCTTTGTCTTTGCCTTTGACCCTTTGGTAGATGCTTTGGCCTAGCAGGTGCATTGCCCAATGGGGACGTAGTGAAATCTACCCGAGGTAGATGAGGCCATTCATCTGCGCCGGTGTTACATCATCCACGCAGAGTTTCTTTGACCCTATCTTCGATGGTCTAGGGCGCTTTGGTTCTATCGATTGCAGTAAATGGCCAGTTGTCCCCATCCGTGTCAAGATACACCTGATCAACTTCTTGATCGGTAGTTTGATAACCTTTTGGGACAATGGCCATGCCATACTGAATGATCTCTGCCAGGGCCAGGTGGGAATGGTCCTTTCTTCTGAGCTCGACCTCATGATATAGGTCGATATAAATGTCCTCGATCTGTGGAATGTGGATAGGATCGAGTTTTGCCTTGGGAAGGAAATTCCTTGGATCAAAAGTGGGCCTTCAGGAAGTTGTGCTTTAGATTGAGTAGTTCTAGCTCTGCAAACATTTCCCGGGCTTTGTGGTGAGAAATGCAGTGTATCACCCTTGTGTAAGGGGAAAGGAGTTCCGCCCTTCTTTCTCTTTCAAAACATTTCTCATGGTAGGTTATGAGCTATCGGATAGCTCAACGAGGATCAGCTTAGGGGCATATCTTGGCAATTTGGTGGGCTCCCAAGAAGTTGGCGCTACGAGATAGGTGAAGGTGGGAAATTGTGTAAATAAGGCCCCCACTCTCTCTGTTTGCTGCATGACAATGCTCTTGGTGTTCGAAAGTGAGTCATGTTGGGCCTCAATAGGCAGACGATGCTGTAGAAGAAGGCATCGTTGATTTTGGTGAACTGTGAGATGTTGTTCTCAGCTTCAGCTCTAGGTAGTACTCATATATTCTCACTTGGGGCCAAACCCCGCATCGGCTCAATGCTGGATAATCCCTCTCTGAGGCTGCAGCATAAACTACGTAGGAGTTCATGTAGAACCTCCCCATTGTGGTGAGTTGTTGGAGCTGCTCGGATATGGTGCTGCTTATGATCTCCGCCCACTCGAAGCGTTGATCTAGTACGTTCTTGTTCATAGTTTCAAAGTACCTGAGCATCCATTTGTGAAAGTAATGGGTGTTAGAAAGCCCAAATACTCTACTTAGGAATGTGATAGTATCACTCAGTTCCTCGGAGAATCACTACGGTGAATAACCTGTGGCCATCTAGTTACCACCTTCTTGTTCTTTAAATACACTTCATTCATCAGCTGCATGCACTGGTCTTCATTATCCTCCCATGCCTTAATGCAGTCCTCTTGGCTCACGGCCACGAAATGCGGTGGTGAGGGATGCCAAGCATGATTTCGAAGTGTCGGGTGGTAAGGTTGATCACGACTTCACCCTTTTCATTTTGGACACACCTCGTGTCTTTGTTGTAGCAGTGGGCCACTACCATCATGAATTCATTGTTCACTGCACTGATGGGGATCCCCCAGCAAAATGCAGGCCACTACCTACTAGTTTGTCCATCCAAGGACTCCCCGTGACTCTCCTGGTTCTGGCCCAGAAATCTTCCATGTCAATGTGACCGAGCTCAGAGTCTCTTATATCCAGGTCACATTCTGCCTGGGACTCGGGCATTCTGACCCTCTGATACTTGTACTTCATCTCTTCCTCTGTAAGTTTAGCTTTGCCCTTTGATTTGGTCGGTCTCTTGCTTGATGTAGACATATGTGGATCTGAGTTCAGTTGCTGATCTGCAAGAAGAAGAAGTGAAACCCAACGCAAAAGAGCCATGTTAGTTGTTAGATCTTCCATTAAAGCATTGACAGAAGGAAGAGTTAGCAATTTTAAGGCCTCGGGGTGCGGGGTGCAATGAAACTTTGTAGGCTGCATGAGGGTTAATAGTATGGCGCACGAAGAAGAAGGGTGTTACTGAGGAACAAATTAGCGCGAAAAGGCGCGCGGGCGCGAGATGCTACACATGACATTTTTGTTGTTGTAAGTAGAAGTGCTGCGCCCATTCATATGTTTTATCTTAGGCGCGAGATAATTTTCATGTTGCGGGGATAGGGGGATGCGCCCGATGGCGCATATATTTTCATGTTACATGGAACTTTGGTGCGCCAGAAAGGCGTGGGGTTGATGTGTGTAACATAGGCTTTATGTGCGCAAAAGGGGAACTTGGCGCGGCGCAGGGAAGGCTTGCATGACATTGTGTTCTTTGTAAGAGGGGATGCGCTGCGCCATTCATTGTTTTATTTACTTTTCGGTTTCACATGGTGCGGGTAATTTTCATGTTGCAAGCGGGATCAGTGTGCCTTCTTGGCATTTGTTTGTATTTTATGTGCAGGCGTGGCGAATGCGCGAGAGGAAAAAGTAGTCCAAAATTAATCTGTTAAGTTTTCTTCTCTCTGATGGGTTTGAGTGTGATTTTAGGCCTTTTACAGGGTTTTTTGGATGGTGAAGGGGGCCTGGTGAGGAGATCCAAGTGATTTTGAGGCAGAGCCCTCCTTACCAGTAGATCTGGAAAGAGGAGGAAGAGCTTGGGGGAGAAAGACAACAAGAACAACAAAAGGGGGGGGGGGTTTACAAATCCATTGCCTCCTACCATACAAATAATCAAAACAAAACATAGGAGGAGTAAGAACCACCTACCCGGAATATATATAGAATGTGAGAGACAAAGCGGGGTCCACGAACGTGACACGAGGATGACAGGCGTGCTGACAGGTGCAGAGGAATAAAATAATCACGTGTTTTCAATTGTGAAAGTGACAGGGCGGGTGCGCTATATATAGGCAAAGGTGTAATAAATGTGCCAACCACTTTTTCAAGAGGCGCACCAAAACATGTGTCGACACGTAAAATGGTGCGCCCTTTGGCGTGGATAAATGTGTGTCAACACGGGGATACTTGCGCCTTTGGCACAATTTTAAGACTGTCAACACTCCATTCCTTGCGCCCTTTGGTGCACCAAAACATGGTGCAACAATTTATGTGTTAACATGAAGGCGCATGCCTTGGCGCACGCAAGAATGGCGCATCGGAAGGTGCACCAAAACATGTGTCGACACTTTAAAGGGTGTGCCAAAGGAAATGAAGGGGGCATGGATTTACTCTATGTAACATAGATAAAAGGTGCGCCCAGCCAAAAAGGGATCAAAAATGGCTAAGTTTGGAGAACTAGATTTCCCGGAAAGGGATTTTAAGATCATTCGAACACAGAGGGGTCCACGACGAGGACCGAGGACAAAATTTGGTATGGTTACCTATAAAATTGCCCTCGTCAATTTTACAGGATAACAAGCTGGCTCTTTCTGGGGACTATCTTTGAGCGAGACTCAAGGGTAGAGAACCTCAGATCAACATGTGCCTATCCATTGGGTAACAGGGTCAAAAACAAGGGTGAGGATGAAAGCAAACACATGATGAAAAAAAAACACACACAAAAGTAAAGCTGTACTGAAAGAGCAAGCTCTACTTCCTGAATATTTTGAGGTGTTGCCGCTATAGGGAAGCGGGAGATCAGTTCCATCTAGATACGAGAGATAGAAGCTATTTTCTCTATTGAGTTGTTTGATCTTGAAAGGCCCTCTCCATAGAGAATCAAATTTCCCATGCATGCCCTTTGGCTCTTTCCGTTTGTCCCACAAAGGGAGAGTCTCCCACACTGGAACTCTCTTTGCTTAGCTTTTTTATCGAAGCAGTCTCTTGACTTGATTCGATGTTGGTGATCTGTCGACCACTCTTACTCTCTTTTCTCTTGAGTTCTACTAGATACATGATCCTCTTTCAAGAGAATTTTGGAAAGTCTCATCTTGATTGCTCGTGCCAAGCAGCGTGAGCAGGAAGTTCCACTGTAGAAATGGGAAGCTCGGCATCGGATTCCATATAACACTTGAAAAGGTGACATACCAGAGGACCTCTTGGGAGTAATGCGGTCTGCCCACAAAGCGTCATATAATGACTTGTGCCACGTTCGTTGATTCTTATCGACTAGCTTTCGTATATGATGGCCACTAGTTTTTATTACTGGATTCTACCTGACCATTTCCTTGGGGGTAATAATCGAGGCGTGAGCCAAGGTTATCCCGTATTCATAGAAAAAACTAATAACTTCCCGTGAAGAGAAGTTGGAAGCATTATCAGCAACAATCTTGCTTGGAGCGCCAAACCTGACAATGATATTTTCTTTGATGAAACTACAAACAACCTCGGAAGTGGCATGTTTGACAGGTATGGCTTCCACCCATTTCGTGAAGTAATCTATTGCTTTGTCAGGACATAACTATGTCCGGCACTCGATTGGGGATTGAGTGCACCGATAAAATCGATTCCCCATTGCCTGAATGGTTCATCAATGACAACCGGCCTGAGGGGAAAAGTAGCCAATTTTGGCTTACCAACAAATTGTTGGCAAGGCTCACACTTTGCTACCCAAGTGGTTGTATCTTGGAACAGTGTTGGCCAATAGTACCTAGCCGGATGATCTTGTGTGTTGTCACGGAAGAGGAGAAGTGACCACCACAGGATGAATCATGAAAACTCTTGAAGTAACTTTATCTGTTGTGGCTTGTCAACACATCGCAAGAAGATGCCATCTATTCCACGTTTGTATAAACCGTCATCCCAGATGACATATCTGGCTGCTCTGAGCTTTATAGCACGCTTCTCCTTTGTAGTTAGATGGGCTGGGCATTCACCATAAGTGAGAAAGAAAGCAATATCAGAATACCATTCATCGCTGGTTGTGACAAATAGAACCATGGGTAGTGAATCGGCTTTCTCCAGCTGGCTTTGTGCTCCATCGGTGCAATCATCTTTTCCGTCAGGGTCTTCTGAACCTTGGTTTTCAGCCATGAGCTGACAAAGGCCCTTGCCTCTTACTAGCTTAGTTGGTTTTATATCTAGATCATACTCTTGGACTTTTGCAATCCAATTTCCTCGCAAACTCCCTAACTCCTGTTGAGTTAGGATGGACTTGACTTGCCAGTGTCAGGGACTAGTACCATTGTATGAGAATTTAGAATGTAATACCTGAAGTTCTTGACTGCTTTGACAATGGTGAAGGCATGCTTTTCCAACTGAGTCATTTTTAATTCGTGAGGCTTGAGAGGAGAGCTCATAAATGCAATCGGGGATTCAACATCCTCAGAATTCTTTTGCATTAAGATGGCTGACACAGTGTGCTCAGATGCATAGCTATACATAATAAAATCCTTGGAGAAATCGGGACATACCGGGGGCTAGCGCGTGTGGTGATGGAGGCTTTTTATATCTTGAATGACTTCTTTCCTTCTTCGCTCCACTGGAAAGTTGGTGATCCTTTCATCATGTTTGATATGTGGTGAGTCTTTTCAGCAAAATCGGGAACAAAGCGCCTGAGAAAATTCACTTTTTCGAAGAAAGAGTGAACGTCGGTCTTGCTTGTAGGTAAAGTAAGGCTCTGAATAGCCTTAACTCTTTCGGCATCTATCTTCGTTCCTTCTTGCTTACTACTATGTGTCCCAAGTAACTTTCCTACGTGACTCAAAAATGGACTTTTTGGATTTAGGGAGATCCCATGCTCTCGGCATCTAATCAATACTTGCTCCAAATGATCACAATGATCATTTCATTGTTTAGAGAACACAGTTAAGTCATCCAAATAAACTACGATGACTTTTCCCATCATTCCTTTGAATGCAAAGTCCATGGCCCGCTGAAAAGTGGCGCGGCAGCATTAGTCGAACCAAAGGCATCTTTGTAAGTGAATGTACCCCAAGGGGTAGTGAATGTTGTTTTGAATTGGTCTTCGGGTGAGACTTCAATTTGATTGTAGCCTGAAAAACCATCAAGCATGGACAACATTTCGATCCGATTCTACTTGCTTGAGAACGATCCATTATGGGAAGTGGGTAGTTGTCCTTAAGGATGCTTGATTCAGGTTGCGAAAATCTACGCAGATGCGTATCTCACCATTCTTCTTGCGTACTGGCACAATGTTTGCCACCCAGGTACTGTGATGGATAGGAAAAATGATTCTCACATCAACATTTTTGAATTTCAGCACTGGATAGTACCTGAGATCTTAGGATTGTAGTGTCTCTGTTTCTGGCGAAAGGGTTTGACATCTTCTTTCAACGGGATGTCATGTTGGACATCCTTTGGCTTGAAAGACTTTAGATCGGCATAGGACCATGCCAATACATCCATGTATTTCTTCAGCAATTTGACAAATTTCCACTTTTCTTCGGGTGTGCAACATTTTCCAATGTTCAAACTGCGGATGTTCATAGAACCTAAATTGACCGGTTCGGTTTCTGGGGAGGAGTTAGGATCATCTCGCTTTTCTTTTTTGACAAAAGCGATCATACTGTCGAACAACGTTCGGAGAAACCAAACCTTTGGAATTTTATTTCCTTTGGTGACATATGCCATCTCTTCCTTTTGATTCCCATCTTGATCGATCGATAATAGACTCACGGCATGTGGAAGTGGATCCTTCAAAATGAAGCTCACTAAAATTCTCTACCTTTTCCAGAAAGGCAATAAGTTGATTGTCATCGTTGAATACCTGCCAGTGTTGAGAATTGTCCCAGGCACGCTTGGGCGGAAAACCACCTCTATGGTATATTTGTCTGCATTTTCAAACACAGGTGAGGAGCATGAGGGATCTTTAAAATGGCTATGAATCGGCCATGTCATTCTGAGCTCTCGGGATGGCTTTTATTGAAAAAGCATCAAACTCTTCAATGTTGTCCCATACCGCGTTGCGGTAATGTCTGAGCCTTTCATTCTTCACTTGGTATATCCTTTTAACTTGATTTACGACTAGTTCTGCATCACCTTGTACTTTAGATTCTTGATTCCTCTTTCCTTTGTGGCTTGCATGCCAAGTAGCAAAGATTCATACTCAGTAGTATTATTCGTGTTGAAAAATTACAACTTGAAAGAGAGAGGAATAATCTCCTCTTCGGGAGATATTAGCATGGCTCAGCGCCGCACCCACTAGTCGCGTAGCTGCCATCAAACTGCAAAGTCTAGATCTTGTTAAGATCCTCTGCTTGGATGAGGACATCCATTTTGTCAGACTCGGTAGACAAGAAATAGTTTCCCATCCCTGATGATTCGAAGAGAATTTGGGCTTTGGGGTCATCGGAGTTAGTAACCAAGTACTTCTTTTGTGATTCTGGCTCCAACGTTTGCATTATACCTTTGATGGGGATCTAGCCTTAGACCAGTCCATATGAATCTCCCCTCCAACTTCACTGCAAAAGCTCCTTCCTAGTAGAATTCCGTATGCTGCTGGAATATCAGCAATGAGGACGGTCATCTTTACTCTTTTCTCTGGGAATGCCACAAATGTGAACTGAGCGTCCTTAATCTGACCAATCAACGGAACCTGTTTGGTTTCCAAGGAGTAACATCTACCAAAAGGCTTAGTAAGGGTGAGGCCCAGGGCATGGGTGACTTTTCGCTGGCATGACGTTATCGGAAGCCCCAGAATCAATTATGCAGTTGCTTAGTTTGTGGCCATTGATTAGGAGGGAGAGATAGAAAGGTTCTATCTTGCCTGACGCAGATGTTGAGGCAACATTTATGCGAGATGGAGGAGGAGTAGAAAGGATTCCTTTTGGGGAAACCTGAGTAGTTATGACAGCTTGGCTTTGGATGTATTTGGTCAACCTTACAAGTTGCTTCGGGATTTGACTGAAGATATTGGCTTCAGACATCTGGATTTTGGTCTTTTTAGCATGATCGATTATATCAAATGCGGCCAAGGGTTGCGTTGATGAAGGAATGAGTCCCTCATTTCACAATGGTAGGGTAGGATTACTGGCCTTGATAGGAATATGAGGAGGCTGATTCAGAGGGGAAAAAGGGGAAAAATATTTCTTTGAAAAAGACTTAGTAACAGGCTGAGCAGGAAGGGGATTACCTCTTTTTACAATGGTTGGTGACGTGTTTGACACGGCCTTCTCTTTCTGCGTCTTGGCAGCAACTTTCTGCTTCTTTTTCTTGAGAGCGGGTGAAAACAACATAAGATTGTCGCTTGCATATCCTTGTGTACCCTCTTCTTCATCGGATTCCTCTTCATCAAATTCCATATACCCAATAGTAGAGTCGCAGTCGGTTCACCGACATTTTGATCATCTTCACCTGGCGATGAAGGTTCTTCATAATTTTTCTCTTCTTCTTCTTCGATCTCAGCTAAAGCATTGACCGGAGGAGCCTCAAGTGCCAACCGTGGAGCAGTTGCGGGTAGGCGCGGCCTTTGTGGGACGTTGTTAGAAGTAAAGTTTCTTCGTGGAATATCCCGGTATGAAGTGCTAGGAGAAGCTTGGGCTAGCTGCTTCTTTAAAGCAAGCAAGTCATTTGCCATCTTTTGAAATGTTGGATCAGATGAAGTGGCGGGAGAAGGGGTTGAAGCTTTCGGCTTGGATGGTTCTCGCTTTAATTCGCTAGATATTAGCAAGTTGTCTTCAATCGTATGGCAGCAGCTTGGGCGAGAACCAAAGTAGTGACTTGTTCTTGCAAGAGTAAGAAACTTACTTTTGAGCTCATGGCATTCACGAAGAAACATTTGATTTTTGGCGTTGGGAGCATGGTAGGTGGAACTCGATTGATTAGTGAGTTGAAACGGGTGATGAAATCACGCATGGTTTCATTGACCTCCTTCTTTAAATGAGTGATCTTGGATAGTAACGCGAACACGTCTTCTGAAGGCTTATATCTTTCTTCGAATGCAGTTCGTAAGGTGGCCCAACTAGTAATAGATCCGGTGGCAAATGCTGAAACCATTCTGCTGCGGGTCCTTGTAAGGTTTCTAAAGAGGTGAACTGACACATCTTCATGGGTCACATCCAGGATACTGCATGACATGATGAATGTGGATATGTGTGAATCTGTGCTTTGGTTCCCGCTCCCATCAAATTTAGGAAAATTCTTTCGGTTTCCGTGTGGGAGCGCGTGAACAGGATGTGGTAAAGCCAAAGGGCCCATAGCATTTCCCCATGGCACTGCCATTTGAACAGCTGGAAAGAGAACGCGTGCTGGGAGGATGGTCCCACTGAGCAACAAAGCACTGCAAAGTGATGTGGATGCACCTTGTGAGAGATGCTTCCTTCGTGGAGGTGAGACACTCCTGGATGACCGGTCAGCTGAGCTTAGCGACGAGAAGCGTGCTGGTGTAACACTGAAGTTGTGCCTTTGAAGCAGATCGAAAGTAGGATCAACTTCTCCATGAGCTCTCCTGCTATGAGTAAATGGTTCACCTGCCAGTGTACCTTCCAGATCTGTAATATTTTGGAGCAAATCCTAAAACTCTTTTTGGTTGTACTTGCTGATTTTTGAATTTTCTAACAAAAATCAGCAGCATGTACTTTTCTAAATATTTAATTTTATCCCTCTTTTAACAACCGATTGCGGTTTTAATGACAAAGATCAACGAGGATAAAATGATGGTAAAACTTAGTAAGCTGATTTTCAGATCTAGAGTTGACTTTTTAAAGAGTTTGAAAATTTTGGTAAACTATCGAAACTCAGATCTATGGAAAAATATAGATTTTTGTAAAAACTCAGTGAACTAAAGATCTCTAACTAGCCCAGATCTATGGACCTCTGAAGAAAATTTTTAGTTTGGGTCACTTTTGCAAAAAAATTTTGGATTTTGAACAAAAGTTAAAGTTTGCAAACAGGTAGTGATTTTTTGATTTTCACTGATTTTCTAACATACCACTATCATAGATCTATTAGATCTGTTCGATCCCCAGTAGAGTCGCCAAAAAAAGCTGTTGGTCAAAAATCTATCGGGTGGACAGATCTATGGATAGACGAGCCAACAGTGTGCAGGGCATAGCCCCTCTTTGAGTCAGCAAAGTGAAACTGGTTTATTGCTATTCTACTAGCAGGAATCTATGCAAGTCTCACAATATTCTGCCTTCGGGGTTGGGATCTCATCCCAGTAGAGGTACTTCCAACTATAAGAAGAAGGGGAAGAAGCGAGGTGGGGAGATAGGAAAGATCTGAAGGGAGAAAAGAAATGAATTCCAAAGCAGAAAGGTCAGAGGGTCTATGTTTTGGGTATTTGGTAGTAAGTGAGCCGAACTTACTCACATAGATGAACAAAGCAATACTTGATGAATAAATGACATAAAGTAGAAGTAGATTCAACGAGAACAAACATACGAGATCTAACATAAGAAAAGCTCGATGTATACACAGGTATTCAGCACAAAGTCTAAATATTGTATTAATATTTCCTTCTGTTACAAAAAGCTCAAAGTCTTTTCTTCTTACTTCTATTTTTCATCTGAAAAGTATCCATCCTTGAATACAACAAGTATTCAAGTATATATAGAAGAAGGAGAAGAGAGAAGACAAAAAGAAACCAACGACTTAATTACAAAGTATCTACAAAATATCTAAAAGTCAACTGTTGACTTTTGGCAACTTGGTGGATGACATCATCCCATGGTGCAACATGGATGATGTCATCGTTTGTGCCAACATACTCTTAGATATTTACAAAAAGAAGATCGAGAGGAAGGAGACTATTCATCATCGTCTCGTGGCCGAAAGGGAGTGTCTTGCTTCTGCTGTTGCTCGGGAGAAGTGATGTTAAACTGGGCCCGATATTCCATGAACTTGCTGATCATGGGCTGAAGTTGATCTGAGCAGGATCCTTGTGGCGATCACTGATAACTTCACAAGTTTCACGTTCATCCACGAGCCTTTCTGGGAGCTTGGAATATTCATTTCCCGCCTCTATCAGGTACCCTATAAAGTCACGACAGGCCAGAAGGTTGTTGATGCATTCGGTGTCGAAAGTGGCTTCTGGCCCTAACCCTTGCGAGACGATCTCCTTAAAGATCCGAATAGTTTGGTCTGCCTTCCTCAGGGTGAAAGAAGGAGTGAGCAAGCCTAGGGACATTCTCAGGATGATTTGCTCCATCTGGTGCATAGCCTCCAAGGCTTCCTCTTTGACTTTATCTATCTTTTCGAGGACAAACTCCAACTGATCGACCTGGTAGTCCAAAGTAGAAAGGATTTTGTTGGGCGCTCTGGGGTGATTGAAGACGCCGAACTTGACCAGATCTTGACTGAACAGTCGAGCATTTTCTGGAAGGTCTCATGCTTTGAGCCTAGCATGGTCAACTCTTGGAGATAGGTCTGCATGATCACTGGAGATCTTTGTTCGCTGATTGATGTTCTGATACAACTCGGTGAACTTGACGATTACTCCCTCACTTTCCTTGAGGATTTGGTCTCTCCAGGTGGATACTGCCATACCTTGCTCACCGATTTTGGCGTATTCATTTATCTTATCCTGGCTCAGGGGCTCAGGAGTTTCGGTGGCAGTTGTAGGAGGTGCACTGCCCATTTTCTGCAAGGCGTGGAGAAGATGTTTATTTTGCTCCTTTAATAGCCTCTTTTCTTCCTTTGCTTCCTGGAGCTTCTTGCAAAGGGCATCGACTGCAGATAGGGCCTCTCCTGAAGGCTTTCAGAAGACGTTCCCATTGTGACTTGGGTCACTGTATAATCTATCGGAGACAGATCCTTTTTATCCTTTAAAGGATTGGGATATGCAATCTCCATTACTCTTTCTCCCGATGCACTCTGAGAGAAGCGGGTTATAGGATTTTTGCTTCTTAGCCCCCTTTGCTGGGATGACGGAGAAGTCCATCGGTGCGATAGGAACTTTCCTCTTTTCTTTGGCTCGAGATCTTTGGGAGATCCATGCTTTGGACTTATGGGAGTGGGACCAGAAGTGGAAGAGGGCAGCTGCAGTAGTGGAGGGAAAGTGCGTTGAGACACTTGGTGGCGGCATTGAAGGAGGGCGAAGAAAGTGCTCACGGGGGAGGAAGGGACACTGCGGGGGAGGAAGACATGGGAAAGGAAGGGAGCTGAGAGATGAGAGAAGAAATGGTGGGGGACAGCTCGCGAGAGAAGAGAAGATGGATGACGAGGAGGGGGGAATAGTAGAAGATGGGGGAGAGGATACGACCAAAGGAATGGTCGCTTGGGTCACGAGGAGGAGAAGGAGGAGAGGGAGAAGGGACAGAAGGGACCTCAGCAGTTGTAGTAGTGGCAACATCCTGAAGTGGATGTGCCCATCGGAACATCTTCGGCCGCTTCTTTCTCTGGAGATAACAGGCTTACAACCTGTTCTTGTGCGGCGGAAGGGGGACTCTCAGGAGCCTCTTCTCGAGCGGAGCTTGGATTCACCCTCTTTGTCTTTGCCTCTGCCCTTTGGCAGATGCTTTGGCACGTGCAGTGCGTTGCCCAATGGGGACGTAGTGAAATCTACCCCGAGGTAGATGAGGCCATTCATCTGCACCAGTGTTCTATCCGCTGCAGAGTTTCTTTGACCCTATCTTGATAGTGCAGGGTGCTTTGGTTCTATCGATTGTAGTAAATGGCCAGTTGTCCCCATCCGTGTCAAGATACACCTGATCAACTTCTTGATCGGTAGTTTGATAACCTTTTGGGACAATGGCCACGCATACTGAATGATCTCTACCAGGGCCAGGTGGGAATGGTCCTTTCTTCTGAGCTCGACCTCATGATACAGGTCGATATAAATGTCCTCGATCTGTGGAATGTGGATAGGATCGAGTTTTTCCTTGGGAAGGCAATTCCTTGGATCAAAAGTGGGCCTTGCCGGGAAGTTGTGCTTCAGATTGAGTAATTCTAGCTCAACAAACCATTTCCGGGCTTTGTGGTGAGAAATGCAGTGTATACCTGCCCACTGTAAGGGGGAAAGGAGTTCCACCCTTCTTTCTTTTCAAACATTTCTCATGGTAGGTTATGAGCTGTCTGGACAGCTCCAACAGGATCAGCTTGGGGCAGCATATCTTGGCAATTTGGTGGGCTCCCCCAAGAAGTTAGCTGCTCTGAGATAGGTGAAGGTGGGAAATTGGGTAAATAAGGCCCCCACTTCTCTGTTGCTGCGACAATGCTCTTGGTCATTCGACCGTGAGTCATGTTGGGCCTCAATAGGTAGACGATGCCGTAGAAGAAGGCATCGTTGATTTTGGTGAACTGTGAGATGTTATTTTCCAGCTTCAGCTCTGGGTAGTACTCATATATTCTCACCTGGGGCCAAACCCACATCGGCTCAATGCTGGATAATCCCTCTCCGAGGCTGCAGCATAAACTACGTAGGAGTTCATGTAGAACCTCCCGTTGTGGTGAGTTGTTGGAGCTGCTCGGATATGGTGTTGCTTATGATCTCCGCCCACTCGAAGCGTTGATCTAGTACGTTCTTGTTCATAGTTTCAAAGTACCTGAGCATCCATTTGTGAAAGTAATGGGCGTCAGAAAGCCCAAATACTCTACTTAGGAACGTGATAGTGTCACTCAGTTCCTCGGAGAAATCACTACGGTGAATAACTTGTGGCCATCTGGTTACCACCTTCTTGTTCTTTAAATACACTTCATTCATCAGCTGCATGCACTGGTCTTCATTATCCTCCCATGCCTTAATGTAGTCCTCTTGGCTCATGGCCATGAAATGCCGGTGGTGAGGGATGCCAAGCATGATTTCGAAGTGTCGGGTGGTAAGGTTGATCACGACTTCACCCTTTTCATTTTGGACACACCTCGTGTCTTTGTTGTAGTAGTGGGCCACTACCATCATGAATTCATTTTTTACTACTTGTGGGGATCCCCCAGCAAAATGCGAGGCCCTTTACTACTAGTTTGTCCATCCAAGGACTCCCGTGACTCTCTGGTTCTGGCCCGAAATCTTCCATGTCAATGTGACCGAGCTCAGAGTCTCTTATATCCAGGTCACATTGCACTGGGACTCGGGCATTCTGACCCTCTGATACTTGTACTTCATCTCTTCCTCTGTAAGTTTAGCTTTGCCCTTTGATTTGGTCGGTCTCTTGCTTGATGTAGACATATGTGGATCTGAGTTCGATTGCTTTGATCTCTGAAGAAGAGGAAGCGAAGTCCAAAAAAAAAAGAGCCATGTTAGCCATTAGATCTTCCATTAAAGCATTGACAGAATGAAGAGTTAGTAATTTTAAGGCCTCGGGCGCAGGGCGCATGAGATTTGCGAGGCTGCAGGGTTAATAGTATGGTGCACAGAAGAAGGGTGTTACTGAGGAACAAATTAGCACCAAAAGGCGCGGGGCGAGATGTTGCACATGACATTTTTGTTGTTGTAAGCAGGAGTGTGCCTGCGCCATTCATATGTGTTTTATCTTAAGGCGAATAATTTTCATGTTGCACGGGGATAGGATGCATGCCAATGGCGCATATATTTTTCATGTTACATGGAACTTTGGTGTGCTTCGAAGGGCGCAGGGTTGATGTGTGTAACATAGGCTTTATGTGCGCAAAAGGGGAACTTGGGCATGGCGCAGGGAAGGCTTGCATGACATTGTGTTCTTTGTAAGAGGGGATGCGCCTGCGCCATTTGTTAGTATTTACTTGGTTTCACATGGTGCGGGTAATTTTCATGTTGCAAGCGGGATCAGTGTGCCTTCTTGGCATGACTGTATTTTATGTAACAGGCGTGGCGAATGCGCCAAGAGGAAAAAGTAGTCCAAAATGGACTGTTAAGTTTTCTTCTCTCCCTGATGGGTTTGAGTGTGTTTTAGGCCATTTCTTTTACAGGGTTTTTTGGATGGTGAAGGGGGCACAGCAAGGAGGAGATCCAAGTGATTTTTTTGAGGTAGAGCCCTCCTTACCAGTAGATCTGGAAAGAGGAGGAAGAGCTTGGGGGAGAAAGACAACAAGAACAACAAAAAAGGGGGGTTTACAAATCCATTGCCTCCTACCATACAAATAATCAAAACAAAACATAGGAGTAAGAACCACCTACCAGGATATATAGAACGTGAGAGACAAAGCGGGGTCCACGACGCGACATGAGGGGAGCAGGTGTCTTGTGAGTGTAGAGGAATAAAATAATCACGTGTTTTCAATTGTGAAAGTGACAGGGCGGGTGCGCCTATATATAGGCAAAGGTGCAATAAATGTGCCAACCACTTTTCAAGAGGCGCACCAAAACATGTGTTGACACGTAAAACGGTGTGCCCTTTGGCGTGGATAAATGCGTGTCAACGGGGATACTTGTGCCTTTGGCACAATTTTAAGACTGTCAACACTCCATTTCTTGTGCCCTTTGGCGCACCAAAACACGCGCCAACAATTAATGTGCCAACATGAAGGCGCATGCGCCTTGGCGCACATGCAAGAATGGCGCATCACGGGAAGGTGCACCAAAACATGTGTCGACACCTAGCCAAAAAAGGGTGTTCGGAAAAGTGGAAAGGAAATGAAGGGTGCGGATTTACTCTGTGTAACATAGATAAAAATTTCCCAACTGAGGATAAAAGGGATAAAAAATGGCTAAGTTCGAAAGAGAACTAGATTTCCCGGAAAGGGATTTTCTCGGGGTTCACGTTTTATGTCACTTTTATTGATGACGAGAGGGTTGGCTATATTGGACGATGATGGACCTTTTGTTAAATGGAGTAGAGAATGAAACAAGTCTTAAGATAAAAGGTTTGGTATGGTTACCTATAAGGCTTGGTGCAGTAAGAAAGTTGATTACTCATTTCTTAGAGTCTTTGGATGTGAGGTGTTTGTTCATATTGACAAGGATGATAGGACCAAGCTAGAGGCTAAATAACAAAAAAATCCCTTTCATTAGTTATGGTGGTGATGAATTTGGATTTAAATGTTGGAGTATTAAGGACAAAAATCATTCGATCTAGGGATGTGGTCTTTAATGAGAAATTTATGTACAATCAACAGGTTGTCGGAAAATAGGGAAGAATCTAAGAAAGAATACGCGGTGGTAGAGGATCTTTCGAATGGGAAAGTGACACATAAATCACTTCAGAACCTACTCAACAAGAACTCTAAACTCCTATATTGGGGAGGTCTTCTAGGGTAAGAAAGGAATGAGTTAACCCACCTACCATTTTGACCACTCACTTGAGACATCTCCACTTTAGAGATTCGAGCATTTTAATTTTGGGAGGGGTGATGCTAT